>CM024688.1:6235783-6860783 GCA_014182735.1 Corymbia maculata | reverse complement strand
TCTAAATTTCTTTTGTTAGAGCTACAATTGATCTTAATCATGATTGATTGATTTTCAAAGACTTTCATGTAATAGAATTATTTTGATTGTGTCGTTCTTTATCATAATCTTAATGCTTTTAGAACTACGGCCAACTTTTGAATGATTTTTGATGTATGCATGATACCGGGTGGAGATTGTGTGCATGCGCAATAGTGATATTGAACCATAAATTAAATCTAGGTCAAGGTACACTAGGTTATTTATGTGGCTGCGGTAGTAGATCTAGGTTGGGACTACTTAGATTGAATCTGGAAATTTTCACAAGAACTTAATGCTTTTAGGTAGTTTAAATTCACCTAAGGTTAGTGTGGGTTAACATACCTAATTAGGGATTATTAGACCGAGGTCGGTTTTTAATTCGTCTTAGGGAAATTTCGCCAACACAATTGGAAATTAATTTGTTGCATGAAAAGTTAAGAAAATTAATTATGAATGGTTAAGTGAAGTTGAATGTTCTAACGCTTTGTGATCTTGAATTTGCTTTAGATTAATTTTACTTAGCTTTTAATTCTTTAAGTTTTGACTTTTTCTATATTTTAGTATTTTAATTGGTCTATTTTATTTTTTTTACTCGTCTTTTCGATTTGGTTAGCTAAATTTTTGAATTGATCACTTTCAGTAAGTAATTGGATAAAATAAAAAAACAATCATTGTGGGAACGATACTCACCCATCACTTTATTACTTGTTGATATTGTGACTTGCAATTCACCTAACAGGCCTAGGTTGAATTGGGCTCAGCCTGAGAACTTAGTAGCGAGCTAGTCCAGCTCGGGGGGCCTAGATTTGGCCCTTCTTTCTTGGACCCGGTCCAAGTCCCTATTCTCGGATCGAAAAAAAGAAAGGTTATGAAAAAGCCACTTCTTGTTTTCTTAGTGTAATACGTGCCAAGAATTGACTAGCTTAAAGTTAGGAACTGGAAGCTGAATTTGTCCTTAGCAAACACGCTTGGAATCAGCTGGGTAAGGCTAGCCGGTTCAGCTCCCGATTTAACCGATCCAGTTGCTCACTCCCAAACGAGATTATATATGATTGACGACGGAATTGATCAATTTCATTCATTTATGTGAGGTGCACGTGTGTGAATAACCCAAAGCATTATGTGAGACAGTTATCATAGTTTATTAGCTGATCTGGAAACACTTAAATACAAAAAGGAAATCATGAAAGTAGAAAGAGCTAAGTCTCGTCCAAAGCAGAGGAGTTTTGAGCAAAAGAGTCATGAAATGACTAAAATGAAGACAAAAGTGTTGTTACTGCGCCTGAAGCTTCTTCCTGGACCCCGACATCAAGTCATAGACCTTGTGCTGGTTGGGCAATGACTTGGCCACGCTCTCCCTCTGCATGCACCGCTTCGCCCATCCCACCAGCTTGGGGCACTCCTCCCCGATGCTACAGCCGTTCAACGTCTCTATAGCGTAGAACCAGCTATAGAACGGTATCAGCGACACATCCAAAAACCCAAACCTCTCACCTCCAAAGTAAGCCTTGTCCCCAAGCTCTCCCTCCATCACCTTTAAGCCCTCGATGAACTCCTCCTTCCCCGCCTCCTGGTCCTCCCCTGTAGACCGCCACGCCGCTAGCCCCCCAGGAAGTATCTGCACCACATCGTGTCATGTCTTGATTTTAAGCGCACTTAACAAGGAAATGATCGAAAGATTGGTTGCCGTCTGTCTTACCTTCTTGTCCACGTAGTCGGCCCAGAACCTGGCACAGGCGCGCTCATAAGGATCGGACGGCAATAGAGGGGACTCGGGGCCCCAGGTCTCGTCGATGTATTGGACGATGATCTGGGACTCGCAAACTGGCTTGCCGTTGTGGATGAGGACGGGGATTTTCTTGTGGATCGGGTTCATCTGCAAGAGCAGGGGGCTCTTGTTGCTCAGAATCTCCTCCTCCCTCAGATCAAAGTGCACGCCCTTCTCTCTCAGGGCGATCCTGGCCCTCATCCCGAACGGGCTCGGCCAGAAGTCTAACAGTATCACTTCCTCGGCCATTGAAGCTTTGTTAATTTGAACTCGACTAGTTTTTTGTGGCGAAATGAAACTAAAAGCAGGAGCCCCTTATGTAGTAGAAAATAGACCACCGACGAGACTTTTTTTAGTCGTTTCGATGTTCGAGAGGCGGCTCAAACCGTCATTGCTTGCGTCATTGTCTGGTCCAAGTCCGCCCCGTTAGATCCTGCACAAGGTGTCCCATGAACGAGACATATATTGCTATTATTATAATAATTACTATTATTCATACTAACGGTTGCCCATATAACTGGTTCCCTTCCACTGAATTAGATAACTACCCCCCTCCCCCTCTCTAGTTTTAATCTTATGTTTAGACTTTGATATATTATGTTATCTTTCGCAAGTTTAGTAATACAAATGTTACCTTCTGACAACAAAAAAAAAAATATTTACTAGTGGTTGCTTCTTCTTTCAAAAAAGCTATAATAAATTGTATTTTATGGTGCAAAAGTAAATTATTATAACCATATAAGCTCATTGAGAGAAAAACAATGCAAGTGCCATAACATTTATATGGCGCTCACTTGAGTGTTAGAACCTTTTTTTTTCACTGAAGTTTTACATCGAAGAAAAATTGATCATTTAAATGCCATCTCTAGCAAGTCATTACATGGGTATTTTTATTAATTTCCCATTCCAGGGTGGATTTTTTGGTTTTTGAATGTTTTATGAATTGGTAATGTCATATAAAACGATCGGCATCCACGTTGGATTTTCCTACTAGGTAAATCGCCAATTGTATTTAAGTGATTAATTTTTCAAATTTATGGCACCCAAGTGAGCATCATACGAAAGTTATAACACTCATAGTGTATTTATCCCAAAAATTTCTTATACATGTGTCTATTGAAGCAATGATTATTTAGATATTTGGGAAAATTATCAATTTAGTTTCAAATATATTATACAGATGCCAATTTAGTTATAACTTTTCAATATTGTCAATATAGTCCTACACATTTGTGCAATATTTTAAGGGCAATGCTATTTCCACCCCATTTTAGTTAAGACACTCATTTTTCTGGTTAATTGATTGAAATACTCTCTCCCCTCTCTCTTCAATTTATTATTTCCTTTTTTATCAGGCTAAGGAAAAAAATGCATTTATTTCTATCACCTCTTTTATTAGTATCAATAGACAAATGATATATTACACTCAACAAGATATTATCTTATTCTGCATCATGCTATCACTTTGCCTAGAGAAAGTTAGTAATTTTAATGTAATGTATCATGTTTTAATTACAAAAAAGCTACATAGAAGATTCAAAATATATTTATGATGGCTTATGAACACACAATTAATTACGTATTTTTATCTAATAGTTTGACCAAAAACTATACATCTAATTATCTACCTAATATTGATAAAAAAAAGGAAAAAGAAAATTAATCAAAATATGAAAAGGCAATTTGTTAGAAACATGATCAAATGTTAAATGTTTTTATATTTAGATCATATCTAAATATTAACAAAAGACAAGCACAAAACGCAAAAAATAAATAAAAAGGAACTTCTTGTTGTTCTACTCCTACCATAAAGAAAGTAATTAACATTGGTTGTAAATTAAATCTCATGGCAAGTGGATCAAAACTTTAAAATGTGCTTAAAACTTTCCTCTGGAATGATATGATGTGTTTGAAAATGAAGAAGGCGTAACTAGATTTTCAACTCCCATTTTGCACTTTAGATTAAAGTGTGAAAAGCTCAAAAACAAGGTTGCTAAAATTAAATCACCTTGTAATTCAACTTTGAAATAGAGTTTTGTTCAAACTATTTGATAAATAAATAAAAAAAGCAATTAATGGTGTGTTTATAAATTGTGATATCGATCATAGATAGATATTTTTAATTTTTAATTTTTCTTTTGTATTAAATTTTATGAGACCATAAATTAAAATTGATAACTTCCTTCCTTTAGACAAAGTGGAGAGAGAGAGAGGGGGAGGGGGAGGGGGGAGAGAGAGAGAGAGAGAGAGAGAGAGAGAGAGAGAGAGAGAGAGAGAGAGAGAGGGGGATGGTACTTTAGTCAATTAATAATAAAAAAAAAGGAGTGTTTTAGCTAAAATAGGGGTGGAAATAGCACCACCCTATTTAAATGTAGTCTTTATTGTCAATTATAGTCGCAAATTGCAATGTGACAATCAACAAATTGCTCATGTCAACATGACACTTAGGATGGCCAACGATGACTATATGTCATGTTATCAATTTTCAATGGCAATTGACTAGAAATAATACATTGAAATACCGGTTAAAAGTTTAGGACTACATTCATAAAAATAAAAAGTACGGTTGATTAAGTGGAATAATTAATTATTGACAAAAAAAATTATGACAATTGTAAATATATTATAAGATCATCCAATCAACCATTGGCAAACTCATATTTTTTGTTAATTTTAAATGCATTAGAATTTTGAAAGAAAGAGAAAAAATGAAAGGAATAAATAATCTTAAATCTAGGACTTGTAAGAGATATTGTGGTCAATTTAAGATAATGGAGGGGCATCGGAAGTCAAAAAATTAATGGAACAAGCACGAGCTTTTATGCATTTATCCTTTTCATATATTTGCCCATTTAAATGTTAAACCTAACATGCTGTAGGCCTTAGGAGTTTGGGCTTGGCAACAGGAAGTTGGGCCTAGTCTTTAGTTTAGGTTTGTTGTGGGCCCTAAGTTGAATTGGGCTCAGCCCAGGACTTGGTCGGGAGCTAGTCCAGCTTGGCGGGCCCAGGTTCGGACCTGGTGCAAGGGCCTGGTTCAAGTCCCTAATCTTGGATTAAAAAAATAATTGGTTAGGAAAAGGCCACTTTTTTTCTTAGCGTAATACATGCCTTTACTTGGTTGATCACTAGTTGATTTGTGTGCTCAAATTGAAGTGTTCAATTGTCCTCACTCTGGAAGCTTTGGTTCCCTTTCATTTTACGTATGCATGTTCTTTGGCGGTTAGTTTAGGCAGGGGTTCAGAATTCAATTAGGGGTTAATGAGATTAGCTTAATGCTTTGTGAACGCCAGTGAGAGTCAATAATTAATAAACTTATTAATAGACCCTTAGATTAATTAGGAGGTGGTGGGGATAATTGAATTGCATGGACTCTGAATTTTGGTTGATCGATTAAATTGTGTGAACCTATTGATGCTTGCTTTGAGTTTTGTATTAGTTGAATTCGAACCAGTGATCAATAGCTGGTGACCGGTGAGATGAAGGCCGCGGTTGATAGAGAAGGGTGATCCATGGAGGCAGTCCAAGGAATCATTTATCTAGTGTGGTGTTAATTAAGTCAACTTGGTTAATAGACTTAGGTTTTAATAATCAAACTAGTGTAGGTTCTAGTCTAATTTATTGAGTAAAAACTAATTAGGCTCACGATCTTCTTCTTATATAATTGTTAGTTTAGCTTAGGCTAGTCTAATTGTGTAATAAAACAAGTAGAGTTAGGCATGCCATAATCTAACTCAATTTTAGGAACTAGGATTAGTCTTTAATGTCAAGTTTACGGGGGTTTATGTCCCGGGCTTATAAAAGGCCATGTACATTCTATGCTTGACTTATACTAGGTTCTTATCTACTGTGCTTTTACCTAAATACTTTTAATACCTCGCCGTTTACTTTAGAATCATCTCAATAACTTCTTGTTAATTCTATATGTAGAATAATTGGGATTAGTTTAGGATCATATTTAGTAGATTGATGCCTTTAGGATCATAAATGGTAATAAAGAGTGAATAACCACTTAGATATCACACTTTTAAGTTAGGAATAAAAGGGGTGCTAGTTAAATTATTAGTGTAAACAAGTCTCCGAGCTTAGAAATTTGGTTGTGTAGGAATAGGGACGACATGGCCATATCTCATTTGATTTCTAGTTAACCCCAAATGGCTAATGATGACTCCTAGAAACATTAGGTTGTTATGGGCTTGGGAGAGCCTGTGCTTCTAATTGATGAACTGTTTTGGATCCTTAGAATCATTTGATTTGATGAACCATCCGAACTATCTTTTGAGTAACACCTTTAAACCTATTCCCCACCTTTTGGGGAGAGGTCATGCCACATCCAATTGACATTTGTTTCTCTTTAGTTATCCTTGTATGTATAAAATTAATAACGTTCTTGTCTCTCTACCCGCACGCACAAGAGAGAAATAATGTTCAATCCCATTAATGAAAAATTTTCAATTTAATGACTTGTAGAATTTTATTTTGAATCAATTCAAAACCTTTTGCATCAAGAAGCAACTTTGAAATGGGTTCTACCAAAGAATTGGTTAGTTTAATGTTGGGAACTAGGAGTTGAACCGGTCATCGGCAAATATGCCTAGAATCGGTCAGGTGAGGCCAGTCGGTTCAGATCTCAATTGCAAATAATCCCATTGCTCACCCCAAAGTGAGACTAACAATGGAATTGATCAATTTCATTCATTTATGTGAGGTGTATGCGTGTGAATAATGCGAAACAAAATTCATGAAATGGTGTATATAGTTTATTAACTTATCCAAAAACACAAATACAAAAATGAAATCATGAAAATAGAAAGAGCTAAGCCTTGTCCAAACGAGAGTAGTCATGAACAAAAATGAGACTCGAGGGTTGTTACTGCGCCTGAAGCTTCTTCCTGACCTCGGACATGAAGTCATAGACCTTGTGCTGGTCGGGTAGCGACTTGGCCATGGTCTCCCTCTGCATGCACCGCTTGGCCCATCCCATCAACTTGGAGCACTCGTCACCAATGGTACAGTCGGTCAACGTCTCCACAGCATAGAACCAGCTATAGAACGGTATTAGCGACACATCCAAAAACCCAAACCTCTCACCTCCAAAGTAAGCTTTGTCCCCGAGCTCTCCCTCCATCACCTTTAAGCCCACGATGAACTCCTTCTTCGCCACCTCCTGGTCCTCCCCCGTTGACCGCCACACCGCTAGCCCCGAAGGAAATATCTGCGCCGTCATGTCACGTCTTGATTTTAAGCGCACTTAACAAGGAAATGATAGAAAGATTGGGTGCTGTCTGTCTTACCTTCTTGTCCACGTAGTCGGCCCAGAACCTGGCATGGGCGCGCTCGTGAGGATCGGAAGGCAAGAGAGGGGACTCAGGACCCCAGGTCTCGTCGATGTACTGGACGATGATGTGGGACTCGCAAACCGGCTTGCCGTTGTGGATGAGGACGGGGATTTTCTTGTGGATCGGGTTCATTTGCAGGAGCAGGGGGCTCTTGTTGCTCAGAAGTTCCTCCTCCCTCAGATCAAAGTGCACGCCCTTCTCTCTCAAGGCGATCTTGGCCCTCATCCCGAACGGGCTCGGCCAGAAGTCTAACAGTGTCACTTCCTCAGCCATTGAAGCTTTGGTAATTTGAACTCGAGAATGCTTTTTTGTGGTGAAATGAAGCTAAAAGCAGGAGCCACTCTTGTAGTGGAAAAGAGAACATCGACGAGACTTTTTTTAGTCGCTGTGATGTTTGAGAGGCGGCTCAAGCTGTCATTGCTTGCGCCATTGTCAGGCCCAAGTCTACGCTCCAAGCCCACCCGAGTAGATCCTGGATTTAGGTGTCATATGAACGAGACATATATTGCTATTCTTATTGTTATTATAATTACTGTTAATCATGCTGGTTGTTGCTTCTTCTTTCTGAAAAGCTGTAAAAAATCGTAGTTTTATGGCACAAAAGTAAATTATTATAACCATAAAAGCTTATTACAGATTTTACTTTAATGAATATATATATATTAGTCCACAAAAGATATGATATGACATATTGGGATTATTACAAAATTTAGGTGAATGACAAGTGCATTTGAGTGAAATATTTGCAAATTCAGTTAGCTCTTTGATGTGAATTATAAAGACTCATGAATAAAATAAATTTGGACATATTAGTCAATTTATGGACGATTTTACTCATTGTACATATAGAGGATAGAATGACATTATGCTTGTCGATGATAAGCGAGTTGCATGCCCAATGCACAGATTGCTCTTTGATCTGAATAATGGGCAGCTTTTCACGGTTTAGTCAATTGTAACATGTGATGCATGTCGTGACCCACCCAAAGGCAATTTGATCATGTGCTTTTAGGGGTTTGTGTCGCCTCGAATGGCGTATGAATTACTAAGTGAGTGTGAACGGTTTGTCTTGCAAGCAAGGTACTTAACTGAGGTTCTCCGAACCCCTACCAATCATGACATTTAAAAAAAAAATCATTCTCGCGAACACATTTTGTTGACGCAGTTAATTATGATTATTATCGCTCTTTTCTTTAGGGTCGCTATTGAGCCACTTAAGGTCAGTTAGAAGTCTAGCTAAACATAGGAGGTCACTTTAATTTTCATGAACTACAGATTCCAGAACGAGCATTTAATTATGCTAAAGTCTATTAGTGCTCAAGCTTGATACCTATTTCATTATTTAGAAAATGTTTTGATCATCCAATCTTATTCAATTTAATTCCTAAACACATCCATCTAAACGACCACGTGTCACGAATTTGCATGAGAGCATTCAACTCTATACAATCAACGTGATAAACCAAACGTGATGAAAAAAACGAAATGATAATAAAGCTTGGAAATGGAAAAACCAATGGTGTGAAATAAGGAATATACACCACCACCCATGAGCTAAGCTCTAATTTAAAGATGCATGTGTCACGGGTTAATGTTTGAGGATTGAGACTGTGTACCAACTTAGGCTTTTTGGATTGTTGGAGTGCATAAGCGAAGCCTTTTTCCAAGGATTGATTGCTCACTCATCTAGATTGTAGAGAGAGAAGTTGTGAAAAGAATGCTTTTTATTGTTCAAGTGTTGGATGGATACAAATGAGGGGCACTCCTGTTTATACAAGAATCCCTCACATTACAACCGTAGATTTCCTTTAGATTTAACAGTGGAAATTGTATCTCTTCATCTAATAACTACCGACATTTATGACAAGAATGTTCTAGACTATGGTACATTTACCGTATTACTTGTCCCTAGGAATATTCTAGATGAAATCCTAGGAGCTTGGTCTTCTTGGATCGTACATGGTCCTTGATTGGATTTTTTATTTTTACAAGTTTTCACTTCATCATAAATCATCCCATTTGTAGGCACGCTTATTTTTATGAATAGCTCAACAATGTCACATCCCTGACGCAAACAAGGTGGTGTTATAGTAATATTACCCAAGACGGCCGAATTGGAATTTCCTTGCTTTACTTATCTATTGAATTTTTTGTTTTTCCCTTACAATGTATTATTGCTTCATTTGCTATGTTTTCATGTTTGAGAATGCCGGTAATACAGAGTGCCCTGATGCATATTGGGTCAATAATGCATGAAAAGTCTTTCATCAGAAAAGAAAATGGAAAGTGGAAAGAGCGAGCCTCGGACAGAGGAAACGACGGAGTCATCGGAATCGAGAGTCTATTGAGCCTGAAGCTTCTTCTTGAGCATCAAGAGGAATTCATAGAGCTTGTGCTGGTCGGCCAACGACTTGGCCACGCTCTCCCTCCGCATGCACGCTCGCCCCATGCCACCGGCTTGGGGCACTACTCTGCAACACTGCAGTCGGCCAATTTCTCCAAAGCGAAGAACGAGTTATACAGCGGGATCAGTGACACATCCATGTACCCAAACCTCTCTCCTCCAAAGTACGTCTTGGCCCCAAGCTCTCCCTCCAGTGCCTTCAAGACCTCGACGTACTCCTTCTTTGCCGCCTCTTGGGTCTCCCCAGTGGACAGCATGGCTGTTCGCCCTCAGGAAATATCTGCATCGTCGTTTCATGCCTCGACGTTAAAGCGTGCTTAGCAAAGGAATGTTTGAAAGATTGGGCGTCGTCTTACCTTGTCCACGTAGTCAGCCCAGCATCTGGCGCGGGCCTGCTCGTGAGGATCGGAAGGCAAGAGAGGGGACTCGGGACCCTAAGTCTCATCGATGTACTGGATGATGACGAGGGACTCACAAGCCTAATTACGAATTAGAAAGTTAACTCATGGATTCGATGGCAGTGAGCTAAACGGTGGTGACAGTGCGAGTAGTGAGAGACAAAACACACGGTGAGACGAATGATGGTGGTTCATAGCTTGAACGGTGGTGGCTTGTGGTGGTGGTGGCGGTGGCGTTTGGTGAGAGGGGGAGAAGAGAGAGGCTGACGGTTGTTTGGCGACAGATGACGGCATGGACAGATGACCCGGCAAGGTGGTGCGACTTCACAGCAACGAAACAACAGTGAGATGGGCGGTGATGCACGGTGGAATGGGTGGTGGCAAGGGAAAATGGGAGAGAGGGAGGTGGAGGTGGGCATCCGAAGAAGGGGAGAGAGACTTGAGTGAGTGAGAGAAGAGGGAGAATAAGTGGGATTTTCTTCTTCCATGATCTTCATCATTTCCTAAATGCAAGTGCAACAACTACCCCTAAAATCCTCTTGACCAAGTCTTTGCTTGCTTTGTCCTCTTCCTCTTAATTGCTTGATCTTTTCAAGCATGTGCTTCACTTGAAATGGAACCGAACCAAGCCAACTAAGTTGTTCCCGCTTGCTTCCAAAGTGGCACCCCTAAGCCCCTCAACCAATTCCATTTTTGTCTCGTTAAGCTAATAATACTTCTGAAAGGGGCAACATGGTAATTTCACAAGCCATAGCATAAAATTCCATTTATGTCCATGGACAAATTGCTTGGTGGCCTTCTTGGGCCCACTTGGTTGAATTCTAGGTGGCATGAGGCCCATTGGGCCTTCACTTGGCATGGGCCCCTTTTTCGGCTTTCAATTCATGACCCACTAATCATTGTCAAAAATTTATGGTTTATTGATAAATAGGTAAATTAATGAGGCAATGTCCAAAAGGATTTATCTAAATCCTTGATTTAATACTTGAAATCGAATTAAAATTTGTGATTATAATTAATCAAATGTGACTTTAGTACGACTTAAACTATCTAGTGGTTTTTAGGGATTTTCGTGTGTTTGACCCGTGATTGACTAATTTTCAATCCATATTTGTGCTTCTTCAAATCATGGTTGACTCTCGGTTGTCATGTAATCGTGAGGGATCAATTGCTCACATTGAGTACAAAGCCTAAAGAAAATCGGTTTATTATTATTTGTAGTTAGTATTGTAGTCATATGGAATCACCTGCAATCAGAATATGTACCTCTATTGAATCGATTTAATTATGTTCATTGATTAACTTCTAATAGTGTGGTATTTTCCCTCTTTGGTCTTTATGTTCGAGTTGCCTATCCTTAATTGAATTCTTAGATCGTGCGCATTTTAATCATTGATGGCATTTTCCAATAAGTTAGCTAACTCATGAGTAATTAGTTCAAAGTTAAATATAACCAATAGTACATTGATAAAATAACAATTTCATATATCCTAAAAAGGGTCGAATTTCAAAATATCACATTAACAATCTGAGTAATTTCTCCTCTACTGAATCTATCAAAGAAGAAGATATAATTATTGGCAAAGAAAAAACTATATCTAAATATGGAACATCCTAAAAACCGACTCAATTTTGGGATTTTTTAAAATGGCAATGTTGGTTGAAGGCTTGGTCAGTATGGATATTCCGAACTGTTTGTTCTTGGGATAGTGGATTACAGTGAGGTACCGATATGAAACGATATGTGTGCGACTCGCAATTTTGATTAGGAACGAACCCTTTGATCATGAGAACATGAGTGGGAACGATATCCTCTAAGTACTAGATTATTAAGGAAAATGGAAATAAATTGATTCAGTAGAAGTACGAAATTAAATTGTGGGTGATTTCCGCACGACTTCGATACGAACTACGAACGACATTAAACCAAATTATTTTCATCTAGTACATGGGATTATTAATTGAGCCCTTGGGATCACACGAAAATCGGGGACGTCCCTAACTTGAGAATTTGTGTAAACGAGGATCAAAGAATGGTTGACCACGGGTCAAATGTGAGGAAAAGTCCTAAAGGGGCACTCGATAATCCAAAGTGTACTACAGTCACAATTGACTTAATTTAGCTCTGGATTTAATCCGATTTTTGGGAACCAACTTCTCAGTGATGTCGAGACTTAATATTTGGATGTCGCCTCATTGATTTTTGGATTTTCTGCTGAACTTCAAAGTGTCAGAAAAAGGAAAAGTTGGATAGGGTTTCGGGCCTATAGGTGGGCCGGCCCAAGACTAGTGGCCTAATGGGCCTTGTGCCCATCCAGCTCAGCCCAAATGGGGCCTAAGCTGGCCCAAGCTTCCCTCCATTCTCAGCCCATGGGCTTCTCTCTTTTGGCCTTTTTCCTTTTTGTCCAAGTGGGCTTTGTTTATGCTTGTTTTTGCTTTGTTGTGATTGGTCCTTGAAACAAGTGGACTTGCCCACTTGCTTTGGCCGCTCATCCAAGTCTCCAGCCCTCTCTCTCTCTTCTCTTTTCTCCCCAGCCCAGCCACACATCCCAGCCTTTCTCTCTCTCTTCCTTTTCTCTTCTTTTCTATTGTCCTTACTATTTTTCTAGCAGAATCCACTCTTGCCACCACCGCTGGAGCTACCACCACCGCCCAACATGAAGCTACCAAGGTTAAGGAGCTAGCTGCTCACCGCTAGCCACCCTTGGTCGCCGCCCGTCCGGCCACTTCCGCCTAGCTACCTTCCTTCAACGTAAATAGTGTTCCAGCATTATTTTGGCTTGTTTCAGCCACCGTTCGTCATCCGTTGTCGTCCCTAAGCTAACCCTACGTAGCCCTCGTTCCCCCCTTCGCGCTGGTGCTGCCGGATTCCCGACTCAAGTGAGTTAATTTCCTAATCCTTGTTTAGGGGTTAATTTTGCTTAAGGGTTAATTAGTTGTATTTGTGTGCTTAGTTAATTAAGGTTAGCTTTTTAATTATTCTGGTTAATTAAGCTGACTAAGGTTAGATTAATTGACCATAGTTAGTAATAAAGTAACATTGGTTAATTAATTAAAGTAACTAAGGTTAGTTTTAAAGTAACTAAAGTTATAAATTTAATCATGGTTAGGTTAAGTTGACTATGGTTAGATTAATTGGTTAACAATGGTTAGTTTTATTTATTATTTATTTAATTAATTAATTTTGGATGAATTACTATTCACGCGTTACTATTCATGGCACTATTCACATAGAAGCTAAAAATTTTAGAATTTGATTTATTCTTAATTGTTATGATTTCTTGAAGTGCTGATTATTAGTTATACTCGTGTATAATGAGGAAATGCGTGATCGAAGATCGATTGGAATTGAAATTGCTTTATTTATTGAATTTCTCCATGAGTAATTGGATTGCACTATTATATGTGAAGGTTATTTGTTGCCGTGTTTCATTATATGTGTGCCAATTGTAACCATATGTCACGTGAGCACGAATTATGTGGCATTCACAACCAAGCAAAAACAAAGACAAGAATGAACTGCTTGCTGATATATTGCATGGTCAGATTAAAGTTGATAGCCTAGTTTAGCCAGATTATCGCCAATCCCATTGGGGTTGTGCCGTGACCATTGAGTCGCCTAACAATGGTCAGTTGCAGGGCTGCGATAGTGGGTGGACCCTATGCTCATTTGGGAATGTTGTTGGTGGACATTGAGATATGTGAACATTGTGCAGTGCTCTGATTATTTGTATGTCTTCCAATATGATTATGAGATGACTGACAGTTTCTGCAGGTCACGTGTGCCAATGCCCAATAGGATCACTTGTGGTTGTGCCTGTTTATCAAACTATCTTCTATTTTTGGTTTCTCTTTGTATTGCAATGACTGCTGGATTAGATTGTATGTTAGACTCTCAAGGCGAGCAAAATTCCTAACCAAGGCTTAGGTCTTTAACTTGCTGAGTTTATCTCAACCCGTCGCGGTTAACTTTTCAAGCTCTAGATGACGTAGTACCCGATACGCTTCGGCATCCCGGTGGATATGAGTACCACCATAACTATGCAGTTAGCCTCGGGCCGCAAATTTTATGTATGAGCACCACGTCACCATGTCGGGTGGACGACGGGTCGAGAGACCACTATGTGCCCCACATCTTGAAGGTGTGGTTTATTAAGATGGGAGGGATCCTGTACGGTCCTCTCCATGGCTTCGACGAATCGGTCCCTCCTATGGGGCTGACTGACAAGGTGTGGGATCCTATGAACATTGATCCCCCTGATGGCAAGCTTTTAAATCTAACGACCGGAGAGCTGACCCCTTGAAGGACATCGAGTAGGCAGTTATGGCCTACCTCCCTTTTTGGCGAACCCCTCCTCCACCTAGGTAGTAATAGGTTAGTTAGGCCGGTCCTTTTTGAGTAGGCCTTAGTGTATCACTGGTAGTGAGGAATGTATATATTTGCTGGTGTAAAGACCAACCTTCAAATATATAATATAATATTGTTTTTTCTTTGCTGTTGTTGTTATCCCTATTGTTTTTGTTTTGGAAGTTTTCATTTCCACATGTGCTTAACTATCGGATAAAATGAATGAGTCGACGACAGTACCTGAGATGTTATATAGTTAGACCTGAAGTGAAATGGGATTGCCGCGAGCTCGAGAGTCGGGGCGTGACAATCTCGTCAATTTTGGTATCAGAGCTTGGTTGGCTGATAGAGTGATAAGGTACGATGAGTCTTGAGATGGTGCGTGGGTATAATTAGTAGGAAAGACCATTTTTTTGTTTGCAATCGCATGATCTTTCTTGGTCCTTTATTTTAGTGTTGTCTCATTTTCTAATTCCATGTTGGGGAATTAGAACGTAGGTTAAGAGAGTCTTGCATGATAAGCAGTCCGAATCAGAGTACCCTTAGAGTGAGGACCCCAGGACAGAGAGGTCAAAGAAGGAGGACGGCACAGGTCCCGACTAGTGCAAAAGAGGTAGAATCGGAAGATCCAAGGATGGACGAGATCATGCACGCCCTTAAGGCATTGATAAGTCAGCAGGCTCAGACCCAAACTGCTATCACTACTGTCGCAGCTGCTTTTGTAGCTAGGCACGGGATTGGTAACCGGCCATACATAAGCTAGTGGAGCAGTATATGAAGCTAAAGCCGCCTAAGTTTACGAGGGCTGGCGACCTCGAGACAACAACCCTCTAGGTAAGGGAGTTGGAGAAGACATTCACCTTACTTCAGTGTTCTGAGGAGGAAAAGGTGATCATGGCGACTTACCAACTACAAGGTAACATTGGCACTTGGTGGGAAGCTACCCAAAGATAGGTATTTCCCGAGGGTACAGCCTAAGGTGTGGGATATCTTTAGGGAGGCTTTTTTGAGTAAATACTTCTCAGACTATGTGAGAAAGCAGAAGCTGGTTGAGTTTCAGAGGTTGCATCAAAATCAAATAACAGTGGACCAGTTGAGGCTAAATTCGCAGAGCTGTCAAAGTACACGCCTTGGATGGTGAAGCACCCATTGGATAAGGCCCAAAGGTTTCGGGATGGACTAAAAGTGGAAATCAGAGACCATATGGTGTCTATGAATCTGAAGGATTATAATGAGATGTATGAGAGAGCTCAAACGATTGAGAGGCATATTGCCGAGAAAGCAGCCGCATCTAGATCGCGGTTCGTGCTTGCAGAGATAATCGTCAATTTGGGAAGAAACCGATGGCAGGAGGCAGGTATTCTCTTTCGCCTAATAGAAGGGATGGTGTGGGGAAACCATCATCAAGTTCGTTTGGAGGATGTAGGATGCGTGGAAAGAGGCATGGAAATGCCCCGTGTCCCCCTCCAATAGGAGCTTGTTATGGATGTAGTCGGATGGGATCGAGTGAGGGATTGCCTTCGTAGGCCCATGATGCCATTCATGCCATGACTGCCAACCGGACCGCCAGTTGGGAACGTCCCACAGGGCAATTAGTATAGACCCCCCCGCATAAGAACGGGTGTATGCAATCACGAGGAAAGAGGCGGAGGACATGCCTGCTGTGATTACAGGTACGATATTTCTACATGACCATACTGTTTATGCGTTGTTTGATTTGGGAGTTTCGCACTTTTTTATTGCTAAAAGGTTTGTAGAATTAGTGGGATTAAGACCAGAATCGTTGTAAACGGTTTTTGTCATTTCTACTTCATTAGAAGATTTAGTTTTATCTACAATAGGTTGTGCTTGTTGTAAACTGATTATAGATGGTCGGGAAAGCAAAACTGATTTGATTGTATTAGCGATGTATAACTTTGATGTCATTATCGGTATGAATTGGTTGACCAAGCAAGGAGCTACTCTGGATTGTTAGGAGAAGAGAATCCGATTTCATCCGATTGGAACTAGTAGTTTCCAGTTTGTAGGGAGTCGTGGAGGGTCCTCAATTCCCTTGATTGCTGGGGTCAGGATATCAAGGCTATTTGGCGTCTGTGAGTGATGTGTCTAAGGAAGGACCGAACCTGGATGACATCACGGTGGTACGAGATTATCCTGATGTCTTTCCTAAAGAGTTACCGAGATTACCCCCAGCCAGAGAGATAGAGTTCGTAGTCAAGTTGGCTCTTGGAACAAAGCCAATCTCAAAAGCACCGTATAGGATGGCTTTGTCTGAATTGAAAGAATTAAAAGTGTAGATGCATGAATTATTGGATAAGGGTTTTATTCACCTAAGTGCATTGCCTTGGGGAGCACCGGTCATGTTTGTTAAGAAAAAAGACAGTTCATTGAGACTATGCATTGACTATCAATAGCTTAATCAAATGAAGATTAAGAACAAGTATCCGTTGCCGAGAATCGATGACTTGTTTGACCAACTCCAAGGAGCATCGATGTTCTCTAAGATAGACCTAAGGACGAGCTATCACCAATTGAGGATTCAAAAGGAGGACATATCGAAGACAGCTTTCCATACTCGTTATGGTCATTACGAGTTTATGGTTATGCCATTTGGATTGACAAATGCCCCTGCTGTTTTCATGAATTTGATGAACCAAGTGTTTAAGGAATATTTAGATTGGTTTGTGATTGTGTTTATTGATGATATTTTTGTGTATTTGAAAGGTCCAAATGAACACAAACAACACCTAAGGACCATGTTGCAAACCCTAAGAAATCATGAGCTGTATACAAAATTTAGTAAGTGTGAGTTTTGATTGGCTCAAGTGGCTTTTCTAGGCCACGTGATCAGGTGAAGAGATTTCTGTGGACCCAACTAAGATTGAAGTAGTCTTAGATTGGCCAAGACCGACTTTAGTAATCAAGGTTCGTAGTTTTCTAGGACTGGCTAGTTATTATAGAAGATTTGTGGAAAAATTCTCTTCAATAGTTATGCCATTGACATAGTTATTAAAAAAGGAGAAAAAATACGAGTGGACAGACAAGCGTAAGCGTAGTTTCCAAAAGGTTAAGCATAAGCTAACTACCGCACCAATTTTGACTATTCCGTCAGGCTCGAGAGGATATGAGATTTTCAGTGATGCGTCATATAAGGGACTTGGTTGCGTTTTGATGCAACATGGAAAAGTGATAGCATATGCTTCCAGGCAATTAAGGCCTCACGAGCTGAATTATCCGACACATGACTTAGAGTTGGCAGCCATTATATTTGCGTTGAAAATATGGAGACACTATCTCTATGGAGAGAAATTTCAGATTTTTATGGACCATCAAAGTTTGAAGTATCTGTTCTCCCAAAAGAAATTGAACATGAGGTAGCACAGATGGATGGAACTTCTTAAGGATTATGATTGCGATATCCTGTACCATCTCGGCAAGGCAAACAAAGTGGTAGATGCATTAAGTCGCAAGTCATCGGTTGTTAGTATGATGGTTCAAGAGTGGATTCTATTGGAAGGAATCCATGATTCAGAATTCAAGCTCGAGGTATGTCATTTTTCTAGTTTAATGGCTACCCTTAGGATCGAACCTGAAATCCAAGTCAAGATTAAAGCAATGCAACATTTGGACGCTGAGATCCAAAAGATTCTGCACATGGACGTGACCAAGAGAAAGTTGGATTTTCAAGTATCTGAGGATGGGATCTTGAAATTCCTTGGACGGTTATGTGTGCTAGACAACACCAAAATTAAGGAGAAGTTGTTATCTGAAGCGCATCGCAGCGACTACAATGTGCATCCAGATAGTACGAAAATGTATTAGAATCCGCGACAATATTATTAGTGGAACGGCATGAAACTAGATATCGCCAAGCATGTGGTGAAGTGCTTAACTTGCCAACAAGTGAAAGTGTGGCATTGCAAGCAAGGAGGATTACTGCAACCTCTTGAAATCCTTGAGTGGAAATGGGAGCACATCACGATGGACTTCGTGACGGCATTACCAAGAAGTCAGCGTGGCAATGATGCGATATGGGTCATAGTGGACCAATTGACGAAGTCGTCTCACTTCATCGCTGTACGTAAGGATTTCACTTTGGAAAAGTATGTAGAATTGTATGTGCAACAGATCGTTTGTCTAGATGGGGGTACCAGTGACGATTACTTCAAATTGAGACCCCAAATTTATAGCTGCGTTTTGGAAAAGTTTACAAACTTCGATAGGAACAAAGCTACAGTTCAGTACGGCTAACCATCTTTAGATAGACAGTCAATCAGAAAGAACAATTCAAACCTTGGAGGATATGTTGAGAGCCTATGTATTGGACTTTAAAGAAAGTTAGGAGGAACAACTTCATCTCGTAGAATTTGTGTACAATAATAGTTATCCGCAAAGTATTAGAATGGCTCCATTCGAAGCGTTGTACGGCAGACCGTGTAGGACTCCAATTTGTTAGGATGAAGTCGGTGAGTGGAAAATTACAGGGCCAGAGTTAGTGCAGCAATTTTTAGACACCATAAAGATGATTTGGGAGAGGTTAAAGATGGCTCAGAGCAGACAAAAGAGTTATGAGAATAGACAATGTAGGCCATTGGAATCTCAAGCGAGCAATCATGTATTCCTTAAAGTATCGCCGATGTGAGGTACTTCGTGATTTGGAATGAAAGGAAAATTGAGCCCGAGGTACATCGGACCATTTGAGATTCTAGAAAGGATCGAGAATTTAGCCTATCATCTTACCCTACCGCCTTGACTTACTCAAGTGCATGTGTTGATGTTAAGAAAATATTAGTCGGACCTGACACACGTGTTGAGTTTTGAAGAAATAGAGGTGGACGGTAGGATGTCGTTTATAAAGTGATTGATTCGGATCGAGGACCGAAAAGAACAAGTGTTGAGAAACAAGGTGGTCTCTTTGGTCAAAGTCATTTAGCAGCATTATGGCATAGAGGGAGCTATGTGGGAAAGCGAAGAAATTATGAGGCATCAGCACCCCTATCTTTTTGAGGATTAGTGTATCAGTTTAAATTTCGAGGATGAAATTTCTACAAGAGATGAAGAGTTGTAACATCTTGAAAACTGACCCAATTTTGGGATTTTATAAAATGGCAATGTTAGTCAAAGGCCTGGTCAATATGGATACTCCGAACTGCTTGTTCTTGGGATAATGGAATACAATGAAGCATCGATAGGAAACAATATGCATACGACTCGCAATTTCGATCAAGAACGAACCCTTTGACCATGAGAACATAGGCGAGAACGACATCCTCTAAGTACTATACTATTAAGAAAAATGGAAATAAATTGATATGGCAGAAGTATGAAGTCAAACTGTGGATGATTTCCACACGACTTCGATATGAACTACGAACAACGTTAAACCAAATCATTTTCATCTGGTACTTAGGATTATCAATTGAGCCCTCGAGATCACACAACAATCGAGAGACATCCCTGACTTGAGAATTGGCATAAATGTGGATCAAAAAATGGTTGACCATGGGTCAAATGTGAGGAAAAGTCCTAAAGGAGCGCTCAATAATCCAAAGTGTACTACAGTCGCAATCGACTTAATTTAGTCTCGAATTTAATTCGATTTTTGGGGATTGACTTCTTAGTGGTGTCAGGACTTAATATTTGGACATTGCTTCATTGATTTTTGGATTTTCCATTGAACTTCAAAGTGTCAAAAAAAGGAAAATTTGGACTAGGTTTCAAGCCTGTAGGTGGGTCGGCCCAAGACCAGCGGCCCAATGGGCCTTGCGCCCATCTAACTCAACCCAAAGAGGGCCCAAGCTAGCCTAAACTTCCCTCCCTTCTCAGCCCATGGGCTTCTCTCTTTTGTCATTTTTCCTTTTTGCCCAAGTGAGTTTTGTTTATGCTTGTTTTTGCTTTGTTATGATTGGTCCTTGAAACAAGTGGACTTGTCCACTTGCCTTGGCTTCTCATCCAAGTCTCCAGTCCTCTCTCTCACCTCTTTTCTCCCCAGCCCAGTTGGACATATCAACCTTTCTCTCTCTCTTCCTTTCTACTATCTTAACTATTTTCCCGCCGGAATCTACCCTTGCCATCACTGTTGGAGCTGCCACCACTACTCAACGTGAAGTCACCAAGGTTAAGGAGCTAGCCGTTCATCGCCGGCCACCCCCGGTCACTGCTAGCCGCTCGTCCGGCCACTTCCGCCTAGCTACCTTGCTTCCGCGTGAATAGTGTTCCGGCACTGTTTTGGTTTGTTTCGATTGCCATTCATTGTCCGTTGTCGTCCCTGAGCTAACCTCGCGTAGCCCTCATTCCCCCCTTTGCATCAATGTCACCGGATTCCCGACCCAAGTGAGTTAATTTCCTAATCCTTGTTTATGGATTAATTTTGCTTAGGGGTTAATTAGTTGTATTTGTGTGCTTGGTTAATTAAGGTTAGCTTGTTAATTATGTTGGTTAATTAAGCTAACTAAGGTTAGATTAATTTACCATAGTTTGTATTAAAGTAACCTTGATTAATTAACTAAAGTAACTAAGGTTAGAAATTTAATCATGGTTAGGTCAAGTTGACTATGGTTAGGTTAATTGATTAACCATGGTTAAATTTATTTATTTTTTATTTAATTAATTAATTTCGGATGAATTACTATTTATAGTTATGTTCACGACATTGTTCACACAGAAGCTAAAAATTTTAGAATTTGATTTGTTCTTGATTGTTATGATTTTTTGAAGTTGTGATTGTTAGTTATACCAGTGTATAATGGTAAATGCGTGATCGAAGACCGATTGGAATCGGAATTGCTCGGTTTATTAAATTTCTCTATGAGTATTTGGATTGCATTGTTGTACGTGAAGGTTATTTATTGCCGCATTTCATTATACGTGTGCCAATTATAACTGTATGTCGTGTGAGCACAAATTATGTGGCATTCACGACCAAGCAAAACAAAGACAAGAATAAACTGCTTGTTGATGTGTTGCATGGTCAGATTAAAGCTAATAGCCCGATTTAATCGGATTACTGCAAATTCCCATTGGGGTTGTGCCATGACCATTGGGTCACCTGATAGTGGTCAGTTGCAGGGTTGCAGTGGTGGGCAGGCCCTATACTCATTTGGGAATGCCGTTAGTGGGGGATAGCCTATGATGTCACCGTGCCTTAGGGAAGAGGACGATACCTAGTCTACAATAAGTTGATTGCCAACCATAAGGTTGTGTCATGGCCTTGATGGTCATAATAATCATAGTACATGTGGACATTGAGATATGTGAACATTGTGCAGTGCTTTGATTATTTGCATGTCTTCCAATATGATTATGAGATGACTGACAGTTTCTGCAAGTCACGTGTGCCAAGGCCAGGTAGGATCGCTTGTGGTTGTGTCTGTTTATCGAACTGTCCTCTATTTTTGGTTTCTCTCTATATTAGAATGACTGTTGGATTAGGTTGTATGTTAGACTCTCGAGACGTGCGAAATTCCTAACCGGGGTTTAGGTCTTTAACTTGCTGAGTTTATCTCAATTCGTCGTGGTTAACTTTTTAGGCTCTAGATGACACAGTACCTGGTACACTTTGACGTTCCGATTGACATGAGTACCACCATCACCATTCGATAAGCCGCAGGCCGCAATTTTGTGTATAAGCACCACGTCACCACGGTTTGGGTGAACGAGGGGTCGAGAGACCACTATACGCCCCACATCTTCAAGGCGTGGTTTATTAAGATGGGAGGGATCCTGTATGGTCCTCTTTGTGGCTTCGATGGACTAGTCTCTTCTGTGGGGCTAACAAACAAGGTGTGGGATCCTATGGACATGGATCCCCCTAATGACAAACTTTCAGATGCAACGACCGGAGAGACCGACCCCTCAGAGGACAGCAAGTAGACAGTTGTGGCCTACCTCCCTTTATGGCGAACCTCTCCTCCACCTGTGCAGTAATAGGTTAGCTAGGTCAGTCATTTTTTAGTAAGTCTTAGCGTATCGCCCGTAGTGAGGCGTGTATATATTTGCTGGTTCCCTATTATTTTATGTATAAGCACCACGTCACCACGGTTTGGGTGGACGAGGTCAAGAGATCACTATGCGCTCCACGTCTTCAAGGCATGGTTTATTAAGATGGGAGGGATCTTGTACGGTCCTCTCCATGGCTTTGATGAATCGGTCCTTCTTGTGGGGCTGACAAACGAGCTGCGGGATCCTATGGACATGAATCCCCCTAATGGCGAGCTTTTAGATCCAACGACCGGAGAGGCCGACCCTTCAAAGGACAGTGAGTAGGCAGTTATGGCTTACCTCCCTTTTTGACGAACCCCTCCTCCACTTGTGCTGTAATAGGTTAGCTAGGTCAGTCCTTTTTGAGTAGGCCTTATCGTATCACCTGTAGTGAGGCATGTATATATTTGCTGGTTTGCTATTATTTTGTGTATAAGCACCATGTCATCATGGTTTGGGTGGACGAGGGGTCGAGAGACCACTATGCGCCCTACGTCTTAAAAGCGTGGTTTATTAAGATGGGAGGGATCCTGTACGGTCCTCTCCGTGGCTTCGATGGACCAGTCCCTTCTGTGGGGTCGACAGACGAGGTGTAGGATCCTATGGATATGGATCCCCCTAATGGCGAGCTTTTAGATCCAACGATCAGAGAGACCAACCCCTCAGAGGACAGCGAGTAGGCAACTATGGCCTACCTCCCTTTTTGGTGAACCCCTCCTCTACCTGTGCAGTAATAGGTTAGCTAGGTCAATCCTTTTTGAGTAGGCCTTAGTGTATCGCCCATAGTGAGGCGTGTATATATTTGCTAGTTACAAACTAACCTTCAGATATATAATATAATGTTGTTTTTCCTCTGTTGTTGTTATTGCTATCCCTGTTATTTTTGTTTTGGAAGTTTTCATTTCTGCATGTGCTTAACTATAGATAAAATGAATTGGTCGACAACAGTATTTAGGACGTCGTATAGTTAGACCTCAAGTGAAATGGGGTTGCCACGAGCTTGAGAGTTGAGGCGTGACAAAATAAGCATATTTCAAATGAGAGGGTAAAGGTTTGAGTTCAAGAATCAGAGGCTCTTCAATTGACGGTTTAGGCTTTGGTATATGTTGTCCTAACTCCTCAAATTTTGTTGCCTTTTGCCTTTTTTTTTCCTTTTTTTTTCCTTTTGCCTTGAATATGATGGATTGCTTCCATGAAATTTGCATACTCATTTATCCTCTTTCTCAATTTCTTTATCCCTTGGTTGAACCAGACATACTTTAGGTGGATCTTTATAAACATTTTCTTGAAAAACCTTATTCACCAACTTGTTAATTGTCTCAATTCTAAAACAAGAATTATCATGAGATGGATTTTTCATTGCTTTAAAGACATTAAAGGAAATAAGATCATCTTGAACTTTAAGAATCAACTTCCCTTGTTGTACATCAATAAGAGCTCTTCCTGTTGCTAAAAAAAGGTGACCTAAGATAAGTGGTACTTCAAAATCTTCCTCTATGTCAAGAACTATGAAATTTGTGGGAAAGATAAACTTGTCAACCTTTACCAATACATCTTCTTGGATATTTAATTGATCGATCAACCAGTTGAAGTGATACTGTGGTTACTTTTACCTCACCCTATATTAATTTCCTGAAAACTAAAAAAGTCATTAAATTAATGCTTGCACTTAAATTACATGATGCATTTTCAGAAGTAAGAATCCCCAATAATGCAAGGAATTGTTAAACTCCTTGGATCTTTTAACTTCGGATGTAATTTGTTTTGTAAGATGGTTGAACACTCCTCATTCAACTTCACAATGTCATAATCCTTCAGCTTCCTTTTGTTTGCCAAAATCTCCTTAAAAAAATTTGCATAGCTAAGCATTTATGTCAAGGCTTCTACAAAAGGAATGTTAATGTACAATTTTTTTTTTTATGTTTTTTGTGCTGCCAAAGTTGCTGAGGGAATGGAATTGGTAGCAAATATTTTGTGTAATAATTTGAAAAAGGTTTGCTTTTGCTTGCCTTGTTCGGTTGTTTATTGACCTCGTCTTCTTTGTCTCTAGAAATCTCTTGTTTGTATCTTTTTCTCCCATTTGTTTACCACTTGTCAAGATTTTAGCTTTTACATTCCCAATGGGATTTTTCTCTAGGTTGCTAAGCGAAAAACCCTGTTGTCTCATTAATATCATGTGCTAACTAACCCACTTACATTTCTAGATTTTTGATTGAAGTCTCTTGGTTATGAAATCTCACATTTGTGCTCTTAATGAAGTCCTAAGTAGTGTTAGCAAGTTTGGTGACTATATCTTCCATATTGGATTTTGTCTCTTCTAGTTGTTTGAATTCTAGCAGCAGTCTCGTCACATTTTGATTATTCCATGAAAAATTTGAATGATTACGCCATCCTAGATTGTATGTGTTAGAGTAGAGTTTATTCTGTAGCTTGTTAAAATTTCCAATAAAGTTAGCATTTTAACTAGGTTGTGTAACTTGACACTCTGTGCTAATATGTCATCTACTACAAAAATCACATGTCATTTTCTAAATTTTCATGACCGAAACACTCATCGAAAGACTAATTTTAAATATCTAACAAATCAAATAGAATTGATAATAAATTAAAATTGATAATCTTAAAAGAAAATTTCTGAACTAAATGCAATAAATCAATCAAATAGATATGTTAGAGCATTTGATTTCAACATAACCACTATATATGAATTTCAGATTATTATGTACATGAAAACGATATCAAAAATGTGATAGTGGAATTTCGTAATCTTTTTTCTATCCTCTCTTATCAATCCACAATATTCCTATGTAAATTTAAATAAACATAAGTGTATTAAAATCAGTGAACATTCCTGGTTTACAATGAATCTTTAGGACAAACTTATCATCGAAAGCTATACAAATAACATTGTATACCTCTATCCACATTTAATTTATGGTTATTTATTATAAGGAACAATTGCATATTATTACTTAATCTCAAACATACACATTACATCATTGAAAGACAACCAGTTATTTAAAAGCATTAAGCACAATAATATATAACTCATATAAATAAAATCACTTGCAAAACATAAAAAAGCATGTAATTCATATCATCATGGTCAAGCTTTATGTAGTTAATAAAAGAAATTTAGAACATAATGTTAGAAGAAACAAAAAATATAAGTTAAACCCAATATCTTGAATCAAAGAACAAGAATTCTATCATTACTTTTTGTCTTTTCAAAATACTTGAAAAACTCTTAGAACAATGAAAAGTGATCTAAAAATAAAAACTTAACTATCCCTCCAAGATCTCCATATTATCATATTTATAGGATACATCCAAGACTCCTAGAATAAGGCAATTGCTTATTTTTCGCAAAAAATTAGAAAATAAATCACAGAATTCTTGATTTGGCATCCACCTTCTAATGCTTCTTGATTTGAATTCTTGAATCACAGAGTTCTTCCTTTCCTTCTTTTTGCCATTTTCTCACATCTATTGCATTATTTATTGTCTAAAATAGGTAAAATAACTCTATTTTTTTTATAGAGTCATCATGGACTCAGCTTGGAAACCCGGTCACAAGTTGGTCCAGCTTGGCGGGCACAGGTTTTGCCTTTCTTTGGATCGGGTCCAAGGGCTTGGTCCAAGTCCCTATTCTTCGATTAAAAAATAAAAAATTAAAAAAATTAAAAAATTAAAAAAATTAAAAAATTGATGCTTTAATTCCCTTTTCATTTTGCGTTTGCATGTTCTTTGACGGTTAGTTTAGGCGGGGTTTTAAAAATCAGTTAGGGGTTAATGATGTTAGCCTACTGCTTTGCGAATGCAAGTGAAGGTTAATTATCATTAATTACGAGGTGGTGAGGATAATTGAATTGCATGGACCCCGCTCTTGTTGCTCAGAATCTCCTCCTCCCTCATATCAAAGTGCACGCCCTTCTCTCTCAAGGCGATCCTGGCCTTCATCCCGAACGGGCTTGGCCAGAAGTCTAACAGTATCACTTCCTCCGCCATTGAAGCTTTGGTAATTTCAACTCGAGATTGCTTTTTTGCGGGAAATGAAGCTAAAAGCAGGAGCCACTTTAGTAGGGGAAAAGAGACCACCGACGACATTTATCTTTGTTGCTGCGACTTTCGAGGGGCTGCTTAATACCGTCATTGCTTGCGTCATTGTCAGGTCCAAGTCTACGCTCCAAGGCCGCCCCATTAGGTCTTGGATCAGGCTGCTATTATTATTATAATTAATATTATTCATACGGGGGTTGCTTCTTTCTGGAAAGCTGTAATAAATCGTATTTTATGACGCAAAAGAAAATTATTATAACCATAAAAGTTTATTAAGAGAAGAATGGCATAAGTGTCATAATTTTCATATGATACTCACTCGAGTGTTATAACTTTTTTTTTTCATTTACTTAATTGCCGCATCGGAGAAAAACACTCATTTAAGTGTTAATTTCTATTTGAGGCCAGTTAGAAGCCTAGCCAAACACATAAGGTCATTTTACTTTTTGCAAACTAGATACTCGAGAACGAAGATTGATTTTGCTGAAGTCTATTAGTGCTAAACTCGGTGCCTATTTTCATTATTTATAAAACATTTTGATCATCCAATCTTATTCAATTTAATTCCTAGACACATCCATCTAAATGAGCACATGTCACGAATTTGCATGAGAGAATTTAACTTCATACAATCAGCATGATGATCCAACATGATAATAAAGCTTGGAAATGGCAAACCATATATGGTATCGGTTATAGAATATACACTGCCATTTATGAGTCAAGCCCATATATGGTGTCAAACTCAGGTACTTTACTCTTTGGCCATTATTTCTCTTGCTAATTTTTATTGTAACAAGTAGTTGGCTCTTTTTTGCTGGTGGTGCTTTGAACCCTGAGATATATGTACAATGTGGTTCTTGAATTAGTCCTAAATGTTCAATCTAGTCCATACATTTTTTATTTGTTCGATTGAGTCCTTCAACTCTTGATGCATGTATAGGTGAGTGATTTCGAAATGTGGGGGATTTCTAGTTTAAGTGAATGACGGGTGTGTTGTGATGGGTTAGATATGGGAGATTCACCACTGAAATGCAAAGACATGAGCCACCGGTCAAGGATAAAAGTGGGATAAATGGTAGTTCACTATCAAGGTGTGAAGGATTGCTCCGCCGGCCAAAGATAGAGAACTGTTTAATTCACCACAAATGATGTTAGATAAAAAATTGGATAAATATTCACTCACGTAGAGGAATTCTCATATATTCACCAAGTTTGCATTACAACTGAGAACAATCCTCTATTTATAGAACTAAGACCTAGGAAATAGATAAACATAAAAGGACATGGAGACTTCCTGAATATTACTGATGGGAAATAAGAAAACATTATAATGACCTAGGAACTTAAATATGCAATTAATGACATAAAGACTTGTAATCATGACTCTTAAGCCACGTGGTACATCTTCCAAATTTCGTTCATGAGCCTTGACCAAAAATAATCATCTTGGAAGTTCAACAAATAACAAAGGAATTGCTCAGAATAATCTCCCATTGATATGTTGTTGATTAGCTTTGAAATGGGTAACTAGTTTGGTGAATTTAGTAGCTCAATGCTTGATCGGTGAGGGAAGAATTGAAAACTTAATAATTGACTACCTAGTCGATAGTCGTCACGTCGACAGCATCATTCTCAACCAACCAAAGCATGGTTGAAATCTATCTTGACTTGATTGAAAGTTTAATTGTGTTGAGTTTGTCGATGGATTTAAGTTAGATGCTCCCGCATCAACTCTCCATTTTAAAATAAAAAAAGTCAAAATTTTCATAATTACACTAATACCTTGGATTTTAGAGCATATTTTCATTTCAATCCATTTCCTAGATCAATAAAAAAAAAAAAAAAAAAACTATCTTTGTGTGTGTCTATATATATGCCTTTTTGGTCTTTATAAATATTTGGATAGTTCTATTTAAGTATATTTTAGCTTACAATCTCTATAATAATAAAGTTAGGACCACATTTAGATTTGTATTCGGTTAATGTACTTGCTATTTTTAATTTCTTAATTTATATATTTAAAAAAATTTAATAAAAAAATTGAAAATTTTTATCTATCTGAAAGATTATGAACAAGACTTAAAATAACATAATTATGAGAATTCTATAGATAGATGAATAGTGTTATTAAAAATTTTCATGAAAATACTTATTATCAAACTTAAAGGAATATGAATTCAATATAACTCTAAATGATGTTATATTTTTACTATTTTAGAGATGATGAGTTGAAGTATACTTAAATAAAATGATCACAATATTTATAAAAACAAAAAAGCTAATATAAAGATAGTCGCATAATTCATTGATTTAGGAAATGGATTGGAAATGAAAAGATATTCTAAAAAATAAGGATAACTGAGTAATTATGAAAACTTATGAATTGCACCGAATGATTGATTTGAATTTTTTGGAAAGTTGATGGACTAAATGAAACATTGAGGCACTATTTGTTTCATGAGAATTGAATTATTTAGAAAATATTTTCTTAAAAATAATTATTCATATTGCTTATAAAAATGAATGAACAAAAAAATTTCCATCTTCTTCAAAAATGTTTAAACATAAATTACCATTGATAATAAAAAAATTAATGATTAATTATTTATAATCCATCATTTTTAGGAAAATATTTTTTAAATCATTAATTTTCTGTGAAATAAATGCACTCTTGGGAATAGTTCAGGAATTATATTGGATAAATTAAAAGTCTAAGGATGACATTTACATTGGGCCAAAATTTATAAAATATTTGTGTCATTTTTTAATAATACTTAATTCGAGAAACCAAGTTGCGGTAGAACCTGGGAGCTGCCTTCCAAGAATTCGTCAATTACCTAATAACAACTCACTTCGCTCTCTCGAATCACTATTCTGTAGAACAACTCTGTGGATTTGTCCCTCTGACAAACATGCTGGTCATTTTCCAAGGTCGTTTGGTTGGCTCTGGCTGGTTTGGTCTGATGGCTGCAGTTGATGGTCGATGACCGTTGTTCTGGTGATAGGAAGAGCGTTGTCTTGGTTGCTGGAAGGGGCGTTCCAATTCTGGAGGTTGGCCACAGTCGTCATCGGTAAAACTTAAGGTTGTCGGCGTTGGAAACTGGACGCCCGAAGGCAAGTCTCCCTGGAGGAGAGATTGGCCGAAAGCCTCTCTGGGCTGGGCTGGTTGAGGCTTTGGGTTTTTGCGAGCCTTGGGATTGGGCTAGGCGAAATAGAAGTTCAGCTTTGAGTAGCTTCGGTTTAGAGCATTGGGTTGGCTGAACTAGGTAACGAGGCCTTGGGCTTGGTCGGCCCTAGGCCTAGAGATTTTAGGCTTGGCGAAATAGGAAGCTGGGGTTTAAGTTTGTTGTGCGGCCTAGGTTGAATTGGGCTCAGCCTGAGAACTCAGTAGCGAGCTATTCCAGCTCGGGGGGCCCAGATTCGGCCCTTCTTTCTTGGACCCGGTCCAAGTCCCTATTCTCGGATAAAAAAAAAATAGGTTATGAAAAAGCCACTTCTTGTTTTCTTAGTGTAATACGTGCCAAGAATTGATCAATTTAAAGTTGAGAACTGGAAGCTGAATTGGTCCTCAGCAAACACGCTTGGAACCAGCTAAGTAAGGCTTGTTGGTTTGGCTTCCGATTTAACTGATCCGGTTGCTCACCCCCAAACGAGATTATATATGATTGATAATGGAATTGATCAATTTCGTTCATTTATGTGAGGTGCACATGTGTGAATAACCCGAAGTATTATGTGAAATAGAATTCATAGTTTATTAGCTGATTCGGAAACACCCAAATACGTAAAGGAAATCATGAAAGTAGAAAGAGCTAAGCCTCATCCAAAGCAGAGGAGTTATGAGCAAAAGAGTCCTGAAATAACCAAAATGAAGACAAAAGTGTTGTTACTGCGCCTGAAGCTTCTTCCTGAACTCCGACATGAAGTCATAGACCTTGTGCTGGTTGGGCAACGACTTGGCCACGCTCTCCCTCTGCATGCACCGCTTGGCCCATCCCACCAGCTTGGGGCACTCCTCCCCGATGCTACAGCTGTTCAACGTCTCTACAGCGTAGAACCAGCTATAGAACGGTATCAGCGACACGTCCAAAAACCCAAATCTCTGACCTCCAAAGTAAGCCTTGTCCCCAAGCTCTCCCTCCATCACCTTTAAGCCCTCGATGAACTCCTTCTTCCCCGCCTCCTGGTCCTCCCCTGTCGACCGCCATGCCGCTCGCCCCCAGGAAGTATCTGCACCATCGGGTCATGTCTTGATTTTAAGCGCACTTAACAAGGAAATGATCGAAAGATTGGTTGCCGTCTGTCTTACCTTCTTGTCCACGTAGTCGGCCCAGAACCTGGCACGGGCGCGCTCATAAGGATCGGACGGCAATAGAGGGGACTCGGGGCCCCAGGTCTCGTCGATGTATTGGACGATGATCTGGGACTCGCAAACTGGCTTGCCGTTGTGGATGAGGACGGGGATTTTCTTGTGGATCGGGTTCATCTGCAAGAGCAGGGGGCTCTTGTTGCTCAGAAGCTCCTCCTCCCTCAGATCAAAGTGCACGCCCTTCTCTCTCAGGGCGATCCTGGCCCTCATCCCGAACGGGCTTGGCCAGAAGTCTAACAATATCACTTCCTCGGCCATTGAAGCTTCGTTAATTTGAACTAGACTGCTTTTTTGTGGCGAAGAAGCTAAAAGCAGGAGCCCCTTATGTAGTAGAAAATAGACCACCGACGAGACTTTTTTTAGTAGTTTCGATGTTCGAGAGGCGGCTCAAACCGTCATTGCTTGCGTCATTGTCAGGTCCAAGTCCGCCCCATTAGATCTGCACAAGGTGTCCCATGAACGAGACATATATTGCTATTATTATAATAATTACTATTATTTGTACTAATGGTTGTGTCAATGAGACGGACGATTGGGTAGCTAAAGCTCAAATAACTGGTTCCCTTCCACTGAATTAGATAACTACCCCCATCCCCCTCTCTAGTTTTAATCTTATGTTTAGACTTTGATATATTATGTCATCCTTCACAAGCTTAGTAATGCAAGTGTTACCTTCTGACAACAAAAATATTTTTTACTAGTGATTGCTTCTTCTTTCTAATAAATCGTATTTTATAGTGCAAAAGTAAATTATTATAACCATATAAGCTCATTGAGAGAAAAATAATGCAAGTGCCATAACATTTATATGGCGCTTACTTGAGTGCTATAACTTTTTTTTTTCACTGAAGTTCTACATCGAAGAAAAATTGATTATTTAAATGCCATCTCTAACAAGTCATTACATGGGTATTTTTATTAATTTACCATTCCAGGGTGGATTTTTTGGTTTTTGATTTTTTTATGAATCAGTAATGTCATATAAAATGATCGGCATCCATGTCGGATTTTCCTACTAGGTAAATCGCCTATTGCACTTAAGTGACTGATTTTTTCAAATTTGTGGCACACAAGTGAGCATCATACGAAAGTTATAATACTTATCCCAAAAAATTCTTATACAGGTGTCTATTGAAGCAATGATTATTTAGATATTTGGGAAAATTATCAATTTAGTTTCAAATATATTATATAGATGCCAATTCAGTTATAACTTTTCAATATTGTCAATATAGTTCTACACATTTGGGCAATATTTTAAGATGCGATGCTATTTCCACCCCATTTTAGTTAAGACACTCATTTTTCTGGTTAATTGATTGAAATACTCTCCCCCCTCTCTCTTCAATTTATTATTTCCTTTTTTATCAGGCTAAGGAAAACAATGCATTTATTTCTATCACCTCTTTTATTAGTATCAATAGACAAATGATATATTACACTCGACAAGATATTATCTTATTCTGCATCATGCTATCACTTTGCCTAGAGAAAGTTAGTAATTTTAATGTAATGTATCATGTTTTAATTAAAAAAAGCTACATAGAAGATTCAAAATATATTTATGATGGCTTATGAACACACAATTAATTAACTATTTTTATCTAATAGTTTGACCAAAAACTATATATCTAATTATACCACCCACTTGGGTGGCGCTGTTGGTTCGCGCTCTCTTCCTCTCACAAAAGGTCGAGAGTTCGAATTCCAGCTTCGTCATAGAGTGACTTAACTGGTTTCACGTGTGGCCCCCAGGGTTTACTCCCTCGGCTGTCAGCGGGATGCGGGGTTCCCTAGGTCATAAAAAAAAAAAACTATATATCTAATTATCTACCTAATATTGATAAAAAAAGGAAAAATAAAATTAATTAAAATATGAAAAGGTAATTTGTTAGAAACATGATCAAATGTTAAACGTTTTTATGTCTAGATCATATCTAAAAATTAACAAAAGACAAGCACAAAATGAAAAAAATAAAATAAAAAGGAACTTCTTGTTGTTCTACTCCTACCAAAAAGAAAGTAATTAATATTGGTTGTAAATTAAATCTCATGGCATAACTTTAAAATGTGCTTAAAAATTTCTTCTGGAATAATATGATGTTTTTGAAAATGAAGAAGGCATAACTAGATTTTCAACTCCCATTTTGCAATTTAGATTAAAGTGTGAAAAGCTCAAAAACAAGGTTGCTAAAATTAAATCACCTTGTAATTCAACTTTGAAATAAAGTTTCGTACAAACTATTTGATAAATAAATAAAAAAGCAATTAATGGTGTGTTTATAAACTGTGATATCGATCATAGATAGATATTTTTAATTTTCTATTTTGCTTTTGTATTAAATTTATGAGACCATAAATTAAAATTGACAACTTCCTTTTAGAGAGAGAGAGAGAGAGAGAGAGAGAGAGAGAGAGAGAGAGAGAGAGAGAGAGAGAGAGAGAGAGAGAGAGAGAGAGAGAGAGAGAGGGGGATGGTACTTTAGTCAATTAATAAAAAAAAAGGGAGTGTTTTAGCTAAAATAGGGGTGGAAATAATGCCGCCCTATTTAAATGTAGTATTTTTGCCAATTGCAGTCACAAATTGCGATGTGATAATCAACAAATTGCTCATGTCAGCATGACATTTAGGATGGCCAATGATGACTAGACGTCATGTTATCAATTTTCAATGGCAATTGACTAGAAATAATACATTGAAATATCGATTAAAAGTTTAGGACTACATTGATAAAACTAAAAAGTACGGTTGATTAAGTGGAATAATTAATTGTTGACAAAAAAAATTATGACAATTGTAAATATATTATAAGACCATCCAATCAACCATTGGCAAACTTATATTTTTTGTTAATTCTAAATGCATTAGAATTTCGAAAGAAAGAGAAGAAATGAAAGGAATAAATAATCTTAAATCTGGGACTTGTAAGAGATATTGTGGTCAATTTAAGATAATGGGGGCATCAGAAGTCAAAAAATTAATGGAACAAGCATGAGCTTTTATGCATTTATCCTTTTCATGTATTTGCCCATTTAAATGTTTTCTTAGTTTAATACATGCTTCTTCTTTTTTTGGATCGATAATACATGCCTTTACTTGGTTGATTGCTAGTTGATTTGTGTGCTCAAATTGAAGTGTTCAATTGTCCTCACTCATGGAAGCTTTGATTCCGTATGCATGTTCTTCGGCGGTTAGTTTAGGCAGGGGTTCAGAATTCAATTAGGGGTTAATGCGATTAGCTTGCTGCTTTGCGAACGCCAGTGAGAGTCAATAATTAACAAACTTATTAATAGACCCTTAAATTAATTAGGAGGTGGTGGGGATAATCGCATTGCATGGACTCTGAATTTTGGTTGATCAATTAAACTGAGTGAACCTATTGATGCTTGCTTTGAGTTTTGTATTAGTTGAATTCGAACCAGTGATCAATAGCCGGTGACCGGTGAGACGAAGGCGGTGGTCGATAGAGAAGGGCGATGCATGGAGGCAGTCCAAGGAATCATTTATCTAGTGTGGTGTTAATTAAGTCAACTTGGTTAATAGACTTAGGTTTTAATAATCAAATTAGTGTAGGTTTTAGTCTAATTTATTTTGTAGAAACTAATTAGGCTCATGATCTTCTTCTTATATAATTGTTAGTTTAGCTTAGGCTAGTCTAATTGTGTAATAAAACAAATAGAGTTAGGCATGCCATAATCTAACTCAATTTTAGGAACTAGGATTAGTCTTTAATGTCAAGTTTATGGGGGTTTATGTCCCGGGCTTATAAAAGGCCATGTACATTCTATGCTCGACTTATACTAGGTTCTTATCTACCGTGCTTTTACCTAAATACTTTTAATACCTCGCCGTTTACTTCAAAATCATCTCAATAACTTCTTGTTAATTCTATATGTAGAATAATTAGGAATAGTTTAGAATCATATTTAGTAGATCGATGCCTTTAGGATCATAAATGGTAATAGAGAGTGAATAACCACTTAGATATCACACTTTTAAGTTAGGAATCAAAGGGGGTGCTAGTTAAATTATTAGTGTAAACAAGTCTCTGAGCTTAGAAATTTGGTTGTGTAGGAATCGGGACAACATGGCCGTGTCTCATTTTGTTTCTAGTTGACCCCAAATGGCTAATAATGACTCCTAGAAACATTAGGTTGTTATGGGCTTGGGAGAGCCTGTGCTCCTAATTGATGAACTGTTTTGGATCCTTAGAATCATTTGATTTGATGAACCATCCGAACTATCTTTTGAGTAACACCTTTAAACCTATTCCCCACCTTTTGGGGAGAGGTCATGCCACATCCAATTGACATTTGTTTCTCTTTAGTTATCCTTGTATGTATAAAATTAATAACGTTCTTGTCTCTCTACCCGCATGCACAAGAGAGAAATAATGTTCAATCCCATTTATGAAAAATTTTCATTTTAATGACTTGTAGAATTTTATTTTGAATCGATTCAAAACCTTTTGCATCAAGAAGCGACTTTCAAATGGGTTCTACCGAAGAATTGGCTAGTTTAATGTTGGGAACTAGGAGTTGAATCGGTCCTCAGCAAATATGCCTAGAATCGGTTAGGTGAGGCCAGTTGGTTCAGATCCCAATTGCAACTGATCCCATTGCTCACCCCCAAGTGAGACTACGTATGACTGACAATGGAATTGATCAATTTCATTCATTTATGTGAGGTGTATGCGTGTGAATAATGCGAACCAGAATTCATGAAATGGTGTATATAGTTTATTAACTTATCCAAAAACACAAATACAAAAATGAAATCATGAAAGTAGAAAGAGGTAAGCCTTGTCCAAATGAGAGTAGTCAAGAACAAAAATAGACTCGAGGGTTGTTACTGCGCCTGAAGCTTCTTCCTGACCTCCGACATGAAGTCATAGACCTTGTGCTGGTCGGGTAGCGACTCGGCCACGGTCTCCCTCTGCATGCACCGCTTGGCCCATCCCATCAACTTGGAGCACTCGTCACCAATGGTACAGTCGGTCAACGTCTCCACAGCATAGAACCAGCTGTAGAACGGTATCAGCGACACATCCAAAAACCCAAACCTCTCACCTCCAAAGTAAGCCTTGTCCCTGAGCTCTCCCTCCATCACCTTTTAGCCCTCGATGAACTCTTTCTTCGCCGCCTCCTGGTCCTCCCCCGTTGACCGCCACACCGCTAGCCCCGAAGGAAATATCTGCACTGTCATGTCACGTCTTGATTTTAAGCGCACTTAACAAGGTAATGATAGAAAGATTGGGTGCTGTCTGTCTTACCTTCTTGTCCACGTAGTCGGCCCAGAACCTGGCATGGGCGCGCTCGTGAGGATCGGAAGGCAAGAGAGGGGACTCAGGACCCCAGGTCTCGTCAATGTATTGGACGATGATGTGGGACTCGCAAACCGGCTTGCCGTTGTGGATGAGGACGGGGATTTTCTTGTGGATCGGGTTCATTTGCAGGAGCAGGGGGCTCTTGTTACTCAGAAGTTCCTCCTCCCTCAGATCAAAGTGCACGCCCTTCTCTCTCAAGGCGATCTTGGCCCTCATCCCGAACGGGCTCGGCCAGAAGTCTAACAGTGTCACTTCCTCAGCCATTGAAGCTTTGGTAATTTGAACTCGAGAATGCTTTTTTGTGGTGAAATGAAGCTAAAAGCAGGGGCGACTCTTGTAGTGGAAAAGGGAACATCGACGAGACTTAAAATAGTCGCTGTGGTGTTTGAGAGGCGGCTCAAGCCGTCATTGCTTGCGCCATTGTCAGGCCCAAGTCTACGCTCCAAGCCCGCCCGAGTAGATCCTGGATTTAGGTGTCATATGAACGAGACATATAATGCTATTCTTATTGTTATTATAATTACTGTTAGTCATGCTGGTTGTTGCTTCTTCTTTCTGAAAAGCTGTAATAAATCGTAGTTTTATGGCGCAAAAGTAAATTATTATAACCATAAAAGCTTATTACAGATTTTACTTTAACGGAAATATCTAGATATATTTGTCCACAAAAGATATGACATATTGAGATTATTACAAAATTTGGGTGAATGACAAGTGCATTTGAGTGAAATATTTGCAAATTCGGTTAGCTCTTTGATGTGAATTATAAAGACTCATGAATAAAATAAATTTGGACATATTAGTCAATTTATGGACGGAATTTTACTCATTGTACATATAGAGGATAGAATGACATTATGCTTGTCCATTATAAGCCAGTTGCATGCCCAATGCACAGATTGCTCTTTGATCTGAATAATGGGCAGCTTTTCACGGTTTAGTCAATTGTAACATGTGATGCATGTCGTGACCCACCCAAGGCAATTTGATCATGTGCTTTTAGGGGTGTGTGTTGCCTCGAATGGCGTATGAATTACTGAGTGTGAACGGTTTGTCTTGCAAGCAAGGTACTTAACTGAGGTTCTCCGAACCCCTACTAATCATGACATTGATTTTTTTTTATTTAAAAAAAAAATCATTCTCGCGAACACATTTAGCTGACGCAGTTAATTATGATTATTATCACTCTTTTCTTTAGAGTCACTATTGAGCTACTTAAGGTCGGTTAGAAGTCTAGCTAAACATAGGAGGTCACTTTAATTTTCATGAACTACAGATTCCAGAACGAGCATTTAATTATTCTAAAGTCTATTAGTGCTCAAGCTTGATACCTATTTCATTATTTATAAAATGTTTTGATCATCCAATAGTGCTCAAGCTTGATACCTATTTCATTATTTATAAAATGTTTTGATCATCCAATCTTATTCAATTTAATTCCTAAACACATCCATCTAAATGACCACGTGTCACGAATTTGCATGAGAGCATTCAACTTCATACAATCAACGTGATAAACCAAACGTGGTGAAAAAAACGAAATGATAATAAAGCTTGGAAATGGAAAAATCAATGGTGTGAAATAAAGAATATACGCCACCACCCATGAGCTAAGCTCTAATTTAAAGATGCATGTGTCACAGGCTAATGTTTGAGGATCGAGACTCTATAGCAACTAAGGCTTTTTGGATTGTTGGAGTGCATAAGCGAAGCCTTTTTCCAAGGATTGATTGCTCGCTCATCTAGATTGTAGAGAGAGAAAGTGTTTAGAGAGAGAAGTTGTGAAAAGAATGCTTTCTATTGTTCAAGTGTTGGATGGATACAAACAAGGGGCACCCTTGTTTATACAAGAATCCCTCACATTACAACTGTAGATTTCCTTTAGATCTAACAGTAGAAATTGTATCTCTTCATCTAATAACTACCGACATTTATGACAAGAATGTTTTAGACTATGGTACATTTACCATATTACCTGTCCCTAGGAATATTCTAGATGAAATCCTAGGAGCTTGGTCTTCTTGGATTGTACATGGTCCTTTATTCGTGAACCTTGAGATCGTGACATTCTCCCTCATCCATTGGAGCGAACTCCTCAGTGCTCTTGGCTCGGTCTGTTTGGCTTGCCGACCGCATCCTTATTTTAGATTGCCGGTTTCTATGGACATTGGCAATTCTTCCGTTTCCAATGTTGCTTTGTCTTTGGTCTTTCGACTTGTCAGCTACATGGCTCTTGAGTGCCAACTCGTTCATCAAGGAATTCCTTCTTCGGCTCTACTATCTCTACGTTGTTCGGCAAGCTCTTCACTTCCGGAAAGAGCACATGAATCAGCATCTCATGTTGAGTTGGGATAGATCATTTCAACTCTACCTTTCACTTTTCCAAAGGTTGTAGTTTTGCGCTTGACTCTATTGCAAGCTCCTCAATTCTCGACCCTTCATACACAAGTCATATTGTGGAGGTGCTCTTGGTCTCCATCAACCCATGGATCATAGGTACCACTAATAGGCGTTGTGGGTCGGTGATGATAATCAACTTGGTTCTCATGTCTATCATGGCCCTTGCACTATCAAAGAATTCCAAACCCAAGATAAGATCATATTCAGTGAGCAGAATTACCTCGAAAGAGAGTTTGACCTTCCATTCACCAACATATAGTTCCACGTTTTGGGCAATAACAACGACTGGTACATTATACGAGTTAACTACCTTCAACCAATGTTCGGTTGGTTCCATGCCGAGTCCCAAATTCTTTGCTGCTTTGCTTGACAAGAACGTGTTCGATGCACCTGTGTCAACTAAGGCATATAGTTTTGTGTTATGCACCTTCACCTCCACAAATGGCAAATCACTTGAAGGCTTCTTGGGTAGTACTTGGGTTTTCATGGACTTGCCAGTGTTGAGAACCCTTACAATTCCAAGTTGCCCTTCCCTCTTCTCTTGCTTCGGCTTATCCTCTTCTAAGGCGAGCAATGCGTTAAGCTTATCCTTCTTTAGGCACTCTTGGGTCCAATGGGGACTGTCGCAAATGAAGCATGGGATGGCGGTGGCTTCTTTCCCTTCTCTTTGTGGAAGTCACCTTGGGGTCAGTTCCACCTCTGGTAGGGTTGTTTGGAAGAGACTTCTCCCCATGATTTCTCTCATTGGTCTCCTCAGCCACTAGTAGCCTTGCCTTCCAAGTCTCCTAGGCCACAAGTTACTTCGTGTTCCTCATCTTTGTAGTGGCGATCCTTTTGCCATCCATTCCCTTTGATTTGGAAGGTTTGACTTTGGTGAAGTCGGCGAGAGACTTGGCTACCGTAACTACCTTCAAGATACTTTGAAGATTCCATCGTTTAAGCTCAAGTTGGGCTCAAGGCTTCAATCTATCCACGAATGCTATGAGTCTCCTCCTTCCCTAGGTTGAGAATTTGAAGCTTGAGTTTAGTGAACTCCTTCACATACATCTGGACCATGCCTTTTTATTCAAGGCAATGGAGCTTGCAAAGGGCCTCTTGTTGAGTGAATTTGGGGAAGAAGTAATTCTGAAATGGCTTGAAATCATTCCATGTATTGATGGGATTGGCACCTTGCTTGGTCTGATTGCACCAAGTGTGCCACCAAAGCATGGCATTATTGATTAAGAACAAAGAAGCGTTTCTCACCTTGGCCATCTCATCTTAAATGCCAATGGCACCAAAGTATTGCTCCATACTCCAAAGGAAGTTGTCCACTTTTTTAGCGGACCAATTACCTTTGAACTCCCTGAGCCTTGGCACGTCCAACTGATGCGCCACCTGAATAGGTATGGCACCATTTACAATGCTAGTCTTGCACAGGACTAGCTTGGTCTTGAGTTCATGCACCTTAAACTTCAAGGCTTCAGCCTCCGCTTTGCGGGGGTTGTCCTCTTTGAACTTAAGGACTTCCATCTTCAAAGTTTTGATCAAGGCTCCATGGGCTTCGTCCTTCAAGTGCAAAGGGGGTGTGGTTTGATTCACGATGGTCTTGGATTTGAGGCCGAGCATCTTTGACCTCAGTGATTTGCCTTTTCACTTCATCGAGTCCATCGACAAACTCTATCATGGAGGCCCTCATTCTAGTGAGCTTTTCATTGAGGGCAGACATGACGTCGGACGAAACTCCCTTCTTCTTCGATCTCCGATGGGTCTCCTTCTCTTGGGGAGCCTCACCATTCATGACAACCGGAGCAACTTTTTGGCTCAACATTCTCTTGTCCACTTAATGTGCTCCTCAAACTCTCTAAACAACTCTCCTCTACTCTCTTTTGATACCTCTATTCATGAGCCAACACTTGGGGATTGAGATTTTGCAGCAACTTAGACTTCCTTGGATTGTTGGAGCACCAAACCTAAGCCTTCACCCAAGGATCGATTGCTCACTCACCTGGATCATAGAGAGAGAATATTTAGAGAGGGAAACTAAAGAGAGAATGCTTTTTATTACTCAAGTCTTGGATGGATACAAATGAAGGGAATGACAACCCTATTTATGCAAGAGTCCTCTCATTACAATTGTAAATTTCCTTTAGATCTAACGGTGGAGATTGCATCTATCTATCTATCAACTATCGATATTCATGACAACATAGTACATTTACTATATTACCCATCCTTATGAATATTCTAGAGGACTCTAGAAATCCTAGGAGACTTGTTTGGTCTTCTTAAATTGTACCCGGTCCTTTGTTTGAGGAAAACCTTGGGAATTTGACACATGCGTCTATCTAAATGATGCTCCCATCCTAGATAAAACCAAATGATGTTATACTAAGTGGAAATCAATTTTCTTGTTTTCTAATTATGGCTCTATTTGTTTCGCAGAAAATGTATAATTGTAAAAATAATCACTTATATCGCTTATAAAAATGAATTAACAAAAAATACTTTTACTATCTATGAAAATATTTAAACACAAATTGTTATCAATAATATAAACATTTAAAATTCACTAATTATTTTAAAGAATACAAGCAATCAAGTTTTGGAAATTTCCAAAACATTTATTTTCCATGAGAAAAAAAAAAAAAAACGGAGCCTAAATGCAATTCTATCACGACATATTACTAAACAAGCAATGCAATACTCCTAAACTCACAACTTTCATCTTATTTTGGACTTCTAATTTCATCTTTTCTCATCATTTATTATTTCTTGGAATAAATCAACATGCATTAACATCTATTCTAAACTAAACAAATGCAGACCAATTGAGCCTAACACCCTTAAACATACTCAGACAAACAGACAAGCTATACGGCATGCTAATTAAGAATGATAAAACATTTACACGCACAGATGGCATCAGATACACTAATTAGAGCCATCGTGCACATTTGACATCAATCCATTCCCAATGACACCTAAACATGACCGCAAGCCACTGAGACTACTCAAGACAACCTTAAGACACCTCGAAAGGTTTCAATTACTTCCCATCATACCAAATCAACCGCGGTTTAGTGGTCAAACCTGAACCAACCCTGATCCGATGATCAAACCCGATTCAATCATATTTTGGTAAATGATGAGGCCGGGCTGATCAGTCTCCCGGCGAAGTAGTTGACACAATATTACCCGTCAAGCACACACAACATACATCACTATCACCTAATCTGGCATGTAAAGTGCAATCCAGCATGAAATTCAACCATAATCCGAATAACCGTGCTAAATGGCATTCAAATGCATCTGATAGTATACCGACGCATCCCCAGGCTATACTATCCAATCAAGGCCAACTCAAGGTATATTGTGGGGCTCAAATGTGTTGGTAGTTTGTTTGTAAAACAAATTAAAAGATGCATTGTCCCACATTGAAAAGATATATGTGCACATGGACGAGACTCAACACTAAATAATGGTAATTATTTTTATTTATTAAAAATTCTGATTTATTTTTATAAAAATTAACCATATCGTCATGTTGAAATAATGTGACAACTGATAGAGGAGTTATAATTATTTTTTATTTTTTATTAATTTAATTTCGAATTTTTCATATGTCTTCTTAAGATAACATTTGAGAACATACCTATTCATTTTGGAACATTTTCTAAAAGGATTGCCTTTGATCATTAAGACACGTAGATATTTATGACAGTTTTGGAATGAATGAAGTTAAGTCTTTTCAAGGTTTTCTTTCAAAAAATACAACCATATTTCCGATTGTTTCCTTTAATAGATTCTTGATAAATATTAGAATTGCTATTTAATATTTTTAATAGAGACTTTGTTGTATCCTGGAGGAAATTTGTTGATGACCATTAATAATACCATAGGGCAAATAAATTCTTAAAGAAAGTAATATCATATCTCAAAACCTAACTTCATTATTCTACTCAAATTCAAAGACGATTTTCCAACAAAACAAAGGCAATGGCTGGCTCTTCATGGACTAAACGACAAAGCTCCAGGCCAAGAGCAAGCATAACAAGACACTTACATGCATTAATTTGATAAGAAACTAACATAAATCAAGCCCAATGCACACCTATATTAAGTAGGAGTATCAATAATTCGGTTCAAGTTGGATATTCATGATTCCTGACTTGACCCGAAACGTAAGGTATTAGTGTTTGCTATTACTAGAACCAAGACCCAAATCGAAAATACTTGAATCCAAAAAGTGGTTTGGGTTTTTGAGTTCTCCCTCTCAAGTTAGGTAGGATATTCATTAACTGAAAAGATAAGGTATGAGTGTTTGCTATGACCCCAACCAAGACCTGACTTAAAAATTCCGAAATCAAGATCAATCTCTCTCTCTTAATCAGGGAATGCCATCTAAGCATACTTGTGTGGAACAAAGAAGAAAAGGACAATCTCAAGCTCACCATAGTACTTTCTAGGGATTAATCTAGCAACAAAACTTAGCCCTTTTTGAAGTTGACGGTCTTTTTCAGTCAGCAAAAGAAGAAACGGAAAAAGGAACTTATACTATTTCACGCTATGTTCTCATTCATTAATAGTTTAAGCTAAAAAACTCGAGCAAAAGGAAAAAAAGAATCTTTGACTGAAAGATTTGACTATGTCATCACCGCGGTCGATGAAAGGCAAGAATCAAAAGTCTCTTTGCTCAAATCTTGAAGCAAGCATTTACAGTCTCCATCAAGTCGAGGAGGCTATTAAGGCAGTCGATGTCATGGAGGAGGCTAAGATAGTGGTGGAAATTTAGATTTCACCGGAAAATATAAAATACGTGACAAATCAAAAGCCAAGTTGTTTCACCAATTTTATCTAGTGACGAAATATCCTTCACCGAATGGTGCGTTTCGGTTTTATTATATGAGAAAGGACCTAGGTTTTGTATTAGTATTGGAGAAAGAGTGTCAAATGCAATATTATTTGTATTTTATTTCAAGAACTTGCTTACAAACAATCATATGATCTCAGTCGATAGTCCAATACAGATGCATCTAAATACACTAAGGAGTATATCTAAGAACCAATCAATAATATGGTATCAAGATCAAATCGATGACGTTAGATATGACAAATGATCCTAAAGAAATACTACCTTTAGACTTAATATATTAGCACAATGCACGTTGGTGTTGACAACGCTAAACAAGTAGATTTAAATGAGGGGTACACTTCTTTATGATCAACGTCTAAATCCAATATCTAAAGCTAGTCGATCTCACTACATTAATGAAATGGGACTAGCAAATATTGCTCAAAAGCATATTGTAGGACACAATGTTGAAATCTAATCGACGATGCTGGACAAAGATGGACCACTGAAGAACTTTACTCCTAAATAGAAATCAATACACAATGTTAGAATCTAATTGATGACATCAAGTGAAGATAATACAACTAAGAAGGCCTTGTCCTTAGAAGGGTATGCCGACACAACGTCGGAATCTAATCAACGATGCCGAACTAAGATGGGTCACCAAGGAACTTTACCCCTCAATGGATATAAAAATTCAATACTGAAATCTGATCAATGGTACTGGACATCGATAGTCCACTGAGGAAATGTTTTCTAGGCAGTCTTGAGGACACAACGTTTGAATTTAATCAACGACACTAGATAGAGATCAAATAGCAGTAGAATTTAATCAACAATACTACTTGGGATATGACACTTGCCGGAACCTAAAAATATGACTACAACTAAGCTAGGCTAGACTACTTAGGAAAGATAAAGATTTGTGTGTGTTGTTCATTGGGGGGGGGGGGCTTTCTTGTTGAAGGACCTCAGATATTTGTAGGAGTATTCCAATAACCGTCAAGCAGTTATTAATTTGAATTCACTGCGTTTGGTCTTCAGCACTTTTCCTATTCTCCCGTTGGTTCATCCCATAACTACTCTAATCGTGCTTTCATTTGCTGTGAATAACTCTCCAAGTTGAATTTTTAACTATCCACCGCCTTCCTTTCACACCTTTTGATCATTACAACTTACCACCAAAATCCACGTCATAATATTCAAGCATGTGGCTTTCCCATTATCTTCAGCTAAGCTTCCTTCTAGATGACTATTGATGACTATTGATGGCTAATGATAGGGCCTTATATGTCATCCTCATTGGCCTACAAGGTGGATTTCACTCACATGATAGGCATGTGAACTTATTCTATTTTGGGAACCAACACAAGTGTTTTAAGTGCAATAAATTTAGACATTACAAATCAAAATGCTAAGCAAAAGTGATGCATGAGCAAGCAGAAGATGAACATGCCATCGGTGCTGAGGAATATATGGTGCTAACATGTACGAATGATGACTCCAGCACCATCGGCACTAGTATATGGTACTTGGATACTAGTTGCTACAATCATATGTGTGGCCGAAAGAAGTTATTCTCACAATTGGACAAGGCTTGGTGAAGTTAACTTCAAGAATAAATAAAAAGTTTCTATGATGCGTAAAGGTAATATTAATATCAAGTCAAAAGACAATAGTATTATTACTATTGCAAATGTTTACTTTGTGCCATGACTTTTTTGGAATTTGCCACATTTTTGACAACTTTCCAAAAAAGGTTATAGGGTTCATATTCAAAATGGAGTTTGCACCATCAGAGGGGTCAACAAGTTGATCATGATGATGCAAATGACGAAGAACTAGATGTTTCCCTCGACTCTTCATACGAGGAGTCTCTTGAGTTTTCAAGCAATGAGAAAGACAACAAATGGTTGTGGCATCTTTGATTCGGGCATCTAAATTTTTGTGGACTAAAATTATTAGTCCAAAAAAAAATGGTGACCAACATGCCATTGATTGACTCTCTAGATCATCCATGTGAAGTATGTATCGTTGGGAAAAAAACATGGAGACTCTTTTCTAGTTGGAAAAGCTAGTAGAGCAAAACAACCAGTGGAATTGATACATACTGACATCTATGGCCCTATTGAGGTGGAATCATTTGGACAGAAAAGGGTCATGCTAATTTTTATGGATAATTTTATCAGAAAAACTTGAGTATAATTCTTGAGAGAAAAATATGAAGCTTTTGCAAGTTTAAAGAATTTAGAGTCTATGATACAAAAAAATATAGTGACTGTATTTTAAAGACGTTGAGATTAGATAGAGGGGGAAATGAATTCGACAAATCTTGTAAAATTCATTGAGTGAAATATCAATTGATTGCCAACTATACTCTTCATCTAAATAGTATAGTGGAAAGAAAGAACATGACTTTTTTTTTTTTTTTTGCAATGGCAAAAGGTATGCTAAAAGCTAAAAATTTACGCAATAAATTTAGAGTAGAAGTCGCGTGTGCTATATTTATGTTGAACAAGTGTCCAATAAGGAGTGTTCGTGGAAGAACCCGGAAGAAGCTTAGAGCGACAACATGCTAGATGTTTTGTTCTTACAAATATTTAGGTGCATAACATATCCCCATAAACTAGAAGAATGGATGAAGAAGTTGGATGACAAAAACGAGAAATGCATATTCATTGGCTATATTGACAAAACTAAGGGTTATAAGCTATATAGCTCAATAACTAAAAAGACAATCATTAGTAGAGATGTCCAATTTTTTAAGATGAGACCTTGGGCGGGAACCAAAGAGGTGAACAAAAAAACCATTAGAGGGAGATACCGAAAAACCTCCATCATCTTCGACTAGTGTGCTTCTTCTCCATCACATTTGATTGGCGGTGCACTTCTTCACTAACAGCAGCTTTAGAACCATCATTGCATCATTCACAACGACTGCAAGAGACTCTAGCAAAATTTAGGGATTATATGGTCACAAGAGAATTACGGAATAAGTATAGCCCAAGTGCCAAAACTTGGCACGAGGGGACACTTGAGTGTCAAAAGTTACAAAAGGTACACTTAAGTGCCAAGATCGGAACAAAAAGGATCAGTTAAGTGCTAATAGTGAGAAAATCTGACCAAAATGTTGACGTGGCACTTTTTCGATGAGTTGGGGTGATACCAAAACCGACGGGGATGTCACGACCCGACTCTCGAGTCCGCGACAACCCCTGTTCTCTTGCGATCATTTGAGTTGCGACTCTCCAGGATCCATCGCCGACCGTTATTTTTATCTTTTAATTAAACGCATGCGGAAGCGAATCATAATCCCCAGTCAATTACAAAAGTAGGGATAGTAGGAAAACTCAATAAGAACACATTCCAAAGTACTGTTTTATTTATTTACTGATTAACCCTGGGAAGTTTACAAGTACAAGCCCTTACCACGGGCATCTTCCTATCGAGCCAAAGAAACCAACAAGCCGAGGTCAATCTACTCCCTTCGAAAACGGCCACGAGCCGTTACGCGCATCGATCCTCCATCTTACGGACCTGACAATGGTTATTCAATAACCAGTGAGATAAATCTCAGCAAGTCAAAATCCTAAGCCTCGGTTAGGAGACCTACTCGCCTCGAGTGCGCCCTGACGTGCAATGTCTCTATCGCTCACAACTCAACAATAGAATAACATCCAATCAACCATTGACAAACGCACGATTAGACCAATGCTCATATGTAATTATTAATAGTTAACAGTTGCAATCACAGGCATCCTTACCTCGTTTTTGCCACACGCAACCTGCATGATACAATTTATCATATGCTCACTTCAATGCAGCAATTATAATAAACAATCAGAACACCTTTCAAATCGTCTCATGTACCATGCACTTTCTCGTTTTCCATTTATTAACACCTTTGGGGGAATTTCCTTCCAACACACAAGTTGGTAGTCAACCGCATAACCGGGCATCGTCCCACTGCATTGGGCACGGCAACGTCTGGCGCCCAGACGGCATTCACAAAGAGTATAGGTCCGGCCTCTACCGTGACCCACATCCGGATCCCGCCCGGGCATTCTGATAATACGGACTTCGTCCACCACAGATCCCCCACTGGGTGACGGGCTTTTACGTGACCACGCAAGCACACCAATTAATCATGCTCATTTCATTATCTTGTAATGCAGCCAATGCAGACATGATTCGTGCTTGTACACATTAATTCATCGCAAACTCTACATGTAATGCGATAATATTTCACACGTGGTCACACGAATACAAATGCCTTTCACACGTAGTCACATGAATATGCTGAATATATTCAACCCTAATTCACAATCGCAATCCGTAAATTTACTCCCCCGAGTATATATTAAACAATATCATCAAATGCAGCATATATACATGTATTCAACATATAATTCACGTGAGGAAAGTACAACTAGTAATCCACGATATATAATCCACGTGAGAAAAGTACAAACAATAATCCATCGGAATTAATCGATACTAGCATAATTAATAAATAATGTACTTTCCAAAAATAATACTTTACTCCAAAAATATTCAATTAATAATTATTCAACAATAAATATTCAACACCAAGAATAATATTATCCAACAATCAATATTCAACATCCAAGAATAATTAATCATCCACCACTAATTAATCAATTATTCTCCATATATGATTAATTAATTATTACCCAAAAATAATAACACCAATTTCGAAATTAATAATAAATTAATTAATTCCGAAAATAATAAATAATAATTCCGAATTTAATAAATAATTATTATTTTGTCCCAAAAATAATAATAATATTTATTAATACTAATCATGGTTACTGGTCTAACCCAACTATGGTTAATTAACCCAACCAAGATTACTTTAATCTAACCGCGATTAACCAACTATAGTTACTCTAACCATAGTTAATTTATTCTAACAACGATTAACATTAAACATGCTTAATCAAATAATAATAAAACACCAATCATCCATCATTCAAATGCACTAATCAAGCTTAATATTAAACTAATCACCCTAAGGGAGTTTAGCATCCTAAACAAGGTTTAGAAAAACGACTCACAGTTTAGCGATTCGACTACACGGGCGCGATGGCGGCGGCGACGCTGACGCGCGGCTACGTTCGAAACGGCGAGATGAGCGGTCACGAAAATGGGTCTCGGCAACGGTGAGACCCGAGAATCGGACGGCGGCGAGCGAGCGGCTTGGATGGCTCGAAATGGCACGGATGGGGACAACGGTGCGCGGTGGCTAGGCGCGGTGGATGGCGCACCAACGGCGAGCGGCGGTGCGGCGATTTCGGACGATGGCAAGTCCGAAAGAAACAAGGAGAAGGGGGTTTCGGTTCTGCAGAGGGGGAAAGGGAAAATGAACGTGGACAATGGGAAAGGAAAAAGGGGAAATGGGAAGAGAAGGTGGCGTGCAGAACTTGGGGAGGAGAGAGAGAGAGAGAGGGAGAGAGAAAAGTCAACATGGGAAAGTGGGGAGAAAAAGAGAGACACGTGGGGAAGGAGGAAACTTGCGAAGGAAGGAGGGGGCGGCCAACGTGGGGAGAAAGAAATAGAAGAGTAGACTAGTCAAAAAGTAAGGGAAAGAGATAAAAGATAGGGGCAAGTGGGTGTCGACGGGGAAGGAAACGTGAGGGGGAAGAGAAAGAAAAAGGGGAGAGAGAAAGGAAATGTGCGGAGGAAGATGGGGGAGGAAAAAGAAGAAAAAGACAAAAGAAAGAAAACAACACAAAAATCTAAACAAGCACTTAGAGAGGGGTATTTTGGTCTTTTTACCCCTGAAGCACAAATTCCCAAATATTTGGCTCCAAAACTCGGCCCGTTGAATCCTTTTCCAATAATTCGGGCTCACCAATAAATCCGAGAATCAATGAGACAATGTCCAATATTTAGTCTCGACACCCTTAAAAATTCGATACCCGATCTTTTGGATTGAAATTCGTGGTTAACATCGATCAATCGCGACTTTAGTACGACCTAACTTTCGGGCGGCATTTAGGGGCTCTCGCGTGTTTGACCCGTGGTTGATAGCTTTTCAATCCACGATCGTGCATTCGAATCAGGGCGATCCTCGGTTGTCATGTAATCACGAGAGGTTAATTGCTCACACTGAGTATAGGGCCAAAAGGAAGTCGGTTTAACGTCGTCCGCAATTAATATCAAAGTCGTGCGGAATCACCCGCAATCTGACCTCGTATTTTTGCTGACTCGATTTATTTCCGTTCACTAATTGGCCTGCAACAATGTAGTATTATTCCTCTTTGATCCTTATGGTCGAGCGGCCTATCCCTGATTAAATTCGCTAGTCGTACGCGTCGATCCTTAATTGCCTTGCCGAACAGTTAGTTAACTCGTGAGGGATCAATTCAGAGTAAACGTAACTAACAGTGCATTGATAAAATAACCATTTTATGTATCCCGAAATGGGTCGAAATTCAGGATGTTACAACTCTTCCCTCCTTATAAAAATTTCGTCCTCGAAATTTGCCAAGCTTCCAATATCCTTAAACTGATGAGGGTATTAATGTCTCATTGCATCCTCACTTCTCCAAGTCGTTCCTTCTGTACCTTGATATACCAAATCGCTTCCAATTCCTTTTTGGTTCCCATAGGCCATACCTTATCTGATTCTGCCAAAAGCAACTTTGCTTACACCTTCCGGTTTCTAAACACTCCCACCCTCTTCTAGTCCGTAACGCGGTTACGAACAAACACTTGTGATTGAGAAAATCTGGAGTATGCTCGCACTTGCCCTTAGGGGATCTTGTGCATCAGAATTTCCGATATTTTAGAGAGTTTACTAGGATCTAAGTCCTTTTGTCGAGAAGGAACTTGGTGACTAACAGCGAGTCCCTATTGAAGGCCAAGAGGGCCGTGTGTGGGATAGCATACTTGTCACAAGTTTGCAACTCAAACTACGGGTTTAGATCTCGGTACCCTTTATGGTCTCGGACCATAAAGGGTACCGAGATCTAAACCCGAGTTTGAGTTGCAAACTTGTGACAAGTATGCTATCCCACACACGGCCCTCTTGGCCTTCAATAGGACTGCTGTTAGTCACCAAGTTCCTTCTCGTACAAAGGACTTAGATCCTAGTAAACTCTCTAAAATATCGGAAATTGCACAAGATCCCCTAAGGGCAAGTGCAGAGCATACTCCAGGATTTTTCTCAATCACAGTGTTTGTTAGGTGTTGACATGGCCAAATAAGTCCAAAATGATGTCGTTTTGAGTGCTGATGTGGCTAGATCAGTTCAAAACGACACTGTTTTGGCCAAAGTCTATTTTTTAATATAAATTTTAATTAAATAATATTAAAATCGAAATTAAAAGAGAGAGAGAGAGAGAGAGTGAGGAGAGGAGCGAGGCCCGCTGTGGCCGCCGCCCCACCGGCTCGGTGGGGCGGCGGCCACGCGGGGCGGCTGCCCTTGTCCCTTTCTTTTTTTTCTTTTTCTTTTTTTAATTTTCGCTTTTAATATTTATATTAAAAATCAAACTTTGGCCAAAACGATGTCGTTTTGAGCTTATGTGGCCATGTCGGCACCCCAAAATGACGCCGTTTCGACCCTAGATTGCCGAAAAAATGCCGGTCAGCATTTTGGCCAGATTTTCTTGCCATTAGCACTTAACTGATCATTTTTACTCCGATTTTGGCACTTAAGTGTACCTTTTGTAACTTTTGGCACTTAAGTGTCTCCCTATGTCAAGTTTTGGCACTCTAGGGGTCCATACATTAGAGAATTACTATTGAAACTATGGTAAATTTTTGTTTATTTGCTGAATGTGACCTTGTATCCTATGATGAAGCAGCAGTAAATGAAAAGTGAGTCCAAGCATTGGATGAAGAAGTCTACTCCGTTGAGAAGAATGACACATGGTGCTAACTTCTTTACCTCTCGGTAAGAAGCACATTGGTATCAAGTGGGTGTACAAGATGGAGTACAAACCCAAAAGTCAAGTGGACCATTAGAAAGCCAAACTGGTTGTTAATGGCTACAAGCAAAATGCTGGTATTTATTATTTTGAGATATTTGCATAGATGGCCCAAATGGATACCATTGAGATGATAACACTTGTAGCTCAAAACCATTGGAGGATCCATTAAATGGATGTGAAATTACCATTTCTTTTGTAGAGCAACTACAAGGTTATAAGAAGAAAGGGCTTGAATATCAAGTTTATAAGTTGAAAAAAGGCATGGTATGGGCTAAAACAGGCACTTCATGTTTGGTACTCACGGATCGACACATACTTGTTAGGTCATGGTTTTTAAAAGTACACGTATGAGCATACACTATATATCAAGTTAAATACTAACGGTGACATAATAGTTGCATGTTTTTATGTTGACAATATTTACAAGGAGTGAAAAGATATGTGTTGAATTCAGGGAAACTATGACTAGCCAGTTCAAGATGACAGATTTGGGATTGATGTCTTATTTTCTGGCCTTCCAAGTCAATCAAACAAATGATGGCATAGTTATTTCACAACAAAAAATATGCTAATGATATTTTGAAGTGATTGAAAATGGAATTGCTCAAACCAATTTGGACTCCCGTAGTAGAATGATTTAACTAAAGAAAGAAAGAGCTGGTGAACTAGTAAATCTCACTTGTTTCGAAAGCATTATTGGCATTTTGAGAATGTCAATCTAAACCTTATATTTTTCTGGTTACTCTCCCAATCAAAGTACTTACAAGTGTTATAATATTCAATAAAACAAAGTTTTTATCTCATGTCACGAGGTGTTTGATATCTTTCCATGTGACTCCATGTTTATACCACCTCAAAATACCTTTACACCCCCCCAATCTTTTAATGAAGAATTAGCCATTTCTTTCAATACTGGACAGCTAAGCCATACCATGCACACCTACCACCATAATTTAATTGGACGGACATGGAGTGTAGACTTGGACCTGACGCGAGAGTTGCGTGGGCAATTACAGCATCAAGCAGCCTCTCAAACATTGCAGCGACTAAAAAGTCTCGTCAATGTCTCTTTCGTTCTATATAAGTGGCTCCTGCTTTTAGCCTCATTTCACTACAAAAAAGCATTCTTGAGTTCAAATTTCCAAAACTTCAATGGCGGAGGAAGTGATATTATTGGACTTCTGGGCGAGCCCGTTCGGGATGAGGGCCAGGATTGCGCTAAGAGAGAAGTGCGTGGACTTTGATCTAAGGGAGGAGGAACTTCTGAGCAACAAGAGCCCCCTGCTCTTGGAGACGAACCCGGTCCACGAGAAAATCCCCGTCCTCATCCACAATGGCAAGGCAGTTTGCGAATCCCTCGTAATTGTCCAGTACATCGACGAGACCTGGGCTCGCGAGTCCCCTCTCTTGCCTTCCGATCCTTACGAGCGAGCCCGTGCCAAGTTTTGGGCCGACTATGTGGACAAGGTGAGACAATGACCCCCAATCTTTGGAACATATTCCATATTAAGCGTGCTTAACATTGAGGCATAAAATGATGGTGCAGATATTTCCAGTGGGGCGAACCGCATGGCTGTCGACAGGAGACACCCAGGAGGCAGCGAAGAAGGAGTACATCGAGGGCTTAAAGTCGTTGGAGGGAGAGTTTGGGGACAAGGCTTACTTTGGAGGGGAGAGGTTTGGGTACGTAGATGTGTCGCTGATACCGTTGTCTAACTCGTTCTATGCTTTGGAGAAACTGGCTAACTGTAGCGTTGCGGAGGAGTGCCCCAAGCTGGTGAAGTGGGCCGAGCGGTGCATGCAAAGGGAGAGCGTGGCCAAGTCATTGCCCGACCAGCACAAGGTCTACGAGTTCCTCTTGGTGCTCAAGAAGAAGCTTCAGCCCCACTAAAAAATCTTGAGTTTGATTATGCTCATCTCATCCCTCTTTTGTTCAATAACCCTTCTCCTCTGGATGAGGCTTGCTCTTTCCACTTTCGACGATTTCTGTTTAGCATTATGTTTTGCGTTATTTGCGCACATGTACCTCTAACATGCATTTTTTTTTCTTGACGATGAAATGCTTTTTCATTCGTTATCGAATTATTTTATTCCCAATATACGTCTAGGTATCCACGTGTTACCAACATCATCAAGCAAGAAAACATAGCAAATGAAGCAATAATGAATACTAAGGAAATAAAGTTGGGTAGATAGATAAGTAAAGCAAAGAAAGTCCAATTCAGAGTCTTGGCCAATATTAGCACGATGCCTTGTTATTTACGTCTATGGTAAAACCTCGATGAGCTTATTCATAAAAAAATAAACAGTCTAAATGCAATCAATTATGACGAAGTGAAAACTTGTCAAAAATCGATCCAAAGACACTCAAAAAAAGTCTGAATACCATTCGAGTCACGATATAAAAACAAAGAGGATGACATGCCATAACTGACTACACCGTGAGAAAAAGTCAAAAGCTGACTTTGGAAAGCTCGCAGTAGACCGAAAGGGGATGACTGCCTGCAGACGAAACAATGATCTGTGTGTCATGGGCTGACAATTCCTTGGCCACGGAACGACCATGTGGCATCTAGCGAGTAGAATTAGCCAAGACGGCCTTCATTCATTAGTTTTTCCAGAGAACAATACGGTAAAGAGCTTCCTTATACGAGATCGTACCACGCATAGTTTTGCTTGGGCGTCCAGTCCTTTGAGCGGAATAGCATATTATTTTAGGCTCAACAACTAGTTTTGACCTACCATAGTATTATCGAAAGAGCAGCATCAGCTCCAGACTAGTTTGTACATGGGAGGCCAACCCCGCTTTTAGAGCTTCTAAGTGCTATAATCATTCGATCCTAGAACTCCTAGCACCAATTGTCCTGATGCCACTTCCACATACCAGTTATATTCATCCCCTCTGCATCAATTGCTCTTCACCCAATAATCCCAAACATCACTCACAAGTGTCACAAGTATGGGAGGATTCACGAGCTGTGACATTCTCCCCCACTCAATTCCACAACGCCCTCATTGCGGTTTGTTTTGTTGCTTCCTTACGGCTTCTTAATCATTGATGTGCCACTTTTGGACTCTATATTGAACGATCCCGCTCGCCCAATTGAACGAGGTTTGCTCCATTGGCAAACCCTTTTGATCGTAGTTGTTCGGGCCCTTTGTGGTCACTTGCGCTTTCCTTGGCAAGTGTGGTATCCTTCGCCCACAATTTTTGCTTACTTAGCATTTTGACCCCAGCAAACCAATGGAGGTTTTTTTCTTTGCTGAAAATGCAGCAGCAAACCTCTTCTTAACATTTGCTGATCGATCTAGGAATGTTGTCCCCATGCAGTGAGGAACCGAAGCTTCCCTGTACCCAAATTATCATCCTAGAAGTTGGTTGAGAGTTGCACTTTGTTCAAGCACCTTTTGTCCCAGCAATTCACTCTCTACCCTCGTAGGATCAAGTAGATCATAAGGTTGTTCCAGCTTAACCCACTTACTGAAGGATTCCTACTCGATACCGTATTGGTCACGGGCTAACAGTTCCTTGGCCATAGAGAAACCCATGCGATGCCTGGTGAGCAAAATTAGCCAGGCCAACCTCCGTTCATTAGTTGTTCCAGAGAACAATATGGTGAATAGCTTCCTTATACGAGATCATACCACACCTAGCTTTACTCAGGCATCCAATCTTTCGAGTAAGACAGCAGATTACTTTAGGTTTAACAACTAGTTACGACCTGCCATGGCCTTATTAGAAGAGCGGCATCAGCTCTTGATCAGTTTGTACACAGGAGATCAACCTTGCCTTCAGAGCTCCTAGGTACTATAATCGTTCAATCCTAAAACTCCTAGCACCACCTGTCTTAATGCCACTCCAACGGACCAGTTGTATTTATCCCCTATATATCATTTGCTATACCTTTTTTAACTAAAAGATGATACGGATCAACGCATTAAAATTCCACGCATGAAAAGATGGATATCAATCAAGATAAGAGATATCAACATTACAATGATGAGACATGGCAAATTGACTAATCATGGTTCACGGTGAACCGCATTATGCTTTCGGGGAATGGTATAATGCTCTCAAAGCATAGATTTCCAACAAAATGATAAGACATCTCACTAGGCTCACATGAACAAACTCAAGGGATCGAAGGTCAGGAAAAGTGCCATTATCTGACTTTTGGTATATTCGACCATAGTATGTGCTAATTGCAAAACATTGTTGAGCTAGTAGATAGCAGCTGGACCGAGTTGGGAATTTTAGGTCACTCGGTTATTTAATGCCCCAACAAAACAACGACGGTGGTTGTCATGTGATTATATAAAAGGTTTGTTTACAAGCCACGTGTTATCAAGTTGCAAACTTGCTGACACTCCTCTACTTAGCTAAAAATGGCAAATTCATTATGATTTCTACAACATTTCTATGAGAATTTCAGTGTTTAGTATTGGCTCCAAAGCATTAATTTGAATTGGAATCAAACTAATATAGAGTTAGGTCTTGGTAGGCAAAAGTACCAAAAACTATTTTAAACCCATTGTGTTGGTACGAATTTATTCCTAAATCTTTTAATTTGACCAATTTATTCCTAATTTTTTTTATATTGGTAACAATTAAATTCATCGACCCAATTTAGGCTGAAAATTATCGACATAGACATCGATTATCCTACCTAGCATGGTTACTGTTGACATGGATAATTTTTTATATTTTTTCGAATTTTAAATTTTCTCTTTTTTATTTCCTTCATTTTCCTCAACCAATGATGAGCCTACATGATGGCCAGCAAGGGCGAGGGCTGAGACGTTGTCATTGGCCGCAGGTGAGGTTGCCCTTTGCCTAGCTCTTGCTAGAGGCTAACAAGTCCCCTTGCAATCGCTAGAGGCCGAACCAACTTTTACTGAAGACAAAGGTGATGGAGAAGTTGAGAAAGCCGATTGTGAGGGCGACAATGATTATAGGGACAAGAAGCCGATCCCATCGCACTGCTTCATTTGTGTATCTATTACGCAAAAAGAAATGCCCACACGTCCTTCCGGAGGCACCACCAGTGGCGAGACAATGGTGTGGGCTTCCGAAGGGGGAAAGGACGAAAAACAGTAAGCTTGAGAGCGGGTGGGTGTGATGCGGCGGCGATGGTTGGTGGGTGGCTTGTGCATTCACTAGTGAGGACTCTAGTTCTTTTCGGTTTGGATGCAAGATGCCCCTCCAAGCACCTAGGACATTAGACTGGGAAAGAAGGGAAAATGCAAGTTTGACGTCCCTACTTTGATTCTTGAATCGAAGATGGAAGAAAAACAGCCAAGGGACCCTTGCTTACTCCTCGCTAGAGGCTAGCAAGGGTCGAATGCCCTAGCCTAGGTGAGGCTGCCCCTTGCCAGTCTCCCCCAAATAGCAACAGACCTTGCATAGGCAAGGGTTGCACGAGGGCCCCCTTGTCGGATTTGGCGAGGCTAGGATTAGCCTCGCCCATGTCCAACCAGGGTGTCCTGGCCCTCACTCTCACTGGCAATTGGTGACCTCTATTGACCATCATGGAGACCAATAGAGGGAGAAGAAAAAAGAGAGAAAAAAGAAAAGATAAAAAGGTTAAGAAAAAAGATAAAAAAATTATAAAAATTTGAAAAAAGAATTAAAAAGAATTAAAATTTTTGTTCATGTCAGTTTTGATCATGCACGTAGGACAACTGGAGTCCATATCAATCATTTCTAGCTTAAAGTGGCCAGATGGGCTCGATTAGTACTAATACAAAAAAAATTATGATTAAATTGGTGCAATTAGAAAGTTTATGACTAAATTGGTACTGATTTAATAGGTTTATGGCTTTTTTGGTAATTTTCCTTTTTCATGTACTTGGAGTATTGTCCGCTTCCTCAATAGCATGAACTTCTTCTGCAATGCGATCCATCCAAACTTCACAATCTTACAAATCCCAATTAGCTCACCCATTGCACTTAGGTCCTCCCAAGCATATTGATGTACCGATGTTATCCAAATTGTTCTCATTCCATTGGTTTATGTTAAACACCTTGACAATTTCATGTCCCTTACTTGTTCACCTAAATCTAAGAGTCCTTCCAACACTAAACTTTCCACTCAGTAACTTGTTCTTCATTTATAGATTAATAAGGCTCTCTACTGACACAGACATCATGTCGTCAATATCATCTACTTAGGAACTTGTGTTTGTAAAGATATTTCATTTGCTCACACAAATATACATTTTAGTTTACACAAAATGTTTTGTTATCTTAAAAATACATGGTGGGTTTTCCTAACATATTGAAGCTTTCTCAACTAGTACTAAAGGTTGTCTTAAAACTTGAGTTGAATTATTGGTACATTTATCATTATATTGTGTTTGATCATTTGGATTTCAAGCCAAGATATAGATCGATAGAATATGAGATAAAATCTAGATTTTGATATATCATATTTACTGTTTGGTGATTCATAGTATTAAAGCTGAATATTTTTCATATCCTACCACATCTATTGTTTGATATATAGGGAGTAATGTAATTAAACTTGAAAATACACAAATAGATATGGTAAGGATTTCTCATAATTTACTTTTAAAAAAATCACAAATGCACAGACAAAAATAAGCCCTATCAATCATGATTATTTTGCGATCTGAATCTTAAACAGCAAAGTAGCTCCTTGTAGGATTCTAGAGCCACAGACCATGATAAGAAATATATCAATGAGATAGATCAACTAACAAATGTTGAATTTAATAAAAGAGAAAACATGATTATTCATCTTCATAATAATGCCTCAACTCTCTCAACATTTTCATGAAATTTCAATGTGATCCATAGAGTTATAGATGAGAAAGAGTTTCAACTCTCTTGTTGCTTTTTTGACTTTTTGACATGAACTAGAGAGTTATAGATGAGGATGATTGACTTTCTCACAGTGAGCTTTGACGTGAATCAAAGAATTACGCAAGAGTTTCGAAATTTCAACATGAGTCAGAGATATGGACAAGAGGAGGACAGAGAGAATGAGGTTTTTTTTTAAGAAATCTAATTGCCCCTCCTTCCAAAATTAGAAAGATCTTCTCAAAATTTGAATTTTACTACTTCAGTTTTATTCACTTAATTTTTATTATTTTCCTTCTCTATTTTATTTCTTTTTTATTCCCTCTCATCATTCCTTAATAAAAAATTTAATAAATAATAAACTATACTCATAATCTAAAATATGTGATAAATATAGATACTAAACATATATATACATATATATGTTGTGTAAGGACCTAGGCCTATTACTGTGTAACGTTGTCCACTTTGGGCAGCCGAGGCTCGCATGGCTTTGTTCTCTAGGCTTCGCCCAAAAACACATTACATAGGTTACAAAACTCAAGGCATATAAACTAGCCCAGGACTCTCTCCTAGGCAATGTGGGACTAGAGATGCATCCCCTCCCCTCCCTATGCACATCCGAGGACTCTGTCTCGCGCATTGCCGCTTGGGCCGTCACATTCTCCCCCCTTTCGGGAACAGGGTCCTTACTGGGCACATGACCCACCTCCATGGTCATCTTGTGGCCCCACATGCAGTTAGGAATCAGTTTTGATACTATTTATAAGGACCTAGGCTTATCATTGTGTAATATTGTCCGCTTTAGACCGAAGCCCGCACGACTTTGTTCTTTAGGCTTCGCCCAAAAATGCGTTACACAGGTTACAGAACCCAAGCCTTATAAACTAGCTTAGGACTCCCCCCTAGGCGATGTGGGACAAGAGACGCACTCCTCCTTGCGCACGTCCGGGGATTTCCCCGTGCACTGCCGCTTGGGCTATCACATGTTGACACCTAATCTTTGGTCAACACGTCGATAGAGGTAAAAAAGGAAAATTTCCAATCATGACAGAGCCTATATTTTGAATAAAAAGTGTCGTTTTTCAATTTTGTAACCAAAAAGTCAACCCTGAGTCAAATTTTGGCTTTTTGCACAAAAATGTTCCTTTCAAATTTATTTCACTTTAGAAGTGAAGATTTTGGAAAAATTCAAAGATTTGACTATAAAATTGAATTTCCAGTGAAAAATCAACTATGGTTTAACTTTTGGTCAAACATTTGAGCAAAAAATTGGAAAATATGAAAATCACCAAATCAGCTTAGTTTAGCTTCAATTTGACTTTGGCATCAAGAATTTTATGAAAATCAATTAAGAACCTCATTTTCCGAATTTTTTAGGTTCGAAATCAACTAAAAATAAAATTACTTTGGTTCTTAGTTACTTTATGACATTTGATCTAGAGACAATTATCAATTAATTCGTTCAATCAATTTCAAGATTGGGCAAAAATGTGAATTGTCATTTTTCCCCCTGATTAGGGGTCCGGATCCATTCAACATGATTTGCGATTGAATACTTTGATTCTACTCAATTTCGTGAGTTAAATTCAAATTCATGGTCAATTTTGGGAAATTCATTTGCCAACTCATCAATTTGAGAGATTTAATTTACTTGACCTTAAGGAAGTAAGGCTATTGAGTTTCTATTTGAAAAATTCAAATTGACTCATTCATGACTAAGATTTAATTTGATGAATTAAGATTCAATTTTAACATTGGCTCTCAATTTAATTTTGACGAAAATGATATGTCATCAATCAAAGGTCAATTTGAACGTAATAGGTCCCCATAGGGATGGGTAATTAGGTTAATAGGTGTCTTATAATTTTAATTGAATCTAAATTTGATTAATTTGCAAATTTGATCAACGATTAGGTAAAATTACACGTTTACCTAGAAAATCTAATTTGGTGCACCCATGACATAGGCCTAATATTTTTCATCTTACTTAGATAATCAAATCAATATAAATTGCCGAATGCATTTATATGGTTTAATTAGTTTAAGTCGGCCCAAAACCAGACTATTTCTCTTCAAAATTGAACCATTGCCCTTCCTATTAGGTAAAATTTTCTTTCAATTTAGTCCTTATAGGACCAAATTGCATAAATTCAAGAATAATTGGATCGAACCAGCCTCAAGAAGGACCAAACCAATCAAGTCGATATGAACCAGACCGAACGGCCGCCAGCAAAAGAGGCCAATTTGGCCCTCCTCTGACCGATTCTTAGCCATTGGAGACCACTAGCTGGTGGCTCATCCCATGGTCTATCCTCTCATGCCCTCATATATTTCATATATTTACAAAAATGCCTCGAGTTTTCGTAAAATTTCAAAGTTTCCTCTAATTAGGTTCTTAATTACAAAAATAATTTGGACCATTAATGTTGTAAAATCTCAACCATTAAAATGAGCACATGCTTAATTGTAAGTTTACTTAAAGGCCAAGAAAATTTGCTGGATTTATAGGATTAATCCAACCGATGGCTAGGATTTGAGATCAAAAGGAAGTTTAAAAGGGGTTTTCCTTTCAAAATTTCAAGGAGAAGGCTCATTGTGCAGGTTTTTGGGAAAAAAATTTCATAATCTCTCTCTCCATTTCCCACCCTCTATCTCTCTCTAATCGGTTTGAACAATTCGGCCTAATCGTCGAACTGCTGCTCACCAGCCATCATCTAGTGTTGCCATCGCTGGTGCCTCCTCCTTCAATGTCCACCTCCATTCGCCCGAGCCTTCGGTGGTTGGCTTTCTCCTCGACAATATCCCAAACCTCCTTTTTTTTTTTTGGTAAGGTAAGTTGTATTAGAATCGACCAGAAAGCTATACAGGGGGGGAGAACATAGTACCGACACATACTCAAGTGGACTACATGTCACTGGAGTAGAAGGGTACCGTGGTCTCCAGGAAACAGAAGGTTAAATTACACAAAGCACGGGTTATAGAAACCCACATCATCCTAAGCTACGCCCTAAAAGCGGCTCTTCTCCAAAAATTCGAGGATCTATCCCCCAGCTGCGTTGCGCCCTTCTATTTCTATGGTTGTCCACAATCAACTTGTAGGCGAGGCCTTTGTCTTTCACCACCTTAACTAGGTACATTTTCATGGAAGGAACATATAAATTGTGTCCACGGAAGATAATATCGTTTCTAGTCTTCCAAATGATATAGCATAGCGCTCCAAAGGAGAACCGGGCTATCTCTCAATAAAATCCCTTTCCAGATATGGAGTTGATAACCCAAAGGAGGTTATTAGACCAAGAGGAGTTGTTCCATGGAAGGTTACTTTTAGCAGCCCAAAAATTTCCGAGTATTAGAAACATGGCATTCAAAAATAAATGATTGATCGAGTCGGTGTAGACTTGCACAAGGCATGACATGAGTTAGGAATCCTGCCAAATGTCATGAGGTATGCCTATGTGGGGAGTCGATTCTTGGTTATAAGCCAAAGAAGAAATTGATGTCTAGGGGCCAAGGCCTTGTCCCAAACAAAAGAGGACCAATGAACCGGGGAGGCTTTTTGTCGAATTGTGTCCCAGGCCGATGCACTTGAAAATTTCCCGACAGAGTCCTGGGTCCAAGTAAACGTGTCTTGACCAGCTGAAAGAAGGGGAATTTGTGTTTGCCACATTATCAGCTCTTGGCGTAATTGTTCCCCATCAGAGGAGTATATGTTCTTTGCCTTTGCATGTCTAAGAAGATTTGATTGGTAGATGTAGCTATTTAAGAATATTGAGTCTAGAGAGCCAATATCAAGCCATGGATCAAACCAAAGCGATATTGTTTCCCCGTCTCCTATCTTTCATCTGAAATAGGGCTTAAAGACATCTCTTAGGGCTAGAATCTTCCGCCATGCCCAAGAGCAGAGGGTAGGGGTTGAAGAGATCCAAAAATACGACATTTTAAGATATGTAGCATGAATCCACTTGCACCATAGTGATTCTTTATCAGTGAATAGCAGCCAGATATGCTTCGCCATGGCTGCCTTATTGCTTTCCCTGATTTTTCTTACACCAAGTCCACCTTCTGAGTAGGGGAGGCATACATCATCCCACGCCACCTTAGCACCACCCGGACCCATGGTAGGGCCTTTCCAGAGGAATTATCTACAAATTTGTTCAATTTTATCCACTACTGAGGAAGGGAGCCAAAAAATAGAGGTCCAATAAGCTTGGATAGCATGTAGCACTGACTTGATAAGTTGTAGTCGGCCTGCAAAGGAAAGAAACCGGTGAGTCGAAGATTGGACTCTAGACGTGAGGCGGCTTACTAGAACATTGCAGTCCACTTTGCTTAGTCGCGCAGTGATGATGGGCACGCCTAGGTAACGCACAGGGAGGGACCCGAGATTGAAGCCAAGCGCTTGTAGAATTTGGTGCTTAGTAGTCTCGGAGCCCCCCGAAATAAAGACTTCACTCTTCCTGGCATTAGGGACAAGCCCACTCCAAGAAGAGACCCGCATTGGATGCAGGAGATCGATGCAAGGCTTGCTTGACTAAAGAGGAGAACATCATCCGCAAAAAATAAGTGAGTTAGTCTAGTCGCCTTGCACCGCCAATGATATCTGAAATCCGGATGCCGAGTGTGAGAATTGAGGGCCCTAGAGAAAACCTCCATAATCAAGGTGAAGAGGTATGGAGACATAGGGTCACCTTGTCTTATACCCCTTCCACTTGCAAAGAAACCATGTAGTTCACCATTTATGGATAAAGAAAATTTTGGGGTTCGGATGCACACCATAATAAGCCTTGTGAGATGGTTGGGAAATCCAAACGCTTGAAGAGTTTACTATAGAAAGTCCCAGTCAAGGGTGTCATACGCTTTCCTGAAGTCCACCTTAATGTCACACTTTGGAATATTTGGTCTGTTGTGAAACCCGCAGAAAAGCTCCTGAGCAAGCAGTAAATTGTCACTGATCCTAGGCCGGACTAATCAAATATGGGAGAACCACAGCAATTCTAGATGAGAAGATTTTAGTGATACACTTGTATATTGTATTACAGCATGCAATAGGACGAAAATCGGACACCGATGTCGCATTGGGGATCTTAGGCACTAGGGCAATGATAGTATTGTTGACTTCCTTGAGTAGACACCCTGATTCAAGAAAATCCATAATCGCATCAGTGACTGTAGGGCCCACCTTGTCCCAATTCTTTTTAAAAAATCAGCATTGTAGCCATCAGGACCGGGAGCTTTATTTCCAGCCAAAGAGAACATAGCTTCCAGAATCTCCTTCGGTAAGAAAGGTTGGGCGAGAAAATTGATCTGCTCCTCATTGAGAGGGGAGTGAATAATATCCCTAAGTTCCTGAATAGATGGCCTTACAACCCTGTCAGCCGGGGTGAGAAGTTCTTGAAAGTATGCAACAAAGACCTTCGGAACCTCCTTCAAGTCATATATCATATGTCCTGAGCTATCCATGACAGAAATGATACGATTACAAAGGTGTCGATGCTTGACCGAGTGATGAAAAAACTTGGTGTTGAGATCCCCTTTCTTTAGCCAGCGGATTCTAGATTTTTGTTTGAAGAAAGCCTCCTCAAGAGTATGGAGCTCATAGTATTGCTTGAGTTGTGCATGTTCCTCAACCGCCAATGAGCTACTCCCCGGGTCAAGATGGAGTGCCTCTTGGGTCGTTAGAAGGACCCTTTTTGCTGTAGCCACCCTCATAGAAATGTTTGAGTAAGCATCTTTATTTAGACACTTGAGCCGCCCCTTTAGTAACTTGAGTCTAGCATAAAGCTTATACATAGGGGAGCTTGAGAGTTGGGCCTCCCAAGACTGGGTAACTAATGCGGAGAAGTCAGGTTGACTCATCCACATATTAAAAAACTCGAAGGGGATGTGGAGAAGTCAGGATGGCTCATCCACATATTAAAAAACTTGAAGGGGATGCGTCGAGACCTTGAAGCCAGTATTCTCACCACCATAGGAGTATGGTTTGATAGGCTTAGGGCTAGAAAAGTTGCTTCCAAGAAGGAGAAAGTAGAGCACCAGCAGTTGTTGATCAGGACTCGATCAATTTTCCGTTGTTTCCTTCGAGTGCCGGAGGAGGTGGACCAGGTAAACCGGAAGCCCACATATCGAAGGTCAAAAAGTTCTACTTGATCCAGGCATTCCTTGAAATCATCAAATGTAGGAAGCCAAACATCAGGACTTCCCATTCGGTCGGATGGATCCCTGATGGCATTAAAATCACCAGCAACCATCCAAGGTTCATCCTTGAGGAGAGAGCTAAGGCTAATAAGTTCACTCCATAAGGGTCGTCGGGTGACAAAAGAATGTTCACCATACACCACTGAGAGAGAAAAGGTAGACCCCGAGTTCAAAAAATTTACCTCTCCATGTATAAACTGATCAGTACTAGTCCGCATATTAAAGCATACCAAAAGTGGGTTCCATCCAACCCAAATACGCCCTCGAGGAGAGTGCTCATAATTAGAAATCCACGACTAGCCAGGGATTAAGCCAAAAGAGGCACTAGGAAAATTTGTAGCTGAAACTTTAGTTTCCAAAAGACTAATACAGCATATATTATTTAGTCGCACTAGCTGTCTAACTTCAGCTTGTTTAATGGGATTCATCATACCCCTTATATTCCAAAATCCAATAGACATATACTACTATCAGGGAAAAAACAGAAGTTCTATTTTCTATTTGAGTGTCTGTTGGTAGACTTAGGAATTGTCTTACTAGCAGTTGACCCAGGTGAAGACCTTGATATGCTATCCCAAGTGGGGATTCTACCTTTGGCACGAGAAGTAGCAGGTGGTAATCTTAATCTGCTAGCCTGCTCAATCTTCACTTCAGTGAGTTGAAGTTCAAGTTCAGGTTCCGGTGTATCAGACCCCAAACCTCCTGTTTCCCTCCTCCAATCATGATCCCTCCTTTGTTGGTTTGATCAGAGCCAACCCCAGACCGATCCAATTCAGTTTTGAACCGGACCAAAGCCGAAGCTCCCCCAAGCCTTTTATGACATCCTTTGGCAATTTTAGGCAGTCCTCGAGGTGTCTTTGAAGCTTTTTGGTTCTGTTTTTCTGAGAAAAGTGTAAATTGGAAATTGATCTCCTCTAAAACTTGCAAAAGGTAAAGATTCGAGCCTCAAATCCAATGAAGTGAGGCCGCTCTAGGCAGCCAAGGCTAAGATTTGTCCTAGGGATGGCCATTGAGCTTGATTTTGATATTATTTGGCTACTATAAGGTTGCTTGAATGATTGATGATCATGTTCTTGAAAATAAATGTGTTTTGCAAATTCGGACCATTGTGTTCGACCTTTTGTTTTGATGAATCTAAGCTGTTAAATGTTGTCCGATGCCTTCGAGGTCTTCTAGACATTCGTAGAGCATGGAGGGCTTCGTTTTGATATATGATATGTCCTTATTGGATGTCGTTGCTACTTCAATTCCTTTTAAGAAGTTGCTGATCTAATCTGGAAAAATGTTGCAGAAGTTTCTTCATCATGTTTTACCCAATTTTAGAGATTTTCTCCAATTTTTGCTGAATTTTGTGCTGAGATTTGGACCCAGTTTTCTTCATAAGAGTTGCACGAAATTGAATTAGTAACAACATATGTTTTTTTTTTTAAGAATTTTTAGAGCAAGTTAAGAAGGTGAAATATACTTAAAATCGTCATTAGATCATTCTACCTTTGATTTTTACCCAAATTTAGCATTTTTATCGATTTTCTACAGATTTTTCGGTTTGGATTTTCAGATCGTGTCCTTCATGAAAGTTGTTCCATAAGACATAATCTATAACATATCTTTTTTCCAAATTTTTTGAGAAATATACGCCAATACCTTCTCCCCCAAAAACCAAAAAACCAGCCTGCTTTTCCCCCTTAACTGGCAAAACCAGCCCCCCATCTCTCCTTTGCTCCTGTTTTTTTGTTTTTGTTTTTGGTAAGGTAAGTGTATATATAGACAACCGAGAACTAGTACAGAGAGGGGAAACACGGTACCAACGGACACTCAGCTGGACAACATGTCGCTGGAGTGAGAGGGTACCGTGGTTTCCAAGAGATTTAAAACAACAAAGCTAGGACTACGCAGAACAGAGAGGAGCCTAATACCAATCCTAGCTGATATGTGACTCCATAGCAAAAATACGAGGGTCGAACCCCCAACTGCGCCGCAGCCTTCTATTCCTGGAACAGTCTTCAACTTTGGAGTAGGTGAGGGCTTTATCTTTCACTGTCTTGAAGAGATGTAGCTTTAGAGCCGGAATAAAAAGAGTATGCCCTTGGAAAAGAATTTCATTCCTAGTCTTCCAAATGAGATAGTAGAGGGCGTCAAAGGAGAAGCGGGCTATCTCTTGGTAGAACCCCTTGGCAGACAAGGATTTTATAACCCAGAGGAGATTGTCGATCGGGAGGAATTTCGCCATGGCAGTTGCATTTAGCCGCCCTGAATGCGCTAGCGATTTGGAGATGGAGCAGGCAAAAAAAGAGATGATTCACCGAGTCCGACGTAGACTTGCAAAAGGGGCACTCGGCACTTGGTAGTCTGCCATACGTCATAAGGAGTACCTGAGTAGGAAGACGATTCTTCGTGATGAGCCATAGGAGGAATTGATGTCTGGGGGCAAAGGCCTTGTCCCACACCAAAGAGGACCATTGGACTGAATTGCGTTTCCGCCGGATAGCATTCCAAGCCGAGGCCGTCGAGTATTTGCCAGAGGGGTCCATGGTCCAGGTGAGTGAGTCCTGTCCAAATGAGAGTTGGGGTATCGGAATTTGCCATAGAGCAAGCTCTTGGAGAAGCTGGGAGCCATCTGGGGAATAGAGGTCCTTCACTTTTGCTTGACTAGAGAGGTCTGATTGGGATATGTAAGAATCTGAAAATAATAAGTTGAGTGGACCCGATTCTAGCCGGGGTCGAACCATAGTGAGGTAGTCTCTCCATCTCCTATTTTCCACCTGAACATGGGTTGAAATTCATCCCTCAAGGCAAGAATTCTCCTCCAAGCCCAAGAGCATAGGGATGGAGTCGGTGAAAACCAGAAGTTCTTCCTTTTAAGGTATGTAGTATGAATCCATTTGCACCACAAAGATTCCTTATCGGTGAAGAGGAGCCAGATGTGTTTTGCCATGGCAGCCTTATTACTATCCCTGATTCTTCTCACACCAAGACCACCTTCAGAAGTTGGGAGACAAATGTCCACCCAGGACACCTTTGCTCCGCCTAAGCCCATAGAGGGACCCTTCCAAAGAAATTGTCTACAAATTTGCTCGATCTTGTCCACTACCGAGGATGGTAGCCAGAATATGGAAGCCCAGTACGCTTGGATGGCGTGCAGTACCGACTTAATAAGCTGAAGGCGTCCTGCAAATGAGAGGAAATGGTGTGTCCAAGACTGGACTCGAGAGGTGAGATGGCAAACAAGTGCATTACAATCTTCCTTATTCAACCGAGTTGTAATAATAGGTACCCCCAGATAACGTACTGGGAATGACCCCAAAGAAAAGCCGAGAGCTTGTACAATCTGATCCTTGAGAGTCTCAGAGATACCCGCAATAAAAATCTCACTCTTGTTCGTGTTCGGGATCAAGCCACTCCAATTTGAGAATAAATTGAGCCCGTCTTTGATGCGGGAGATAGAGGAAATGGTCGCTTTACTAAAGATGAATACATCATCATCAAAGAAAAGATGGGAAAGGTGGGAGGCCTTACATTGCCAGTGGTACTTGAAATCCGAGTGTAGAGTATGAGAGTCAATGATCCCAGAGAATACCTCCATTGCCAAGGTGAAGAGGTATGGGGACATAGGGTCGCCTTGCCTAATGCCTCACCCGCTAGAGAAGAAGCCATGAAGTTCGCCATTTATCGAGATGGAAAACTTGGGGGTGCGAACGCAAACCATAATTAGTTTGGTGAAGTGGATGGGAAAGCCAAAAGCCAGTAAGGTTTGCTCAAGAAAGTCCCAATCAAGGGTGTCATAGGCTTTCCTGAAGTCAACCTTAACTGCGCATTTTGGAATATTGGGCTTATTGTGAAACCCACAGAAGAGTTCTTGGGCCAGTAAGATATTGTCACTGATTCTGTGGCCCTTTACAAAAGCAGTTTGAGCCACATTGATCACGTGAGGAAGGGTGGCTGCAATTCTAGACGATAGGATCTTGGTTATGCATTTGTATATCGTGTTATAGCATGCAATAGGCCGGAAGTCTGATACCGAAGTTGCATTTGGGACTTTAGGCACCAGAGCGATGATTGTATTATTAATCTCCTTGAGAATACGTCCAGATGCTAGGAAATCCAGGGATCGCTTCGGTCAGTGGATCGAGGAGCTTACTTTGTCCCAGTTCTTTTTAAAGAAGTCCGCGTTGTAGCCATCAGGGCCAGGAGCTTTGTTTCCAGCAATGGAGAACATGGCATCCCGCACTTCAGATGGGAGAAAAGGTTGGGAGAGAAAATTAACCTGATCTTCCCGAAGTGGGGATCGGATGAAATCAGAAAGTTCCTGTATAGATGGCCTTAGAGCCACATTGACCGGGGCAAGTAAGTCTTGGAAATAAGAGACAAAGACCTGCTGAACTTCCTCCATTTTTGTAGTCATATGGCCTGAGCTGTCCCTAACTGATATGATACGGTTGCGAAGGTGCCGATGATTTACTGAGTGATGGAAGAATTTGGTGTTTCGATCACCTTCCTTGAGCCAACGGATCCTGGACTTTTGTCTAAAGAAGGACTCTTCAAGAGAACGAAGATCAGAGTAGGCCTTGAGATAAGAGCTTTCTCTATCCGCCAGAGAGCTATTTCCAGGATCTTGGTGAAATGCTTCTTGAGTATTCACCAACGCCCTCTTGGCTGCAGTCACCCGCATAGAAATATTAGAGAAGTGTTCTCTATTTAGGGATTTGAGCCGAGCTTTTAAAGCTTTAAGTCTTGCATAGAGAGTGAACATAGGGGTCCCTGTAACTTGCATCTCCCATGCCTGACTGACCAGCAATGGGAGATCTGGATGAGAGAGCCAAAAGTTAAAAAACTTGAAAGAAATCCGACGAGCGGAAGGGGCAAGTATTCTGACAACCATGGGGGAGTGGTCTGATATACCCGGAGCCAAAAAGGACGCTTCAGAGAAGGAAAATGCCATACACCAGTGATTATTAACCACGACCCGGTCTATTTTCCGTTGCTTCCTACGGCTGCCCGAGGAGGTGGACCAGGTAAACCTGAAGCCCACATAGCGAAGATCAATCAATTCAGCTTGATCTAGGCAATTCTTGAGCTCATCGAAGGTAGGGATCCATATGTTCGGGCTGCCCACGCGGTCAGAGGAATCTTTGATGGCATTGAAGTCCCTCGCCACCATCCAAGGGCTATCCTTTAGGGCCAAACTCATATCAATAATCTTTGTTCCACGGGGTCTCCTAGTCACAAATGTATGCTCCCCATATACCACAGAGAGAGTCAAGCTAAGGCTGGAGTTCAAAGACTTTAGTTCTCCATGAATACGTTGATCAGTACGGAATAAAGCATTAAAGCTTACCAAAAGCGGGTTCCAGCCAACCCAGATGCGCCCTCGAGGGGAGTATTCATAGTTTGCAATCCACTCCCAACCAGGGATTATGCCAGAGGAGACATTATCAAAATTTGCAATAGAAACCTTGGTTTCCAAAATACCGACACAGCAAATATTATTGAGGTGAACAAACTGTCTCACTTCAGTTTGTTTAATAGGATTCATAAGCCCCGTGATATTCCAACAACCAAAAAACATGTGAGTTGACTAGTCAAAAGAATAGGAGGGTTACCTCCTTTTGGGGCGCCTACCCCGAGCTACAGTCCTGGTCTTGGCAGTCAATGATCCAGAAGAGGGCCGTGACCCACTAGCTTGCTTCATGGATTTTGTCGGGACAGGCGGGGTTGCCACTTGTTCGACTCTTACCTCCGTGAGTTGCAAGCTAGAAGTTTTGTCCTCTAGAAGAGGGACAGCTGAGGTTAACGACATGGTTTGGTCCATCAGTGGAATGGGCTCTTCATCAAGGTCATCTGCCGAGCCAAAGGAATTCGGGGAAGATGGTTCCACCTCAGCTTCAGACTGGTTTGTAGGGGAGGCTCCACTTTCCTGCAAGATCTTTAAGGAGGTTGCTGAGGGTCTTGAGGGGGAAGGGTGAATGGGCGCCGGCTGCACAGGAACCGGACCAGTACAGGACTGCTGGTTGCTGCTAGGTTGCTGTAGGTTGCTGCTTACCGGCTGTAAACTGGTGACCTGCTGCTGGTTGGTGCTGGAATCCTGCTGAAACTCACCACCAGGGGCTGAAGGGTCGCTACTGTGATGCTGGTTATTGGCAGCTGGCTACTGCTGCAGTTTATGCAGACTTTGAAGCTTGGGAGATGTAGCTGGGCGAAGGGCACTTGCAGGAGGGAGACCGGCAGCAGGGGCTGACAGTTCTGATGCAGGCAGCCGCTGCTGTCTTCTGGTGATAGGCTGCCAGCCTTCTTCCAGGTCTTTTGTTGTTCTGCCTTCCAAAAGTCTGCTGTCAAGGGCGCCTAAAGCAGAATCAGGGGTGAGGCCAGCTGAAAATGCTGGTATGGAGGAGGAGCTGGTCCCTTTAGAAGGTAGTCTAGCTTGCTCTGTTTCCTTGTGCAGGGGATCCACTGTAGAGGCCTTAGGAGCAGGTTTAGTGCATCTATGACCGAAGATACCACAACTGGGACAAGAGATGGGTTTCCATTCGTATTCAACATCTATAATGCGAGTAGTATCATTGAGACAGACCTTGATGGTGTCATGGCGGGGAGAGGAAGCAGAAAGTTCGACACACACCTGGGCAAAAGATAGCACTTTCAATTGTTCAGTACGTTGATCAACGTAAAGCGGTCTCCCTATGGCACTTTCTATTTTACTCAGACCCGTGGCTGACCATAAGTCATAGGGAAGGTTTTTCAACCTTATCCATACCGGAACCGACGAGTGTTCTCCCTTTTTGAACTCCATCATGGGCAGCCATTGCTGGAGGATGAGGGGCACGCGTGCCACGGTTAATGGGCCTCCCTCAAGTATTTCCCTTCTAAATTCATTGTCAGCAATGTGGAAGAAATAAAACCCTTGATCATTTGCCTTGACTTCAAGAAGTCTTGGACCCCATAAGTGTTTGAGAGCCGATTCAACTAACCGGAAGGGAAGTCTTTTCCCTACAAAATAGCCGACCAAGCATTGGTGCCAAATAGGGTCAGCTGCGTCTAAATCTTCCTCAGTACAATGCACAACGTTTTCCCCTTCTGATCGAGGGGGAAAAAAGGATAGGGAGTACCCTTGCATTGCGGATCTAGCTACATTCGCCCAAGAGCGGGTAGCTTGGGGTGGATTTCCTTCATGCAGAGGTCTTGAATCCTGCCCTTGGTTTGTAATTGCAAAGCTCTGATTAAGGGACTGCCCTATTTTCACAACGCCAAAGGATGATGGTTCTACCCTACTATTCTGGATGCGGTTACCCTTTGCAGAGAGAGGGGCAGGATTCTTGCCCTTATTAGACCTGATTTGCGAGGGATTACGGCCACTCGGGGCCCTACTTCGACTCCGACTTCTCACATAATCCATCCCCGACACCGATTTCTGACTATCCGACCTCCTTTCCATCCTAAGCTAGCTAAATCAGAGCAACCAGCAGCCTAGCAACCCTATCATGGCCAGCAATTCCGAGGAGGAAAGCTTACCAGAGCTTGTGTTGACGAGGGGGCCGGCTGCAGCTTAATGCTTCCTCAAAATCGTTCAGTTGGCGGAGTTGAAATCCGAATCCAGATGGCGCCGCTGAGGGGTTTGAGCCAGAGCAGGTCAGAAGTTGAAGAGCGGAAGGGAGGGCGACTTCACCTCACTTATGCACCGAGTCTCAGATGGTGCGGAGCACAAATCCGGCGACGCAAGGAGACCTCCGAGCCTGAGCTACAGGGGGCCGGGAGGACAGAGAGGGAACGATGAACAGTGTTTTACTTTGTAGAATTCACCTCCTGTTTTTTTCTTATTCTCTGCTGCCCCTGGTTTTTTTTCTCCGTTGCCTTCCATAACCAAAAATCATCACCTCCCCCTCTCCGCATGACAGCGCAGCAAGGGAAGATTCCCTTGCTGGTGTCACGCAGCCAACGTCACGGCTGTGGCGGGTGACGTTGGAACAAACGCCTTGTTGGTTGCTGAGTGCGTGCGTTGTGTGCGTGTGTTTTGGTGTAAGAGTGGGGTGAAGAGAAAATAGAAGAGGGATGGTGGGCTGAAAGAGTAAGAGAGTGGGCTAGGCTATGCTAGCCCACCCGAATTTTTTTTATCAAAATTTTTTCATCTTTTCTATAAATTTATACATATATATTTGCAAAATTAATGGGTATTTAAAACGTGTCAACAAAAATTTGGGTGTCAACAATTATCTCCACCCATTCTTGAAGCCTAATATTCTCTTGCTTGGTGCCAACAACCTCTAATGGTGAGCATATTGCAAAGATTATTCCAAGTGAGAAACACTGAGATTCAAATATGATTCCATCGTATTTTCACCGAACACATACCTAATTAGCCAATTTGTTGGGTATTAGATGATTTTGTTGGCTCTCGATTTGAATGTTTATTTGACATACTGCAAAACAATCGAAATCTTCGACTATGCTGATTTACATTGAATTAATGTAAAATCATTAGACATATAAATAGAGTAATCTTTATATAACCATTTTATTTGTTCAGTTTTTCTATACTCTAAAGAGATTAGGACGGGCAACTGGCTTGATTACCTTCTTTTAAAATAACCCATAGATAAATATAAATTTGGTCAATTATGCCCTCAACTGTAAGTTGATTTAAGAGGATATTATTTTCTTGATATGGGGGATAACCTCCTGATGAAATCTAAATTTTTGCTCATAGATCTTTGTTACATTTTCCAAAACTTAGGGATTGGATTCACCATTAATGGCACAATTCAATCCTTAAGAACAAACAATGATTTTACATAATTTTGCACTAATTTTTCTTGCCGCCTTTCTTCTGCATTTTGAAACTAGATATATTGTAGTTTGTAATTACCTAAGTTTCCATTCCCATATGCTATTCGTGAATTTTAATAAAAATCAGGGATTGGATTCACACCCCTAAAAAAACAGCGACTTTGCATAATCTTGCATCCAATTATTTTGCTCTATTTCTTCTGCACTTAAGAAGCTACTAGAGGGCATTGTCGTTTATAGATACCTCAGTTTCCCCTTCCATAGAGTACTCATGCATTTTATAAAAATTAGGGATCGAGTTTGCCTCGCTCTTGTGGCCGTAGTTGAAGGCCAATGTACGGAAGCTTCCCTGGCTCTCATGGGCGTCGCAAGCTCATTACCTCGGTCTCTTGGTCCATTAGCTCGGCTTTGGTGTTTGGTCCCTGGCTCCCAAGTGTATGTCTTGGTTGAAGTAGGCCTTAGTCAAAACAGGTCACCTCCCCTTTCCTCATGGCAGTGATGCTTTTTTTTTTTTACATTTTGTTTGGTTGTTCTCTAATTTTTTGGGTTTGCTTCGTTCTAGGGGCTTCTTTTATGGCTATTGAGTGTTCATTCGTCATGTCCCGGTTTGGTCTCCGTCGCACCCAAAGGCCTGTAGGTGTGTCAGGATGTTTCCGTGCTTGTTCGTGGCAGTCTAGCTAGTAAATAGACGTCTAAACTTGCTGTTTATACAGCCTATGGGCTGGGCAACAAGCTTAGAGCTTCTATTCGGCCTCGCTCAGGGTCTCAACCCATATCAAGACGTCCCGTAACATGTTTATATTATCTACATGTCATAATTACATGTTTTGCATCATATCGTAATTCATTTTCTAGCCTTGTGTCTAGTCTATTATTTCTTAACATGCATTTAGTGTAGCTAGATCTTAAATCATGTTTATCATCAATAAAAATGAAAAGGAAGAATAAATAAATAAAACAAATAAAAAATTGGAGAGGCATTTGGTTAGAAATGGCGTTTTTAGAACTAAATTTGATTTATGCTTAGTTGCATTTCATTTTGCTTAATGCGGCACAAGTGTCGCCTATCTTAGAAAATTTTCATTCCTTAAACTGGGTTGATTGCATATTTAATTTTACACATTAGCTTACGCAAGTCCTACCGAGGGCTTAATAGCAAGGCGTTGTTATATTTTTGCTAGATATGGATCTGGTTCTACTTACAGTACTGTTTGTGGTTATATTGTTGTAATTTGTTTGATTATCATTTTGTTTAATTTTTGTCATATGAGTTCTCCGTGCATGATAATTTAGGTTTATGTGTTTTGGAAAAATATAAAAATGAAGAAAAAGATCACATGTAACATTTTCCCCATTAAAAGAGAGAAGGTACAAATCTTGGGTGTGAGACAATTTCTACAATAATCAAGTTTATGTATCTGAATCTCTGGGTTGCAAAAATAAAACAAACTCCCATGTTTTGCTCGGTTTTTAATTGGCCCATAATAAGTTAGTGGTGGCTCTCAAAGAAGAACAAAGTTTCATAATCAACTTGAGAAAAGCAAGATGAGATCGGGAGCTTGCGCTAAGCATAGGTGCCACCTCGCAAAGAGGTTAGTCACATGCCCAATTGGCAATCCGTCAAATTCCTTTGGATTTGCCTCGAGATGGTCGCGACACTTACTTATCCTTCACAAGCATACTCATATGACTTGTAAGATTGTATTTTGTTTATCAATAATATCAAGTATCTTGTTAGATGCAGTATCACAAGAATTTTAACTAAACTACAAATTGAAGTTCGATAGTTGGAAACTTAGGTAATTATAGATGGATATGCAAGAAAATTTTACCCTACATGGACAAGGGCGAGGTAAGAAAAGAATATTTTGAATCAATGGATATACCATGAAGTTACAAAGGTTGTACCTGTGAACCAACCACCTAAGGCGAAATAGGCACAAGGAAAGAGCAATAGACCGGACCAACCTACAAAAGAGATTCTTTAATTAGAAACAATTCAATTTAGATGTGAGGTACCTATCTAGAAGTTTTCGTAACTTCATAATGTATGATGGAATCATCAAGGATTCGGTTTATATGGACAAAGCTTATTGAGCTTAATAGACAAAATTTATATTTTTATAAAATTTTATATTTCTATAAATCTTAATTTTATGACATGTAATCTTGTTTGGTTGGGAGAGAAAAGGTGGAGAGTTTGATTCCCCATCTTCATGGAAGGCTGTAGTGGGGACATGTGAGTGAGGGAGCAGGGTTTCCTAACCTATGCATAATATATGTCACACACAGTGGCTTGTAAAATAGATATATTATAGGATCAGATAAAAAAGAAACCTTGTCTAGTTAAAAAGAAAAGCAAGGGAGCATTTTCAGGTCGAAGAATTCAACAATCGCTAAATAAAGAGAAGGATAAAGAGAGAATCTTAATCTACAGACTATCACCACTTGCTTTGGTGGGAGATGCCTTCTTGGAGCGTCCCACTTATATTAGCTCCAATTTGGCATTGGCTCAAAACAATCATCCACATGAAAGGGCAAGTTTTCTTTTTTTCATTTCTTTGGCTAAATTAAACTTTTTGGTGGAATTTTGACATTGGTTGAATCAAGGTTGTAATTGAGTGAAAGGACACAATACTGGTCGGTTTTAACAATTAATAAGCTAATGACGTTTTCCAATTTCACGGACACACGACAAATTGTATACATTTAATTTTACCCGATTGTGGTTCAATCAACTCGAGTTAGATCTATCTTGAGTTTTGTTCCGCTATCATTTGACGAATTATCTTGCCATCGAATACGCATCATTCACGCAAGTGTGGATGGAGCGTTTCCTCTCATAACTCAAATTACTACAACAATGCTCGCTATCCCTACATCAAATCACATAGGCCAAGTGAAAATATAAGAGGAAATGTCTCAGAAATGCCCGACATTGATTACTATCAGGACAATGGGCAATTAATGCTTGTGTGAGTGTGATAACTCGAAAAGGGGGCACAAACTTTTCGCAATATGGTAAGGTACAAACAGCGAGCCTTCAGTTACTCGAGCTTAAACAGTCGTATGCTGGATCTATCGTATGATTGCTTGTAAGTAGAGGTATCAATATGGGTCATAAACCCATATTATGACTCACTTTTTGTTAAATGGGTCAAATATGGGTCAAGTGAAAGTTAAATATGGGTCAAATATGAGTCATGTTGAGGGTAGACCCATTATCTCACTCCTTCCATCCCCTTTTCTATGCGTTTCGACCTCTGTAGCCGATCTCGCCATCATGCCACCATCACCATCATCGATCCCGAGCTTGCCATCGCCGATTGGAGCTCCGCTTAGATTTGGGCAAGCAAGCCGCAACAGAGCTTCGACTGGTGAGCTCTAAGCTCGCTAATCGGAGCTCGACCTAGATCTAGACAGGCGAGCTGTGAGATCATCGGCCTTGGCCGAGCTGCGGCTCGCTCGAATCTAGGTAAGTGAGCCCCGAACTCGCTCGCTAGCTACAACAAAGTTCGCGGCTCCCCCGAATTTAGGTAGGTGAGCCTCGAACTTGCTAGCCGCAACAAAGTTCGCGGCTCGCCCAAATCTAGGTAGGCGAGCCCCGAACTCGCTAGCTACAACAAAGTTCGCGGCTCCCCCGAATTTAGGTAGGCGAGCCTCGAACTCGCTAGCCGCAACAAAGTTCGCGGCTCGCCCAAATCTAGGTAGGCGAGCCCCGAACTCGCTAGCCGCAACAAAGTTCGCGGCTCGCCCCAGTCTAGGTAGGCGAGCCTCGAACTCGCTAGCCGCAACAAAGTTCGCGGTTCGCCCCAGTCTAGGTAGGTGAGCCCCGAACTTGCTAGCCGCAACAAAGTTCGCGGCTCGGCCGAGTCTAGGTAGACGAGCCTCGAACTCACTGGCCACATCAAAGTTCGTGGCTTGCCAGATCCGGGTGAACTCGAGTTTGACCACTGCTAGTGATCTCGGTGGAGCCTAGATCGGCCGAACCTCAAGTTTGTCGGCCTTGGTTGAGTTCGAGCTCGTTGGCCTGTGTCTTGGCAAGTCACCGTTGGGCGACACCAATAGAGGAAAAGGGGGAAGAAGAAGGAAAAAGAAAGAAAAGAGAAAAGAAAAGAAAGGGAAAAGAAAAATAAAAAGAAAGAAAAATAAAATAAAATAAAAAATAATAAAAAAATCAATTTTTTTTTAAAAATAATTAAAAAATAATTTTTTTTAAATTATTTTCCAAAAACTATTTCAATTTAGAGGTGTCCGCATTTTTATATGTGAAAATTTTAAAGTGGACTAAATAAGTGGGAGTAGATTTTCTTAAATTAAGTTAAAATATTAATATGTATTAGTAACATGGGTCGGGTATGGGTTGGGTTGGATATGGGTCATCAAAATTATATTGCATGAAAATGGATCAAAACGGGTTAAATGGGTCGATATAGGTCGGACCATTTTCGACCCGACCCAAACTCAATCCAACCCACCCATTTGATACCCCTACTTGTAAGGAAGCAAAACGGTGAGTTGAAGAGTTCTGGTCAGGTCTCTGATGGCAAGGTTTGTCTCGTCAACCAAAGCAAGAAAATGATGGAAATTGTTGGCACTGCGGATGACGAACGAAATATAAGCCATCGGATGCTCAGTGGGACCGGAATTTCCTGCCTTGTCGCAAGCTGCCCCAACATCACGGGAATCACGAAGTTGGCTTCGTTTTATCCCAAAGAATCGAGAGCACACGCGCAAGGTGTGGCAGGCTCAACGGGTCGCATATTACGTCAGCACCCAACCTATAGAAAAAGAGAAATTACGCCTTCACTGACTGATGAAAAGAGAAAACATCCGAATATCACAACAGCAGAAGTATGTTAGGGAAGAAGCTACTCTCGTAATATCCGGTTTTAATTCCCAAAGTTCACTCTCAGATGCACATTTCCAAGGCAGGCGTAAACATTTTACGTGTGAAGAGGCAATAATATCAATTTCAGTTCTTATTGCTCCAATGGTCAAACTACATCAAGATCCGCATGATCGCAGAAAATGAATATTGTTCGGATGAACAGTCAGCACTCGACCGAGAAAACCTCATTTAAAGTCGGGCTTTCGTTGAGAAAATCAATTTTTTAAATGGATAAGGACAGATCACACCGCTATCAAAGTAACCACTAACGGGGAAGTCGTGGAGCACGACTACTTTTTTGGGCTAAAGGTATTATCATAAGAGTTAATAGCACGAAAAATTTTAAACTGATATATCAATGATAAATTTATCAAAAACTAATTTTTTGACCATACAAAACCCTAAATTGGTATACTTATAATAAATTTAGTCCAAATAACCACAAAAAATCTTAAATTGATACATTTGTAGCAAATATACCCTTCGTTAAATTAGATTAATATTACGAAAATTACTAAATTGATACAATTGTGACAAATGGAAAGAACAATCTCAAATTGGTATAATAGTCAACTTTCATGTGTCATATAACTCAACAATATGATAGTAAAATTTAACAGAAATTAATAAAGGATAAATTTGTCACAAGCATATCAGTTTTGGGTAAATTTATCAAAAGTGTACCAATTTGAGATTTTTGGTAGTAAAAAAGTTAGTTTGAAGTTTTTGATAGTTAAAAAATTAATTTTGGTTAAATTTATCAAAGATATATCTGTTTGGGATTTTTCGTGGTATTAATCATTATCATAATGACGTCTACCATACCAACGAAAGAAATATCTATCATGGGATCTAAGAAGGAAAACTATGGTGCATGTGTGTGAAATATGAAATTGAAAATTTGAAAAATGGGTACTTTGGGTGGAACAAGCTAGGACAATGACATGATCACTAATAGAATCTGAAAATTCTGAACACACTGGCTCATCATCTTTCGAGCGACATTGGTTTACAAAAAGTTGATCATGTTAGCATCAATCATGTCACATAAAATTGTCATTATCCAAGTCAAAATTTCTAGTCAAAATTGGCCAAAATGGCAAAAATTATCAAAAGATGTAGCACTAAACTGATCAAATTATAAAGTTTAGAATTGATTTGAAATCCGTACAATAAATTTATAACTTTTGAAATAATTTTTTCGAATTTTGTAGGGAAAGTAAATGCTCATGCAAAAGAGACAGTAATAGAGAAGACAATGAGGGGCCCAATGCAACCATTGTAAGTGTGACTTCCCCGGGATAACGGTTTGCTTGCTCAATGAGAAAAGTGGCTGCCGACTGTTTTACTGGTTTTCTTTTTGGTGGTGGAAGTAATGACTGCCAAATCCATCAGTACCGTGGGCAAAATCCGCAATTCGAAGCTTTGTATCTTTCCTTAGGATAAACAATGATAAAATCAAAAAATTGATACCACCCGCCGCTGTGGTGGCGTCGTTTGAACATTGTGCCTCTCTCGAGAAGTGCAAGATTTGTATCTTTCCTTCGCTAGATGACTTAAATTGCTAATGTGAGTGTGGTGGATAAACAAGGGGGCCCCGGTGGAGTCCTCGGTTACCAAAAAAAAAAAAATCAAAAAATTGATGATATGATCAATGCATCCCACTCGTTAAATTATGTGGACCCGACATGGGGCTCACTTAATTCAACGATTGAGATTGACTAAGTTCATTTGCATTCTATTAATGCAAGTGTCAACTAAAGTGACTCACAAACTCTGGCAAAAAAATTCAGAAGAAGAAAAAAATGCGAAATCACAAATTATGTGCAAGTTAAGAACATTTTGTGGGGTCCTCTTGAAAAAGAAAAAAAGACAAAATTACTGGGGGTCTTGTACCGAGGCATAAATCGCCCGAAAAGATTCCTGTCCTGAGACTTAAATAACAAGGCATTGTTATATTTTTACCGATATAATTCAATTTCTACTTATCATATTTTATATGTAACTATATCTTCGTAACTTGTTTGATTGTCTCTTTGTTTAAATTTCGTCATATGAGTCCTCAGGCAAAAGAGACAGTAATAGAGAAAACAATGAGGGGCCCAATGCAACCATTGTAAGTGTGACTTCCCCGGCATAAAGGTTTGCTTGCTTAATGAGAAAAGTGGCTGCCGACTGTTTTACTGGTTTTCTTTTTGGTGGTGGAAGTTTTGACTGCCAAATCAATCAGTGCCGTGGGCAAAATCCGCAATGCGAATCTTTGTATCTTTCCTTAGGATAAACAATGATGAAATCAAAAAATTGATGATAAGATCAATGCATCCCACTCATTAAATTATGTGGACCCGACATGGGGCTCACTTAATTCAACGATTGAGATTGACTAAGTTCATTTGCATTCTATTAATGCAAGTGTCAACTAAAGTGACTCACAAACTCTGGCAAAAAAATTCAGAAGAAGGAAAAAAACGCGAAATCACAAATTATGTGCAAGTTAAGAACATTTTGTGGGGTCCTCTTGGAAAAAAGAAGAAGACAAAATTAGGTTTACGTGTTTTAGAAAATATAAAATTGAAGAAAAAGATATCATGAAACGTTTCCCTTGTAGAAAGAGAAAAAAGTATTAATCTTCGGCGTTGGACAATCTCAAGTGTAATGGAGTCCTCATGTCTGAATTTTTGGTTCGTAGAAATAACACAAACTCTTGTGTTTTGCTCGGCCTTTAATTGACTCATGTTAAGTTAGTGATGGCTCCTAGAGAAAAACAAAATGTCATAACTAAAATGAGAAATCGAAGTCGCAATCAAAAGTGCACGTTAAGCACAAGTGCTACCTTGCCAAAGGCTTATCCACGCCCACTTGGCAATCCATAAAACTCCTTTAGGGTTCACCATGGGAGGGTTGTGATACCTACTTACCCTTTGTAGGCACAATTGTATGATTCGTTAGATAGTATCTTATTCATTGATAATATAAATGTCTTGGTGGACTTGGTATCATCAAATATTTCACCATACTAATCATTGATAGTGAAGCTTTGATAGTTTGAAACTCAGAAAGCTACCGATCAATGGACAACTAGAATTGAGATAAGATTGATATGACGATAAAACATCAACCCTACACAAAGCAAAAAGCATCATCAACTATAATGTACTTTTTTCAATCATTTGATGCATGAATAAAGTAAATAAGAAATAAGCAACAATCTTTAATGGACAATTTTCATTTTAAAAAAAAAAAAGATCTAAGTGTAAAGAGGGAAAAAGTGTGAAAGAAAAAAGAAAAATAACATATTGCCCCACATTGACGAAAGGTAAAGGGGTTGAAAGAGAAGAAAAGGAATTGTTTGCCCATTTTATGGACAAAGCTTATTGAGCCCATGCAATCTTAAAAGATAAATTTTATATTTCTATAAATTTTAATTTTATGGCAGTTAATCTTGTCTAGTAAAAAAGAAAACAAAATGTAAGGGAATCACTTCAGGTCGAAGAATTCAATAATCGAAAAATAGAAAGAGAGAGATTCTTGATTTGTGGAAATCCTGTCGCCACTTGCTTTGGTGGGAGATGCCTTCTTGGAGTGCCCCACTTATCTTTATTCCAATTAGGCTTTGGCTTATATCACCCAGATGAAGTCCATTTCTTTGGCTAAATTAAAGTTTTTGGTGCAATTTTGTCGTTGCTTGAATCCAGATCATAATTGAGGGGAAGAACGTTGTCATTATCTTGACAAGTACATAATAATGGATAGGTTTAACAGTTAACAACTTAATGGTTTCTTCCACTTTTGTGGATGCATGACGCATTATAAACATTTAAATTTACCCGCTAGTAATTAAACACAATCGAGTTTGACTTGAGCTCCAATTTATTTGTTGAATTGTTAATTTACAATTCTTCTACCTTCTTGGGTCTTTGAATAGATAGTATTTTGAAAAATAAATAAGGAGCCTTCTCAACATGTAACTATACACATCTTGTTGTAGCCCCATTAAATCACTCGAGGTTTGCCAAACAATTGGTTCAATTAGTCAATTGAACTAATTGTTCAACGTCATAATTTCATTAATTAGCATAGATGAATTTACTAATATGGACACCAATGTCACAAAATTAATGTCTAATGGAAAAATCTTTCAGGTAGGTTTCATGCATGTAGTTTTTCACTTGAACTGCAAAGGAAAAAAAAATTCCACGTGTACCATTCTACATGTACTACCGACATTGGATAGACATTTTTTTTTTCCTGTTCAGTTACTTTAAACAGAATATTCATCCTCGCAACCCTACCTCCTATGAGCGGTTTTAGAAATAATTCCGTAAGAACCAAAAACATAAAGAAGAAAAAAGAAAAAGCAATATTGAAATCCCCGTTTTTAACAAGTACCGAGAATTTACTTCATCATTTCTTTCTTCATTGAAAATGTTTGAAGAAGAAAATGTCATTGCTTAATATTTTACATGTTTATTTTCTTGTGGCTCTCTCGCTTTTAAGAATTCTTAATGTTAAACATCAAAAATCTATGAAAACATATTAGAATGTCCTATACGATTTTCCATCCTTTTCCGAAGCTTAAAACACCTACTTGATTCCAAATTTTTCTATGAAAATGGTTAATGATGTTAAAGTACAATTGCACAAGCTATTAATTTAATTTTTCAATAAGTTTATTTCATAGAAAAGAGCCAAGAGTTGTGCATCGACTATAGAGTACCAACGTCATGGGAAAATTACCAAAAAAGTTATAAACCTATTACAATTGTACCAATTCAAGTCTTTTTTTTTTTTTTTGCCAATTCAACCTTAAACATTTTGTAATTGCATCAATTCAATTTAGTGGGTCAAATTTGGTTGGTCGGTGCTAACATAGACACTGACCAACATCAGTCGTCCAGCGAACGTTGACATGTCAATTTTTAAATAATTTTTAAATTCTTTTTCCTTTCTTTTTCTTTTTGCTTTTTGTCCCCCTTCCTCTAGCCAATCGCTACTGGCCTATGTAAGGAAAGAAATGTCTTTTTATTTATTTATTTGGGATAATGACATATATGGCTCATGAACTTTGATCCAATATACCATGGTATTCTTAAACTTTTAATTTGTTTACTATGGTCCCTTTACTTTAGTACAACATGCAATATCATCCTGAACTTGTAATGTATTCAATATGGCCTCTAAACTTTTGGGACAACATTGAAGATTTTTATATAATCTAGGGACTAGTTTGAGCATAAACCAAAAGTTCAGGGATGGCATTGACCAAATTAAAAATTCAGCAATGATATTGCATATTGGATTGGGCAAAAATTATTAATCATGTTGAATAAATTAAAGGTACAGAGATTACATTGCATGTTGAGTTATTTGTGTCATTTTCTTTTTTTACTTTTCTTTTGAAGGAATAAAAAATGACTCCAGGCATAAGTATATTTACATGGGGGAGGTGAAGTCGGAACATTTTACAAGCCACTAAATCCGGGTCAAACAAGGAAGAATTGATCGCTCCATTTATAATAATATTTTAAGTGCTAAAGTATTTATTATTACATTAAGTGAGGACTTGCTTCTGGATTTACCTTTATTTCATTATTACACAGTGCATTGCAATTGTAAATGTCTACTTAAAGGCTTCCTTATAATGTATGCAAAGCACTGTCTTCTTGATGCATGCAAACTCTCCGGGGTGATGAAATTCTCTAGTCTTTTTCAGGATCTGTCGAACACATCGACTGTCCGACAGATCATCCTGTTGAGTTTCTCGCTTCAGGTCATTCTTGTTTTATATGCACCCTTTAGAAGGAAAACAACAGACCGCATCATAGTTTTCTTCTTGCGGGTGTGCTATTTAATGGCTCCCTCACTGGCCACATTCACGATCGGGGTCATCTCTCAGCAAGGCAATTCGAGTGTTCTTGTAGGTGATTTAGAGAGTGCATTTCAAGCATTTTGGGCCTCGTTTCTCTTGTTACATTTTGGTGGTCCAGACAACCTCACCTCCTTCTTTCTGGAAGACAACATCTTTTGGAAATGGCACCTGGTGAATTTCATCGTCCAAGTCGGTACTGTCATCCGTGTCTTTGTGAAGATATTTCCCAGCGACAATACACTGGTAATCCCTACAATACTGGTGTTTCTTGCCGCAATCATAAAAAATGTAGAGAGGTTATTGGCACTTCATCTCTCGGACCTACCGAGGTTTAGAGAGGGGGTGTTCACACGGCATAAGTTGATTGAAGATGACAATGTTCGACGGGATTTGGGATTTGCTAGGGGATTTGCATTCTTATGCAAGAGATGGAGGAAATCTTGGAGAGAGCACTGTGGTGAAGCATGCTTATTGCTTTTTTCAATTCTTTAAGGTCTTCCTTGCAGATCTCATATTTGCACGCCAAGTATATCAAATGAGCCGTGAATATTTCTGCAAAGTTTCAGCAATGGATGCCTTGAGGGTGATATCAGTTGAACTCCAGTTCATGTATGGGGAGCTTCACACAAAAGCATTGATTATACATTCCAGGTGGAGTTACATTTTCCGTTTCATAGCCTTTATTGAGGTTGCAATAGCTTCTGCCATGTTCAATAGCTTAAAGAAGAGTCGGTTCTCTGAATTGGATGTGCTAATTACTAATATCCTTCTTTTCGGAGGAATTACTCCTGATACGCTATCTTTGTGCATGCTCGTTTTCTCCGATTGGACTGTTGCCCCCAAATGCTACAACAGAGGATTATTTAAACTAAATTCATTTCTTCACAATTTGTTCTGTGCCATGGATAGACTGAGGAAACCTAAACTCACCAAATGTAAGATAGACCCTAATGAAACTGTTACTTACGATGTCTTAAATACCCTAATGATATTTCGAACGTGGTCAGAATCTATTTCTGCTTGCAACCTTTTCTCTGAGAGCTTGAAGAGGAGTCCAAGAAAAATTTACGATCTCAGGGGGGTCATCAGGGTCATCACCTACCTATATGATAAGTGCAGTTTTACATTCCATCAGGTTGTTGAGACAATCGCAGAAGTCTGGTCTGAAGCACCCAGAACGGATGATTAGAATACACCGTACATGTCCAGGAGTCTTTTCATTATGAAACTATGGATCTTTATCTTTAGAGAAGTGACAAGTAAATCCCAGAGCATAGATGATATACAAGAGTTGAAGAAGATATTTGAGGCTAGAGGTGATCTATTTCTCCAGAGTAGACTTGGAGGCTTGATTGCGACAATCTTTTAGCATATGTCCAAACGGCTAATTATGACTCCACTATTTTAACATGGCATCTTGCTACTGAAATATTGTACAACAGAGAGAGAGAATCAATGAGCTCCCCCACCACAAATGATGAAATGGAATTCAGTAAGATCCTCTCCGACTATATGTTATATCTTTTACTTAATCAGCATGATGTGATGTCGATGTGATGGGCATTGCCCAAATCACAGCAGCAAAGATGGTAAGAAAGATTAGGGGCCACATTAGTGAAGCGACCGAAGATGAGAAGGGGCTATGCAAGGCACTATATGAGGCTTCTACCGGAACCTACGGTTTGACATCCCAACTTCAAGAGGGGATACAGTTGGCCCAAGAGTTGGAAGGTTTCAGGGAAAGGAAGTGGAAGGTGATGAGCGGAGTGTGGGTTGAGATGCTGTCATACGCAGCAAGTCATATTAAGGGGGAGGCACATATGCGAGTGCTGAGCAAAGGTGGAGAGCTTCTTACTTTTATATGGCTATTGATGGCTCATTTGGGTTGTTGCTACAAACCTGAATGGGCATGGAGTCCTAGAACTGCAATTAGACATTCCATTTGCATCCAGTGTCTTATTTACCATCAAGTGTCTTTTATATGGCCATTGATAGCTCATTTGTGTATCTTTGTGACTAATGCCGAGAATTTATGGATTTTTATTCCTCTTAATAGGCCTTGCATGTATCTACATGCAGTGATGGTAAATAATCAGTTCATATGGACAAGGACGTAAAAAAAACTAATAAATTGTGTTTCTTAAGGGAAAATAACAAGTAACAAATTTACCCGAGAGTTAGTAATTTTCTCATCGATGGGACTGTAAATTCAAGAATATCAGGATCGTTTTTGATTCATATTTAAAGATACAAATTTGTAAAAGCTTCCCATTATCGTCAAGCAATTTGAACCATCTAAAACACCATTGCTATTCTTAAATGGAAGCCGATTAATTAGCTATTCCTCCCATACCTTTTACCAGACAACAAATCCTGGCTTTGTAGGAAATAGATTTGGAATGAAATAGCTATTTCTTAAAAACCAAAGGTGCAATTTCATGCAAGGATATAAACATTTTAGATGACTTTACTCGACTGGTTAAATAATTTCTTCCAGGTTGCAAGTGCAATATATGAATTCGTATATTCTAGCAAACATGATATCAATTATCTTAGCTTTTGCAATAGGTTCAAGAATTATACAGACATAAATATATGGCATCCCAGGATGATGCTTAAATGCAATTTCGCCTTCTTCATGATCAGGACAGCATTAAGCTAATTGGCAATGCAAGAAAAGAGCGCCAGATACATATTATAACAAGCTATATAAGGGAGACCAAGGGCATCACAAGTCCTCATCAAGCAATTCACAAACCGATTTCATGAGACGCAAGATTATCAGTAAGAAACAAATCAGCCCTAAAATTTAGAATACATTTACTTTTCCACAATTCTAGAGACACATCTACCACAACCAAGAATGACCCATCCAAAGCTATAGGGGTAAGTACACTAAATGTGGCATCCTGAATTTCGACCTATTTAAGGATATATGAAATGGTTATATTATCAATTCGTTATTAGTTACATTGTTAGTTATGTTTAAATGTGACATCCTGAAACTGAAATTGTTATATTATCAATTCATTGAGTAATTAATTACTAACCTATTCAGAAAGGCAATTAAGGATTGATGTGCATATGCTTGGTGAATTTGATCAAGGATAGGTTATTTAACCATAAGGATCAAAGAGGGACAATACCACGTTTTATAGACCAATTAGTGAACGTGGAAATAAATCAATTTGGCAAAAGTATGAGGTCGCATTGCAAGTAATTCCACATGACTGCGATACTAATTGTGAACGACGTTAAATCGATTTCCTTTTAGTTTTGTATTCAGTAATGAGCAAATGATTCCCTGCAATGACATGATAATTGAGAGTCACCCTTGATTTGAAGAGATATGACATGGATTGAAAATTATCACCCACAGGTCAAACGCACGAAAACCCCTAAAATACACCCGATAGTTTGGTCGTATTAAAGTCGTAATTGATCGATTTTAACCATGAATTTCAATTCGATTTTGGATATTGAACTTTCAAGGATTTCAAGACTAATGTATTGGATGTCACCTCATTAATTCTCATATTATCGATAAGCATGAAAATGTTGGAAAAGGAATTAATGGACCGAAAGTTGGAGCCCACAAGGAAGTGGGCCAAGCAAAAGCCCATTGGGCCTCATGCCCAATGTGGTTCGGCCATTTGGACCCCAAGTAAGCCCAAGTGGGCCCTATGAGGCCCACTGAGCCCATCAAGCTCACTTGGCCCATTTTCAAGCCCATAGACTATTCAAGCCCAACAACCTTTCAAGGCCCATTTCTCTTCATCCAAGCCCAAACCAAGGCCCGATTCTTCAAGATGGCCGTCTAAAATGTGAAAAGACTAAAATGACCTTGCATTAATTGAGAAGTGACCAAAAGAGGGTGAAAGTCTTCTACTTTAATGGGAGGAAATGATGATAGATTTTGGGGAGTTGAGTCTTGGCTTCTTGAAGAAGCTTGCATGAGAGAAAATATCTCTCTTTCACATTTCTCTCTCTCTCCCCTCCCTCTCTTCCCTCACTAGGCCAACCATCCTCCCCCTTCATTTCTCTCTCATTTTTCCCTTCCTTCTTTTTCTTTCCTCTTGTTTTTGGTTCTTTTTGCCCCTTTTCTACATTTGCCACACATCACCACCACCACATTGCAGCCGCTTGGAGCCACCCACCATCCACCCATCCAAGCCATCTGGACCACCCAAGTCGCCACTCATCATCTGCCGTTTCTCCCTCCTCATGGGCGCCACCATCACCAAACATCACTACCATTGGTTGTTGCCCCCTTGCCATGTTCCAAGCCAAGCGTTGCCACCTTGTCGTCACTCATACCACCGCTGTCATCCTGGCACAACCGGGTTCATTAACAAGTGAGTTAATGCTCTAATCTCTTGATTAGGACATTAAACTTGATTAGGGAATAGTTAGTTTGTAGTCAAAATGGATTAGTATTAGTTTAATTAAATTAAGCTTGATTAGTTTAATTAATGATAATTAAAGTGATAAGCTATCACGATAGGCTATCAAGAGTTGATAATAAGCTATTGGGATTGGCTACTAGGAAAGAGTTGATAAGCTATCGCTGAAGGGGTGATAAGCTATCGTTAAAGGGATGATATACTATCAAAAATTTGATGAGAGGCCATCACCAAATAGGCAATAAGTTATCAAGAATTATTTGATAGGCTATCATTGGGGTGATAAGTGCTTGCATTATATGTGATATATGCTTGAGTTCCATGAGAATTTATGCATATTCTATGCTGTTTAATGCCTACTTTGACTTGAAAAATAACTGCCTCTTGTAAAACCTTGTTTACCAATTTTTAAAAGGGTTTTGATTAATATATAAATAATAAATCCCAAGGTGTTGGGTTTATATGCCATCTTTTATGAGTAAAATGAGGAAAGTATGTTTAAAAAGAATATCATGCAAAGTTTGATAGGTTAATTGTATGTGCTTGACCACGTGCAAATATTTTCTTGCATTTTTATATGAGAAATCCGTAGTAGTTTATTGTTGTGAGTAGGAACCAAGTCTATATTGGCTAATAATGAGAAATGAAATGAATTTGAGTAGTTTGATGTGCTTGTATGGTCATTTAAAGGAACCCATCACCACCGATGGATTTTGGGGGATGATGCTCAATTTTATCGGATGCTTGGTGGGGTTTAGATGATGTCTCATAGTTGAGGCTGGATTGATGCTTCTTCATGAAATGCCATCTATGGCAGGGGTCCTAGACACCGCCATGCTCAATGAGGTAGGGCGATGCCCGGTCATGCCGAAAGATCGCCAAATTTTGTGTTGGCTATGGCTCAAAGGGTTTGATAATTGGAGCACGGTGACTACATTGGGATGAGAAAATATGAGATGTGCTCTAATTATGTGAAATGCTTGTTTGCATTGATTATGGCATGTGTGAGTTTTTTTTATCGTGCAGGGTATGTACCATGCCAAAGTAAGAATGCCTATAGGTCAATTTGACGACTTGTCATTTATTATGTGGTTTAACTGCTTGAGTAAGTTTATAATCAAGGTAAAGCATGAATCACTTTACTATTAATATGCCGTCAATATGATTTTATATGTTTAGGTTGCATCCAAGGTGAGTTGATTTCCTAACCAAGGCATAGGCATTAACTTGCTGAGATTTATACTTTATTTGTTGTTGTTAACTATTTTCAGGCCCTTAGTTATGGCTTTCCACTTTGCATGTTTTGGACTCCCCTTTGCCACCAAGCTACTCGTATCGATGTTAATTGCGGCAAGGAGTGAGGCGGTCTTTTAATGTTTACAACCACTGTTTAGGTAGATGTGGGATGGGGTGAAGTGGTCCCACATCTTTATGTGGCCTGGTTCGTTTGGCTTGATGGTGACCTATTGGGACCCTATTAAGGACTCGCAGGGTAATGCATCAAGTGAACACTGGATGCCTCCTTTTTATTAACCTTAGCTTTTGCAAGAAGTAGATTAACCCTCAGCCCCATATCTTTTTGTTGCTACAGGGAAGTCGCTTATCTGTCAGGGCTTGTATAGTCTTCCTTTGGGTTAATTGATTAAATAAACAAAAAGGTGGTGTTTTGCAATTGTTGGTTATGTTTTCCTAGCATCCCTATTATTATGTTTGACTAGGTGTTTGTTGTTCCACTTCCACATGCATATAATTAAAAGATAAAAAAAATGGTTGGCAACGCATCTTGGGATGTCGCATTTAATTGACCAAAGAAAATAGGGTTGTTGCGTGCTCTAGGGTCGGGGCATGACATTATAAGTGCCAAAAGTTATGCATGGTGCTCATTTTAGTGGCAAAAGTTTTTGTTGGCTTGCTTAAATACCAAATTGAAAAAAAAAAAGATCACTTAAATGCCTCCAGTGAGATATTCCGATCAAATCGATTATGTGGCATTTATAATTAAAATTTTAATATGATTTGACACGTTTAAAAAAAAAAATCTTGCCCACGTAGACGTCCAAAACTACCTCACACAATGATCACCTTTTGAATGGGATTAGCATTGAAGTGATGTCACACCCAAACCCCATCAAGCCTACGACACCCCTCACATGGGTCATTTAGTTGCGACATTCTAGGATGCATCACCAACCATTGCATTTTAACTTATGATTAAACGCAAGTGGAAGCATAACATCTCCATTCCAACAACAACAATAGGATAGCTAGGAAAAACATAACAACAACAAATCATTTATATTAGCAACATACATCGGAAGTTTACCTTTCTAATTCACATTAAGAAAAAGAGTTTGGGTTAGCCTAATTCCTCTACACTATAAGGGCAACTACAAAAAATGATGCACCCCATGCCTACCACAGCTAGTAGTACTTTGGGTCAAACTAAGAATCGAACTCTATATTTAGATCCTCTCCAAGTCAATGATGGCACCATCGGGGTGTCCATGTCCATGGGGTCCCAAATAGTTTCCCTACAATCTTCACCAAGTGGCTCATCAAAGTTCCTCAACAGTCCAAACAAACTCACCAACCGGTACAAGCTATGCTTTGAAGTGCTAGGGCACCTAGTGCATTAGTCCCTCATCCACCTAGATTATTGTCACGTAATGCTCATATACATGATTGGTTCCCTCAACCAAATACAGGGTCATGGCCAAATCCTAACTCACTAGCACCCCGGATCTCATATGGCAATTCTCCATCTAAGGGCTTGAAAAATATTGAAACAATAATGAATGAGATAACTCGGTAAGTAAAACTTCCTAAGCCTCACGTAAGAGGATTCTTTGCCTCGGATACATCCTCAAACGTGCAACCTCATTGTTGATGGCAGACCAATAGCAAGGCCTTTGCCTTGCTATATCTATAAACATGCATCGGTACTGTAGCACTCCTTAAAACCACGAACACAATCAATACACCATGCAAGCATTCTCACCTTACCTTGGCACGTAAAAATCCATATAATTAAATCACATGTAAAGCCATGCTTGCAACAATCATGCAGCAAATGTAGTTAATAATCAAGGACATACAACAATTGTCAATTACATACACAATGCATTCCTATGTGATCAGATTATTACAACAAATCAAGATCATGGAAAACACTCGCATTGGTTGTCTTATGAAATAAATGGGCATTGCCATGCCCTATCGGACATGGCATCATCTTGGCCTCCCTCAAAGATAGCATTCCATTACGAGCATCAATCCAATCTCAACTGTGACTTGGCATCCGAACCCCCACCAAGTATCCAATCAAAATCGAGCATTGTCCATTGTACTCATATGGGTACAAAACTATTTAGGTGATCACATGAGCACACCCAATACTCAAGCCCATTTTTATCTTCCACAATTAGCCAATGCAAGAGTGTTTAGTGTTTACATGTCAAACTATTGCAAATTTTGCACACAAAAATGCAATGAAATATTCACACGTGATCACTTGCAATTCATTTCATATGTACTTCAATTTCAACCCTCCCTTGACCATGCAAACACATAAAACGTAGCATTCAATCTTGGCACCTTAGTAATTGCCATTAAAAAGCTTATATTTGCATTATTTCAAGGCAATAGTTAAGTTCTTATTGCATAACCAGTTCTCAAGGTAATACATACTTTAAAACACATAGTTCAAGCATAAGTCTTTCGTTTATCTCATAGGAAAAACACATTTCAAAAGCACTTATTGCATATAAGAATAACTTATCACTTTTTAAACAATGGCTTATCACCTATCTACAATAGTTTATTGTGATAACTTACCACCTTTTCCGATAGCCTATCATGATAACTTACACCTTTTCTAATAGCTTATGGCAATAACTTATCACCTTTTTTGATAGCTTATCACGATAAATTATCACCTTTTTAGATTGCCTATCATAATAACTTATAGACTATAATGATAACTTATCACATATAAAAGGCACTTATCACATAAACCACCCATTAAATTAATATAACTATCATTAACCCTAACCTAATCCTAATCGTAAGTGTAATTATCACCCTAATCAAGGATTAGGAAGAATATTTATTTTTTCTAGGGACTAACTTAATAGCAATAGTGGTGGTGATGGTGAGATGATGAAGACAATGAGTGATACAATGAAAGGTGGTAGCTCACGGTGATGATGGAAGTGGTGACGGTGGTGTTGTAGCTTGGTGAGGACAAGAGCAGTGGTGGTTCGGTGGTGGCTTGGCAATGGAGAGACACGGTGGCTTGGCATGGTGGTGAGACAATGGGATGATAATGGTGGCAGCTAGGTGGTGGAATGGATTTCAACAAGAGAGAAAATGAGAAGGAGGGGGAGGCAATGGAGGTGGTGGCTGAATGGAGAGGGTGAGGGAGAGAGAACTTGAGAGAGTTGAGTGAGGAAAAGAGGGAAAATGAGAACCCAAAGGTGATTTTTTCCTCTCTTGAAATCCTCTTCATCATTGCAAGCATTCAATGTCCAAGACCAACTCCCCTCAAATTCCTCCTAGCCATGCATTCTTGCTTGTCTTCTTCCTCATCAAATCCTCCCATTAACTCTTCATTTATGGCAACTTCAAGCACATGTTTATCCTTTGAAATTGGAAAAGAAAAGCTAACTAAATGTCTTCTCCTTGCTTCCTCAAAAGTGGCCCCAATCCCCCTTCAACTAGACTTTAACTTGTCCCATTAAACCAACAATTCTTCTAGAAGGGGCATTTTAGGGATTTAGGCAAAATATAGTATATAATACTATACATGTACATAAGCCAATTTAATGTACAAGCTCGCCAAAAATCAAATATGAGCTCATTTGTTCTTTGATGGTTTGAATTATCCTTCTTGGAACCCCATGGGTGACCTACTTGGGCATGAGGCCCATTGGGCCCACCCATGGGCTCGAGTCCTCGTGGTTCCTCTTTATGGCCCATTTTCATTTTTTTGATAATTTCACAACCCGTCGTTGTCAACTTGAGCATCGTCTTGAAATAGTCTCATCGTAATTGTCCTTAATTCCAAAACCTCAAACCTTAATCCTACTCCTTAAATAGGGGTTAAATTGAGGATGTCACAATTGATCACTTTTTGACAACAATTAGCATTGAAGTGACCATTTTTTAACTAATGACTCCCCTTAAATAATCACTTTTAACAATAATTGACACTTAAATGATCCATATTTATAATTTTTAGCGCTCAAATGATCACTCATCAACTTGTTTACATGGCATCATTTAAGTGTTATATGCTAACTAGGCATGCTAGTGAGCCATGTAGGATCAAGAAATCAATAAAATATGGCCACATTGGATATCCGGCAACCATGACCCTAGTTGGCACTTAAATGATTTTTTTTTTAAAAAAGTGGCACTTAAGTGATCCAAAAGAAACTTTTGGTATCAATGAGCAACGTGCATAATATTTGGCATTTCTAATATACTTACCCCCAAAGTTATGACTTCATAACTCCACCATGTGCCAAAGTCCGCTTTGAAGTGCTGATGTACAAAACTGGCACCAAGTCATTCCAGTTGGGAATGGTCCAAGTTAGCAAAAGTATGACTAAAACTTCAGAAATTTTGAGTACATCATTACCGTTGTTTTGTCGAATAAAAGCATCACCATACTTGTTTTTCTGCTGTCCATCGATGTACCCTTCCATCTATTCCATTGCCATGTTCATACATCCATCCGGGCAGGCTATAATACCTGCATAAAACTCCAATCATCAGAACATATGAGAATACCGCACAACTTCTGGCAGCACAAGATTGTTGCTCTAAACTAATCTTCTAGCATAGCCCGAATATAACATGGGAAGGAGAATATGCTTGTCAGGAACATAGCAAATCAATTGATTTAGTGTCATCCAACTCACCACTCCTCTAGGTCTCACGCCACAAGCTCTTAGACTCCCAAAATTACTGGAAGTTGACAAGAAAAAGCTTGGCCATAGGCATGTACCGCATGGACATCAGCTTTTTCTATTCTAGGATTTACTACAAGTTGTAAATCAAGAAAATTCAATTGCGAAAATGACGGGACAAACCCACATAAATGGCAATAATCCTCTCATTTCCATATAAGGCTATCAAAATAGATCAAATGGCTTTCAAGCAACCACTTTTTAATTCCATATAAGTCATATAAGTTATCATCAAAGACCCCACTTCTTCCCTTCTCTTTCTCTACGCTTGTTCTCCCTCTCTCTCAACACCCAAAAGAAAAACCATGAAGTTTGGAAGCCAGGTTTTTTCTTTTTTCTTTTTAATTTTGTTATATTCGCATTCCATCAAAGAAAGGTTTTTGGTTTCTTGTAATTGAATAGTAGATTGTAAGTGCAAGATCCTTGCTTTTACAGTTTTCTGGATAACAAAATGTAATATCTCGGCTGAGCATCACTTAATCTGCCAAATATCTATAATGATAATTTATTTCAATAACAAAACATTCTTCCTGTGTTACCATTCCTGAATATTAACATCACCATTATTTACGTGATCCCGAATGAAATGATGCTTGATTTTGATGTGCTTGGCTTTGGAATGCAAAATGGATTATTCACCAAATTTATTGCACTAGTGTTGTCACACTTGATTGAAGTATTTGATTTTGTGATTCCATAATCCTTCAATTGTTGTTTCATCTATAAAATTTGAGTACAGCAACTTCCCAATGCAATGTCCTCTACTTCAGCAGTTGATAATGCTATTTTTGATTACTTTTTGGAGTATCGTGATAATATGAATATTGCCAACCATATGACAAGTTCCAGATGTACTTTTTCTATCAACCTTGCATCCTGCATAATCTGCATAAGAATAACCGAACAAAAAACTCTGATCTATTAGGATACCAAAGCCCCAGAGATAGGCTAGTATTAACATATTTAATGATTCTTTTTACTACATATAGATGCGATTCTTTAGGTTCCGGTTGAAATCTAACACACATGCAAACATTGAAGAGGATATTAGGTCTTGGTGCTGTTAAATAAAACAAGGAACCAATCATGCTCATGTATAGCTTCTGATCAACCTTTAGTCCATTTTTATCTTTGTCAAGCTTTGAAGAATAGGACATGGGTGTTTCTATTCTCTTTGAATTTTCCATGTGAAATTTCTTCACAAGTTCCTTTGCATACTTTTCTTGGAAAATGAAGGTTCCTTTATTTGTTTGTTTGATTTGCAATCCGAGAAAGAAGTTCAATTCTCTCATCATGCTCATTTCAAACTCATCCTGCGTAAGCTTTGCAAAATTCTTGCAAAGTTAAGGGATCTACAAATAATATCATCAACGTAAATTTGAACTAACAAAACATCATTACCTTATCTTTTTATAAAAAGAGTAGTATCTACATTACCTTTGTCAAAACCATTATGAATGAAGAAATTACTTAACCTTTCATACCATGCTCGAGGAGCTTGTTTCAAATCAAATAGAGCTTACTTCAGTCTGTAAACATGATCAAACTTTCTTGGTTCTTCAAACCCAATGGTTGTTCCACAAACACCTTTTCTTTGATATACCCATTCAAGAATGCACTCTTTACATCCACTTGAAAAAGCCTGAAATCATAGAAAGAAGCATAAGCAAGTAAGAGTATGATAGCTTATAACATTACTATTGGTGCATAGGTTTCATCATAGTCAATTCCTTCTTCTTGTGAGTATCCTCGAGCAACCAGCCTTGCCTTATTTCTAGTGACTTTTCCTCGATCATCCAATTTATTCCTGTAAACCCATTTAGTTCCAATCACTAGATGATCTTTTGGTCTAGGAACCAATTCCCATACTTCATTTATCTTGAACTGAAGAAATTCTTCCTGTATCGCCAGAATCCAGCTATCATCTGATAAAGCTTCTTTAGTACTTATTGATTCAACTTTTGAGATAAGCGCCAAAGTACTGATGATGTCTTTTGTTGAAGATCTCGTCCTGATTTTGTCATCAATGTCTCCAATGATGAGATCTTTTGGACGACTAGACTTGTGCTTCCAATTTTTGTTGTACTTGTCCTCAGACTTTGTAGGCTCAACAACATTAGACTTGTTAGGTACATCGGCTAAGCTTGAATTTTTTTCTTCTTCTGTCTTTTGAGATTCTTCAAGTAGTTGAATAAATAATTGTTAACTATGATCATATTCTTCTGAAGGTTCAAGAGCACTTTTAACGAATTTTACATTGATTGATTCTTCCACCATGCGTGAGTTTTTGTTGTAGCCTTGTTGTTTGTTGAATATCCCAAGAAAATTCCTTCATCTGATTTCTCATCAAACTTGCCAAGTTGATCATAAGCATTTTTCTATATAAAACATTTGCAAGCAAACACTTAAAAATATGAAATGTTTGGTTTTCTACCTCTGAAGAGCTCATAGGGGGTTTTGTCAAGTAAAGGTCTAAGAAAAACACGATTGATAATATAGCATGCTGTTAAGACATTGTCAGCCCATAAATGAGATGTAATTTTGCTTTCAATAAGAAGAGTTCTTGCCATTTTCTGTAAGGAACCGTTTTTCCTCTTTACTACATCATTTTGCTCGGGTGTATAAGAAGTTGAAATCTAACGTTCAAAATAATTTTGTTCACAATAATTTGAAAATTCTTGATTTTCAAATCCTTCCCCATGATCTGTTTTTGTAGAAGAAATTGTATAACCTTTTTCATTTGAACATATTTTGCAAATTTTGAAAACTAAGCGAAAGCTTCATGTTTATATGCTAGAAAGAATACCCAAGTATACATGGTGAAGTCATCAATGATAACTAAATGATACCTTTTACCTCCAAGACTTTGTGCTCTTGTTGGTCCAAAAATGTCCATAAGGAGAAGCTCCAAAGCCCAATTAGTACTAACATAATTTTTAGACTTGAAAGAGCTTCTTACCTATTTTCCAAGGGCGCATACTGAGCATACTTTAGACTTTTGAAATTTTAAGTTTGGTAAACCTATTACTAGATTCTTTGAAGAAATCTTTGCAATTTGGTTTGTACTAAATGTGTCCAAGCTTTCTATGCCAAAGATCTAATTTATCCTCAATGGAGATGAGGCATTGCATGTCGTCAGAGTTTATATCTAGAAGATATATATTCCCATATCTTCCAGTAAATGATTGCTTTAGATTTTTACTAGTTCCTAAGCACTTTTCCTCCTAAAAACAAATATTGTATCCAACGTTAGACAACTAACTAATGCTAATCGGATTATAGTTCAGACCTTTGACTAGAGATACAATTTTAACAATTAAATTCCTAATTTCAACAATTTGCCAATAATCTTCCCCTTGTTGTTTCCTCTAAAAGATATGCTACCACCATTGAATCTTGTGAGATCAGTGAATTTGCTTGGATCTCTTGTCATATGCCTTGAACAGCTATTGTCCAAATACCACTTGTTCCTCTTTTTCTTTGGTACCTCAATTTCATCCTTATAATCAGGTGTTGCCATTAGAGTCAAAATTAGATTTTAATGCTATAGCTTTCTTACCTTTTGCATCACCTTTATCATTCAAACGTTCTCCTTCGTAAGATTGAAGAGCTCCAATGAGCTCATTGCGAAGTGGTGAGATCCGTTGAGTTTCTCGAATAAACGTCTTGATGTCGTTCCATTCTTTCAACAATCCTCGAAGAATCTTGCTCACCTTCATTGGATCTGACATAGGTTGACCTTGATATGCCACACCATTGACAATACATGTGAATCTACTAAACATGTCAATCATGGATTCTTCTAGCTTCATTTTGAAGGCTTCCTATTGTTGGAGAAGAATGTTTACCTTTGTCTCCTTAACGCGATTAGTTCATTCGTATGTTACATGCAACCTATCCCAAATTTCTTTAGTTATTTCACATAGGAAGTACTATTATACTCAGTAAGAGATAATACACAATATAAGGAATAAACAACTTTAGCATCTAATGCTTCTCTTTTGAGTTTGTATGCATCATATATAGTTTCATATTCTGGTTTCTTGCTATCTCCATCTTTTGATGATGAAACTACTAAAGGTTTAATTCCTTTTTGTACTACATCCCACTCCAAAGGATCTTTGGATCTAATAAATGCTTTCATCTTGTTCTTCCAAATGTTATAGTACTTTTCGTCAAAGTACAGAGGCCTTGTGTCACTCTGTCTTTCCACGAGTCCTTGAGCAATATTACTAGCCATGATAGATCGTTAGCCTAGAAGTTACAAGCACTTTAGAAATAAAGAGCAACCGAGTTCTGATATCAATTTGTTAAGGTAGTTCAATCACCTATAGGGGGTGAATAGGTGATATTACGGAATATAGAAAAGTTTAAAGACGAATATTACAACAGAATCTTTACCAAAAAAAAAAATATTACAACAAAACAACTTCTGATGAGTCATGCTCAGATCTTATAAGTGTGTAAGTGTTATATCTAATAAATTAAAGAGAGTAGGGATAGAAAATTACACACTAATGTTTATAATGGTTTAGTTTTAACAAGCTTACGTCTACTCTCCCACAATAATAGCTTATTGGCCGAATTCCACTATTTGAACCAATCAGAGATTACAAGATTTGAAGAACAAAACTCGAGTTTGTGAGATCAACTCCTCATGCACTCTCAACCTGCCAAGTAGTCACACACTATAGCACTCAAAGACAAAAGTATTTAATCAAAAGTACTCTTGGAAATTTTGGAATTATAAGCTTTTGTTCTTGTTGTTTGTTGTGTTTGCTTTCGCGTTCACTTTTACTCTTCTGCTCCGAGACCTCCTTTTATACGCCTCCCATGTCTAAGCTTACCATTGGACATTATCTCCGAAGAATTATTCAGCCTATTTACCTATTGAATCTCTAAGAAAATCCAATTCCTTCTGAGCTGCCAAGAATAAAGCTTCCCTTGAATACTATTGCCCATACAATAGTTTGGGTTTCCATAAGTCAAGTACTTCGGTTTGGAAACAAATCACCTCTAATTTGACATCTTAAATCCTTAAAATATCTCAAAAGATTTCATGAAAAACTTTCCTTCTTGGAACGTCTTATAAAAGGTAAGAAATTCAATCGATATTCACTAATTGTTGTATGAGATTAACAAATCCTTCCTAGCCATTAGTCAAAACAAATATAGAAGGAAATTATTCTACTTCGACCAAGGTTCTAATTGATAAGATCCGATGACACTTCATTTGACTTTCCATCTGAAAAACACTTATCATCGAAACCTAGTTTAGTTCAACGAATAAGTTTTATAGTCTTCGAAACCTCTTTAGGGAATGTTTTCTGAACAAAAACTACATCAGAAATTGAAAATCATTAAAAAAATCCACATGACTTTTGATCGAAAGTGGCACTTAACCGAACGATTTTACTCTAATTTGGCATTGAAGTGAATGAAAAAAAAATTTCGGCACACCGTACCAAAGTTTTGGTACTATAGTGTACTTACTCCCTTGATAAGGCTTACCACAAACTTAGTGTCATCAATTAGATTCCGACATTGTGTTTCTTATCTAGGGGTACTTGTAACATTTTGAAAATCGACCCCATTTTGGGATTTTATAAAATGACGATGTTGGTCAAATGCCTAATTAGTACAAATGTTCTGAACTAATTGTTCGAGAAATAACGAATTATAGAGAGGCCTTGATAGGAAATGATACACGTACGACTCGCAATTTCAATTAGGAACAAACCCTTTGACTATAAAGACCTGGGTAGGAACAATATCCTCTAGTACTAGACTATTAGGGAAAAAAAAGTAAATCGATTTGGTTGAAATACGAAGTCGGGTTGCGAGTGATTTTCGCATGACTTCAATACGAACTACAGGTCAAGATTATCAATTGAGTCCTCGGGATTACATAACAATCGAAGGACGTCCCTGACTCGAGAATTGGCTTAAATGTGGATTGAAGAATTGTCGACTATGGGTCAAATGTGAGGAAAAATTCTAAGGGGGACCGATAATCCAAATTGTATTACGATCGCAATTGACTTAATTTAGCCCCGATTTTTAATTCGATATTGAGAACCAACTTCTCAGGGATGCTAGGACTAAAAAATTGGACGTCGCCTCATTTAGTCTCGAGTTTTCCATTGGGTTTTAAAGTGTTGGAAAATGAAAATTTGGACCGGGTTTCGGGCCCGCAAGTGGGTCAGCCCAAGACCAGTAGCCTAAGGGCCTTGTGCCCCCTCAACTTAGCCTAAGATGGGCCTAAGCTGGCCCATTTTCCTCTCCCTTCTTAGCCCATGGGCTTCTCTTCTTGGCCTTTTCCTTTTGAGGCTCATTTGGGCTTTGTCTTGGCTTTGTTTGGCTTGATTTTTCTTTGGCCCTTGGCTCAAGTGGGCTTGCCACTCACTTTGGCCTTGTTAGACATTGTCCAATCCTTTCTCTCTCCTCCATTTCCAACTCAGCCGCCCCCCACCTCAACCCCTTTTCTCTCTCTCTTTTCTCTTCCTTTTCCTCCTCCTTTCTCTTGCCCAGTCCGAAGGCCGGCCACTCATTGCCGGTTGCCCTTGGTCACCGCCAACCATTCGTTCGATTGCCCCTAGCCGCTACTACCTTTTTTCACCTAAACAGCATTCCAATGTAGTTTTGGCTGGATTCGGCCACCATCCATCGTCCACCGCCATCCCTAAGCTAACCCCATGTAGCCCTCGCCCTTGCCGTCGCTCCAATGTCACCGGATTTTTAAGCCACATGGGTTAATTTCCTAATCCCTTAGTTAGGAGTTAATCTTGCTTAGGAGTAGTTTAATTAGTCTAAAGCTTGGATTATATTATTAGATGATGATTAATTAGATTATAATATTGTTGATTACTTTTGCTTAAGGTTAACATTGGTTAGAATAAAGTAACCGCGGTTAGATTAAAATAACCTTGGTTGAGTCGATTAACCTTAGTTGGGTTAGAAATGGTAACTATGGTTAATATTATTAAATATTATTATTATTTTTCGATTAAATAATAATAATTTATTATTTTCGGAATAATTAATTATTTATTTATTTATTATTTTATAATTTCTTGAATTATTATTATTTAATTCGAAATAGTAATTATTTTGGGAAAAATAATTAATGGTAATTATTTATTGGAAACGGTTTAAATCAAGAATTTTGTGAAAAATATGATTAGAAAAATATGATTAAGGCTTATTTTTTCCCAGGTTAATTGTGATTAATTTTTGGTTATTAAAGGGAAATTTTTTTGTGAAATGAAGGTTTTGGAAATGTTATTAATTGTTGTTATTATTAAGTGGATGAACTATTTTAAAATTATTGTTAAATGTCGATTATTTCCCAAGAATTATGAGGTGCACGTGACTATTAATTGACTTTCATTGTCATTTGCCATTAAAGTACGTGGTCCATTAATTACTGATTGTTGAAATTTTCGTGAGTACTTGGATTGTTGCTGTTGTACATGACTGCTAAATATTGCTGTATTTCATTATATGTGTGTTAATTGCAATAGCATGTCGTGTGAACACAAACTATGTTGCATTTACGATAGAGCAAAGAAAATAATGAATTGCTTAATAATGTGTTGCATGGTCACATTGAGAGGAGAGTTTGGCGTTGTCGGATGACCACCATTCCTTTGAGGTTGTGTCATGGCCATTTGCCGAACAGCATTCTAGTGTTGTTTTGGCCATTTAGCCATTGTCGGTCACCCGAGACGGTGGTCGAGATGTGAGTTGTGGTAGAGGCTAGGCCCATGCTCCTTCGGAATGCCATCAGCAGGGCATTGCCTATGATGTCTCCGTGCCTAAAGGAGGAGGATGATACCTAGTTTAGGCCAATTGACCGCCAACCATAAGGTTGTGTCGTGGCCCAGGGAGTCATAATAATCAGAGTACATGTGGATATTAAGATATAAGAAAGTTATGTGCAATGCTTTAATTATTTGCATGCCTCTTAATATTGTTATGATTGAGTGACAGTTTTTGCAGGTTGTGTGTGCCAAGGCAAGGTAGGGTCACCTATGGTTCCATTTGATTATTGAAATCTCCTGTTAATGCTTCTCTGAGGTGTGGTGTTTGGTTGTTTGACAAGACTAGGTTGTATGTTAGACTATCTTGAGGTGAGCAAAGTTCCTAACCGAGGCTTAGGACTTTAACTTGTTGAGTTTATCTCAATCCATCATAGTTAACAATTTTCAAGACCTTAGAATGACGCAATACCCGGTGCGGTTTGGCATCCCCGTGGACATGAGCACCATTGCTCCCACGCGACTCGTCCCGGGCTGCAATTTTGTGTACGAGCACCATGTGATGACAATGTAGGTGGATGAGGGATCAAGAGACCATTACGCACCTCACGTTTTTAAGGCGTGATTTATATGGATGGAGGGCATCCTATACAGTCCCCTAAGGGGTTTTGATGGACCGGTCTCTCCTGTGTGGCCGACCAAGGAGGTTTGGGATCCAATGGACTTGGATCCCCCTAATGGTGAGATCTCCGACCAACGACCGGAGAGATTGATCTTTCGCTAAGGACAATGAGTAGACAGTTGTGACCTAGTCTCTTTTTGACGAGCCTCCCCCATTTATATAGAGATAGGTTAGCCAGGCCGGTCCCTTTTTGAGTAGACCTTAGCATATTGCATGTAGTAAGGCATGTATATACATGTGGTTGTTTAAGCTAACATTGCATATATAAAATAGTGTTCTTGTCTTTCCTTTCTGCTGTATTTGCTACTATCCTTATTGATTGTTGGTTGGGGTGTTTTGTTTCACTTTTGCATGTGCTTAATTATAAAATAAAATGAATTGGTCGACGATAGTACCTAGGACGTCATACAATTAGACCTTAAGTGAATTAGGGTTGTCACGAGCTCGAGGGTTAAGGCATGACAACCCCATCGATTTTGGTTTCAAAGCTCGGTAAACTGATTGAGTGATAAGGGCAATGGGTCTTACGATGGGTCGTGGGGATAGTTAGTAGGAAAGATATTTTTTTGCTTGCATGTGATTAATTATAGGATCTCTTGTAGTCCTTTATTATATGGTTGTCTCATTTTCTAATTCATGTTGGGGAATTGGAATGTAGGTTAAGAGAGTCCTACGATATGAGCAGTCCAAATTAGAGTACCCCTAGATTAAGAACCCTAGGGTAGAAGGCTCTAAGGAAGAGAACGGCACAAATCTTGACTGGTGCAAGGGAGGTAGCATCAAAAGATCCAAGGATGGACGGGATTATGCATGCCCTCGAGGCCCTGATTGGACAGTAGGCTCAAACTCAAGCAGTTGTCACTGCCACTATAGCTGCCCCTATAGCTAGGTCCAAGACTAGTAATCGACCTATGAATCAACTAGTGGAGTAGTTCATAAAGTTGAAGCCACCTAAGTTTACTAGGGCTGGCGACCCGGAGGCAACAACCCACTAGAAAAGGGAGTTGGAGAAGATGTTTACCTTGCTGCAATATACTAAGGAGGAAAAGGTGATAATGGTCATTTACCAACTACAGGGTAACACCGATACTTGGTGGGAAGCTACCTAATGAGGGGCATTTCTCGATGGTACAGCCTGGGTGTGGGATGCCTTCAATGAGGCTTTTTAGAACAAGTACTTCTTGAACTCCGTGAGAGAGCAAAAACTAGTAGAATTTCAAAGACTACATCAAAATGTGATGACGGTGGATCAGCACGAGACCAAATTTGCCGAACTGTCAAAGTATGAGCCGCAGATGGTTGAGCACCCGTTAGGCAAGGCCGGGAGGTTTAGGGACGGACTGAAGATGGAGATTAAAGACCATCTAGTGTCCCTGAACTTGAAATATTACAATGAGCTGTACGAGAGAGCTCAGATGATTGAGAAGCATCTTGTAGAGAAGGAAGCCGCATCTAGATCACGGTCCGTGCCTAGCAAGGATAATCGTTGGTTTGGGAAGAAATTGATGGCGAGAGGAAGGTATCCTCTTCTGCCTAATAGAAAAGACAGTGTGGGGAGACTGTCACTGAGTTCCTTCAAAGGATGCTAAAGGTGTGGTAAGAGACATGGAAATGCCCCATGTCCCCCTCAAATGGGAGCCTAATTCGATTGTGGTCAAGTGGGCCATCGAGTGAGGGACTGTCCACATAGGCCTATGATACCATTTTTGCCGTGACCACCAACTGGAGTGTCCCGCAGGGCAATCAAAACAAACCTCCAATGCAAGGAATGGTTTATGCGGTCATGAGGAAGGAGGTGGAGGATACGCTTGCCATGATTACAAGGGGATATCTTTACACGACCATGCTACTTATGCGTTGTTTGATCCGAGAGCCTTGCACTTCTTTATTGTTGAATGGATTGTAGAATTAGTGGGATTAAAGCCGAAACCGTTGGAAACTATTTTTGTTATTTCTACTATGTTAAAAGATTTGGTTTTATTTGCATTAGGTTTTTTAGTAGCAAATTGATTACAAATGGTTAGGAAGGAAAAATAGATTTGATTGTTTTAGTGATGTATGACTTTGATGTCATCATCGAGATGGATTGGCTGACCAACCAAGGAGCCACTATAGATTGTTAGGGGAAGAGAATTCGATTTAATCCAACTAGAGTTAGTAGCTTTCAATTTGTAGGGAATCACAGAGGGTCCTCGATTTCCTTGATTTCTTTGTTGGACGCAACCAAGTTGCTGGGGTCAGGGTGTCGAGGTTATTTGGCATATGTGAGTGATATGTCGAAGGAAGAACTGAATTTGGAAGACATTGTGGTAGTACAAGATTATCCCGATGTCTTTCCAAAAGAATTACCAAAACTACCCCCAGACAGAGAGATAAAGTTTGTAATTGAGTTAGGCCATTGGGAAGAAATTGATTTCTAAGGCACCTTACAAGATGGCATTGTCAGAATTGAAAGAATTGAAAGTATATATACAAGAGTTATTGGACAAGGGTTTTATTCACCCGAGCACATCACCTTGAGGAGCACCATTCCTATTTGTTAAGAAAAAAGACGGTTCATTACGATTATGCATTGACTATCAGCAGCTTAATCAAGTGACAATTAAGAACAAATACCCATTGTCGAGGATTGATGACCTGTTTGACTAACTCCAAGGAGCATTGATGTTCTCCAAGATAGACCTAAGAACGAGCTATCATCAATTGATGATCCAAAAGGAGGATATACCAAAGATGGATTTTGATACTCACTATGGTCATTATGAGTTTACACTAATGCCATTTGGCTTAACAAATACCCCCGCTGCTTTCATGGATTTGATGAACCGAGTGTTTAAGGAATATTTGGATCGGTTCGTGATGGTATTCATTGAGGACATTTGGTATATTCGAAGAGTCCAAATGAACACGAACATCACCTAAGGACAGTGTTGCAAACCCTATAGAATCAAGAGCTATAAGTGAATTTTAGCAAGTGTGAATTTTGGTTGGCTCGAGTAGCTTTCCTTGGCCACATGATCTCAGGTGAAGGGATTTCAATGGATTCAACCAAGATTGAAAAGGTCATAGATTGGCCGAGATCGACTTTAGTAACCGAGGTTCATAGTTTTCTAGGACTAGCTAGTTATTACAAATGATTTGTAGAAAGATTCAACAATAGCTATGCCATTAACGCAATTGCTAAAGAAAGATAAGAAATATGAGTGGACGGACAAGTGCGAGTGTAGTTTCCAAAAGCTTAAACATAAGCTGACTACCACACCGGTGTTGATGATTCCGCTCAACATAGGAGGACATGAGATTTATAACGACGCGTTATATAAGGGACTCAGTTGCATTCTGATGTAGCATGGCAAGGTAATAGCATACGCTTCCAAGCAATTGAGACCTCACGAGATGAATTATCCGACACATGACTTAGAGTTAGCAGCCATTATATTTGCGTTGAAAATATAGAGACATTATCTCTGTGGAGAGAGATTCCAAATTTTTACGGACCATCAAAGTTTGAAGTATCTATTCTCCCAAAAGGAGCTGAACATGAGGCAACGCAGATGGAAGGAACTTCTCAAGGATTATGACTGCGATATTTTGTACCATCCCGGTAAAGCAAACAAAGTGGCAAATGCATTAAGTCGCAAGTCATCGGTTCCTTGTATGATGGTTCAAGAATGGATTCTATTGGAAAGAATTTGCGATTTAGAATTCAGGCTCGAGGTATGCCATATTTTCAGTTTAATGGCTACCCTTAGGATTGAACCTGAAATTCAAGCCAAGATTAAAGCAATGCAACCTTCGGATGTTGAAATAAAAAAGATTCGGCAAATGGATGTGACCAAGAGAAAGTCAGATTTTCATGTGTCCGAGGATGGGATCTTGAAATTTCATGGATGGTTGTGTGTGCCGAATGACGCTGAACTTAAGGAGAAATTGTTAACCAAAGCTCATCACAACGACTATAGTGTGCATCTAGGCAATAAAAAGATATATCAAAATCTGCGACAGTATTATTGGTGGAACAACATGAAACTGGATATTTCTAAGCATGTGGCAAAATGCTTGACCTGCCAACAAGTGAAGGTGCAGCATTGCAACCGAGTGGGTTATTGTAACCCCTCGAGATCCTCAAATGGAAGTGGGAGAACATCACGATGGATTTGGTGACGGGATTACCAAGAAGTCAATGTAGTAATTATTCAATTTGGGTCATAGTGGACCGACTGACAAAGTTAGCATACTTCATCATCGTACGCAAGGACTTTGCCTTGGAACAATATGCGAAATTGTATGTGCAACAAGTTATTCGTCTACATGGGGTGCCAATAATGATCACTTCGAATCGAGACCCTAGATTCATGGCTATATTTTGAAAGAGTCTACAAACTTCAATAGGAACAAAGCTATAGTTCAGGACAGCCTATCATCCTCAAACAGACGGTCAATCAAAAAGAACAATTTAGACTTTGGAAGATATGTTGCGAGCCTGTATATTGGATTTTAAAGGAAGTTGGGAGGAACAACTTCACCTCGTGAAGTTTGCGTATTATAACAGTTATCAGCAGAATATTAGAATGGCACCATTCAAAACTTTGTACGACAGACCATGTAGGACTCCAATTTTCTAGACGAAGTTAGTGAGTTGAAAATTACAAGACTAGAGTTAGTGCAGCAATCTTTAGATGCCGTCAAGATGATTCGGAAAGATTAAAGATGGCCCAAAGCAAACAAAAGAGCTATTGGGACAAAAGACATAGGTCGTTGGAATTTCAAGTGAGTGATCACATGTTCCTTAAAGTATCGCCAATGCGAGGTACTTCGCGATTTGGAAAGAAATGAAAACTGAGCCCGAGGTACATTGGACTATTCGAGATTTTGGAAAGGATTGGAAATTTGGGCTATCATCTTGCGCTACCGCCTCGACTTGCTTAAGTGCATGACTTATTCCACATGTCGATGCTAAGGAAATATGAAACAGACCCCACCCACGTGTTGAATTTTGAAGAGATAGAGGTGGACGACAAGGTGTCGTACGTGGAGAGACCAATTCGGAATAGAGGACTAGAAAATACAAGTGTTGAGAAACAAAATGATCTCATTGGTCAAGGTTATCTAGCAGCATCATGGCATGGAGGGAGCCATGTAGGAAAGTGAGGAAAGCATGAGGTGTCAACATCCCTATCTTTTTTAGGAGCAACGTAATAGTTCAAATTTCAAGAACGAAATTTCTGTAAGAGGGGAAGAGTTGTAACATCTTGAAAATCGACCTCATTTTTGGATTTTATAAAATGGCGATATTGGTCAAATGCCTGGTCAATACAAATATTCTAAACTAATCGTTCGAGAAATGATGGATTATAAAGAGGGACCAATAAGAAACGATATGTGTATGACTCGCGATTTCAATAGGAATGAACCATTCAACCATAAGGACCTAGGTAGGAATGATATCCTCTGGTACTAGACTATTAGGAAAATGGAAATAAGGGTTGCAAGTGATATCCGCACGACTTCGATACGAACCATGAACGATGCTAAATCGAATACTTTTTATCTTGAACTCAGGATTATCAATTGAGCCCCCATGATCACATGACAATTGAAGAACGTCCCTAACTCGAGAATTGACTTAAACGTGGATCAAAGAATTGTCAATTATGGGTCAAACGTGAGGAAAAATTCTAAAGGGGCGTCAATAGTCTAAATTGTATTACGGTCGCAATTGACTCAATTTAGCCCAATTTTTAATCCGATTTTGGAAACCGACTTCTCAAGAATGTCAAAACTAAATATTTGGACGTCGCATCATTTAGTCTCGAGTTTTCTGTTGGGCTTTAAAGTGTTGGAAAATGAAAATTTGGACTGGGTTTCAGGCTCACAAGTGGGCAGGCCCAAGACCGGTAGCCCAATGGGCCTTGTGCCCCCCTCAACTCAGCCCAAGATGGGCCCAAGCTAGCCTAATTTTCTCTCCCTTCTCAACCCATGGGCTTCTCTTCTTGGCATTTTCCTTTTGAGACTCATTTGGGCTTTGTCTTGGCTTTATTTGGCTTGGTTTTTCTTTGGCCCTTGGCTCAAGTGGGCTTGCCACTCACCTTAGCCTTGTTAGACATTGTCCAGCCCTCTCTCTCTCCTCCATTTATAGCTCAGCCGCCCCCCACCTCTGCCCATTTTCTCTCTCTTTTCTCTTCCTTTTCTTCTTCCTTTCTACCGCCCCTTACTATCCACTGCCGGTTGCCACCCTTGTTGCCATCGTCAAAGCTGCTGCCGTCGTCTAGTGTGGAGCCATTGCCACCATCTAGTGTGGAGACGTTGACATCTGGAGGCCAGCCGCTCACCCACCAGCCGCCCTTGGTCATCACCGGCCGCCCGTCTAACCGCCTCTAACCACTGCTGCCTTTTTCCGCTTGAACAACATTTCAGTGTTGTTTTGGCCGAATTCAGCCACCGTCCGTCATCCATCACCATCCTCAAGCTAACCCCGCATAGCCCTCGCTCTCGCCCTCGACCTCGCCCTCGCCCTCGATCTAGTGTTGCCGGATTTTTAGACCACGTGAGTTAATTTCCTATTCCCTTAGTTTTGGGTTAGTCTTGCCTAGGAGTAATTTAGTTAGTCTAAAGCTTGGACTATATTATTAGATGATAATTGATTAGTTTATAATATTATTGATTACTTTTGCTTAAGGTTAACCATGGTTAGATTAAAGTAACTGTTGTTGGTTAAAGTAACTATAGTTAAATTAAAGTAACTGAGGTTAGATTAAAGTAACATTGGTTGAGTTAGTTAACCTTAGTTGGGTTAGAAATAGTAACCATGGTTAATATTATTAAAAATATTTTTTTGGATTAAATAATAATAATTTATTATTTTCGGAATAAATAAATAAATAATTATTAATTATTTTATATTTTATAATATCGAATTATTATTATTATTTAATTTGGAATAGTAATTATTTTTGGGGAAAATAATTAATGGTAATTATTTATAGAAAACGGTTTTAATTAAGAAATTTTGTGAAATATATGATTAAAGCTTATTTTTCCCAAGGTTAATTGTGATTAATCTCTTGGTTATTAAAGGGAAATGTTTTTGTGAAATGAAGGTTTTGGAAATGTAATTAATTTTTATTATTGTTAAGTGGATGAACTATTTTACTATTATTGTTAAATGTCGATTATTTCCCGAGAATTATGAGGTGCATGTGACTATGAATTGACTATTGTTGTCATCCGCCATTAAAGTACATGATCCGTTAATTGTTGATTGTTGCAACTTTCGTGAGTACTTAGACTTTTGTTGTTGTACATGATTGTTAAATATTGTTGTATTTCATTATACGTGTGTTAACTGCAATAACATGTCGCGTGAGCATGAACTATGTTTCATTCACGATAGAGCAAAGAAGATAACGAATTACTTGATGATGTGTTGCATGGTCACACTAAGAGGAGAGCTCGGCATTGCCAGATGACTGACAATCCTTCGAGGTTGTATTGTGGCCATTAGGTCGCCTAACAATGCTCAGATGCGAAGTTGTGGTAGAGGCCGGACTCATACTCCTTCAAGAATACCGTAGGTAGGGGATAGCCCATGACGTCGATGTGCCTTAAGGAGGAGGAGGATGCCTGGTCTTGGCCAATTGATCGCCAATCATAAGGTTGTGCCGTGTCCCAAGGGGTCATAATAATCGGAGCACATGTGGATATTGAGACATGAGAAAGCTATGTGTAATGCTCTGATTATTTGCATGCCTCTTAATATTATTATGATTGAGTGACATTTTTTGCAAGTTGTGTGTGCCAAGGCAAGGTATGGTCACTTGTGGTTGTATCTAATTATTGACAATCTCCTATTAATGCTTCTCTGAGGTGTGGTGTTTGGTTGTTTGACGAGACTAGATCGTATGTTAGACTACCTCGAGGCAAGCAAAGTTCTTAACTGAGGCTTAAGACTTTAACTTGTTGAGTTTATTTCAATTTGTCGTGGTTAACAATTTTGAGAACCTTAGAATGACATAGTACCCAGTGCAATTCATAACGTCCCCATGGACATGAGCAACACCATTACCACGCAGCTCATCCCGAGCCGCAATTTTGTGTACGAGAACCACATGATGATAGTGTGGGTGGATGAGGGATCAAGAGACCATTACATGCCTCACATGTTTAAGGCATGGTTTATACAGATGGGAGGCATTTTGTACAGTCCCCTAAGGGGTTTTGATGGACCAGTCCCTCCTATGGAGCTAACCAAAGAGGTCTAGGATCCTATGGATGTGGATCCCCCTAATGGCGAGATCTCCGACCCAACAACAGGAGAGACTGATCCTTCAAAGGACAACAAGTAGGCAGTTGTGGCCTAGTCTCTTTTTGACGAGCCTCCCCCACTTGTGGAGAGATAGGTTAGCTAGGTCGGTCCCTTTTTGAGTAGGCCTTAGCATATCGCCTATAGTAAGGTATGTATATATATGTGGTTGTTCAAGCTAACCTTGCAGATATATAAAATGGTGTTCTTGTCTTTCCTCTACTATATTTGCTACTATCTCTGTTGGTTGTTGGTTGGGGTGTTTTGTTTTGTTTCCATATGTGCCTAATTATAAGATAAAATCTATTGGTCAACGACAGTACCTACAACATCGTATAGTTAGACCTCAAATGAATTGGGGTTGTCGCGAGCTCAAGGGTTGAGGCGTGACAGTATTGCTATTAATTAAATTCAAGCATTATACCTAAACAAACTGTATCGTTGATTAAATTACGGTATAGTTTGGGTCTGAAGTTCTAAGTCACAACAAGCTGAGTATAGGCTGTATGGTTGATTAGATTCCGGTATAGTTTGTTCTCGGAAGTTGTTAGTCACCAAGTTATCTTTGTTGAGAAAACTTTTAGTTTTGATGTTAACAAATCACTTTATGCATACAAGAACTTATATATTTTCTTAGGAAGAAAAGTCACAGGGTGACGTATTCTTCTGAGTCTACATGAAGTAGAAAATGTCTCTGAGTCTATTCGTACCAGACAGAAAACTCGAGGAGACATTCTGAGTTTATAGGTACCAAACGAAGAACTCAAGCAGATGCAGAACCTTGGTCTGATAGACCTAGAATGAAACTACAGGACCAAATCACCAACGGTCAAGATTTTCACTTACCATATTGAAATTGATTTTGTTATATCGAATCGATTAGCAGGATCAATCTTCAAACAACTTCCAAAGAAGGATGAAACACTTATGGAAGGTTAGATTCTGATTGTATGGGCGAACAGAATCCAAAGGGATCCGATCTACCTCCAACAGTAAAAAAAACTTACCTTATGAAGTATGTCTAAGATAGGAAAGGAGGACATATCTCTCGGGGAGATAGCCAATGGTCAAGTGTGGCTAGGAGAGTATATAAGGGGAGGATGCAACCAGGAGAAAGAGATGATGAACATATTCCAAAGCCTGATTCAATTCTTCATTGGTTGTTTGAAAAAGAGCGAAATCAAGTGATCCTAGTGTATTACCAAGAAGAGTGACTTTGTGAAACATATCATTACCAAGTGCGAACACTCAAGAGTGTATAATCACCTTTGATCACATAGTGAAATCCAGCATATTGGCTGATCGCTTGGAGAGTGGACGTAGGCTTGTCAAAAGTCAAACCATTATAAACTGTGTTTGCAATCTTCTCTACTCTCTCTTTAATTTCTGGTTGTTGATTGCAAAAGCTTTACATTGTTTACAGCATAAAATTCCCTACACCTATTCACCCCCTCTAGGTGTTATACTAGTAATATCAATTGGTATCAGAGCTTTTCTATGCTCAGTGTTTTGCAAGGTAGCAACTCGCTTATGGGCAGAAGCAGTTTCTACATTATGCCACATCATTAACAGAGTTTTTCTGAGACCTATCCTTGAGAAAACTCCCTATGAAATTTTCAAAGGCAGAAAACCAATTGTTTCCTACTTTCGTGTTTTTGGTTGTCAATGTTTTATTCTTAAAAATGCTAACAATCATCCAAGCAAGTTTGAAGAAATGTCAGATGAAGGCATTTTTCTAGGATACTCAACCACATGCAAAGCATACAGAGTGTTTAACAAAAACACTCAAACTGTGGAAGAATCCATGAATGTGAAGTTTCTGGAGCAAGATATTTCTAAGCAGAATACAACTGAAATTGAAGATCCATAACCGACTGTAGAGAAATCGACATTCAACAAAGAAACTGACTCCTCTCAAAAAGTTGTCACGAAAGAGCCTCAAGACCAGAGCATTATCCAGAAGGACACTACTCATTCACCAGAAAAACCTGATGACACTGAAGTGTTTAACAAAAACTGGAAGCATAAATCTAGTCATCCTCAAGATCTTGTCATTGGAAGCATCAATGAAGGAGTTCATACTAGATCAAGGAACAAAAAGGATGCTAGCATTGTGGCTCTCATTTCTGAAATTGAACCTAAAGGAGTAGACGAAGCACTTGCAAATGAAAGCTGGATAGAAGCAATGCAAGAAGAACTCCAGTAGTTCAGAAGAAATGATGTTTGGGAATTAGTACCCAAACCCAAAGGGAGGACCATCATAGGCACTAAATGGGTTTTCAGGAACAAAGTAAATGATCAAGGCAAGGCTTGTAGCCAAAGGATACTCATAATCAGAAAGAATAGACTATGATGAAACTTATGCACACGTAGCAAAATTGGAAGTAATCAGATTGCTGCTTGCTTATGCTTGTTATCATAACTTCAAGCTATTACAGATGGATGTGAAGAGTGTCTTCTTAAATGGATTCATACAAGAAGAAGTCTATGCTGAACAACCTCCTGGATTCAAGGAACCAAGAAAGCCAGATCACGTATACAGACTGAAGAAAGCATTATATGGTCTGAAGCAAGCGCCTCGAGCTTGGTATGAAAGACTGAGTAAGTTCCTGTTAGAAAATGGCTTCAAGAAAGGTATGATAGATACAACTCTTTTCATTAAAAAGGAAGGTAAGGATATCTTACTTGTTCAAATATATGTAGATGACATTATTTTTGGCTCTTCTAATGAACGTTTGTGCAAAGATTTTTCAAAGTCTATGCAGGAGGAATTCGAAATGAGCATGGTGGGAGAACTTACATTCTTTCTAGGACTTCAGGTCAAACAATCTAAACATGGCACTTTCATCTTTCAAGAGAAATATACGAAAGACTTGATCAAGAAGTTTGGAATGGAAAACTGTAAGAAGACTGAAACTCCAATGTCAACTTCTATCAAACTCGACAAGGATGAAATGGGGAAGAAAGTTGGCCAGAAGACCTATAGAAGCATGATTGGTTCTCTCCTTTATCTTACTGCATCTAGACCTGACATTCTTTACAGTGTGTGCTTGTGTGCTAGATTCCAAGCAGATCCGAGAGAATCACATCTTTCTGCAGTTAAGCACATAATAAAGCACATTGCCACTTATCCAAAGTTAGGTCTATAGTATCCCAAAGAAACTGACTTTACTCTTCTCGAATACTCAAATGCTGACTTAGTAGGATGTAAAGTAGACAGGAAAAGTACATCTGAAACATGTCAATTACTGGGACAGATGCTAGTCTCATGGTTCTCCAAAAAGCATAATATTGTGGCTCTATCTACAACAGAAGCAAAATATGGAGCTCTTGGCAACTGTTGCTCGCAAGTTCTATGGATGAGACAACAACTAAGAGACTATGGAAAGGAAGAAGCCTGCACTGAGGTAAGATGTGACAACACAAGTGCTATAAATCTCACCAAGAATCCGATCTTACGTTCGAGAGTAAAGCATATAGAAATCAAGCACCATTTTATAAGAAATCACGTGCAAAATGGTGAAATATTTGTACAATTTATTGATTCAAAGAATCAATTGGCAGATATCTTCACCAAACCACTGGACAAAGGTACATTTGATTCTATTTGCAGCAGATTAAATATTATTAATCCATTTGCATAAAGTCTATTAAGACAAGGCATTGTTTGGGAGAAACAATCGTCTGGCAAAAGCAATCTTCTGGACAGACCAATCTTTTGTGGCTTACTCAGAAAAGCTTAATGGTATTTTTGGAAATTTAAATTTTAGCGTGAAGTTATTTCCATATATGATCAAACATGGTAAGTTAATATTAGCAGATATTTGATTTGCATAATTTTTGGTGCATGCCCATATTATTTGCATCTATTTTTATGAAGTTTTGAATTTTTGAATAACTGCCATTTACAATTATATTTATTTCCAAAAGTCATGTCTATTCATTTTCCCCTCTTCAAAAAGGTTTATAAACCCCAGAATTCAAGTCTTTCTTCCTTTGCACACTTGAACATCCTCAGAAACCCTAAAGATCTCACCTTTCTTTTCAAAACCAAACCAAACCTTCTCTGTAATGGCTTCGAGATCCTCCATGTCAAGGTCCTCCTCTTCTCAAAGATGATCAAATCATATTGCAAGTAGAGAACCGAGGAATATCGAAGGAGCAGAGACTCATTTCGACTTTACACAGTCCTCTGGTGAGGAATCTCTAAGGCTTTCTCCAACCGAGTCTATTCAAAGGAACGTCAATGAATCTGAGGAATCCCTGAGGCATTCCCCAACTTTATTTGTTCAAATGAATGAAAGAGGTATGTATGGACTTATTTTGCCTAAACCTTCGAACCCCAACAAGATCTTAAAAATGTATGAAATATTAGTGAGGGGAGATGCTACTGATAGTATCAAACTTGAATACCTGAGGGCAAATGGGTATGCAAATGAGATGCGACTTGTTCAGGCTGCATCGAGTGTAGAACGTCTACCTGCACAGGCTGAGCAGATAGTGAACTTGCACAGGTTGTTCGGACAAACGAAGCAAGCAAAAGTGCAAAAAATATTTGGGGAGGTAAAAGATGATGATGAACGTCTGTTTAGGAACTTTGAGGTTAAGATGGGGGTTGCTGCGACAATTCGAAACACTACAGGACACTTGTTCCGTTCCAAGGAACATAAGGCATGTTATGCTTCTCTGCTTGATAGAGGCATAATAAATCACAGAATAGTTGATTTTGACTTTCTAGATGCCACTAATGTGAATCTTAGAGGTTGTTTTGAAAGGCTGCAGTTGGATCATTTCTGTACTGATTCTGCTGTTGTCTATCTAGAACTGACAGCCTATTTCTACTCAAATTTGTCGTTCTTGACTCCAAACAAATTGCAATTCAGTGTGAATGACAAGTTTTATGGACTTGATGCAAATACTCTGGCTGACATTATGAGGGTTGAAGGGAGTGAGTTTAGGCCTATTGAGGTTTCTTATAAGACTGTATGCAAACATCTTACAAATTCTCTTAGGGTAAACATCACTTACCCCTCCTTGAACTCATCAAGGACAATACTGCACAAGATTGTCATAAATTGCATTCATCCAAAGGCATCATCTAAGACTGATGTGGCCCGATTTGAAGCAAAGATGATGTGGGCAATCGAAAAGAGAGTTCCATTCTCACTTCCTCATACAGTTCTTCTACACATGTATAGAACAATTTTGAAGGATAAGGGACAACTACCTTATGGAGCCTTAGTGACAAGAATCTTTGAACATTTCCAAATAAATCTGCCCAAGAGACTCTACACTAAAGTTCTTTCAACAATGCCTATTGGACTCAAAATGATCACCAAAATGAGGCGCGTGATGTTATGGAGACTTGGAGGAGAAAGCAGAAGGAACTTGCTACGGCATCAACCACTGGAAAAAGGAAAGACAAGAAAGTGGCTTCCGCAAGGCAGAGCACTAAAAGAAGGAGAAAACTGTTGCTACATGATGAAGATGATGATGAGAAGACTATTTCTAAAATACTTGCTAATATGGGTCATACTGCACGCAAAATGACAAAAACAAAAGCAGAAATGCCTCCACCATTAGCAGCAGAAGAGAACGTCCAAAGTACAGAACCACAACCTGCTGAGAATGTGGTAATGTCTAAACCAGAGGAAGAGCATGAGGAAGAAGAAGAACTAGAAGAAGAGCCTAAAGAAGAAGCACCAGAAGCAGAGGAAGAAAGAGAGGAAGAAGGACATGGAATAGATGACATACTATTCTAGAGGCTGAAGATGTAACCGAGGCAGAGGACAGACATGCACAAGGGCAACATGAACAAGCATAAGCATCAATTCAAGGGGAGCATCAATTTGAAGGATTTGGATTACAACACCCTTTGTTTCCACTTGAATCTCAAACCGATCGTTCTGATTCTCAAAAGATGTTGGATCTTCTATTGCAAATCAGAAATCAGCAAGTTGCCATGGAAACCTCCTTGAATAACAGGTTGGAGACTCTTGAAAGGACAACTCAGCAGAGAATGACACGGATGGAGTCAACAATTCATCAGTGTCTCAACAAGATTGAAGAGTCGGCCAAGGATATGGAGGATTTCACCTTAGCCCGTACCCCTAAAAAGCCTTCGTCCTAATTTCCTTCTCCAAAACTTTTCTGGTCTCATATTTTTTGTTGGATTATGAACTTTGCATTATCACTTTATTTGACTGTTGGATTTTTTGACTATGACAAAAAGGGGGAGTAGTCGCAGATGATATTGGTTTTTGGCTTGGCTGGTTTAGTTGTTTTGAACATGGACTAGGTATTGTGTGACTTGATGATCTGAATACCATATTGATCGTGTATGACTTAATCTAATGCTTATTACAACGTCATACATATACTATGTTATGCTATGCCTAACCTTGTTTTGCAAGAACAACGAACCATCTGCATAAAAGGTTTTGTCACCATCAAAAAGGGGGAGATTGTTGAGAAAACTCCTAGTTTTGATGTTAACAAATCACTTTATGCATACAAGAACTTATATATTTTCTTAAGAAGAAAAGTCACAGGGTGACGTATTCTTCTGAGTCTACATGAAGCAGAAGATGTCTCTAAGTCTGTCTGTACTAGATGGAAAACTTGAGGAGACGTTCTGAGTCAACAAGTACCAAACGGAGAACTCAAGCAGATGTAGAATCTTGGTCTGATAGACCTAGAACGAAACTACAGGACCAGATCACCAATGGTCAAGATTTTCACTTACCATATTTAAATTGATTTTATTATATCGAATCGATTAGCAGGATCAATCTTCAGATGACTTCCAAAGAAGGATGAAACACTTATGGAAGCCCGTATTCTGATTGTATGGGCGAACAGAATCCAAAGGGATCCAATCTATCTCCAACGGTCAAAAAGACTTACCTTATGAAGTCTGTCTAAGATAGGAAAGGAAGATGTATCTCTTAGGGAGATAGCCAATGGTCAAGTGTGGCTAGGAAAGTATATAAGGGGAGGATGTGACCAGAAGAAAGAGAGGATGAACATATTCCAAAGCCTGATTCAATTCTTCATTGGTTATTTGAAAAAGAGCGAAATCAAGTGATCCTAGTGTATTACCAAGAAGAGTAATTTTGTGAGACATATCATCACCAAGTGTGAACACTCAAGAGTGTGTAATTATCTTTGATCACATAGTGAAATCCAGCCTATTGGCTGATTGCCTGGAGAGTGGACGCAGGCTTGTCAAAAGCTGAACCACTATAAACTGTGTTTGCAATCTTCTCTACTTTCTCTATTTAATTTCTGGTTGTTGATTGCAAAAGCTTTACATTGTTTACAACATAAAATTCCCTACACCTATTCACCCCCCTCTAGGTGTTATACTAGCAATATCAATCTTTAATATTGACGATAGACTGTGAATAAGCTACGTCATCATTTAGATTTTGGCATAGTTTGTTGCAGAGGTTGTGGGTCATCAAGTCATCTTTAGTAGTAGTCATCGGGGTTGTAGTATACATATTGGAGATAACATTTGCACTTGCATTTGACATCCTCTGTCTGGATTTAGCACAGAACTTGAGTCTCCTTTAATAAAACTGAACCGCATCGTTAGGTGAAAGATTTTTCATTGTAGGAACCAAAACTGACGAAACAATAATACATTTTTTTACTATAATTCATATAGTCCAACGCCCCTCCCATCCACCTCCATCCCCATAACTCCGATGGTGCCCCTCCACCGAACGCTCTCGAACCGTCTCTCTCCAAGCTCATCCATGGCCTCGCATCACCCAGTTCTTGGCCGCGGCAGATGGCAAAGCCCCTGCTCCGCCGGCATCCTCTGCCCCTCCCCACTCCCCCCCCCTGGGTCTAGGAGAGCTCTCCACCTGTCGACTCTGGATTGTTGATCCATAAGCCGATAAGCCTGTGGCCCAGCATGTACTTCTCGCCCATCACCAACGGCCTGTGGGAAGCAAGATCCAAGATATTCGAGGAGGTTGGTGATGCCAGTGCCAGCGAGAAGCCTGCATTGCTGTCAGAGAGCGAATTGGTCCCACGGAGCCCATCTAGGAGCAGGACGAGCATTTTCTATGAGTTCTCTAGTGATTATGTGCTCAGAGAGCAGTATAGAATCCTTGGAATGAGATCAGGACGGGGAAGCTGGTGGACGATCTCGATGCTCTCGCTGGGACCATATGCTATAAGGTAAATGAACGAGCTTTGAACAATTATCGGATGGTGATGCTTGATTTCCTATTTCTTAATGCGGTGCCATTTCTACTCTGCGATGTTTGTCATGCTGAAGTTTTCTCGATGCATATTCTAATGGACTTTTTCTGTGGAAGATGAATTGCATGTGATGTCATGGACACTACTAGAGTGATAAAGTTAAGCGGTGCTTTGATGAATTCCTGATATAAATCTGACAGATGGCGGTGCTTAGTCGGTGGGTAATCAGTTCTAGCATTCTGTTACTAGCAGTTTGAATGCCAAGTCCTTGTTTGATTGATGTAGAATCGGTCATCTGGTATAAGAGAGGAGTTCGTTTCTTAGACGAAAAGATTGAATAACATGCTATTTATTTGCTGTAAGCAGTACCTTGTCTCAATCATTTGTATAGGAGCATGTCAAAATTCTCATCAATCTCTGTTCATATCAGGTTCTGCGATCAGAGGTTTATGCTTAAATTCTCCAGTGAGTAGTCCTAGTTCATATGGTGTGGAGTGTTCACCATAATCGTGCGTAATAGAAGGTCCCCTCTTTTTTTTTTCTTTTTTTGGCCTTTTTCTTTTGAACCAGCATTGCTCCAGCGACAACGGCACCACAAGGCCTCTATTACTAGTCACTGCTTCTGTAGACGGGATGGTTCTCAGGAGGCCAATCCATATTGACACTGACTTGCAAATAGTGGGAGCTGTTACATGGGTTGGGCGCTCATCAATGGAGATCCAACTGGAAGCAACTCAGTACACAGAAGGTTTTATATGAAACGGTGCTTCGAAATGATGATAGTATGCTACTTTCTTTCCTAGAGTGATGAAATTTCTTTGTTGGCTTATCGGATGAGAACATACATTTTCATCTGCCGCCACTAAGCAGTTGCAGGAGTCGCATTACTCCTGGTCCCAAAGGATGGTGTCACTTTGATGGTCGTGACTTAAAGTGTATGTTTATTGTTCGCAAACCATATTGCTCTTGCATGATTTTGTTACTCTACTTGTAAAATTTATGGAGAAATTTGCTAATTTGCTATCCATCCACCATTCCCTTATTAACAAAAAGTAAATTAATAAAACAGTAAACCCGTCCATCCTACGGAGAAGCTTGCTAATCAACATCCTCTTGCCAATAAGTGTTGGTTTGTCAAGGTTTCTGACATGTTGATCAAGCACAATATTCAGATATCAGATTTTCATAAAGTTATCCTTTCCATGATAATCTTATTACTGATCCATTCTGCTGTTTACCTTAAACTAGCAATTCCATGCAGAAACCTAGGATTCCTCAGATTTAGTTGCACTTACTGCCAATTTCACATTTCTGGCTTGTGATTCTAGAACTGAGAAATCAGCTCCAGTTAACCCTATCTCATCAAAGACAGAGAGAAAAATTACTTTGACAAGAGGCAGAAAAGAGGAATAAAATGAGGAAAAAGAAGAGAGAAAAACTTAACAAAGATACTAAGGTAGGGGACTTGTCCAGGCTCCAGGCTTTACTTGCTGAAGGTCATGTCTTCTGTGATATGCCAGCTTTGGCAGACACAGATGACATTCTGATAAGGGACACTTGTTTTGAGAACTCACTAATTTGCCAGCCACAGCGAAGAAATATCCATGGGAGAATATTTGGAGGATTTTTAATGCGAAGGGCTTTTGAATTGGCCTTTTCAACCACATAAGCCTTTGCTGGTGTGGCACCCCGGTTCGTTGAAGTTGACCATGTTGATCTCTTGAGACCGGTAAGTTTTCATCCTGCGCATGATATATTTGAATGTGTAGGTGATGTCGTAGGATGCATGCTCTAAAGCTACCATGTAATAGTTACATGTTAGGGATTTCAATTTTATTACTTAATTAATGGCAAAGACATATTCATTCATTTGTCCAATTATTTTTATATTTATGAATGATTCCATAAGATTAGTTGTGACTAGATCTATTCTTAAGACGTTAAGAATATATGTGATGAGAGACTGAATCTTTAAACCATTCCTAGTCAATGGATCATTTAGTGGATATTAATGATCTTGTTGAGACCAATGTGTTCTTAGCTTCACCATTAAATTTAGATGCTTAAGGGAATGATGAGTCACAAATCATTGGATATTGTAATGACCAAGTTAAAGCACAGGTGCTTGTATCATACAAGCTCACTGAACATGACACGTATAGAACGATTAGTAAGATGGAAACCTTTAGCATGGTCAATGTCTAATTGTTTATGCTTTGGTCTTGTATAAATAATCCTTAGACCTGGGGCAAGTGTTAACTCATGTGTTGAATGGCTATGGTTCATGAGTGCATATATTGCCGGCTCGTTGATCCATCCTTGTACTTGATGATTATAGTTCATTTTCATATACGAAGTTACATGTGTGCGCAATATGGAATCTATCTCCTTGTTACATGCAAGGTACAATAATGATGTTCTATGTGATCTAATAATGATAATGCATTGAAATCTTTGGTTGGGGTTATAATCGAGAATAAATTGTTTATATCTCGTATAAAATACATGTCAATTAGGTTTGTGCATATGATCAAATTGGTGACTTGACAAATATTTCATGATCTTTATTCGATTGAGACATAGTAAGACAGAGGGATCAAATTACACTATAGCCAAAGCTAATAGGTTCATTATGCTCTTAAAGTATTCACACTGTTTGGATAGCCATGACATATTACTAGATGTCAATCATGACTTGTAGGACCTAGAGATTGATTGGGACAATCAGTTCTCTTGAAAGTAGTAATATGTTAGTACAAGTCTTACTACTAGATCAATGATAAACTTAGAGATGTCACACATCATAACCAACTCAAAATAACATTGAACGAGAGAAATAATACAGCAAATATATTTGAAATAATGGAAATCGAATTGAGTCAAGCTAAAATTAAATTAAATTAAATTAAATTAATTTATATTTTAGTCATGAGTATACATGCATATGATGCATATGCATGCCCAAAGTGGATACATGTTAAATGTATCCAAAATGCACACATAAAGATTATGCACTTTTTATTTTTAATTATAGAATTAAAAAAAGGATTGATCAATTAAAAGGTGCACACGGTCAGCAACTCTTGCTAATCGTGTGCATTGTTTAAAAATAAAAAAATAAAGTGCCCACAGTCCACAACCGTTGCTAACCACATGCACATTCATGGTGATCAGCGACAGATCAGCAATCGCTACTCATCATTGTACACAAGGCACAACGTGCACATTCAGCAACTAGTCTTAGACAACATCAGTTCTATGCAAGAGTTACCGATACGTCGGTAACCGAATATTGTTACCGAATATCGAGTCTACTTCAGTAATCTCAAGTTTGAAGGGTGATTACATACCTTGAAGGTCATTAATTCAGTAACATTGATCAAGTAAACTCTTGAATACATGCACCCAACACATTAATTTCTCGTATCTAGTCAATGTTGTTTAAGTTTCTAAGTCTTTATTTAATTGTTGTTGTGTTCTCATAAAACTAGTTGGCCTTCCCTAAGAGTCATTTTATCTTTCCAAAGAGTTTTAGTAATTACTCATACTTGGAGAGTTGTTTAAAGTTCGTCTATGTAAACATACTATGATGAATAAGAAGGTGAATTTGATTTAAGTGATAATTCATTTAACCTTTAGCTTGAGAACAACAAGGATTTCTTGTTGTGGTCTTATCTCTTAAGTGGATTCCTACAAGTGGTGAGTGACCTATCCAATTTAGTTCTCACTTGTGTTACCTCCTACTTCTTTACACTTTCTCTGGCATCAAATTGGTATAAGAGCTATGGTTTAATGGCTAGTCATCATGAACATTGACCAAACGTTGAGTCTCCTATAGCTCAAGAAAGAGACCTACGAGACATGGAGGTGGATGATTTAAGGAGACAAGTGTAGCAACTAGAAGAGCATTTGCAACGCTTCAAACTTCTGGAACATGACGATTTGTGTCATGATTCATAAGACGCCCCCTTTGATGAAGAGGACGTCAACCCCTTTACTAGTGCTTGAAGTCATGCTTCAAGTGAGGAAGAACTTCCTTGACGTCAATATCAAAGGTTCAATGGCATTGAGCAAGTTCCTATCTAAAGGTTGATATTCTCGAATTTGAAGGGAAGATGTGACCGGAAAATCTATGGGTTGGCTACATGTTGTAGAAAGAGTCTTTGACTACAAAGACATCCCGAGATGATAAAAGATGAAGCAAGTTGCTATCAAACTCAAAAAGTACGCTTCTATTTGGTGGGAGCAATTGAAGAAACAAAGAGCTCGTGAAGGAAGAAGCCCTATTGTGATGTGGGAGAAGATGAGGAAAGAATTGAAGAAGAAGTTCTTACCACCGAACTATTGTCAAGATAAATTCCTTCAATTCCACAATTTTAAACAAAAGGAGTTGTCTATGGAAGAATATACAGTAGAATTTAATCACCTCATAATGCTTTGTGATGTTTTTGAAGTAGAGGAGCAAACTATTGCCCGCTACCTTGGTGGATTTCGATCAGAAATCAGTCATGTTGTTCAACTTCAATCTTATTGGACTTACAATGATGTTTGTCAACTTGCACTTAAGGTGGAGCGGCAATTTAAAGAGGCTCATGATCGTAGCTCTCGGTATCGGAAGACAAAAGAGCTTAGGGAAGAGCAACATGAAGACTTCCTTAGTTCTGATGAAACATCCAAAAAGAAAGATGAAGTTATCTATGGAGATCAATCTCTAATTCTTCATCAAGTCTTAAATGTTACTCCTAGTAAGGATAGTATGTGGCTTCGCAATAATATTTTTCATACTAGATGCACTTCTCATGGAAAGGTTTGTGATGTTATCATCGATGGAGGAAGTGGCGAGAACATAGTGGCTACAACAATGGTGGACAAGTTGTACCTCAAGATGGAGAGACACCCACAACCTTACAAACTCTCTAGGATTTGCAAAGGGAACGAGGTAAAGGTTAATAAACAATGTCTTGTTCAATTCTCCTTTGGAAAAACATATAATGATGAAATGTGGTGCAATATAGTTCCCATGGATGCTTGCCATTTGCTTCTTGGGAGGCCATAGCAGTTCGATAGAAAAACAAAGCATGATGGATTCAAAATATTTACACTGTTGAGAAAGATGGAGTCAAAATCACTTTGGGTCCTTCAAAATAAAGAGCGCTCATAAACCATCTAATGGGGAGGGAAATAATTTATTCTTTAATTTTAAAGAATCCTTGGAGACATATGCTCTTGTGGTGTTAGAACAGACTGAAGAACATTATGATGTCCTTGCTCAAGTAGAACCTCTTCTTCAAGAATTTAAGGATGTTGTTCCGGAAGAAATTCCACCTAGTCTTCCACCCACAAGAGAAATTCAGCATTGTATTGATTTTGTTTCAGGAGCCACTATTCCAAAATATGCAGTCTATCGAATGAGTCCTAAGGGGCATAAAGATGAAGATAATGAAAACATAAGGATGAGTTTACATGCAGCAAAAGCATTTGATGCTGGAGCATTCCTCCTAGATGACATCAGTTCTATGCAAGAGGTACCGATATGTCGGTAACCTCATATTGTTATGGAATATTGAGTCTACTTCAGTAACCTCACATTTGAAGGGTGACTACATACCTTGAAGGTCATTAATTTAGTAACATTGAATCAAGTAACTCTTGGATACATGCACCCAACACATTAATTTCTTGTATCTAGTCAATGTCGTTTAAGTTTCCAAGTCTTTATTTAATTATTGTTGTTTTCTCATAAACTAGTTGGTCTTCCCTATTAGTCATTTTATCCTTCCACATACTATGATGAATAAAAAGGCAAACTTGATTTGAGTGATAATACATTTAGCTTTTCACTTGAGAACAAAAAGGATTTCTTGTTGTGCGCTTATCTTTTAAGTGAATTCCTATAAATAGCAAGTGACCTATCCAATTTAGTTCTCACTTGTGTGATCTCCTACTTCTCTATATTTTCTCCAACGTCAAAGAGTTGTCAGACTTCATCCTGAATGCACTGTTCTGGTGAATGAAGCGAACATCCATGATTACTCAGAGGTTAATAAATGGGGGCCGAAATAAATACTAAAAAGACGAAAGTGGTCAACAGGCCATCAGTTTAGTTAGGAACATAACAGGTGCCTATCCCACCGAACACGGATCAGCATTGCGAAGTCCAGTCCTTTGCTACTTATGAGAAAGTCTCACTGCACGAATTAGATGAACCACAGCTTAGAAGATGCCAGATAAAATGAAGTTGAGAAATCAGAGCTCCTGCCGTTTTACAAGGACATGGGACTGAACATGTCGTTGATTCTAATGATGATGGATGGTGACGGGAAAGTTGTGAACTTTCACCTCCACTGGTGATAACCTCGTGCTATGTTCAGCACCAATGTGCCAAGTGTTCTTCGCTTTGTGACAAAGTTGTTTGGTTTGTCCTAATGCTAGGTCAATGGGCTACACACTTGCTATTGTGTCGAGAGCGAAAAGAGTTCTTATGATAAGGATTCTTTATGGTGGAATTCTTTTGAGAAATTTGCTTGAATAACATGCTTGGAAGCGATTGGTAAGTCCACATCCTTTATATGATAATCCATCTGCGTTTTGGATTTAAACTGGTGCGATAATTTGGGGTCGGAACTTGAGAGGTCATTGCTACCAGATCTAGTCACTTGTCTATTAGCCATTTATTAGATTCAATTCTCTGTAATGGGATCACTTGTGCTCACCATATTTCTATCCCTGAATGAAAATGGAAAAATGTTAGAACAGAGTATATTCTTGCAAGCATTTGCAAGACTTTCTTGTTGAACACGAGCTCATCCGGCCTTCCTTCTAATTTTCTCCCAGACGAAGTTCCAATAATTACTTTGTCCAATCTGCTCAATCTCACCGATTTCCTCTTGGATATTATTTGGTCATCTCTAACAATCAAATCTAACTCAAGCTATGATTTTGGGATCTATACAGTTGAGAGACCTTGCGCAAGGCCATGAAAGGACCTGAAAAATAGTTATGGTGTGCAAAGTCTCAAGAATTTCAGAACTTGGCGTAGTTGGTCATGATTCTCCCATAAAAACATCTAGCAATACACATACTTTTGCTCGGTCTAATTGGCATTCATGAGAATAATTACATCTGTAATAAGAAGATGCTTATCCCAGACTTAATGAACTTTTCATGCTTTATTTAGCACCATTTAACCACTCATCACACCATGGTTCCAACAATAGAGTCATGGACATGGAATAATTTCGATAAACTTGCTGCAAGCTAATTTACAATCCCACCATTACATGTAGAATAAAGTACACTTAACCTCAAATGTCGAAAAATACTAACTCAAGTCCAGTACAAATTTTGAACACAAAAAAATCCAGTACAAATAATTAACATTGCAAATATAATAGGTTAGACTATGAAATTAATATTTATATTACAATTAAATGGGTCATCTTTAAATTTCCACATAGAGCACGGCCATGTGATGAAGTCCTGCTAACACCTAATTTTGTCAATCCGGTAAGCTGTCATTTTCTTATAAAAATATAAAACAGTCAAAATAGCATCAACAAAAAAATAGACAAATAAGTAAAATAGCAAATAATAAAATTATTAATAAAAAAATGTTGTCAAAAAAGAAGAAGGAAGAACCCACGGTCCGTTCCGCGCGAGGGCCCAGCCTGCACGACTATCCCTCTCGGCCCAGCTGGCTCCCTTGCGCGCTTCCAGCCCAACCCTCATTCCCCTCCGCTTATTTTCTCTCCAGGCCCAAGTCGCGAGCCTTCAGCTCAGCCATTGTCCCGGCCCGAGCCCATCTCTTTCGTCTCTCTCGTTCGTCGAAGGTGAAAGCTAACGAGCGAAGCAGGAGGTATCGCACGAGAAAATGCTTCGCACGCCCATTTCAAGAATCTAATGAGCTGGAGAAAGGGATTTTCTCTCTCCAATGAAAACCCCAGCCAACGATTTCAACAGAAGACAAAGTGCACACACGAGAGAGAGAGACCAGGAGAGACGATTTTCGAAGATCCTTTTTTTCTCCGGCCGTCTCTTAGCTCTGCTCGCTCAATCACTGACCATTCGCACAATCTCATACCCTCTTGATCATCGGATATTGCCGGCGTTGTCTCACTCCCGGTCGCACTCGGTCAGGTCGTTCCCAGGAGGCTCTTGTCTTCCTGTCCGAAGGTCCCAAAGCGATTGGCTGACAGTGAAACCCCTGTTGCCAACGCTCGCTCTTGCCAGTGACACTTCCCAAACCCTCCCTGTGCAGGCTCAACTGGCGACCGTGATGTGCCCTCTTCGACAAACAAGGTGTTGAAAGCAAAAGTTTGATTTGTTTCTTAATCCTAGTAGGTGTGGGTTTTTTAATTTTATATCTTTATATATTCTTTCCTACTCCACGTAGGATTGACTTTCAAGAATTGAAAAGTCATCAAGTCTACAATATATATACGGCCATGCATGGAGAAGAAAGAGGCCGTTGTTGATGCAAGAGGTCTTGAAGCGCCGATCTATCATCTTGGGAGGAGTTTTCTCCATTGATTTTCGTTTGTGCAATTATGCCAAAAAGATTCAACTGTTGGTAGCCGATTAAATTCTTGTGGTAAGAATTCATGTTTAATTCCTTTGTGAGATTGAGAGATTATTTTGCGAGGAATTGTGGGGCTAAACACTACATAAATTATTTGGTGTAATTGGGGCTTGGGAAACACTAAGAGTGTTTGAGTGACTTTAGTGTGTAATCTCCGTTGTATTGCTTATTTTATAGTGAAATTCGTCATTACTCTCCCCGTGGACATAGGTCTCTACGACCAAACCACATAAATCTGATGTTTGATTTATTTTCTTTATTCTGTCAAATTTTATTGTTTGATCACTTGTCCATTTTGCAACACAAGGTAAGGCCTCCTCCCCTCTTTTACCCTACTTTGGTAGAATTGGAGACCAAAACTCACCATTCTCAGTTCATATATATACTCCGGGTTTGAACGAGCTTTTACTGACTTTCGGTTCTTCTTACTAATTCTTTTTTTGGATTTGGATGTGAGTTTGAGTCTTGAATGAGTTAATATTTGTTAAGAGAATCGGTCAATCACCAAAATTCAAGAAATCAACAATAATCAAGAAATCTGCAACAATCAAGCAATCAACAACATCCGGCTCCACTAAGGATGGGAAGATTGGAAGAATCAAGCAAAGAAGGAAACCCACAGCACACTCCCCACCAAAAAAGAAATAAATTGACAAAATCAAATCCCACAAATCAAGTATCAACAAATTGCTACATCAACTCCCAATCAATTAACTAAGTTTCCTTTCAGAACCTCCTTAATTGTAGACATTGTAGACATTGTAGACATTGGTCTTCTTATGAATGTCTATAAATAGAGTCGTTGTAATTGTACAAAGACACAATAGAAAAATACAAACACAGATTACTTACACGTTCCTTCCTTTGTTAGACATTGGTCTTCTTATGAATGTCTATAAAAAGAGCCGTTGTAATTATACAAAGACACCATAGAAAAATACGAACATAGATTACTTACACATTCCTTCCTCTACTAGACATTGGTCTTCTTATGAATGTCTATAAATAGAGCTGTTGTAATTGTACAAAGACACCATAGAAAAATACAAACACGGATTACTTACACGTTCCTTCCTCTACTCCTATTCAATTCTTCCTCACTATAGCACTCTAGCGAAAGCCCTCGATCCAACAATAATTCAACTCTTTTACCCTATAACCAATACTACTACCCTTCCACGTCTTGCAACTCCAAATTCAACACCCAATCTTCACTACCCACCCACCATAGGGGAAAAACTCACTAGGCAAAAGTTACCCAATTTGAAAAGCTCAAATAACCCCATATCTTCTTGTAGCCAATATCCTCTATGTTCTTGATGGCTTAGAACCAGCTCCTTCGCAACACATCCTACATGAATCCAACAATGGCTCATTGGTGCCCAATCCCAAATGCAAGGCACGGTGAATCCGTGACTCAATCGATATGGGATGGATCCTCAATTCATCCACCTCCCCCATCGTTGATGAGCCCCACCTCTGTAGTAGCCATTTGGAAATACCTCTCGACTCTTATGCCACACAATCAATAGCACAAGCATCGACTTTGTGACTTCAACTTCAATCCATTACAAAAGGAAGCCGCGCAATAACATAATTTCTTCACAAGGTAGCCACCATTGCATATCAATTAGCCACCATTGGAGAAGCCCTATCAACAAACAAGTACCACACACACATCTTCCATGGTCTCGGACTAGAATTTTCTAGTTTAGACACAGCGATCTCTATCATTTGTCGATCAAGAGCACTCTCATGCAACGCCCTTCATGATTTGCTACTTCAACACGAAGGAAGACTAGAAATCAACAAAACAACCTCCAATACCCCTCCACCTACTATTTTTGTATCTCAACAGTCAAGATTCACGTCTTAATAATCTAAAGGGAGCACTCAAAATTTCAACCCATCAAATGCAAGCCCATCCAGTACTAATCCAATTTTGCCGCACTTATAGGGGCACCTAGCTACTAGTCATTTAGTGGAGGTGGCAAGCAACAAAATTTAGGTCCATTTGTCAAATATGCCAATGAGAAGACCATTGAGCAAACAATTGCAAGGAGTGATTTTAATCCCCATTTTTTTACTCTAGCACCACCTCAGGCACATTATTCATCCTAACCAAAACTACCTCACCTACTACTCCACCTCCTGCAATGGATATTCAGTCTTTTTATCCAGATTCTGGAGCCACCTACCACATCACTAAAAGCATTTCGGGCCTCTCCCAAGTCACTCCATGCATCAGGAATCAACAATTGACTATGGGTGATGGAGTTTCCCTTCCCATCACTCACACAAGTACATTCATGCCTACAACAAGTCCATAATTTCTCCTCTTAGATATCTCAGTTGTTCCTCATATTACAAAAAATGTGCTATCAGTTTCTAAATTTTCACACGATAACAATTGCGTCTTCTATTTTTACCCCACCTCATTTGTTGCTTTGTGTGTTCATACTTATCAAGTACTCCTCCGATATCATCCTGAGAATGGTCTACATCGGGTCTCTACCTCTAACAAGTCTCCGGCAACTTTCCTTAGTTCTTTCAACTTGTGGCATCAATGCCTAGGTCATCCGTTATCTGATCGAGTAACTTGTTTGCTTCAATCCATACAAACAGAGTTTTCCACGTCATCCCCCTCCCAAAGTATAGCCTATGCTCTTAGCAAGAGTAATGGCCAACCCCAATCCCCTTCTAGAGCTAAATTTCCCCTTTAACTTGTTCACTTTGATGTCGAGGGACCATCTCCTATCACTTCTATTTTAGGATATAAATATTATGTCTATTTAGTTGATGACCATTCTCAATTCAATTGGTATTATCCTTTCACCACTCATGATCAATTTGCAAACATTTCTAAGGCTTTTCACAAATTTGTAGCAACTCAATTGTAGTGTAAACTTCAGACAACTTAATGCAATGATGCACTAGAATTTCGCCGCTCTACTAAAGTGCTAAACCATCTCCTCCAACGTGGTATTTATCCATGAGTATCTTGTCCATATGCTTCCTTCTAGAATGGCACCGCTAAATGTAAACATCGCCACATTGATGAGACAGGCCTAGCTTTTATGTCTCACAATTCAATTCCCTACCAATTTTGGGAATATGCTTTTGAAATAGCGGTAGATCTTATCAATAGGACACCAACTCCTCTCCTCAACAATCTCACACCCTAGTAGACATTTTTCCAAATGCCACCAGAGATTTCACACTCAAAAGTTTTTGGGTGCACAATTTTTCCATATTTGCGGCCCTATGCCACTCAAAACTTGCCCCAAGATCACGACGCTGCATCTTTCTTAGCTATCTTCCAGGGTATAAAGGCTATCAATGTTACTGCCCCCAAACTGGCAAAATCTACATTACAACTGATGCAATTTTCAATGAACACACCTTTCCATTTAGCGATCTACCATCTCCACTACCATGCTTTACCCCTCCACCTACAAGTATAGTACTACCTCTAGCACCGATGGCTTCTACCACTGACGAACAACTCTGAATAGCACTCCACATTTGTAGCAATAGATCTTCACTTTGGGTCCTCACCATCCATCTCATCAACGTCATCTACAACTCCCTCTACAACTTCGGAGCTTGACACTTCCAACTCTTTTACTTTGGAAACTTCAGCCTCAACATATCCCATGGTCACTCAATTGAGAGATTGCAGGTGCACATACTCCTATTGAGCTACTTGTTTCACGCAAGCTTCTTGAGATCCAAATTGGCATGCAGCTGTGGCAGCAAAATATGATGCCTTAATCAACAATGGAACTTAGGAACTTGCATAAGCACCTTCTCATGTCCACCACATCGGCTACAAATGGATTTACAAAATCAAACTCAAGTCCAATGGTTCCCTTAAAAGGTACAAGGCTCGACTAGTTACCAGAGGTTATCACTAACAAGCAGGAATTGACCATACAAAGACATTCAACCTCTCGTTAAGCCAATCACAATCCACACAATACTTGTGATAGCTTACTCTCAAGCTGGCCCATTTGCAAACTAGATGTGTCCAATGTTTTCTTTCACAACCACTTATCTAAAGAAGTCTACATGACGCAATCATAAGGGTTTGTTGATCCCCAACAACTGACTCATGTATGCCACCTTGATGCTACCTCTATGGTCTAAAGCAAGCACCACAGCATAGTACAAATGCGTGACGTCCTGAAACTTCTACCCATTTTGAGAATAATAAAAAAAGGCTATTTCTCGATGCATTGTTAGCCACGACTACTTTTTTTTTTTTAGGACTACTTTGAATTGATCACTTAAGGGTAACTGACATATTTGGAAGGGTAATTAGAGATTGATAAATGTGAGGCTAGAGAATTTGATCCAGGATATACCCCTTGACCATAAGAATCGAAGAGGGACAATACAATGCCATTATAAATCAATTAGTAAACATAAATAAATCAATTACAAGGAAGTATGAGGCTGAATCGAGGGTGATTCCACATGACCTCAATACTAACAACAATCGACGATGAACTGATTTCCTTTTGACTTTGTAAGGATGAGTAATTGATTCCTCAAGATTACATAACAACCGAGGTTTGCCCAAGAATTAAAGAAACCAAAGGTGGATTGAAAATTATCAACCACGAGTCAATTTCACGTGAAATCCCCAAAAGCCGCCCGATAATTTAGGTTGTGTTAGAGTCATAATCGACGAATTTTAACCCTAATTTTCAATCTGATTTTGAGTATTAAATTTGCAAGGACTTCACGAACAATTCTATGAACATTGCCTCATTGATCCTCAAATTTATCGATAAAGCCGGAAAAGTTGGAAAAAATGATAATAGGCCGAGGAAATTGGCATGAGAAGTGGGCCCAACCACAAGCCCATTGGACATTTCAGCCACAAGAGCCAACCCACCAAGGGCCCATGGGATGAGTGAAATTCCTCTTTCGCCCTTGCTTCTAGAAGACTTCTTTGTGTGCCCTAATTTCTTGTTGATTGCTTGGTTGTTCTTGAAACTTGGAAGACAAGTTCAAAACCAACTTGTCAACCAAGTCTTCCCTCTCTCTCTCCTCTCTCTCTCCTCCTTGGCAACCGAACCCCTCTGTTCAATCCCCTCTCTCTATTTTTCTCTTCTTTTCTCTTCATTTCTTTCATTTCCACCCTATTGTCATGGTTTGTTGCTGTTGTTGCATTTGTTGCTATTGCCGCTACTACGGTTTGTTGTTAAACTACTGCAGTTTGCTACTACTATAGTTTGTTTTTGCTGCCATTTGTTTTTACTACTATTGATGTTGTTTCCTATTGTTGTTGCTGTTGTTTTCTACTATTTGCTACTATTGGTTGCTGTTGTCACTATTGCTAGTTGTTACTACTATTGGTCGGAGCTACTGGCTACCAACCAGAGCTCAACCAACTGCTACCACCCAACACTGCCGGCTACTGTTGTCCCATTGTTCAATGCAAGACAACTTCACTGAAAACTATTTGGCCATGTTTTAGCCACCATTTGCTATTCGTAGCTATTTACAAGCTAATTCCCCATTGTTCTCGCCACTGCCATCGTCCCAGTGTCATTGGATTTGACTAACTATGAGTTGATTTCATAATCCCTAATTAGGGTACTAAACTCAAGTTGTGAGTGATTAGTTTAGGACTAATATTGCTTTGTCCTATTAATGATTGGTGATTAGTATTAAATTGTTTGTCTAATCTTACTTAGTGTTAAACTATGTTATTAACCTTGGTTAAGAAATTGGTTAAAATAACAATAGTTAGTTGTTTTACTGCAGTTGAATAAAGTAACATTGGTTAGGTTAATTTACCACAATTGAATAAATTAATCTCAATTGAATTAATTAACTATAATTGGATAAAGTAACCCTAGTTTAATCAAGTAATTATAGTTAATAAACCTCGGTTTAATAAAATAATCATGGTTAGTATATGGTTAGGTTAATTGATTATTGTTAGTTAATTAACCATGGTTTGCATGTGGTTAGGTTTAGTTAATCATGGTTAGTAATTAACAATTATTATTAATTATATTATTTTCGGAATTAATTCATTATCATTTTTTGGTAATAATTATTTATTTATTTTTGGATGATAATTGAATAATTATTGAGTAATTAATTATTTTCGGATATTAATTTATTATAATTGAGCAATGTCCGTTGGATTATTCCGAAGCGTTATGAGTAAGTAATTATTTGAGAATGAGTATTATACATGTGTTTCCACTTGGATTGTGTGCTAAATATCTAAACTTTCCTTGATAATTGAGACTTGATTATTGTTACAAGTGGCATCCTAAAATTGAATGAACTGTATTTATTGCATAAGATATAGTATATGAGTACCTATTCATGTGTGAACTAGGGCAAGAAAATTTGAAAAAGGTATGTTTGGAAAATTGATTTGTTAAGCATCTTCTTGTGACAACATGTGCTTGAAGTATGTGATAAATTTTTGTGTGTGGAGTGTAAGCATGAATCACATATGCATTGGCTATATGAGAATGAAAAAGAAATGATCCTAGTGATTGATGTGCTTGCATGATCACATAAGAGCCCGTCACCCAATGGGGGAATTGTGGTTGACGAAGTTTATTTTATCGGAATTCCCAGTTTGGAGGGTCGGAAGCCGTGTCACAATAGAGACCGGACCGATAATCCTTTTTGGAATGCCGTTTAGTGGATGGAAGTCCAGGACAACGCCATGCCCAATGGGTGGGACGATGCCTGGCTATGTCAGAAGACACCAATTGTGTGTTGGAGTTTTTCCCCTCAATGGTATTAATAATCAAATCATGAATGGAAACATGGTGCATGAAAAATTGTGAAATGTATTATGAATATGTTATATGCCATTGCATTGAGTTGAATATATGATAAATTGTATCATGCAGGTTATGCATATCGCAAAAATATAAGGATGCCTATGAGTGCATATATATTGATTGCATATGAGTTGTAGCATATTCGTGCTATTATTAATGACTTAACAGGTAGTTTACTATTATCATCTATTGGTGATAGAAAGATTACACGTTTAGGGCCCACCTAAGGTGAGTAGATCTCCTAATCGAGACTCAGGCTATTAATTTACTAAGACTTTATCTCACTAGTTATTATATAACCACTTTTCAAGACTTTAGCATAGCACACCTTCCGATGCAATTCAGTATCCCGATGGACATGGGCACCGTAGTCACAACGCAGTCATTCCAAGCCATCCGCATGTTTTTGAGCACCACGTCACCACTGTCTAGGTAAACGAGGGTATTTCTTATGGGTATTCCACAAGTTTAAGGCTTTGTTCTATAGAGATGGTGAGGACCTTTTCGGTCCTATAAAGGGAGGTCCGAGTAGTGAGGTCAAGGACCCCATAGCCGTCAACGTCCTTGATGGTGCCATAGAGGATTTGTCTTCAAGGGAGAAGGATCCAAAGAAGTACTTCGCTTAGGCATCTGAGGCCTACTTTTTGAACTGACCATTTTAACAACCGAAGTAGGTTACCTAACTTAGTCCCTTTTTGTGTAGACCTATAGGAAAAAGAGCCTAAGGAAGGGCGTGTATATATTGCTTTCCTAGGGTAACCTCAGTAAATAAATAAGAGAAGTGTTTGTTTCTGATATGTATCATTCTACTATCCTTGCTATTGTTGTTGACTAGATGAAGTATGAATTATTTTCGCATGCACATAACTCAAAAATTAATAATGAACGGTCAGCAACGAATCTTGGGAGGTCGAAATCAAATGACCGCAAGTAAAATAGAGGTTGTCATGGGCTCGAGGGTTGGATCATGACATAACGGCTCAGTCCATATCTCCTTAAAATCGGGCTATGTATATCTACTATGAAGTTTTCTCTCTTCATTATGCATACTCCATATCACAACATTTTTCTGCTTGTCTATGTAGATGATACCATCCTCACAGGGTCACCTCAAGCTCCTCTATGATCCTTACTCAACTCCCTCTAAGGTGAATTTTCCATCAAAAACCTTGGACCCCTTCATTATTTATTGGGAATGGAAGTTCAACACACCTCCACTGGCCTTCTACTCAATCAAGCCCAGTTCACACAAGAGATCCTGCAATGGTCCAAAATGACTAAAGCCAAAGCTGCTCCTACTCCTTACACCACTAATGAATTGTTATTTGCTCACTCTGGGGATCCTATGCCTAACCTTAAACGTTATTGTAGCATTGGTGGAACTCTTCAATACATCATACTCACACACCTAGATATAGCTTACTCTATGAACATCACTTGCCCTTCATGCTTCCATCACTATGCATTGGCAAGCTATGAATTGGATCTTGCGTTATCTTGCTAACACTCCACAATACGGGCTACATTTTAGCCATTCGTCCTCCACTATTCTCCATGCATTTTCCAACGCAAGCTAGGCTGATGATTGTAACGACCGACATTTCATTGGTGGCTTCTACATCTTCCCTGGTTCCAGCCTCATTCCTTGGAGTTCATGCAAACAATGAAGAGTTGCTTGTTTTAGCATCGAGGCAAAATACAAAAGCCTAGCAGACACCACAGCTAAGCTCATTTGGATAGAGTTCATACTTTGCGACCTTCAAGCATACCTTCACACCAACCTCCACTCTGGTGTGACAATCTCTTAGCTATCTATCTTACTATGAACCTAGCTTTCCATGCCCACACAAAGCATGTGGAGAATGATTTTCATTTCATCCAGGAACACTTGGCACACCGTCAACTCTCAATTTATTATATATCAACTATCAATCAACTAGCTGACATTTTCACCAAATGACTCTCATCAGCTAAATTTTGGATGCTTTGAACCAAGCTGACTGTCCACTTTACTAGTTAGCTTGCAAAGGGATGTTAAGAGAATTAATCAATCACCAAAATTCAAGAAATCTGCAATAAACAAACAATCAGCAACATTTTGGCTCCACTAAAGATAATAACACCAAATAAGGAAGATTGGAAGAATCAAGCAAAGAAGGAAACCCACAACACACTATCCACCAGAGAAAGAAACAAATTGACAAAATCAAATCCCCACAAATCAAGCATCAACAAATCACTACATCAATTCTCAATCAATAAATTACCTTTCCCTTCAAAACCTCCTTAATTGTAGACATTGGTTTTCTTGTGAAAGTCTATAAATAGGGCCTCTGTAATCGTAAAAGGACACCATAAAAAAAATACAAATATAGAAAGATTACTTACACATTTCTTCCTCTATTCTTCTATTCAATTCTTCCTCACTATATCTTGGCTTCAAACAATATTCTCCCCTCAATCTATGCTCACCATGCGTTTGATGAAATGACCAATAAGGCAAGCCCGTGAGAATAGCGCCTGTTCTGCCCAATCGTAGGACGCCCTAACATTCTTGCATTTCACTGATTGATTTGTTGATCATTAGGTGTGGTTGTGTGGGCTTTCGCTGCCATTGTTGCTTTGTGTGTTGTATTACTGTGTTAGCCGTCTTGGAGGTGTTCGTCAGGGGTTTATGATGAGGAAACAACTCGCCTAGCTCTCTAGAGTCACTGTTCTGTGGGGCTACTCTGTGGGTTTGCCCCTCTAATAACATGCTTGCAATTTTCCAAGGTCTCCGATTGGCTATGGCTGGTGTGTCTCAGTATGGTGATGGCTGGAGTTGATGGTCAATGACCGCCATTCTAGTGATGGGCCAAGTGTTGTCTCAGTTGCCAGAGAGAAGCGTTTGATTTTGGAGGTTGGCGACAGCTGTCGTTTGTAAAACTCAGGTCACTTGTGGCCGGTGAGGGTTGGCCCACTACCATCGCCGACCTAACTCCAAAATCCAAAAAAAAAAAAAAAGAAAAAAGTGAAAAAAAAATTCAAAATATTTATTAAAATATTATTAAAAAGTGCTATGTCAACACCGACGGTTCGCATTAGTAAATTTCGGCCAAAATTAGCTAGATGGACTTAATTGATAAAAGGTGAATTATATTATGACTTAATTAGTAAAATTAAAAGGTTTTGAACCAAATTAGCAAAAATGCCATAAATTTAAGACTTTTTGGGCAATTTCCCATTTAGATTTATTGTGGGGCCTAGGTTGAATTGTGCTCAGTACTCCATCGCGAGCTAGTCCAGCTTCACCCTTCTTTGGACTGGGTCCAAGGGCTCTGACCCAAGTCTCTATTCTCAGATTAAAAAAAAAAATTGGTTAGGAAAAGGCCACTTAGTGTAATACATGCCTTTACTTGGTTGACCGCTAGTTGATTCGTGTGCTTAAATCGAAGTGCTTAATTGTTCTTGCTCATGGATGTTTTGATTCCCTTTTCATTTCATGTACACATGTTCTTCGGCGGTAAGTTTTGGCAGTGGTTTAGAATTCAATTAGGGGTTAATGATATTAGCTTACTGCTTTGCAAATGCAAGTAGGAGTTAATTATTAATAATTTGTAATGAATCATTAGATTAATTAGGAGGTGGTGGGGATAATTGACGACGGAATTGATCAATTTCCTATGAGGAGAACACGTGCGAATAATGCAAAGCATGATGCGAAAGCACTCTGATAAAAAAGGAATTCATGAAAGTAGATAGAGCTGAGCCTCTTCGTTAGGAGAGGAGTTACAAACAAAAGACTAAAGCATTGTTACTGCGCCTGAAGCTTCTTCCTGAACTCCAACATGAAGTCATAGACCTTGTGCTCGTCGGGCAATGACTTGGCCACGCTCTCCCTCTGCATGCACCGCTTGGCCCATCCCACCAGCTTGGGGCACTCCTCCCCGATGCTACAGCCAGTCAACGTCTCCACAGCATAGAACCGGCTATAGAACGGTATCAGCGACACATCCAAAAACCCAAACCTCTCACCTCCAAAGTAAGCCTTGTCCCCAAGCTCTCCCTCCATCACCTTTAAGCCCTCGATGAACTCCTTCTTCCCTGCCTCCTGGGCCTCCCCTGTCAACCGCAATGCAGCTCGCCCCCCAGGAGATATCTGCACCATCGGTTCATGTCTTGATGTTAAGCGCACTTAACAAGGAAATGATCGAAAGATTGGTTGCTGTCTGTCTTACCTTCTTGTCCACGTAGTCGACCCAGAACCTGGCACAGGCGCGCTCGTAAGGATCGGACGGCAATAGAGGGGACTCAGGGCCCCAGGTCTCGTCGATATACTGGACAATGATGTGGGACTCACAAACTGGCTTTCCGTTGTGGATGAGGGCGGGGATTTTCTTGTGGACCGGGTTCATCTGCAAGAGCAGGGGGCTCTTGTTGCTCAGAAGCTCCTCCTCCCTCAGATCAAAGTGCACGCCCTTCTCTCTCAGGGCGATCCGGGCCCTCATCCCGAACGTGCTTGGCCAGAAGTCTAACAGTATCACTTCCTCCGCCATCGAAGCTTTCGGGATTTTGAACTCAAGAATGCTTTTTTGTGGTGAAATGAAGCTAAAAGCAGTAGCCACTTATGTGGTGGAAAAGAGACCACCGACGAGACTTCCTTAGTTGCTGCGATGTTCGAGGGGCTGCTTAAAACCGTCATTGCTTGCGTCATTGTAAGGTCCAAGTCTGCGCTCAAAGTCCGCCCCATTAGGTATTGATTAGGTGTCCCATGAGCGTGACATATATTGCTATTATTATTATAATTACTATCATTCATACTGGTAGTTGCTTCTTCTTTACGAAAAGCTGTAATAAATTGTATTTTATGGCACAAAAGTAAATTATTATAACCATATAAGCTTATTAGAAGAAGAATAGCCTTAGTGTCATAACTTTTATATGATACTCACTTGAGTATTATAACTTTTTTTTCATTTACTTAATAACCACATCAGAGAAAAATCAATCATTTAAGTGTCAATTTCAGCAAATCATTATGTGGATACTTTTATTAATTTCCCATTATGATGAGGATTTTTTTTGTTTTCGAATTTTTATTAATTGTCCAAGTCAGCACTAGTGATGCCATGTAGAACAATTGGCATTAATGTTGGATTTTCCGACAAGATAAATCGTCAATTGCACTTAAGTGATCAATTTTTCCAAATTCGTAGCACTCAAGTGAGTGTCATACAAAAGTTATGGCACTCTTAATATAATTATCCCAAAAAATGCTTATACATGTATCTATTGATGTAACATCTTGAAAATCAACTCTATTTTGGGATTTTATAAAATGGCAATGTTGGTCGAATGCTTGATTAGTACAACATACTAAACTAATTGTTCAAGGGATAACGGATTATAGAGAGGCGCCGATAGGAAATGATACATGTACGACTCGCAATTTCGATCATGAACGAACCTTTTGACCATAAGGACCTAGGCAGGAACGATATCCTCTAGTACTAGATTATTTGGGAAACGAAAATAAATTAATTCGGCAGAAGTACAAAGTTGGGTTGCGGGTGATTTCCACCGACTTCAATACGAACTACAAACAACAGTAAACCAAATCCTTTTTATCTTGTATTCGGGATTATCAATTAAGGCCCCAAGATCTCATGACAATAGAAGGACGTCCCTGACTTGAGAATTGGCTTAAATGTGGATCAAAGAATGGTTGACCACGAGTCAAACGTGAGGAAAAATCCTAAAGGAGCGCTCGATAATCCAAATTATACTACGATTACAATCGACTCAATTTAACCCCGATTTTAATCCGATTTTGGGAACCAACTTCTTAGGGATGTTAAGACTAAATATTTGGACGTCGCCTCATTTATTCTCGAGTTTTCCGTTAGGCCTTAAAGTGTCTAAAAAGGAAAATTTGGACACGGTTTTGGGCCCGCAAGTGGGCCAGCCCAAGACTGGTAGCCCACTGAGCTTTGCGCCCAGCCAGCCCAACCCAAGAGAGCCCAAGCTAGCCCATTCCCTTCTTCCTTCTCAACCCATAAGCTTCTCTTCTTGGCCTTTTCTTTTGTGGGCCAAGTGGACTTTGTTTTGACTTTGTCTAACTTTTTTTTCATTAGTCTTTGAAGCAAGTGGATTAGCCACTTACCTTAGCCTCCTAGACAAGTTCAACTAGCCCACTCTCTCTCCTCCATTTCCCCATTTTAGCCGCCCCACCTCAGCCCCTTTCTCTCTCTCTCCTTTTTTTCTCTTCCTTTTTCTCTTCTTTTTACCGCCCCTTATAGTCCATCGCCGATTGCCGCCATCGCCGGAGCTGCTGCCATCATCTAGCATGGAGCCACCAACGTCTGGAGGCTAGCCACTCACCGCTAGCCACCCTAGGTCACCGCCAGACACCCTAGCCTCTACTACCTTTTTCCACTAGAACAGCATTCCGGTGCTGTTTTGGCCATATTCGGCCATCGTCCGTCGTCTGTCACCATCCTAAGCTAATCCCACATAGTCCTCGCTCTTGCCGCTATGCCGGTATCGCTAAATTTTTTAGTCACATGAGTTAATTTCTAATCCCTTAGTTAGGAATTAATCTTGCTTATGAGTAGTTTAATAAGTATAATGCTTGGATTATGCTCATGGTTGATGATGGATTAGCATTTTTTTATTATTGATCAATTTGGATTAGTGTTAACCATGGTTAGAATAAAATAACTGCGATTAGATTAAAGTAACTATAGTTAGAATAAAGTAACTTGGTTAGATTAAAGTAATTTTAGTTGGGTTAGTTAACCTTAGTTGGATAGGGAATAGTAACCATGGTTAATATTATTAAATATTATTATTATTTTTGGATTTAATAATAATAATTTATTATTTTCGGAATAATTAATTAATTAATTATTATTTTATTATTATTTTGTAATTTCGAATTACTATCATTATTTAATTTGAAATAGTAATTATTTTTGGGAAAAATAATTAATGGTAATTATTTATCAGAAATAGTTTAATCAAGATATTTTGTGAAAAATATGATTAAGGCTTATTTTTCCTAATGTTAATTGTGATTAATTTCTTAGTTATTAAAGGAATATGTTTTTGTTAAATGAAGGTTTTGGAAAAAAAAAATGAATTGTTATTAATATTAAGTGGATGAATTATTTTATTATTATGGTCTAATGTTGATTATTTTTGAGAATTATGAGGTGCAAGTGATTATTAATTGACCATTGTTGTCATCCGCCATGGAAGTATGTGGTTCCCTTAATTGCTAATTGTTGAAATTTTCATGAGTACTTGGATTGTTGCTGTTGTACGTGACTGCTGAATATTGCTACATTTCATTATATGTGTGTCAACTACAGTAGTATGTCGTGTGAGCACAAACTATGTTGCATTCACGACAGAGCAAGGATAAGAACGAATTGATTGATGATATGTTACATGGTCACATTAAGAGGAGAGCTCGGCGTTGTCAAATGACCGTCAATCCTTCGGGGTTGTGCCGTGGCCCTTTGGTCGCCTAACTTCGGTCAATTGCATGATAGTGGTTAGTTGTAGAGTTGCAATAGAGATCAAACCCATGCTCCTTAGGGAGTGTCATTGGTGGGAGATAACCCATGACGTCATGGGTTGTGCCGTGACCCAGGGGGTCGTAATAATTAGAGCACGTGTGAATATTGAGACATGAGAAAGTTATATGAAAGGCTATAATTATTTGCATGCCTCTTAATCTTATTATGAATTGAGTGATAGTTTTTGCAGGTTGTGTGTGCCAAAGCCAAGTAGGGTTGCCTGTGGTTGCATCTATATATTAAATTGTCTTTTGTTAATGCTTCTATGGGGTATGGTGTTTGGTTGTTTAACGAGACTAGGTTGTATGTTAGACTACCTCGAGGCAAGTGAAGTTTCTAACCAAGACTTAGGACTTTAATTTGTTGAGCTTATCTCAACTCATCGTGGTTAACAATTTTCAGGACCCTAGAATGACGTAATACCCAAGGTGATTTGGCGCAATTTTGTGTGTGAGCACCACATGACAACGGTGTGGGTGGATGAGGGATCGAGAGACCATTATGCGCCTCACGTCTTTAAAGCATGGTTCCTCCGGATGGGAGACATCTTGTACGGTCCCCTCAGGAATTCTGATAGCCGACCGAGGAAGTCTAGGATCCCATGGACTTAGATTCCCCTGATGGTGAGATCTTCGACCCGACAACTGAAGAGACTGATCCTTCAGAGGACAATGAGTAGGCAGCTGTGGCCTAATCCTTTTTTGACGAGCCCCTCCCCCACTTGTATAGAGATAAGTTAGCCAGGCTAGTCCCTTTTTTAGTAGGCCTTAGCATATTGCCTGTAGTTATGCATATATATGTATGCTATAGATAAATAAAATGGTGTTTTTGTCTTTCATTTGCTGTATTTACTGCTATATCTATTGATTATTGGTTTGGGAGTTTTGTTTCGCTTCCGCATGTGCTTAATTATAAAATAAAATAAATTAGTCGACGACAATACCTAGGACATCATGCAATTAGACATCAAGTAAATTGGGGTTGTCGTGAGCCGAGGGTCGAGGCACAACAATTGAAGTAGTGATTATTTAAATATTTAGGAAAATTATCAATTTAATTTTAAACCTATTGTACGATTATTAATTCAATTTTAATTTTTCAATTTTGTCAATATAGTCTTATACATTTGTGCGATATTTTAAGGGCTAGGCTATTTCTACCTCATTTTAGTTAAGGCACTCATTTTTCCAAGTTTTTAATTGACAATATTTTAATATATTTTAATATATTTATTAAAAATTTTTTTTTTTTTTTTTTTTTTTTTCTTTACGGTGAGGGTCACTAGTGGCCCTCCCCCCGCCCCCTGAACTCTTCAATTTTATTATTTTATTATTTTTTTTATCAAGCTAAGGGAAAAAAAATGCATTTATTTCTATCACCTCTTTTATTAGTATCAATATACAAATGATATATTACACTCAACAAGATATTATCATATTCTGCATCATGCTATCACTTTGCTTAGAGAACGTTATTAATTTTAATATGTCATATCATATTTAATTAACAAAAGCTACATAGAAGATTCAAAATATATATTTATGATGGCTTAGGAACAAACAATTAATTACCTATTTTTATCTAATAGTTTGAGCAAAACTATGTATCTAATTATCTACCCGATCTTGATTAAAAAAATGGAATAAGAAAATTAAGCAAAATATGGAAAGGTAATTTATTAGAAACATGATCAAATGTTAAACATTTTTATATTTAGATCATATCTAAATATTAACAAATGTGAAGCACAAAAAGCAAAAAAAAAAAAAAAAATGAACTTCTTGTTTTCTCTACTCCTACCACAAAGAAACTAATTAATATCGATTGTAAATTCAATCTCATGGCAAGTGGATCAAAACTTTAAAATGTGCTTAAAACTTTCCTCTAGAATAATTTGAATTGAGTTTGAAAGTGAAGAAACTATAGCTAGATTTTCAACACCCATTTTGCAATTTATATTAAAGTGTGAAAAGCTCAAAACAAAGTCGCTAAAATTAAATCATGATGTAATTTAACTTTGAAATAAAGTTTCGTTCAAACTATTTGACAAAAGAAAAAGCAATTAATTGTGTGTTCATAAACCATTATAGCAATCATAGATAGATATTTCTAATTTTCTATTTTGCTTTTGGATTAAATTTATGAGACCATAAATTAAAATTAACTACTTCCTTTAGGCAAAGTGATAAAAAGATGATATCTTATTGTTATAAGAGAGCCAATAGAAATAAAGGGAGAGGGACGGATGGATGGACGGCATTTCATTAATCGAAAAAAAAGAAGTGTTTTAGCCAAAATGGGATGGAAATAATGCCACTCTACTTAAACGTAGTCTTTATTGCCAATTGCAATCGCAAATTTCAACATGAAAATCAACAAATTGCTCACAATTAGCATGCCACTTAAGATGGCCAGCGATGACTAAATGCCATGTTATCGATATTCAATGGCCATTGGCGAGAAATAGTATAGTGAAATATCGAGCATAAGTTTATAACTGAATTGACAAAACTAAAAAGTAGGCTTGATTAAGAGGAATAATTAATTTTGATAAAAAAAATTATGACAATTGTAAATTTATTATTGGACAATCCAATCAAATCATTGGCAAATACATTTTTTTATTAATTCTAAATACATCAAAATTTCAAAAGAAAGAGAAGACATGAAAAGAAGAAATAATCTTAAATGTGGGACTTATAAGAGATATTATGGTCAATTTCAGATAATAAAAGGCATCGAAAGTCAAAAAATGGATGGAAAAAAACATGAGACTTTATGCATTTATCCTTTTCATATAATTGCTCATTTAAATGTCAAACTTAACCTATTGTAGGCTTGAGGAGTTTGGGCTTGGTAAAAGGAAGTTGGGCCTAGTCTTTAGTTTAGGTCTATTGTGGGGCCTAGGTTGAATTGGGCTCAGCCTGGGAACTCAATCGCGAGCTAGTCTAGCTTGGTGGGCCCATGTTTAGCCCTTTTCAAGGCAATGCCAAGAGCCTAGTCCATGTCCCTATCCTTAGATTAAAAAATAATAATTGGTTAGGAAAAAGCTAGTTGTTTTCTTAGTGTAATATGTGCCTTTACTTGGTGGATCATTATTTGATTTGTGTGCTTAAATCAAAGTGTTCGATTGTCCCTATTCATGGATAGTTTGGTTCCCTTTTCATTTCACATATGTGTCACGGATCCAAAGGTTCCATGATCAATAGACCGTTCATCATCAAGGAAGAATGACCAAAACACCCCTGGAATTCACCAAGTGCTTCTAGAACATTCTTAGGGATGGGCGATATGGTAATTATGCCGTGGTCTAGAATTCTCTCTGCATAAATGCCAATAGTTGATAGGTGAGGCGGTACGATCTCATTCGCCAAATGAAAACTCAATAATGGTTGTAATCCAAGGGCCTCAAATATAAGAAGGGGTGCCCTCCCATTCATTTGTATCCATCCAACCATTTAGCAAACAAAGTTTCATTCTCTCTCTAGACTTTCTCTCTCTACGATCCGAGTGAGTTTAGTGATCGATTGATCTAAAGAAGGCTTGGATTAGGCACCAATGATCCCAATCGATTCAAAATAGCCTAAGTCATCGTACGGTCACAATCCCAAGCGATCAACTCGTGACAAGTAGAAGAGGAGCCAGGAAGAGAGATCTGAGGAGCATCAACTATTCGAGAGAATGTCGAGCTAGGAAGCTATTGTGGATGGAGAGGCTAGCCAAGTCAGAGAGACTTGCAACCAAAGCAAAAGAAGAGGAGCCTCATCGAAAGCCGTTGCCACGCTCGATGAAGAAGTTTGCAAGGATGCAAAGCGCTGTGGCTGAATCATAGATGGACTCGATGATACTCAAGACTAGATCATGGAGGTTGAAGGCACTCTTTGTAAGGACTTCACGAACGCCATCAATGATGCAACAGTCCCTCTCTAAGCCAAGGACGATGCTCTCAAAATGTTGATTGAAGACTTGAGGGAGTGAGTCCAAGCGATTGAAGAGGAGAACCCCCAACGGGATGAGGTTGAAGCCATGAAGGTGGAGATCCAAGAGCTCAAGATAGAGCTCGCGCTATGCAAGCTAAGCATCGCAAAATGGAGTGGTGCCTACTCAAGCAATGCCCAAGATAGAGGAGTCAAAGCCTAAGGAATTCAAAGGCAATCGATCTGCCAAAGAGGTGGATAACTTCATATGGAGCATGAAACAATACTTTAGAGCTACCAACATTGAGACGAGGGTGTCAAGGTACAAACTGCTGATATGTTCCTTATTGATACCACAATACTTTGGTGGTATAACAAGTGTGATGAGATCAAGCGTGGCGCCCATCTTGTGGAAACATTGGATGACTTCGTGAAAGAGTTATGAGAGTAGTTCTTTCCCAAGTTTGCTCAATAAGAAGCCCGTAGCAAACTCCATCACCTCAAGCAACAAGGTACGATCTGAGAGTATGTGAAAGAACCCACTGAACTCAAGCTTCAAATCAACAACCTTAGAGAAGAGGAAGCTTTCAGGGCATTTTTAGATGGACTCAAGCTGTCACGACCCCCTTCCAAGGGTCCGAGTTGCGGGTTATTTTCACGACATCCCAGGTTAGTCGCCGTCCCGATTCATTTTACCTTCTTTATATGCACATGCAGAAGCATAACATAACAACAACATCCCCGACAAACATCACTAGAAGAACATGGGACGCAAGTATATAATACTACTATTTTCATTAGTAGCTCGTGTACAACTAACTTTCATATTACATAATATAAAAGGCTTGGGTATCCCTATCTCCGCTACCTCCACGGCTTCCAAAATTGGGAACCCTTTTTCCGTTACGGGCCGGTATCACTAATTAGCATTTGTCTCGTCAAACATGAACCCTCCACTTGGGTTCATCGGGCCTCTAAAGCCACAAATAGGCCCGATTATCTCACCGTCCGACCAAACGTACCATGCCTCGTAACGGTGAGGGACCAACTCGATTTGTCCCTCGTGCACCCATACGGTTGAGGTATATCTCTGGTACGTTATCCCTGCTTCGACATGTATGACGTCTACGGTTGACCCTTCTATTCTCATCGGTAGACCAAAATGTACAAGAGGAGGATTGGCCATCTTATCAACCTGTAAAGGTAAATGGGGTGAGTTTTAGGGAAACTCAGTAAGTAAAACCTCTACCCTTGGCTAGCGTGACATCCCTTCATTAACGACTAGCCAGAGCAACTCATGTAGACAGTGTCGATGGCAGATCAATTGCAACTCACATATAATGTCACGACTAATGCAAGGGTTCTACTTACTCACCCATCGACTAACACATAAACATATATCTTCCACACTCAAGCACATATACAAGGGTTTCACTTACTCACATGTCGGCTAACACATAAATCAATATTACCTATACTTGAGCATAACCGGTATTCGTGTAGATCACTTTACATCGTCCTAGCTCAACCAGGCCCTCTCGACTCTTGCCGAGGCTTCTCGAGGCTTCCAGGGGTTACTCGGGACATCCCGTTGCCGGGGTACCAGTTGACGTTGTCCTGGCTCAACCAGGCCCTCTCGACTCTTGCCGAGGCTTCTCGGGGCTAGCTTCCTAAGGCTTCCGGGGGTTACCCGGGACATCCCGTTGCAGGGGTATCATCATCTTTCCCATCTTTCATGGGGTGATCTCACAAATGCATCACTTATGCCAGTTCTCATCCTTTCCTTAAGCCGACTCATTCATGACTCAACGACAACATCATGCTCATACAGAATCATGCATGTCGTGCTTTCTACGACTCAAGTCTAATGATGCCATGATAATTCTAAGTCCGAGGTTTGGCTCAAACGCTAAGTATTAAGGGTCCCGCACCAAATCCAAGACATGAGCTCGGCACACTACAATGTCCACCAAGACCTTGTGGGCTTGAGCGATCCCCGTACCAAACGAGACTAGGCGTCGGCATGTCTTGATGCCGATCCAAGACCTCGTGGCCTTGGGCGATCCTCGTACCAAACAAGAGTTGAGTTCCGACACTTCATTACCGACTCAAGCTTTATGGCTTTGGGCGTTCCCAACTTGCGTTGAACACCAACGACGAACCATGGCACTATCTTGGTCGTGAAATAATCACGCACATGCATAAGATTCACGTATGAACCAACGTACACATAATCTTCCATACAATCACGGTTCAACAAGAGAAGGCCGTCTAGTCCTCATGATAGAAATGATCATACTAGGGAGAAGTAAGAGATTCTACTTACCTGGACGAACCTCACGAAACTAGAGAAACTACTTGATAGAGAGAAAGCGGCTTCCTTGAAAACCAAAGGAGAGAGTGGGCGTGAGGAGGAAGAGGGGGGCCAAGGAAGGAGGAGAATGGTGCAAATGGTGAGGGAGGAGGAGAGGCTTCTCCTATTTATAGTCCCCGAGCTCATCATTGCATTTCTAACCATCCAATCCTCTCTTTCCAAGTGGCCCGCCTAGAATCCTTAAGTAGCAAGCCTATTTTCCTCAATAATTGCGCCTAAGGATGATTAGGCATGGCTAAATGTTCTACTTGGCGGTCTAATGAGTAGACGTCATCGACGATGGCCTGCCTTTCACTTTCCTATTGGCCCACTTGCCCTCATTTATGGGCATTTATGGAAGTTTGACTAGGAAGTCACCTAACTTGCCAACTAAGTTTCTAAATTTCCATAGGTTCATAATGAAGGTTCGGGTGTCGCCTTCCGATTGGGCCATGTGTAATCCATCTCCATCATAGCCCCCAAGATATTTTTGACCACCATCATGACCTTTGAAAATTAAAGGATAAGCCTTATCCAATAACATTAATGAGGCTTCTAGAGAATTATTCTTCTTTTGACTTTTCCTTCCTCAAGAAGGCGGTCCGGAGAATTCCACCATCCAAGTCGGTTTCGGGGCCGAAAAAGGGATCATAGTACATATCTCGGAAAACCAATTTACATGTGCCCGGGGTCCAGGCCACATACCCCAAATTCGCCCAAATCGCTTCCTTAGGCGGTTGGTTGGCCTTGAGGGTCGGCCCTACGGTCGGCACAATGGCTGGCCTTTGGGTCAGCACAGTCGGCTCTGGGCGGCTCTGGAATTAGCCCTCAGGCCAGTCCCTAGGCCTCCTGCCGAACCTAGTGCGACTTTCCCTCATAATTCGGTCCTTGGTCCTCGGATCGGTTCAAGGCCAATTCCAAAGCTACCCATGGCCTAGCACTAAGTCAAGGTAATCATGGACCTTAGGAATTTCGACGGAATAGCCGGGTCTCTCCTGAGGCTCATTCCGATTGACGCCCGATCCATCCGCATGGTTCATGGTCGGCGTATTACCGATCCATGGTCGGACATTACCAATTCGAGATTCATTTCCGATCACTACGAATTAAATAGGAAATGATGCATTTTTTGTTGGAAGACGATCACTTTTGGTCAAGTTGGATCGTCCGTGGATTGGTGCATAGCCGAGCGGAATAACCCGCGGCAAGGCGCTATGACCGTTCGGATTGACCCATGACCATTTGCCGATCCAAAATCGTCCCATGATCAATTCTTGTGACCGAAAAGTCGTCTTATGAGCTGGTAGTCCGTCCCCATCGGTATGGTCGGTATGCCTTTCATGGTCGACGTCTCAACTAGTTCATGACCGGTCGATCGATCGGACCATGACCGATCCTTGATCCTTGCCAATCGAACCAATCGATCCATGGCCAACGCCCCATGGTCGACTCATTCATGACCTTATGGCCAATTCTTACAGGGTCGGTTTTCAAGGATGTTACACAAGCCGTGGGCAAGATGCCCAGGAGGCGGCAAAGAAGGAGTACATCGAGGGCTTAAAGGCATTGGAGGGGGAGCTTGGGGACAAGGCTTACTTTGGAGGGGAGAGGTTTGGATATGTGGATGTGTCATTGATACCGTTGTCTAACATGTTATATGCTTTGGAGAAACTAGTTAATTGTAGCATTGCGGAGGAGTCCCCTAAGCTGGTGAAATGGGCCGAGCTGTGCATGCAAAAGGAGAGCGTGGCCAAGTCATTGCCTGACCTGCACAAGGTCTATGGGTTCCTCTTGGTGCTCTAGAAGAAGCTTCAGCCCCACTAAAATCTTGAGTCTGATTATGCTCATCTCATCCCTCTTTTGTTCAATAACCCATCTCCTCTAGACAAGGCTTGCTCTTTCCACTTTCAACGATTTCAATTTAGCATTATCTTTTGCGTTATTTGTGCACATGTACCTCTAACATGCTTTTTTTTTTCTCGATGATGAAATGCTTTTTCATTCATCGGCGAATTATTTTATTTTATATGCATATGTGTACCAACATCATCAAGCAAGAAAACATAGCAAACAAAGCAATAATGAATACTAAGGAAATAAAGTTGGGTAGATAGATAAGTAAAGCAAAGAAAGTCCAATTCGGAGGTCCTGGGTAATATTAACACAATGCCTTGTTATTTACGTCTACGGTAGAACCTCGATGAGCTTATTCATAAAAATAAACATGCCTAAATGCAATCAATTATGACGAAGTGAAAACTTGTCAAAAATAGATCTAAAGACACTCAAAAAAAGTCTGAATACTATTTGGTGAAAAAAAAAAAAAAAACTTGGATGACATGCCATAACTGACTACATCATAAGAAAAAGTCAAAAGCCAACTTTGGAAAGCTCAGAGTAGACCAAGAATGGGATGACTACCTACAAACGAAACAATGATCTGTGTGTCAGAGTTGACAGTTCCTTGGCCATCAAACGACCCGTGTGTGCATCTGGTGAGTAGAATTAGCCAAGACAACCTTCATTCATTAGTTCTTCCAAAGAACAATACAACGAATAGCTTCCTTATACGAGATTGTACCATGTGCAACTTTGTTTGGGCGTCAAGTCCTTCGAACAAGATAAGAAATTACTTTTGGCTCAACAACTAGTTTTAGCCTGCCATAGCCTCATCAAGAGAGCAGCATCAGCTCCCAACTAATTTGTGCACGAGAGGCCACCTTCAGAGCTCCTATGTATTATAATCATTTGATCCTAGAACTCCTAGCATCAACTATCCTAATGCCACTCCCATGAACTAGTTATATTCATCCCCTCTGCATCAATCGCTCTTCACCTAATAATCCTAAGCATCACTTATAAGTGTCACGAGTACGGGAGAATTCACGGACTATAACATACTCCCCCACTCAATTCCGCAACACCCTCGTTGCAGTTTGTTCTATCACTTTCTTAACTATTGATGCACCACTTTTGGACACTAAATCAAATGGTCCCGCTTGCCCAATCAAATAGGGTTTGCTTTATTGGCAGCCTCTTTTGATCGAGTTGTTTAAGCCCTTTGTGATCACTTTCACTTTTCTTGGCAAGTGTGGCATCCTTCACCCACCTTTTTTGCCTACTAAGCATTTTGACCCCAACAAACCAATAGAGATTCTTTTCTTTATTGAAAATGCGGCAATAAACCTCTTCTCAACATTCATCGATCGATCCAGGAATGTCATCCCCATTCAGCAAGAAATTAGATCTTCCCTATGCCCCCACTATCATCCTAGAATCTAGTCGAGAGCCGCGCTTTATCCAAGCACCTTTTGCCTCTACAATTCACTCTCTACCCTTGTAGGACCGAGTAGACCATAGGGTTGTTCCAGCTCAACCCACTTATTGGAGGGATTCTTGCTCTGATACCATATTGGTCACGGGCTGATAGTTCCTTGGCCACAAAGCGACCTGTGCGGCGCCTAACAAGCAAAATTAGCTAAGCCAGCCTTCATTCATTAGTTGTTCCAAAGAACAATACAACAAATAGCTTCCTTATACAAGATCATACCATGCTCAGCTTTGCTTAGGCGTCCAATCCTTCGAGCAATACAGCAAATTACTTTAGGCTTAATAACTAGTTTCGGCCTGCTATGGCCTCATAGGAGAGTGGCATCAACTCCTAATCAATTTGTGCACAGGAGACCAACTCTACCTTCATAGCTCCTAAATACTATAATCATTTGATCCTCAAACTCCTAGCACTAATCGTCTTAACGCCACTCTAACGAACCAGTTGTATTCATCCCCTATGTATCAATCGCTCTTCACTCGATAATCTAAGCATCATCTCACAAAGGTCACAAGTACAGGAGGATTCACGGACTGTGACATGTGCATCGGCCATTTAGCCCACTTTGGGCCTTAGATCGATCCCAGAACCATAGTTTGATATACCCTTTTTTTACCGAAAGATGATATGGATCAACATATTAAAATTCCAAGCATGAAAAGATAGATATCAATCAAGATAAGAGACATCAACATTTCAATGATGAGACATGACAAATTGACTAATCATGGTTTATAGTGAATCGCATTATGCTTTCGGGAATGGTATAATGCTCTCAAAGCATAGATTTCCAACAAAATGACAAGACATCTCACTAAGCTTGCATGAACAAACTCAAGGGATTGAAGGTCAAGAAAAGCGCAATTATCTGACTTTTGGTGTATTCGACCATAGTATGTGTTGATTGCAAAACATTGTCGAGCAAGCATATAGCAGCTGGATCGAGTTATGAATTTCAGGTCACTTAGCCTTTTAATGCCCCCACAAAATGACGGTGGTTGTCATGTGATTATATGAAAGGTTTGTTTACAAGCCACGCATTATCAAGTTGCAAACTTGCTGACACTTCTCTACTTAGCTAAAAATGACAAATTCATTATGATTTCTACACAACATTTCTATGTGGATTTCAATGTTTAGTATTGACTCCAAAGCACTAATTCTTGGTAGGGAAAAGTACCAAAAAAATTTAAACCCATTGTGTTGGTACAAATTCAGTTCCAAATCTTTTAGTTTGACCAATTTATTTCTAAATCTTTTTATATTGGTACCAATTAATTTCATCCACCAATTTAGGCCAGAAATTGTTGACATAGACATCAATCATCCTACCTAGCATGGTTACTGTTGATGTGGATAATTTTTTATTTTTTTGAATTTTTAAATTATCTCCTATTTTCCTTCTTTTCTTTTTTTACTTTCCTTTCTCTTTTTTATCTCCTTAATTTCCCTCAACCAATCATGAGCCTCCATGATGACCGGCGAGGGTGAGGGTTGGGATGCTGTCATTGGCCAAAGGCGAGGTTGCCCCTCACCCAACTCTTGCTAGAGGACGACAAGTCCCCTTGCCATCGCTAGAGGCCAAACCAACTTTTAATGAAGACACAAGTGATGAAGAAGTAGAGGAAGCCAATCGTGAGGGCAACAACGGTCATAGGGAAGAGAAGCTGATCCCACCTCACCGCTTCAATTTGTGTATCTATTACGCAGAAAGAAATGCCCACACATCCTCCCAAAGGCACCACCAGCGGCAAGACAATAGTGTGGGCTTCCAAAGGGGGAATGCGCAAAAAGCAGTAAGCTTGAGAGGGGGGTAAATGTGATGCGGCGACGATGGTTGGTGGGTGGCTTGTGAATTCACTAGTGAGGACTCTGGTTCTTCTAGGTTTCAACTCGAGATGCCCCTCCAAGCACCTGCGACAATGGACTGGGAAAGAAGGGAAATGCAAGTTCAGCATCCCCTACTTTGATTCTCAAATCAAAGATGGAAGAACAGCCAGAGGACCCTCACCTAGTCCTCGCTAGAGGCTGGCGAGGGTCGAACACCATAGCCTAGGTGAGGCTGCCCCTTACCAGTCTCCCCCAAATAGCAAGAGACCTTGCACAAGCAAGGGCTACACAAGGGTCGCCTCGTTGGATTTGGTGAGGATTAGCCTTACCCGTGGCCAACCAAGGCATCCTAGCCCTTACTCTCACTAGTGGCTAGTGACCTCTATCAACCATCATGGAGACCGGTAGAGGGAGAAGAAAAAAGAGAGGAAAAAAAAAAGATAAAAAGAAAAGATAAAAAGGTTAAGATAAAAATTTATAAAAATTTTGAAAATGAATTAAAAAAAATTAAAAAATTTGTTCATGTCAGCGTCGATCATGCACGTAGGACAATCGGAGTCCACATTAGTAATTTCTAGCTTAAAGTGACTCGATGGACTCAATTGGTACTAACATAAAAAAGTTTATGACTAAATTGGTACAATTAGAAAATTTATGACTGAATTAGTACCAGTGCAATAAGTTTAAGGTTTTTTTAGTAGTTTTCCTTTTTCAGGTACTAAGTATTGTCCACTTCCTCAGTAGCATGAACTTCTTCTACAATATGATCCATCCAAACTTCACAATCTTACAAATCTCAATTATCTCACCCGTTGCACTTGGGTCTTTCTAAGCATATTGATGTACTGATGTTATCCAAATTATTCTCATTCCATTTGGTCCATGTTAAACACCTTGACAATTCCATATCCCTTACTTGCTCACCCAAATCTAAGATTCCTTCCAACTCTAAACTTTCCACTCAGTATCTTGTTCTTCATTTGTAGATTAAGAAGGCTCTCTACTAACACAAACATCATGTTGTCAACATCATCTACTTAGGAACTTGTGTTTGTAAAGATATTTCATTTGCTCACACAAATATACATTTTAGTTCAAACAAAATGTTTTGTTATCTTAAAAATATATAGTGGTTTTCCTAACATATTGAAGCTTCCTCAACTAGTACTAAAGGTAATCTTAAAACTTGAGTTGAATTATTGGTACATTTATCATTAGATTGTGTTTGGTCATTTGGATTTTTAGCTAGGATATAGATCGATAGGACATGAGATAAAATCTAGGGATTTTGATATATCATATTTACTATTAGAGATTCATAGTAGTAAAGCCGAATATTTTTCATATCCTATCATGTCCGTTGTTTGATAAATAGGGAGTAGTGTAATTAAACTTGAAAATACACAAATAGATATGGTAAGAATTTCTCTTAATTTACTTCTAAAGAAATCACAAATGCACAAACAAAAATAAGCCCTAACAATCATGATTATTTTGCGATCTAAATCTTAAATAGCAAAGTAGCTCCTTGTAGGATTCTAGAGCCACCAATCATGATAAGAAATATCGATGAGATAGATCAACTAACAAATGTGAATTTAATAAAAAAGAAAACATGATTATTCACCTTCATAATAATGCTTCAACTCTCTCAACAATTTCGTGAAATTTCAACGTGATCAATAGAGTTATAGATGAGAACAAGTTTCAACTCTCTTGTTGCTTTTTTTGAGTTTTTGACGTGAACTAGAGAATTATAGAGCAGGATGTTTGACTCTCTCATAGCTTTCATGGAGCTTTGACATAAATCAAAGAATTACGCAAGAGTTTTGAAATTTCAACAAGAGTCAAAGATATGGAAGAGAGGGGAACAGACAGAGAGAGTGAGGTTTTTTTAAAAAAATCTAATTGCCCCTCCTTCCAGAATTAGAAAGATCTTTTCAAATTTTGAATTTGTTCATTTAAAATTTGAGTTTTACTACTTCAATTTTATTCAGTTAATTTTTATTATTTTCCTTCTCTATTTTATTTCTTTTTTATTCTCTCTAATCATTTCTTAATAAAAATTTAATAAATAATAAGCTATACTCATAATCTAAAATATGTGATAAATATAGATACTAAACATATATACATACATATATATATATATATATATGTTAACACCTGATCTTTAGTCAACACATCAATAAAGGTAGAAAAGGCAGATTTCCAATTGCAACAAAGCCCTTTTTCAAATAAAAAGTGTCGTTTTCCAATTCTATGACTAAAAAATCAAACCTAAGTCAAATTTTGGCTTTTTGCATAAAAATGTTCCTTTCCAATTTAATTTCACTTTAGAAGTGAAGATTTCGGAAAAATTCAAACATTTGACTGAAAAATCGAATTTCTAGTGAAAATCAACTAGGATTTAACTTTTGATCAAACCTTTGACCATAAAATTAGAAAATATGAAAATCACCAAATCAGCTTATTTTAGCTTCAATTTGACTTTGGCATCAAGAAATTTACAAAACTTAATTAAGGGCCTACATGACAACGCTTTTATTCCCGGGAACAATTTCTGCTCATATCTTTTTTATTCTATTTCCGAGAACAATTTCTGAACATTTGAAGGCATTTGGTAATTGTCTAAAATTTTTACTCGGGAACGAAGTGCATTTGGTAAAAAAATTTAATCTTTTAATTCTTTTAATTGTTTAGTACTTTTTGTTATAATTTTCTTTTTTTCTTTTTTCCTTTTCTTTTTCTTTTTTCTCTCATTTTTCCTCTTGGCCGCCACCACTAGTGGTAGCCAACGAGCAGCCGGGCAAGCTTTGACGAGCTCACCAGCACCTCGCCAAGCCAGGGCAAGGTCCAGCAAGCTCACCGGAGCCTCGCCCAGCCACTAGCGAGGCTTAGCCTCGTAGATCTGGGCCAGGCCGAGCCTCGCCCAGCCACCGGCAAAGCTCGGCCTCGTAGATCTGGGCAAGGCCGAGCCTCGCCCAAGTGACACAAGGCCAGGCCTCGCCCAAGCGACGGGAGGCTGAGCCTTGTCGGTGGTGACAGAGCGAGGCTTGGCTCGCCCGGCCTCGCCTAGATCTGCGAGGTTGAGCCTCACCGATGGCCGGGCGAGGCTCCAACGAGCTCACCGGACCTCACATGGCCGCTCACCGGCAGCAGCAATGGGGTGGCAATGGGGCAATGATGGGTTGGGAGGAGGAAGATGAAGAAGAAGAAGAAAGGAAGGGAAGGGAAAAAAAGAGGAGAGAAAAGAGAGAAAAAAAATTGATTCTTAAAATTATTCCTAGGAGCGAGAAGCAACTTTTTTTTTGCTTCTAGATTCTACTCCAAACTTGTTCCGGGAAACAAATTTGTTCCCAGGAATAAAAAATTTTACCAAACGCATTTCTGTTCCAAATCTACTCTCGGGAACAAAAGAACATAATCAATTGTTCTCGGAAGCGTTACCATGCAGACCCTAAAAATCTCATTTTCTGAATTTCTTAGTTTTAGGTTCAAAATCGACTAAAAATAAAATTACTTTGGTTCTTAGTTCCTTATATGACATTTGATCTAGAGACAATTATCAATTTATTCGTTCAATCAATTTCAAGATCGGGCAAAGAGAAATGTGAATTGTCATTTTTGCCCCTAATTAGGGTTTCGAATCCATTCGACGTGATTTGCAAGCGAATACTTCAATTCTACTCAATTTTGTGAGTTAATCCAAATTCAATGTCAATTTTGGAAATTCATTTGCCAACTCATCAATTTGGGAGATTTAGATTTCTTGACCTTAAGGAAATAGGGTTATTGAGTTTCTATTCGAAAAATTCAAATTGACTCATTCATAACTAAGGTTTAATATAATGAATTGAGGTTTAATTTTAATATTGATCCTCAATTTAATTTTGACAAAAATGATGTGTCATCAATCAAAGGTCAATTTGAACGTATTAGGTCCCCAAAGGCATGGGTAATTAGGCTAATAGGTGTCTTGTAATTTTAATTGAATCCAATTTTGATTAATTTACAAATTTGATCAACGATTAGGTGAAATTACACATTTGAGCCTAGAAAGTCTAATTTGGTGCACCCATGGTATAGGCCTAATATTTTTCATCTTACTTAGGTAATCAAATCAATATAAATTGCCAAATGCATTCATATGGCTTAATTAGTTTAATTTGGCCCAAAACCGGACCATTTCTCTTCAAAATTAGACCATAGCCCTTCCAATTAGGTAAAATTTTCTTTCAATTTAATCATTAAGAGACCAAATTGCATAAATTCAAGAATAATTAGATCGAACCAGCCTCAAGAAAGACCAAACCAATCGAACTGATGTGAACCCATCCAACTAGCCGCCGGCAAAGGAGACCGATTCGGCCCTCCTCCGGCCGATTCTTAGCCACCAGCGACCACTAGCTAGTGGCTCATCCCATGGTCTATCCTCATGCCCTCATATTTTTCATATTTTACAAAAATGCCTCAAGTTTTTGTAAAATTACAAAATTGCCTCTAATTGGTCCTTAATTGTAAAAATAATTTGGATCATTAATGTTGTGAAATCTTAGCCATTAAAATGAGTACATACTTAATTCTAAGTTTACTTAAAGGCTAAGAAAGTTTTTTTGGATCTATAGGATTAATCGTTAACCATCGAATCAAACCAACAACTAGGATTTGAGATCAAAATGAAGTATAAAATGGACTTTCCCTCCAAAATTTCAAGGAGGAGGCTCATTGTGTGGGTTTTTGGGAAAAATTTCATAATCAATCTCTCTCTCTCTCTCTCTCTCTCTCTCTCTCTCTCTCTCTCTCTCTCTCTCTCTCTCTCTCTCTCTCTCTCTCTCTCTCTCTCTCTCATCAGTTTGAACAGTTTGGCCTGACTGCCAAAACGATTGCTCACTAGCCATTATTTGGCATTGCTACCATTGATGCCCCCTCCTTCAATGTCCACCTCCGTCCATCGAGCCTTTGGTGGTTGGCATTCTCTCCGGCAATGCCCCAAACCACCCGTTTCCCTCCTCCGATCACAGTCCCTCCTTCACTAGTCCAATTAGAGCCAAACAAAACCAACCTAGTTTGGTTTTGAGCTAGACTAAAGCCAAAGCTCCCCCAAGTCTTTTCCAACATCCTTCAGCGAGTTTAGGTGGTCTTTGAGGTGTCCTCGAAACTTTTTGGTTCTATTTTACTGAGAAAAGTGTAAATCAGAAATTAATCTCCTCAAAAACTTGCAAAAGATAAAGATTCGAGCCTCAAATCTAATGAAGTGAGGCTACTCTAGGTGGTTGAGGCTAGAATTTTCCCTAGGGATGGTCATTGAGCTTGATTTTGATATTATTTGGCTATAATAATGTTGCTTGAATGATTGATTATCATGTTCTTGAAAATGAATGTGTTCTGCAAATTCAGATCATTATGTGCGACCTCCTGTTTTGATGAATCTTAGCAGTTAAATGTCATCCAATGCCTTCAAGGTGTTCTAGACATTCATAGAGCATGTCAAGAGCTTCATTTTGATATATGATATGTCCTGATTGGATGTCATTCGCTGCTTCAATTATTTTTAGGAAGTCATTAATCTAATTTAGAAAAATGTTGCAGAAGTTTCTTCATCATGTTTTACCCAATTTTAAAGATTTTCTCCATTTTTTGTTGAATTTTTATGTTGAGATCTAGACCTATTTTTCTTCATAAGAGTTGCATGAAGTTGAATTGGTAATAACATATCCTTTTTTTTTTTTAAATTTTAGAGCAAGTTAAGAAGGTGAAATCTGCTCAAAAATCATCATTAGATTATTTTGCCTCTTATTTTTACCCAAATTTAGTATTTTTACCGATTTTCTAAAGATTTTTCGGTTTGGATTTTAAGACTGCGTCCTTCATGACAGTTGTTCCATATGATGTAATCTCTAACATATCTTTTTTCCAAATTTTTTGAGATATATGCGCCAATGTCTACTTTTGTGAATCGATTGTGATTGTTTAATGCATTTATTTCCTTATTCGTTTTAGTGATTTTTTATCGATTGATGTGATTGGATTTGGAACTTGGTTGCTGCATGAAAAATGTTTCAAAATGTGTTGTTTGCAACATGTAAATTTTCCAGAATTTCTAGAACATGTTTGATTATCGGGAATGCATGTTATTTAACCTTTGTGCATGCTGATTTTTCCATGATCTGCAGTTTTGTCAAATTTTTTTGAATTTTTTTGTATTAATTTGGAGTTATGTTACTTCATGAAAGAAGTTCATCTATGTCTTTCCTATGTCATGTAATTTTTTTTGGATTTTTCTGAACTCATATGATTGGTGAAAACCCTTGTGATTTGAGTTAGGGTCCTATCTGCCTTATTTTAGTCCGAATTACATTTGCATCAAATTAAACATGCAATTGATATTCCTTGACCAAAAAGATTTCATGAAGGTCATTTCATGCATCCATGTCATCCCAAGGACATTTGAATTCTTCCAAATGAGCATCATTAGATCATATAATTACGTATATTAGTGAAACCTTATTCTATCATTATGCATGTATTTCAAGATTGCCTTGTTTTTGCCATTTTCAGACCATGCTTTGTGATTGCATTCATGTACAGGTCTCTTAATGAAAGATATTCATGAGTTTATGCTCAATCTATATGATTTTTCTAACATTTTTTCCATATTATATAGTAGCAATAAACCATGCATCTATGTAATGTGACTACTGCCCTAAATATTACCCTTAGTATGTTTGTGTAGATATGCCAAATTAGACATATAATCAACCTCAATTGAGCATGTGATCTTTTAGAAATTCTTAATACATTTTTCAATTTTCTAATGATGCTTAAATTTGTCCATTTGCACGTCAATAAACCACTTTTCCATTTTTTGCAAAGTTACCTTGAAACTTGGAAAATTGTAAATTCAGAATGCATGTAAGATCATTTTCATGTCCGCACTTTGTCCCTTTTTATGAATTTTTATATTAAGATTTAGAAGTGGAGTCCTTCAAGAACTATGTTTGTCATGTTTAGGACTATCATGTGACAAAATTTGAGAATTTTGAGATGTTATTAACATGATCATATTGTCATGAAATTGTCACAAAGTATTGTTGCCCTATTCTATCCTAATACACTTTGCCATGCTCTCTGATTTTTATAAAATCATGTGTTATTCTTTGAGAAAACTTTCTTTATGAAAGTTGTTCTATATTGTGTGCTTGATGTGTCCTAATTTTTGTGATGTCAATTGGTCCATGGGTCCTATTCAATGGTTTGTCTTTTGATCCGATATTATAATTTTCCCTATTTTGTTGCTTGTGACATGTACACATTTTAGTTTTTTTTTTTTAGAAATGTATGCATGCATAAACAATTTTGATGTCTTCATGACTTTTAATCATCTTATTTTGAACTTTAGGTACAAAAATTTTCAAAAAATAAAAGACCATTCAATGGCTGTTCAATACTTGTGATTATATTTAGCGCCTGTTGAATGAATGAAGTGATTTGGTGTCAACTCACTAATTGTTTGATTGAATGAGAGTCAAGGTCTTCAAACTTTCTCGCATGTTTACTTTTGAGTTCTATGCATGTGACTGAAAGATATTCACACAAGCTCGATGCATGCTTGTGAGTCTAACTCGAGATCATTCATTAGAACCTGACTTAAGGGAACTTACAATGTTAGCCACCATGGGTGAATACTAATGATGGCTATAAGCATAAGTCATGCCTAATAATGAATAGGGTGACATTTTGTGGCACGTTACACATGTAATCTTAAAGGCTAACATTGAGACCAACTTGAATTGAGTCGATGATTCTTATTACTTGCCATGATTTGTGTGTTTTTGCTTGGTTTAATTTTTGTTTCAAACATGTCATGTTCATATAGCCTTATCATTCTTTTGATACTAAACATATGTCTCGATATCTCTTCCGACCTTTCTTGGTATCATTCTTTTGATACTAAACATATGTCTCGAGTTTTCCATCACGTTGTATAAAAGCCCAACAAGTTGGGGCTTTCTTTTCTTTCCTTTCTTTTGTTTGTTTTTTTAGGACTACATGTCTACATTTACCATTTTCTTTTAGTGTTTACTTTCTGCATTACAATTTCTATTAAAAATAGTTTGCTTTTCTTTTTACTTTTATAGAATTAGAATAGCATGAAACCAATATACACTCGTAGTCATATTTTTATTTCAAATGACACAAAAAGTAAAAAGATAGGCATAGTCACTTTTGGCAAACATAATGATTATTAGGTGCCGAAAGGGTGCTACTAGAAACATTAGCATAACCTAAGTCCCTAAACCCTAGATCTTTGGTTGTGTAGAAATTGAGGAGATCTACAGACTCTCGATTGGGCCTTCTAGCCGGTCCTTAAAAATTGAGGCTAGTGGTAACTCCAAACATTTATCTTAAGTTGTTAATCAACTTAGATAATAATCCTCCCGCTGTTGCACCGGGTAAGAACTTGGGACAATCCGCGCTTATGATTAATGGACCTCATTGAGATGATCATCATTAATATGTGTTCAAGCCATCTTTGACGTGATTTCCCTTTTTGAGGATCATCCGGTGAATAAATACCCCTAAATGCCATCCGTCCTTATGAACAACCATCACCGAGGGTAGGTCGCAACAATATAGAAAATATATATTTAAATAAAAAATTCAAATATATAAATAAAATGAAAGTTGTTTTTAATTATTTTGAATTTTCCTTTTTATATTAGAATTCATATATTATATATTTTTAATTATTTTTAAAATTTTATTAAACTTAAAAAAATTAATGAGAAAAGAACCTTTATCCCATCTTTCTGTGGGATTTTTATCCTCTTACATCCGACCTTAGCCCATCTTGTGTAAAAATCAAATACAAAAAGGGATAAATCTTACCTATCAAATGTACTCTAAGTCTCTATTTGGCAACTTGCCAAATAGTAATTATCTTTATTCTTTTATTCCTAAGAGTAGATTTGGAACAAACATCGATTTAATAAATTTTCTATTCTCGGGAATGAATTTATTCTAGGGTATAGATTTAAGAATCAAGAATAATAATAAAAAATTATTTTTTTGTTCCCGAGAACAATTCCAAAATCAAAGTCAAATTTTTTTCATTTATCTTCTATTCTCTTCCCTTTCATTTTCTTCTTCTTCCTTTTGGCCAATCACCGTTCTCGACCATGGCCAACGACCAGCCAGACGAAGGCTAGTGAGGGCGCCGGCCCCCAACAATGCCAAGCCACGGTAGCTAGGCAAGGTCGACCTCGCCTAGCATTAGCGAGGCTTAGCCTTGTTGAGCCACTACCAAGTCGACCTCACCTTGGCTAGGCAACATTAACCTAGCCCAACGAGGCTTGAGTCGATGAGCCTCACCATAGCTCAGCATTACGGGGGGCTAGCGACACTTCAGCAAGGTGGCTAACCCGAGTCTAGCCGGTCGCCAAACAACAAGTTGAAAAGGAAAAAAAGAAGGGAAAAAAGGATAGAAAAAGGAGAAAAATGTAATAAAATCATTTTAAAAAATTTAAAAATGGTTTGGACTAGAAATTTGAAGGGTCTTACCAAACGCATTTCTATCTCGGGAATAATTTTTTTTGGCAATTACCAAATACCTTCAAATACTCAAAAATTATTTTTATGAAAAAATAAAAAAATCATTTTTGAGCAAAAAATTGTTTCCTAGTATAGAATCATTACCATACACTACCTAAGAGTTAACCACTCTTTTTGCGAGAACAAGGATAAACACGCGACCTTCCTCCTATCATATCTTTGGGCTTTAGGGGCTCAACTCATAACAAAACTCGAGCTTTTTAAAATTATCTTCTTTATCGATAAATCAAGCCTATAATTGACCAATATGGCCATCTCAATTTTTGTAATTATTTGAAAAAATCATTATAATTTTTTGTCAAAAGAAAAATGAAAAACTCCATTTTTAACATAAATATGGCTAATTTTTACTTTTTAAAAATACTTTTGAGTTTCTTAAAAAAAGAAAAATATGAAAGTTTAGCTATTTTAAAGAAACTATGGCCTTATCTTTACATTCCTATCACTGCACTTTAGCTCTCAGATCCTTATTGTTAATTAAATTCCATTGTGTATATGTACTTTGATACAGCATTGTTGATTAGATCTTGGCATTGTGTCCTCTATCTCGACATATCATCGTTGATTAGATTTCAACATTGTATTTGATTGTCCTTGAATTATGTCGTTGATTAAATTCTAGCATAGTTCAAGTTTGAGTTAAGTTCTGAAGTTTGTGGGTCATTGGATTAGGTTCCAACTTGAACAGATGTTGTATAGTGTTTGAGATTGGAAAGACAATATTTACATTGCATTTGATATCTTGTGCCAGAGTTAGCAAGAAACCTTTATCCCTTTTAAATAAAAACCAAAGGAGGACTCTCACTAAAAGATATTTCCTTGTAGGGACAAAACTAGCAAAACACCCTCTTTACAAGTGGCACTGGCATTTGGCCTCAATTCACCACAAAAAAGGCACCCTTGAGTTCAAATTATCAAAGCTTCAACGGCAGAGGAAGTGATAACGTTGGACTTCTAGCCGAGCGGGTTCGCGATAAGGGCCAGGATTGCCCCGAGAGAGAAGGGCCGTGGACCTTTGATCTAAGGGAGGAGGCCCTTCTGAGCAACAAGGGCCCCCTGCTCCTGGAGATGAATGCGCTCCACAAGAAAGTCCCCGAACTCATCCACAACGGAGAGCCGGTCCGCATGTCTCTCGTCATTGTCCAGAACGTCGACGAGACTAGGGTCGCGAGTCCCCTCCCTTGCCCTCCGATCCTCACGAGCAGGCCCATGCCAGGTCCTGGGCCGATTATGTGGACAAGATGGTAAGACAACAATGTCCAATCTTTCGAACAATTTCCCTATGTGGCGAATGGTGTGAGCGTCAAATGTACATTTTTTGTTTATGATTTTCATTTCGTCATAACTCATCACGTTCATAGGTACATTTATTCTTATGAAAATAGCTCACCGCTGTCCCATCTCTTACACAAACGACAAGGCGTTATTGTCGTATTACCCAAGAGGGCCCGAATTGGATTTTCCTTGCTTTACTTATCTATCTACTGAACTTTTGTTTTTTTCCCCCTTACTATGTGTTATTGCTTCGTTTGCTATGTTTACATGTTTGATTATGTTGGTAATGCATGGTACAAAAGAAAGTGGAAAGAGCAAGCCTCGTACAAAGGAAACGAAAGAGCCATCATCAGACTGGAGAGTTTATTGAAGCTGACGATGCTTCTTGAGCACCAAGATGAACTCATAGAGCTCGTGCCGGTCGACCAACGACACAGCCACGCTCTCCCTCTGCATGCACCGCTCGGCCCATCCCACCAGCTTTGGGCACTCCTCGGCGACGCTGCAGCTGGCCAGTTTCTCCAGAGAGTAGAACAAGTTATACATTGGGATCAGCGACACGTCCACGTACCCAAACCTCTCGCCTCCGAAGTACGTCTTGTCCCCAAGCTCTCCCTCCAACACCTTCAAGCCCTCGATGTACTCCTTCGCCGCCTCCTGGGCTTCCCCTGCCGGCGACAGCAACACCGTTCGCAACGCTGGAAATATCTGCACCATCGTTTCACAACTCAACATTGAAGCTGACTCGGCAAAGAAATGTTCGAGAGATCAGGCGTCGTCTGTCTTACCTTGTCCACGTAGTCGGCCCAGAACCTGGCACGGGCCCGCTCGTGAGGATCGGAAGGCAAGAGAGGGGACTCGCGACCCCAGGTCTCATCGATGTACTGGACGATGACGAGGGACTCGCAGACCGGCCGGCCGTTGTGGATGAGGACGGGGATTTTCTTGTGGACCGGGTTCATCTCCAGCAGGAAGGGGCTCTTGTTGGTCAGAATCAGAATGTTCTCCTCCCTCGTGTCGAAGCGCACGCCCTTCTCCCTCAGGGCAATCCTGGCCCTCATCCCGAAGGGGCTCGGCCAGAAGTCCAACAGCATAACTTCCTCCGCCATTGAAGCTTCTGGCAATTCCAGCTCAAGGATGCTTCCTTTTTTTTTTTTTTTTTTTTTTGGGCGGTGAAATGAGGCTAAAAGCAGGTGCCACTTATGTAGAGGGAAAGACAACGTTGACTTGGCTCTTACCTTTTTTTTTAGTCAGATCCTCGTCTGCGATGTTGGAGAGGCTGCTTGATACCGTCATTGCTCGCGTCACCGTACCGTCAACTTCAAGTCTACCCTTCATGGCTGGCAGCCGGTGGATGTTTGAGAGGCTGTTTAACTCTCTTTTTTTCCCCTCTTTCTCTTTGACACGAAATGAAAAAATAAAATATAGGGAAGAATCTGTACTCTGTATTTCATTGTATATTCTCAATGGCCGGCAGCCGGTGGATATTTGAGAGGCTGCTTAACACTTCTTCTTTTTCTCTTTGACACAAAGTGAAAAAATAGAATAAAAGGAAGAATTTGTATTCTGTATTTCAATGGATATTCTCAATGTACAATGTCTAATATATAGCACAGAATGTAAGCAATAAAAGGAATATTCCCTAAGAGAATAAGAATAAATCAGTTCTAATAGTAGATAGATGTGTGAATCAATTTTAATTCTGGATTTGATAAATGAATCAATTATCCTTTGAATAGCATATCTTCCAACACTCTCTCATATTAGCAGCTTGTAATATGTTTAAGACGTTCACCTTGCTTAATAAATATACATGTTGCCTTTGATATAGGGGCTTAGTAAATATGTATGATTTTCAACATATTTATCCCAAGACAACATTATCCCTTCCAATTACCCAAAAAAGCTAATTTATAAAGCCAAAATCACCATGGCCAACAACTCCAAAGATGCCAGAAAATTACCACTTTAGCACATAAAAGATGTAAACCAATAACATTTTTATGCATTTTAACTCTCAAGTATTGGACTTTGCATTAGCAGTATGCAAAAGAATTAGGAATTACCCAAATCATCCAGAACCAGACCGAGTTGGATTGGAATTAGCGATTTTCATAGAGTTTGGTCCAATTCCCAGTTCTAGCTATAGAATTGCTCACCTAGAATGGACCGATATATATACATTAATGTTTTCAAAACTTAACTCCTTCCCAGCCGTCACCTTACAACCCACAAGCCACGGCTCAAGGAGATATGGTTTTGTCTCTCCATATGAATTCTCGCTTTTCCACTTGATTATCTCCAATCTCTTCCTCTTTCAACCTCTCTCCCTACGCATTGTCCTACTCCTCACCGGCGGCCAATTCAGCCCTCGGTGCCTCCTCATCAACTTCGTCTCACCTCGCCATGGTCGAGCTCAAGCAACAGATCCTCACCTCGCTATTCAAGCTCTCCGTATCGTGACGCCCACTAAATCGCCATTTCCAGTCTTGAGTCCACCATCTAGTGCGTCTCCCACGACGCCATTCCCATGCTCCTTAATTGCCTCTCACCGTAATTCCTCTTGGTCCCACAGCTCGAATTCTAATTCCTCTCATTCCCAGTCTCGCAGAATATTCTCTCAGACTCTCAGCTCTCAGTCCTTATGGCTCAAACCTAATTCCTCTCATCTCAGTCTTGCAGCTCACTCACTTTCTCAGGGTCTTACACTCTTTGCAAGACGCTCGCTCTCTCAATCTCTCTTGCAGCTTGCTCTCAGTGCTCAAGAAACCAACAGATAGTTCCCAATTCCATGATTTTTTGAATCAGTGCTTAATAAGCGAATTTCAATTTCAAGATGAGTTTCAAAATAATAATTATCCATTTTAAAATTGATCATCCCTACTTTAAATGCATGGTTCTTTGATGAGTCTTCAATCTATTGTTTGGATGAATTAAAAGATAACTAGTAAACACCATTTTAATACAATTAAGATTCATAAAAAGTTCTGTGTCACCACACAACCGTCCAAAATTAAGCAATATTTAATGAAGGAAAGAATGCATCTTCTATACGTCAGCCATGATCTAATCTGCCGGACTTGGAGACTAGACTTGGCCCTGACAGTGACGCCAGCAATGACGGCAGCATGCAGCCTCTCAACCATCGCACAGAATCAAAGTCTCATCGATGTCATTTTCCCTCTTTATAAGGCACCCTTGAGTTCAAATTACCAAAGCTTCAAAGGCAGAGGAAGTGATACTGTTGGACTTCCGGCGAGCGCGTTCGGGACGAGGGCAGGATTGCCCTGAGAGAGAAGGGGCGTGCACTTTGATTTGAGGGAGGAGGACCTTCCTAGCAGAAAGAGCACCCGGCTCTTGGAGATGTACCTGGTCCACAAGAAAGACCCCATCCTCATCCCCAGAGGCAAGCTTGTTCGCGAGTCCCTCGTCATAGTCCAACACATCGATCAGACCTAGATCCCGAGTCCCCTCTCCTGTCTTCCGATCTTCACGAGTGGGCCTATGCCAGGTTCTGCGCCAATTACACGGTCAATACGCTGAGAAAACAACGCCCTAATCTTTCGAACAAATTCCTCATTAAGTGCGCTTGATATTGAGACATGAACCTCGTGAAAATCGGAAGGCAAGAGAAGGGACTCGCGGCTCCAGGTCTTGTCGATGTGCTGGACTATGACGAGAGACTCGCAGACCGGATTGCCATTGTGGACAAGGAGGGGGATTTTCTTGTGGACCGGGTTCATCTCCGGGAGCAGGGGGCTCTCGTCACGCCCCCTTCTTTCTCAGGGTAATCATGGCCCTCATCCCGAACGTGCTCGGCCAGAAGTCCAATGTTGCTGCGGCGCTCGAGGAGGGGTAGCTTATTGTTGTCATTGCTCGCGTCGCTGTCAGGTCCAAATCTTGTCTCGATGCTCGGCCGGTTAGGCCACGGGCTAGGTTATAAAATGGCTGAGAAAACTTATCTCATCGTTAGTTCTTTTTTTTTTTTTTTTTTTTTTTTTTTTTTTGGTCGGAATCTCTGTAGTAGTTCGATTGGTGGATGCTTCCTTCTTTTGGGTGCTTCCATTTCCTATCTACTGCTTTATTTTCCATTTCTCATTATTTCTCTTAGCTGGACACAATCATCTCGTCCTTGACTTATTATAGCCAAGCTGTCCCTCTGCAAATAAACCCTATTTTTATGGCTCAAAAGTAAACAATCCCCCATAATTATGGAATATAACGTAAGTCGCTGCCCGACCAGTGGTGATCGACGTGGCATCGCAGGAGTTTTTGGTCAAGGTGATCTTTCTGGCTTTTAAAATTAGGGTTTTTTTTATTATATGGAAGGGATTATGCCATAGGAACAACCCCCATCTCAATTTCCAAATTATCTTATTTTTCAAGGTTGGCATAACAATACCCAACCTCTTTGTTTAAACTTTAAAATCACTTGCAATTAGACCTATCAAAATAGTTAGGCCTATCAAAATGGGTCTTAAACTCATATATAACCCATTAAAAATATAAATGGGTCATAAATTGATCACTTAAATCTTGGAAAGCCTATTTAAATGGATTTAAAAATTGTAATCCTAAATAAACGGATCTAAATCGGTTGGACTTAGAACACATTTCCAACCAAGGTTCACATACTCTCTTTCCCTCTCTAACCTTATAAAAACATTATTTTTTTATAAAAATCGAAATAACTATTATTTTTTATTTCCTTTTTCATTTTTTTTCCTTTTTTTAATCTTTCTTCTTTCATCTTCCTCAACCAATTCTAGTGACCTAAAATTTGCTTTAAAGATTAAAAAAAAAAAACGCATGAACTAATGTATGTGTTTCAGTGAGCAGATAGAAATATCCAAATGGGGCAGAACGCGATGAAGAAAGCAAGTACTGAATGACTGAATGTGCTTGTATAAGAGTCTGTAAGTGGGGAGTGCTGGTTTAAGACTTCAAGAGAAGTGAAGTAGGGGCAATCCAGAAGCACATAAAAACCTCTAATTTCCGGTGTCTGGTGTGGTTTATCGAGCAAAAACTTAGTGGATTGAAAGGCCTAAACCCACCCTCCCCCACCCTTCCCTCACTGCATGCCATTTCCATGAAATGCATTGCATGTCTCATGAACTGATTAAACTCAAACCTTTTTTATACGCAAGTGACCCTAACTCGAGACAGTTTACACGTAATTGAAAATAACAAAGAAATAGGAATTATGAGAATTTTTTAGCATAATCTATGAGAAAAAAAATGTTGTGCTCAAATGCCAAACGTGACAATCCATCTCATTATCAAAGTAAAAACAATTTGTTCTCCTGGATTGTTAGAAAAGCGTCCTAATCCCAGTTGAAATTTTCATCCACAAGTTATAAGCTTTACCGGTTTTGAAATTGGCGTTAAATAATTTGTATGCAGTAAAGGGGCACCTAACAACAACGTTATTATAAATATAATCTAGATGATTTAATACCATTTATTTAAATCGAAATAAACGAATGTGTGATTCGCTACCAATATTGACTGAACATAATGTTGGGCCATATATTTCAACCGAGATTTAAATCCAGCTTTATACATGCATTGCAATCAAGTTCTAAACCTTGTAATCAGTTCAATTGAGTCCTTACTTTTGACAATAAGTGCAATCAAATCATAAACATTTTAACTGGTTCAATGAAATCCTAAATTTGTATTTTGAAAATGTAATTGGGTACTTGGACTTAAATTGAAATGTGCAATTTTAGAATGCCACCAAGGCAATTTTGAGTGACATGTAGTTAATTTTATGTACTAATTCATCAAAAAGACTTTATTACAATTTTTAAAAAAATTTAGGATTTAATTGAACAACTAAAAGAATCATAATTTGATTGTACTCCATACACAAAAAACTTTCATTGCACTTTTTCCCAGAATAGTTGATTGAGCAAAGTATCACGTTTTCTTTTCAGATGTTTATAACTTAGAACGATAATAAATAATGAATTCGATATTATTGAATTAAGATATTAAAACATTTGTAAAGAAGACTTTAAATATTCCCTTTTTCCTTTAATATTATGTAATTATAATTGAAAAAAAAATGAGAAAAGTTGCAAACGGTGCTCTCGAAGCAATGAATGAGCAAATTTATAGTAATTTGACTTTTCATGACCCAAATGAACTTTTGGAATCCATTAAGTAATTTTGAGATGTCAACAATTTCATCAAATGATAAACTTCTGTGTAACCCTCAACTCACGGAACAATTACACAAAAAGTTATAAATCTTTTGCACTCGTATTAATTTAGTTTTAGATATTTTCAATTGTACCTATTCAATTTTAAATCTTTTCATATTTAACCAATTGAGTCTATCCAGTAAATTTTAATTGGAAATAACTGACGTGAATGCTAGCTTCTTATGTAGCATGACCAACGCCGACGTTGTCAACTTTTTAATAATTTAATAATTTTTTGTTTTTCTTTTGTTTTATTTTCTATTAAATATTTTTTTGGACTAAGGGCCAGCACTAATGGGTGAGGGAGTTGCAGCCCTCTCCGACTACTAGGCAAGGGCATGACGACCCTAGCTTGATGCCCTTGCTATGGCTAGTGAGAGCTTGGGCCGCAACGCACTCACCGGCCAAAATTAGGGCACACAGCCCCTTGCCTATGGCCAATGAGGATTGGCCAACAACTTAATCCTAGAAAAAAAAAGTAAGAACAAAAAATTATAAAAATCAAAATATTATTAAAAAATATTGACAATCAATGTTTATGTTAGCAATTTTCCAAACTCAATTGGTAAATTATGAAAAAATTGGTATAGTTGAAAATTTTAGAACTGAATTGACATAATTAAAAAATTTATGACTGAATTGATATAAATACAATAAATTTAAAAGCTTTTGGTAATTCCAGCCTTTCTACAAACAAACAAGCCCCGGTGGTACCCAAAGAACGAGCAAGAGTGAATGCCAAAGCAGAGAGAAGCATGGTGAGCATGTTCAATGCCAACCACCTTTCAATCTTGAAATGACCCTTGAAGACTAGATTCAGAGAAGCAACCATCTTCAACCTGCAAAATGTTCTTCTAAAACGTCTTAATGGCAGCTTACCTAACCATCTTAATAGCGCGTTAAGCTCCCTATCGGTCCTTCCAAACGTTTTGATCAGTTCGTGTCCTCCAGTTATTCACATATCATTCTGTCCTTACCAAGTTATAGAGGCGGGAGGTCTTAAGTTCGACTCCCCAAGCAAGCAATCTCTCTCTTCTAAACCTATGGGCTGGCTTCGTGATTAAGGAGCGGACTTGTGCATAGATTAGGCACGCGCACTGGTCCGATTCTCCATGGAAGCTAGTGTAAACAATTATGTTGTTTGAGCCTTTAGCTTGGATTTTGATATGCGTCTTACCCAATCAATAAGGTTAGTAGGCTATCACATGAGCCCAATATGTAACTGCATAATCCAAACATTGCCTCGCCCTCGAACTCAAGATGCCTACTATATATTTGACTACCTCATACCAATGTCCCCTCAACTAGCTAGCCACTGTGAAGCACCTCATGGCCACACTCACTCCGATCTTCTCTCTCGTCCTCCTCTCCTCTGCCATCCTGAGGCTCGCCTCCGGCTTTGCGACCGCTCTCGACCCAAGCCTCATGGGCCTCAACCTCAGGAAGGAGAAGCTCAGCCACTTCCGCTTCTACTGGCACGACATTGCGAGCGGCCCCCACCCCAGCTCTGTCACCGTCGTGCCCCCGCCGTCCAACGCCTCTTCCACCTTCTTCGGTCTCGTCAACATGATCGACAACCCCCTGACCCTCCGCCCTGACGCGGGGTCCGAGCTCGTCGGCCGTGCCCAGGGCCTGTACTCCTCGGCGTCACAGGAGGAGGTGGGCCTGCTGATGATCATGAACTTCGCCTTCGTGTCGGGGAAGTACAACGGCAGCGGCATTACCGTGCTGGGGCGAAACCCGGTGTTCCACAAGGTGCGGGAGATGCCGGTGATCAGCGGCTGCGGGCTGTTCAGGTTCGCCCGCGGGTACGCCCAGGCGACCACCCACACGTTCGACCCGAAGACCGGCGACGCTGTCGTCGAATACAACGTTTACGTGTTGCACTATTGAAGTTTGGTGATGGGAACGTGATCGGTTTACTTTTGGGGCCTTATCTTGTCGCTTTTTTGCTTTCTCTTTTGACTGTTCTTAGCTTTTCTCTCGTCAATTTTTCTAGGATTCTGGAGTTGGCACTCATAGAGGCCACCTTTAATGTCCGGATTTGCTTGTGGTCCAACCAAAATGGGGGTGGTAGGTGGGAGATATCCAATTATGTACTTCCATAATTGTCGAGCATCCGATACAGATGTATCAATCACGTCTTTCAAATAAGACTCTCCTTACGAAGTGTGAATGATTTCATCTTGTTTTCCAAGAAAGATGGCATGATTGTCGGACACAAAACTTACCACCTCACATGGGAGTGGTTCAAGTTGACCTGGGGAGATTTCTAGGCCTAGCCCATAATTAGGCTACTCTCTTTTACGCGATCTCAGTTAAATTTTCCAAGAACTTTGTTAAAACTTGTCGTAGGGAACTTATTAGGAAATTAATTAGAGAAAAACTGTAATTTTCAATGTGCTAGGTGTTTTCATGATGCGCAAGGATCAATGCTTTAAAGGCCTGGAGGGCATTTGAGTGTAAGACCACTTCTTTTATTGTCTAATGGTACAACTGTATCCTAGAAATAGTAGGTTGAACTAGGCTGTGGAATTTTTGTCTTTTGATACAGATTGGCCCTTGACAAAGTACTTTTGTCTTAAGAAAATAACCGCATCTACTTGGGCATATGATATATCCAATTTTTCGCACAAAAAGAGATACTTTTATCGACCCTTTATTAATAGGACACGAGCGAAGGGCATTCTTGATAAGATGTCTATCTCGTAATAAAGTATAAATAGCTACCGCCAAGAAAAGAAACCGTGCAAATAGTCATTCTCTCTCATAACTAATAATGTTCTTGAGTACCTAAAGCTGATTTACATTACGGTCTTCTGCGAGTGAATTAGGCAAATAATTTCGTAACACCCATTTAAGATTTGGTTCGCACTCGCTCATGTCTTGCCTAATTAATGAGGTCCATAAGTTATTCTATTGGACTCTTAAGTTTACTTATTTAAAAGTGAACTATCTTATCAGGAAAAATAAAAACAAAAATAAAGAAAATATGTTTGCTAAAGAATGATTGCGATGTATATGGAATTTGCCTAGATTGTTTTTTCGTATTCCAGTTTCGTGTACCGATCTACACATTAACTCAATTACAATTGACCCTTCTTCTAATAGTAGTGTTTGGAGCTTTGTTCGCAGCTTTTTGATTACCCGATTAATCCTTACGGATTCCCCGTCTCACTCACCGGAATTGTGCCAGGATTGTCGATGACAAACAATTCGTATTTCTGCAGATGGACCCTAAAGAATACGCAAGTGTGTGGGGTGGGGGGGGGGCGGGGGGTGTGGTTTAAGAGAATGGGGTTTGCCATTGAGCATATTTGGTTTAAGCTACCCTCACACTTTACTATAAGATTAGTTAGTACAAAGATAGAAAAGTGCCAAACAAGTACCAAATCATTCAAGTCAACTCGGTACCGATCAAAAGTTAAGTTTGTTGCCCCAGCAACCGGTATTTTGCTTGATCCGGATCCATTGTTGCCCTAGCAACCAGTATTTTGCTTGATCCAGATCCATTTAAAATTGTTTCTCAAGAGAATGATAAAAGAACACCCTAAATTTATTGTGATGAATTGAATGATAAAAGAACACCCTAAATTTATTGTAATTGTATCAATTCAATTCATCATACTAATATCAGACTAATATTGGCCGATTGGCTCTACCGTGAACTTTTTTTTTATAAAATTTAAATAATTTTTTATAATTTTTTTCTTTTATCTTTTCTTTTCTTTAGTTTTTTTTCCCTCCACTTAGGGTCAGAGTGCCCTCGCTTGTGACCCTAACTGGAGGGGGAAAAATTTTAGAAAAGAATTATTTAAAAAATCCAGGTTAATGCCTACTGTCCAAAATTGACCTAATGGACAAAATCGGAATAATCGGAACAATTGTAATAAGTTTATGACTTTCTTGCTAATTTTCCCATTTCTCATCCATATGATGAGGTAAGGCAAGTAAGAAGGTGATAAAGATGGACAGTAAAGATCAGCAAACTACTTTGTCAAGGAAAATGATCTGTTAATGACATTATGACAATACACTAGTGCAGTCATCTGCATTTATTTTGAAGTATGCGGAGCTCCGCCATCACTCCCAGTAACATATACAAAACGTCTATGTCTGTTCTAAACAGATGGAAAAATAAACTCCTTAAGTACTTGATTGGCTGTAGATTGCGAAAACGACCTTAAACCAATAAAGTAACGTTCTCTCGACTTGAAACTGAAAGCATTTCACCATATAAAGCAGAAATGGTTTAATTGTGCTTAGTACTGGGGCATGTAAAACAAGCACGGCAGGAGATGCGCGAAATGCTTAATGACTGCGTAGAGATTGGAATGTATTCAACCTGGAAAGAATCAAGCGCTGCAGGATTACTCCTCGATCAAAACGCATTGTCTATATATGTCTCATGTTCTCAATGGCATCCACAATATCGAAAAAAGCTGCAAACAAAAGAAACCGCAGCATTACCATGAAAATCTTGAATTATTAAAACGTGCAAAACTGGTAGTTGCAAATTACATTATGAGATAACAAAGTGCTATGATACTATGTTTTCTCGCTTGCTTCTGCATCTTATTACGACTATGGAGTAAAAACCATTGTGAACTGGGCTACGTCATTTGATTGGTCTTCATTGATGGATCAATAAACATGAAGAAGCAATATGTGGAGTAAATTCCAATATGGCAGTAAAAGCAAGATGTGTAGGCAGATTAACTCAATCCCATCGGAATAGGATCCACACAAGAACTCCTAATTGGATCAGTTTCTCATATACTCCCTTTCCAGAAAAGATCAACACACCAAGCATTACACTTAGATTTATTGGATTTGTTACTAAAATATCAAAATTGAATCTGAAATTCCTAGCTATATGCAGCAGAAAAATGAAAAGATGATTTTGTAAAGGAAGCAATTAGTGCGAGACAGAAGAAAGTGGGAACTCACGGTGAACTAGTTTCCACATCCTCCCACGTTGACCTCTACTCTTGACTCCTCATGCTTGGAACTGTCTTCACTGTCGGTGTATTTCAAGCTTCCATTAGACCCTCCATAAGAATCCACGACTTCAGAGATCTCAGCTGTCAGCTCTTCATGCTTCTTTCTAAGTTCAGAAGAATTTATTGCCTCAAAAAGCCTCTGCTTTATCTGCTGCTGCAGAGCATCAATCTTATCTTTAGACGACGAATCAGGCGTATTTCCTGCTTTTACGATCTCCATCTTCAGCATCTCCATCATATTCTTTAGGTCAGATGAGTTGACCACTTCTTCAATTTTGTTGTTTATTTCTTTATTTAGATTACCCATTTTAGCACTAACTTCTGAGGCTGAAGTTTGCACACTAGTATCAATGCGGGTAGGTTTAATGGCCTCAACATGCAGTCCGAATGATTCAATGACACTGGCCATTTCCATGTGTATCTCTTTCTTCAAATTGATAATTTTCTCCATCAGGCCTTCATCTACATCCTCAGGAGAAGTTGCCCCAGAGTCTTTGATTTCTGCATTCAGGGCTTCAACCTTCTCCTTCAGATCAGGACGTTCTAATACCTCTTTCAGTTTCCTATTGAGTTCTTCCTTCTGTGAAGCAATCCTTTCAGCATTCTTCACTTGAGACAACTCATTCAACATGTCAAGCTTACTCTTGAGCCTATCATAATTGGGAGCTCCTGACAAGCCTTGGTTGAACTCCTTCTTAAGCTTATCAATCTTATTTATTAAAATAGGATGCAAGGGGTTGCTCCTGTTGCTTAGCTTTCACAAATTCTTCTCGTATCGTTGACATTCTTTCATCCAAGCCCATGGCCTTAATTGCCTCGGAGTACTCATGATCCACTTCCTTTTTGATTTTTTCTATCAATTTGTCCAAGCCATTGTCAGAAACTTCAGTTGATGATTCCTTAGCATTTACTATCTTCTGTTTCAGTTTTTCAACTTCACTCTCCAGTTCTGCTTCGGAAATCATTCCAAGTGGAGGTTCTTCTTTCATCTTCATGTTGACCTTCCTCTTGGGATCCACAGGGATTCCTTCTTGAAATCCACCAATTTTTCGGAACTTAAGTGTGCGATGCTTCAGGAGCTCTTGTGTGTCCATTTTCTTAAGTTCCTGAAAAGATTGATGACTATGTCAGTAATGGTTCAGAATTCTATCGTGAAAACAAACTAAGTAATACTGACATTCATTGTTTCAACAACTGCAGCTTTTATCTGTTGGGAGGTCCAAGAGGGATCGGCATGGGCACCTCCAAGTGGCTCCTGTCAAACCATATACAAGAATGAAAACCAAATGGTCACAACATGCAACTTTAAATGCCAAGTTGAAGTTAGTAAAGTTACTGTCAAGATATTAGGATCACAAGCCAAAAAGCCTAAATTATTACTCAAATGGATTACATAATTGTCTGCAGAGAATATCACGTACGTCTTAATACTCGCTTCACTCAGGTAGGATTGATCTCACACAACTGATCTTAAGTGCAGGTAAAGGAGTGAGGAGGGGTGGTCTAGTTGACAGCTGCACCTCCCAAGTGCAAGTTCAACCAGAATAGAGCCAAATGGTTTAACACCTAGAAAAGATTTGAGACCAAGAAAACCAAAATAGGGAGCGCTGTATTGGGTCTATTTTGTATAAGGATTGACAAAATGAATTGACATTTAACCCATAAAGCACAAACACGAAAGTTCAGAGAAGTAGGTATTTTTTGCCTGAATGTCACTTTCTGTTGGATGGCCATAATTTATATGGCACAGAATGTTCGAAGGTCAAACACTAACATCTGCACTAAATGAGCATAGCTGAGATAGAATGCTTCATTGGATGTGCAAACACACAAGAAAAGGCAGTACAAATTAATCTATCCAAGGAAAGTGGGTGTGGCTTCAGTCAAGGACAAGATGAGAAAAACTCATTTGAGATGGTTTGGACGTGTCCTTTCTCATGCTCAACTAGGAAATGCGATTGGGGGATGAAGACTTGGCTTAACCAATGAAGCACTTGCAGCTTTTAGAAGACATGAGTGCAATGGTGTAAAAAGCATCATCTATCCCATCCCAATCAATGCAATAAGGCTTGTTTGTTGTGTCATATTTATCTCAATACTCATGGTCCATATGAAATTATAGTAACTATTCTCCCAGCTACAGAATTATCTAAAGTATAACAACACATAATACCTAAAACATACTGTTATGACACACAAAAGCAGAATATGTAGAAGTAAAAAACATACTGGGATGATCCCATCAGCAATTTGTAACTTGCATAACTCTGTGGCTGTAATCTTCAGTTTTTCAGCTGCCTGCAAGGATAAGGGGGATTTAAGTATCAATTAATTTAAAACTCTGCTCACAGAAATCTTCAGAATCAGAATTTTTGTAAATGTAGTCACCTTTGGAGAAGCTTTTGCACTCTTCCACAAGATTGCAGCACAAGCTTCAGGACTAAATTAAAGCAGCAATAAGATAAGATCAGTAAAGTGCTAGGACTGGAAATTTTTTCAAAACAAACTAGGCGTGGCAAAGTCAATTTAACAAAATCAACTTGATAAGCTTCAATAGGCGCAGGGTTACACTTATGATGTACATTGACATTCAGAAGCGATAGCACAAATCCTGTAAATGCATTGGTTCTGCATGAGCTTGGGCAAACCATGTATGCCAATAAATAAAATAAACTCAGATCCTCAACATGACAAACTGCTCCATCTGACTAATATCAGGGCAAAAGAACAACTCAACAAATGAGACTGATCACTGGTCATCAGTAATTGCAGTTGCCTACTCTTGTGTTGGCCATCTACAAATGAGCTTCCTGATCAGATACCAATGAGGAGGACAAAACAAATGGAGCATCCCTGAGCTGAGTGTAGTTATCTAATCTCATTATCTTGTGGGTTTTGACTTTGACAACCATAAACAATTGAGATTACAAACTTGACCCTAGAATTTGGAAAGTGCAAATTACTGTAGAGAAAGCCCGATGATTGCTCAGCCCCCTATATGAGAATGATGTTCTTAAAGTACATTGATAATAAAACAATTATGCAAAATTTTTGCACTTATGAATACATATATCGAATCATGAAAGAGAAAATAATTTTGATTCTCACAATTTATGGAAATAAATGCTAATTTTACTGCTAATACTAGCAAGATGCACCAAATTAAAACTACATTTGTTCTATTATTCCCAAATGTTAGTGTTGACATGAATTTGTTTGCAAGAGCAATAATATGTAGAAAATTATAACAATATAAACATTCACACCAATCAAATACTCCACTAGATTTGCATGGAATTTCGTTTAAGATGGATTTGAACCCCATAATGTAGATATATTCTCCAATTAACAGAAATCACCACATGGCTCAACCTCGCACAAGCTTTACCCACTTTTATATATAGGATGTTATTAATTGAGGAAAATTTATCATTTTCAATGCATCTGTGTCTCGTGTAAAATCTATCGCATATTCTTCAAAACATGCATGTATTATTGTGAAAAATTGGATGAAAGAAACTTATTATATCAAAGTTAAAGCAGTGAGAAATAGAACTATCCTTAGTGAAATTGACTTAAGCACGATCTGTGATTTCTTAGCCACCAATAAAATAAGACATGGGAGGTAGAGGACAACCAGCAAAGTATTTTGACACAGTTGAAATGGAAGTGAAGGCAATGAAATTACCTAGCAACATAGAAGACAGCATTTTCAAGCATTAGCAACTTATTTGCACAGCCAATGGCCAGAGCACCGCCGGAACCACCTTCCCCCATAACAATCGAAACAATGGGTACTTTCAGACCAAACATGGTCCTCAAATTGTGAGCAATTGCTTCACCCTGGACATATATAAAGCAAATACATCACCACAAAGAGCAGGAACCGCATCATGCAAATTGCAACTAACATTAGGTGTTTTGCTTACTTGGCCAAGTTCCTCAGATTTTAGGTCTGCAAATGCCCCAGGCGTATCAATAAAAGTGATGATTGGGAAGCCATGGTGCTCAGCATAATACATCATTCGTAGAGCCTTCCTGTAACTGTATTGCAAAACGAACTAAAACTTAGGCAGTTGCTGAACTTTTGGTAATGGCACCATCCGGATGTGAAATCAGTTGTTGGTGTTTTGAAGATATTATCCATAACATTATGCATACCCATGGGGAGTTGGCATCCCAAAGTTGCGCTGAATATTCTCTTTTGTGTTTCGTCCCTTCTGGTGGCCCATGAACATGTATCTCTCACCATCAATAGTTCCAATGCCAGTGACAATAGCGGGATCATCATAACCAGCCCTATCTCCATGGAGCTCCACAAACTAGTGAAAAACATGACGCAGAAGGCACATAATTTGCAAATCATGTCAGCAGGCAAGCAATAAACACAAGCAAAAAGGAAAATTGAATTAGACAAGTCAAAGTACAGAGTACCTTGTCTGTTATGTTAAATATATGGTCAAGAAATGTAGGCCGATTGGGATGTCGGGCAATATTCACACGCTGGATAGGAGTCAGATGTGTATACAAATCCTTTAAAGCCTGAATGCAAGGAAATACACCAAGACCAAAACATGTTAATAGCAAGACAAAAATAACATCTTGCAAAGTATTGCAATTCTTAATGCAACTGGAAAATCAAAAGATTGGCTTAAAAACTGCAGTGCTAATTTTACCAATTTGAGAGATGGGTTCAATCAAGTTGTCTTATACATCAGATCCTGAATAAATTCACTACCATCATTTGTAAGGCAAGTAGACAGGTTCAATCAAATGTACATAACAGGTAAAAATCACCCAGAAGAATGAAAGATGCTTTTTGAGGTGTGCCCTATCAAGATAAAAAGTGTAGCCAGTCAATAAAATAAGTTATCAAAGGTCTAGCCTGTAGCAAACAACTTATCATCTCTTTCACCTTGAAAGTTCATCTTGCATTAGAGGCAGAAGATTCTTCCCAGTGGTCAGAGTTCTCAGGTCTGATCAGAGAAATGTCCAATTTGAGCTTTTAGTAGAATTGACGATTTCATAGAAAAGTCTGGTATAGCACAAGCGAAAAGAAAAAGGATGGCACCATTTGCAGGCATCATTGCCAACCTTTTTTTTAAAAGAAAAGGAGAAATAAGTCAACCTCCAAATAAAGGAGAACAACTTCTTTTTTTAACCAAGGTGCCAATTTTCTTTGGAAAAATACAAGCCATCGCCGTAATAGTGTCAGTCTGATAATCAAGGAGACCTGCTATTACTACGAAGTGCTTATGGTGATATGCACCATAAACTCTGCAATGCCGGCACTTGAAGTGATATTCAGAACAGGAACTGAATCAAGGGAACCAGCAAAAAATATACCAATGCGCCAATTTGCAAAAGTTCATTTTCCTATTTACCTTATGTGTGTAGTTGCCATGAAGGAGAGAAACTAGACAAATGCCCTAGTTTTCTTTTATGTCACTGCATGTTCCAGTACCGATGATCACATCAATCATATGCATTGCCCAGAGTTTTCCAGCTTAAGAACTGAGTTTCTTTTCGATGAGATACTAATGATTCAGCTGCAGTGTTATCTCTAGAGGTTCTACGAGAGAGAGAGAGAGAGAGAGAGAGAGAGACCAATTCGGTATAACTTGTTAGCCAAGTTTAGGATGTAAAAATAGGGGAAAAGCTCCTCTAGAACTATCAACTATACAATTCAATCAAGAATGATACATGATACAGTGTAGAGATTTAGTAAGAGATTCTGTGAACTTAGCTATCATTTACTGCCAGAAAAAGCAATGATGCCAAACCTGCTGATACTTGGTCTCCAATGAAATAATCTGATCACTGAAGTCCAGGCCAGTTTCATCTGCCATCTTTCTCACCTGAAGAGGAAAAAAGAAATGGAAATTTTGCATTTTTCGAGCAATTAGAGAGCATTCCCGAATCAAAAACCTCATTCCCCCCCTTCCCCTCCCCCCGATACGACAGGACAGCAACTCACATCCATGATCTTCTTCTCGAACACCATGAGCGGCTTCTCGAACTCCAGAGTGACCGGCTTCGGCTTCGCCTTGAGCGGCTTGAAGGAGGAGAGGTGGCTGAGCACCCCGCCCTTCACGTTCGGATCCGGATCCTCGGGCCACGGGTACTCGTGCTTCTTCACCTTCTTCGCGGCCACCGTCAGGCCCCTCCTCCCTCTAGTCCCCAGCCGCGCCCTCCCGAGGGCCTTCAGCGAGACGCCGCGGGGGGCGCCGCCGCCGGCCGAGCCGCCCCCAAAAAGATCGGAAGCCGCAGCTCCGGCGAGGGACACCGACGGCCGGATCAGAGAAGCCATTGCCCCCGCTAACTCCTCGACCCTCGAACTCGACCCAGAATCAAGAACTTGCCCAAGAAACTGCCGAGCCAGAGAAGAACCGCATTCACATCAGTTCGACCCACGAGAAGACGAGGACGACGCTCGCGGGAGCAAGAGCAGGACAGAGTTAAATAACAGAGAGAGAGAGAGAGAGAGAGATACCGAGGGAGATGTTGTTGTGGGAGGAGAAGACGAAATGGGCAATGAGGGGGAGAGAGGATTACAAGGCAATGCAGGAGGGGGAGAGCATTGGAGAGATCGTCGCGGGGAAATGAGTCTTGGGTTGTTGTTTTCTATTCGGAGAGAGAGAGAGATGGTGTCGTCGGGCGGGTGGCGATACTTCTTATGCGAAGTTGGGTTAGTAGTGCGAGGGAGGGACAGAGAGATGTTCGGAGCTGGCGTCGTCGTGTTAGCGAGGAGCCACCCGCACGCCCGACCTCGTCCTAGTTGGCCGTTACATGGCTGAAGAGGAGAGAGAGAGAGAGGGAGGGGTTTAAAGAGGGACGGTGGTGGTCGGCCCAGTCGGAAGCTGACAATCGATGAGAACGACGTCTCGGGTTCGAGTCTAGGATGGGTCGATCGCACCGAGAAGAAGGAAGAAGAGGAAAAGAAAAAGAATGGAACAAGCATCGGACTCCTCCTTGCCCGATCCACTCGGCTCTTGGAGGTTGGTCGCTCAGTTGGTAGAGACGATTCGACGATTGAGGTGATAGTCATTGGCCGGCACTGGTCCTTGGTCATCTAAATGGCTCGTAAAAGGGCCTAATGATTGTGCTGTGATTTTAGCCATGGCATTGTCAAAAAAGGACTGTTTGACTTATCGCCGTATGTATTTCATCAACTAGTTGATCAATATCTTGGAAAAATTCTCATGGGGCAACTTAGGTGGCTTGTTTTTAATGTTATGTGGACATGAAAAATGGTACGTTACCATTGAGTTTGCATTTATTTTTCTTTCGAGATCGCACAACTATATATCACTTTCGTGCTAAATTATTCGGCATTAAATGACTTCTGTTGTAGATGATTCAATGCTGTCACACTCAAGCTCGACGCCTTCCTTCCAACTATTGTATTTATTACCAGTCTCGGCAACCCCTTTCTATCGATTCTTCACTTTCTAGATCATTTTGACATAATCTAACGATATAGAGCTGATTTGTTCTACTTCGCATATCTCTCGATACTCCTCAATCCCTCAATGTTAATCCTTTGAGATGCTACATTGTAGTCAACCTATCAAAATGGATTTGAAATCCATCTACTAACCCAAATTTGTTCAATATGAATCATAAATGAGCCACTTCAAATTTGACAGTCTTAGCATAATGAGCTCTAAAATAATATTAAAAAATCCAAAATAAATGGATTTAAATCAATAATGACATAAACCCATTTGGGTAAATTATGAACCTATTTCCAACCCATTAGATAAGTGGGGCTTAGTGTCCTTTTCACTCAGTGTCTCTTGCGATGCCGCCCTCGTCAACCTTAGGTCCTCGCTTCTAGGTCAAAATATTTTCCTTTTACCCATCCATTTGTTTTGACATTGCAATTCCGTTCTAATTCACTTTCAATTTGATGATTGTTTTGATTGAAGATGTGTAATGTTACAATTCTGGAATTCTCGGAGTTTGTTGAGCACTGCAACTTGTGACAATGTTTGACAGTGAAATGAAGATGCAGACAATTTGTTTTGACATGTCCTTTTTACTCCGTGTTTATCTATAGTCCTTTGCTTCTCTGCTAATTCTATAGAATCTCATATGACGGAGGAAGAGATGCCAAATTGTCTATCTTTACCATCATAACATTGTAATTCGTTTGGATTGATTGATAAGAGATATGTCCGCCAAACAAATTACCAATATTTATATCTTGAAGAGCCAACTCAAAGTCGGAAACCCTTTTGTGATTTATGGGTGACTTAGCCCACCACTGTTATGACTCCGCCCGTAACTCGAACCTCGAACTCTCTCACTAACTCGATGAGCCAATCTATGGAGCTGCCCACTCTTCAAGGGCAATGATTTATGGAAAAAAAAATTGCTAAAAATGGATCGCAAGTCAGATTGAATCGAGTATAAACCACTTAATTTATATCATATGTATATGCATTAATTTGGGTCAAATCATTTTTTATCCTACTCTATTCATCCGTTTGATGAGCCTACGCCATCAGGAATGTGGGAGAAAAATTCCGGAACACCGTGCAGCATTTGTCGTTGGTACGACAATGATGTCGAGTCTTATCTAGGTTTATGTTTTGGCTACTAGTTCACGGAAATCGAGGGACAAATGAAGAAAACAGTCAAACGTAGCAGGCAAGGGGTAGGTCAACTAATGAGATTTTTTTAAAGCCACGTCTATTAAATAACTCAAGACACATAACGACCCTAACATTATTTCAACTCATGATCAATCATATATACACCAATTGTACTTCTGCTTTTTGTACGACTATTTCACACTTGGCAGTGACAATTTGTCCCAAAACCACGGTACTTCTATACTAATTATGATGACGCATCATAATATCGTACGATACATCTAAAATATTGCAGAAGTGCCAAAAATAAGTCTACATCGAATTTATGTCGTGCATACATGGAGAGCCTTTTTTAAACCAAACAAAAATCTAAGATGAGGTCACCAAGTCTCACAAAATATCAATGATGAAATTTAATGTAAAGGAGAGAGAACCCTTAAACAGAGTCAAAACCATGCAATTTAAACAATGTCAAGTTTTTAATAATTTTGACAAAAAAATGTCAAGTTGCCAATTAATTGGGGGAAAAATCATTGTCAGTTTTGGTTTGGTTTGGTTTCATATCAAGTGGGCTTTCGCTGAACTATTAGGTGCTCAATCCGGGCATAAAACTTGTAAAAGAACACATGTCACATGGTAACTCAACTATGTATGCAGTAACTCGGTTGGAATTTAACCTAGTGGATACAATTTATGTTCTTATTTAAGTAATTTATCACCAAAGTAAACAGCAACCGAACATGGAACTTTATGGTTTTCTTTTTTCTAAATGAAAAGGCAAAATCTAAATATAAAGCGTTGTTGGTTTTATAACAAATTAGGGTAAGTAAGCAAAATTAATGACAATTGAAGTCCCTAAGTAAGTTGAACATGCCACAAATATGACGATATGCAAACAAAAATGACCATAAAAATAGTCCTATGAAGAACTCTTTTAAGAACATCATCACATATAATTCCATATTTATTTTTGTTGGAAATTTAGTTCCATTCATTAAGATGAAAATTGAGCATACACAGATGAAGACTCAGAGCAAATAAGAGCCCAAAGGGCTTGAGGAGGATGTAGTTTGGAGGAAGGACTTTGCTTCTGTAGGCCTTAATGTCCCAATGAGCCACCTTGTTTGCTTCTCGGCTACAATGTGCCATTCTAAAATCTGGAAAAAGCCTAAGAAGGTCTGGCCCATTGTGTCAGATTTGTGCCCGAAATGCTTCTTGTCAGGTCAAGATAATCTGATTTTAGTTCATAACTCTCTTTGGCTCTAGCTTGGAAGTACGGTAGGGCTTTTTCCACAGTGCGATTGCTTCCGTTTGAGCTGCAGAGGAGGTCCTTAATGTTCATGTGAAGCCATCTACGAGGAGACCAACACTATTCGGCACACACAAGCTATGGCTCTCTCATTCTTTCCTTCCAGATAAGATCCGTCTATGTTTAGCTTCAAAACACCCTATTTCGGTGGCCTCTAGCTTCAATCAAACTCAGTATGACATCCTGACCTACACTGTTCGTTATTTAGTTCCCACTGTCCATCTTGTGATGTTTGCATATGTAGTCATCGCGAATTCCACGAGCTTGCTGGGGTTCAGTTTTTGTGGTCTAAAGACAAAATTGCTCCTCTCTTTCATATCTACCAAAGAATAACTGGGAGGAGTTCAAAAGGTGTAGAGTTATGCTGGAATTCAATAAGCCATTCCTCAATTCTTGACTAATCAGGATTTCGGATGTTGATGTTTAGGGCTGGGTCAGACCAATTTTCATTGTCTAGGGCAGAGTAGGAGGATAAAGATATGCTTGATAATTTCGAGCTGCCAGTGGCACCAGTCGCACAGAGTATCAGGTACGATCTTTCTCTTAAACAAGTTGTTCTATGTAAAGATTGCGTTCTGACAAATACTCCAGATAAAAAATCTGATTTTGGGTGCAGTGGATTTTTGCCAAATTCTAGTCCAGAAAGCCCGCGGTACTTGATAATAAGTTGAAGTTCTACTTGTGTCTTGTTTCAAACTTTCCTCATTTTTATTTTTGTTATGCACGTTCTTCATTGTGAAACTGCCAGATATGGGATTTAGTGCATACAAGTTTATCTGCTTCAATCTGGGAGCTCAGAAGGATAGCGAGTCTTGTTCCTTGTTTTCTCATCAAATAACTCTAATATGATTTGTTCTTTCCATTTGTGCTCCTCTTTAGATCAATAACCATAATAGGCTCATCTCTGCTAACTATCTCCCCAATCACTTTCCTTTGAGCCATTTAGGGTCATGATAATTAGCTAAACATTGTTTGATTCTGTTATTTTCTTTTGAAATTAGATTTGGCACAAAAATTCATTTGGTAAAATTTTTATTCTTGGGAACAAATTTATTCTCGAGAATAGATTTGGAATAGAATCAAAATAAATAAAAAAAGGATCATTCTTGTTCCCGAGAACAATTCCAAAAATCAAGTCTAAGTTTTACTTTTTTTCCTTTTCTTCTCTTCTCTTTCTTTTCTTTTTCTTCTTCTTCCTTTTGACCGGCCACCAATGACCGACCAAACAAGGGCCAATGACCTCGCCGGAGCGTCGCCAAGCCGGCAATTCCAAGCCATGGCAAGGCTCATCAACCCGAGCCTCACTAGGGGTGGACAAGGCTCGGCCTTGCCTTGGCTAGGTGAGCTCGGCCTTGCCAAGAGCCTCACCATGCATGGGCGAGGCTCGACCTCGCCATGATCTAGCAAGGCCGAGCTCGACCAACCACCACAAGGCTCGGCCTAACCAGGTCGGCCTTGCCTTGGTTCGGCAACACCAACATGGCATCGCCGGCCCAAGTCTAGCCAACGGTAGAAAGGTGGACAAGCTGAAAAGGAAAAAATAAAGGGAAAAAAGGAAAGAAAAAGGAGAAAAATGTAATAAAATCATTAAAAAATTAAAAGAAAATGGTTTAGACTAGAAAATTTTAAGGGTCTTACTAAATACATTTCTACTCTGGGAATAAAATTTTGGACAATTACCAAGCCCGCTCAAATGCTCAAAAATCGTTCTCGGGAACAAAATAAAAAATAATCAATTATGAGTAGAAATCGTTTCCAAGCACAAAATCATTACCTTGCACACACTTATCCCCTCTAATCTCTATGTTTTCTCCATTTCTAACAGCCCACGTCACCAAGGGTTGGATGGCTTCCTTACCCATAAGCATGCTTTGCCACCCCCTAGATGGTTAGGGCCTTTACTCACCTACCAAATGTTGCAATGGGAAAAGTATAACCCTTTAATTAAGGGCGGCACTATTTTCACTCCCAATATGACTAAATCCATCTTATTTTAAAAAAATTGTGTTCTATCATTCAATTGCAATTACTTTCATTTTCTTTTAGTTTTTCTATATCTATACCATGATTAAGAATTTCATATGTTTAGTTTTTGTTTTTTTTAGCTTTTCCACGTATATAAAGGCACTGTATAATCTTCATTGTTTGAATTACTTGCATAAAAATGTATTTTTTCAAAAAGAGAGATTTTCAAAAATCTAGTCCTTTCCCATGTTGTTGACTATATTTATGGATAATTTGTTAAGTGGATAAAATTTAATTAAATCAAAACATTACATGAAGTAAGATTTTCTTTTTTTGGAAATGCAAGTAAAATATCATTATTTTTTATTTACAAAAATTAATATCATCCATGCATATTGAGACACCTCATTATGCATAATTTTTTAGTGTCTCCCTATCTATTCCTCTAATGTCTTAATCTGTATAAAAGTATCTTGCCAGTATAATACGGAAAAAAGATAAAAGTATCTTGCCAGCAAATGAGGAGACTTGATATATATATTTATTTATTTATTGTAGAATATTGAAATTAATAAATAAAAAAATCACCAATAAAGTGAGCTTTTGAGATAAGAGGGACAAAAAATGAATAAGTTGTTATAACATCAATGATAAAAAATAAAATAAAAAGACTTTTCAGTTTTATACTACATCAAAGAATGTATTTTTTCCTTACTACTAGCAAGATGATTTTGCACAAAGTATGTAAAACGTTATAAGAATATCTAAGAATGCACTTTTATTTAATATGCTAAAAAACAAAACATAAAAAATGCTTAATTATGGTAACTTTCATAAATATCTATAAAAAAAAGAGTTGGACCACCACTTTAAACTACAATTAAAATATTAATGATAATTTTGTCTTTATAGTGTAAATGAGGGGTGGATGTAGTGATTTAGGGAGTGGAAATAGTGCCGTCCTTAATTAATTGACTCCATAATGATATTGGGCGGTTGTGCTCTCCTCAAGCTGGTCGAGTGCCTATACTCACATATAATTCCAATTGATTGAGCCTACTTCTAATTGTTTTATTTCAAAGCAAAGATATATGAAGAGCGGTTTGTATTATTCCAATATTCACAACCAAGAAGTATTGTGTTCTATTTTTATATGCCTTGAAGGAGAAGAAAGGTTGAAATGCCAACGAGTGTCTAGTATCTATTTTGGGAATGTCCAATGCCAAAGTCACTGAATGTGGAAGTCCCTAATCCCTAGAAACAATTTTTTATGGAGCTAAAATCATTTATTTTGGCTTTTTGACCCAATATTTGTAGGGTGGATCTCAAAAGTTAAGAAGGAAAGGTCTCCCTCCAAGTTTATGCATGACTTTCATCAAGCATGGATTTCAATAGAATTTGACATCCGTGAGATTAAGCATGAAATTTTATTTTATTTTTGTTAGAAAACAGTAGCCTTCATTACTTATAAGCAAAAACTAAATGAAAAGAATAATGGGCCTCTAAACATAAAATGTCATACAATGTTTGAGGAGGCTCAAAGATCCAACTACATGGTAAAATCTTAAGACATCGGGCTTTAATGACTCAGTCCACTATACGGTGGGCCTCCTTAGCGCAATGTGCTAATATGATATTCTTTCAAACAAGCCCATTAAAGCCTTATACTTGACGATAAGAGCACACACTTCCCACAGTGGTTTGTTTTAATTTGTGAGGATGCTTATCAAAGTTAAGTTGCCTAACATCAAAACTAGAGAGTATGAAATTCTATATGCTCACTTGAAATTGAGTTTCGTTATTCTCCCTTTCTTGCTAGGATTGAAACTCCTGTATCCGACATATCCATATGATTGCATCCTTGGAATTCTAAAATAGTGTAAAAATGAAAAGGAATGGTTCAAATCATCGCTATTTGACTAGAACATGTTCTCAAATAGTTGAGACATTTTTAAATGTCAGGGAAAACCTTTGAAATTGTTTCAACATTGGATTCTTGACATTTCTAATGATATCAAGTGTTATTATTTCTTGGCATTTCTAATTTTCGAAATTTTAACCCCAATTACCAAAAGGCCGGAGAAATTTTCGAGTTATGAATCACATATAATTTCAATGGGCAATGCTTGGTTGCAATTTCAAATCCATTGTGTTTTATGTTTACTTTAGTTTTTATATTATTTTTTATGTTGAAATGATTTCCATTTAGGGCAAATACCATAAAAAGTCTCAAATTATAACTAGTGTGACATAAATACCTCAAACTTTTTTGCATCAAAAATATCTTAAACTTACCTACTAAGACACAAATACCATAAAATATTTTTGTGTCACGAAAAAAAAAATGTATATGTATGACACATATATCCTCTATTTTAGTTACATCGAAGATACATTTGTTACACTAATATAAGTTTGGAGTTTTTTATTACACAAAAAAAAAAGTTTAGGGTATTTGTGTTATAATGGACAAGCTTAAGGTTTTAAGTAACATAAAAAAAGTTCATGGTATTTGCATCACAATGAGGATATTTTGAGATTTTTATGGTATTTACCTTCAATTTATCAATGAGCAATGAGTTTCTATGTATTGTTTTTATAAAAGTTTTTAAGTGTTGCTTAATTTATGCATGGCAAAAAGGAGCATTGAAATGGTCTTAGTTCTCAAATATTTAGACACTAAGAAAAGCAAAAAACATAAAGACAATTATGAATTTTATAGAATTATTTTACCAACAAAAAAAATTCTATAGAATTTCCCTTACTTGCTCTAACAACCCAAATAAATAAATATATATATGTTATTTCTATGGGAGAAAATTTGTATGAATACAAAAAAATCATTTCATAGAACAACATTCAAGAAAATACAAGTAAGAAATATTAAAGAGAGAAGGATTGCTGGAGATTTTAGCACAAAAATGTAATTACATATTAGCACAATATAAAGACTAGCATAATTCCTAATTAGTTAATACATTAGACAATAAGGGTTTATATGACATTTTATCCCTATTTGTTTACTAATCTAGTGCCAAACCAAACCATGATTTATCTTTTATCGGCCATACTCTATTTATACTATAAATCTCATTTTAATACTTTTACCTTACCTTCTTGCAGAGCATGGGAGTTAAAGCTCACATTAAAACTAAATCATCTTCACCTCAAGCCTCTAAGAAAATGGTGATTCAAATGGGATAAACCCCAGTGGTTCAAATCAAACAATGATTTCAATTTCATTTTCTGTGGAAATTTTACTAGGCTTGGGCAGGCCAACCCTAAGTGAGGATGTTTAATTCAAGATCACCCATTCCTTCCCTTTTATCCCATTGGACCTCGCTAGGTGAGCCCATCAAGCTAACTGTCAAGTGTCACCTACAATATGGTACTTGAATAGGTATGATGCATTTATATGATAGAAGAGACATAAATGACCTCTAAAACATTAACCCAATGTGTAGTACCATTTCTAAACTTTTCATTATCTAATGTAGTCCCTAAACCATTCTCCGATGTTCAATGTAATCCTATTAAATCAAGCCGGATTATCATAAATTGAGTACGATGTGACTGTGATATGCTCCTGCTTTTCTTCCCATCTTCTTCAATTCTTAGATAGGCAAAAATTAGGAGGACCTGAGTAGGTTATTAAATTGCTTCATCTAAACTTTGAAATGTATTCAATCAACAAAAACCCTGGGATGTAAAACACGAGTTCAAGAAAACAAAATCTATTGCTCAAAAATCGAGGCTTCATATAAAAAAAATCAAACTATCAATATCAATATCGGATGATTGGCCACGACCGTTGAGTCAAAGACTTGACATGAATTTGCTCACGGCCTCACGAACGCAGGAAGTGGAGCTTTTGCGTTGAGGCCGATAGCCTCGACGGTGCGGATCTTGGCATCCGCGAGCATGTGTGTAAGGCTATGCTTGCGCTTAGGAGTCAAGTGTTCTCAAAGGGGAGAAGAGAGAGAGAGAGATCTCTGGCCCTTGATGCGCATGGGCGCCCGCATCGATGAGAATGCCATGGGAGGTGCTCCAAGAAGATCAGATATGGATCTCGTATGATAATGAAATGCCACTCAAAGTTCCAAAAAAAAACTAATAATGACACCTAAGACAGTCCACAAGTTCTTTTCGACATGTATTATTTCGACATCCATGCATCAGCAAATTACTTAAACTCAAATTACATTGAGAAGCTGAGGATGGTTTAAGGACTACATTGACTAGAACTGAGACCACACTGTTTGTCATTTTCCCTGTACATCATGATCCACTATGTGCATACCTTCCATCTCATAAATAAAAAAAAGACTACATGTTCGAAACTAAACGAACCAAAGCGAAAATTAAAGACACGACTCTACATATAAGACAACTCACAAGGATCTTATTGAATCGAGCAGTGTTTTGAAGTATCACCATCACTCGCACAAGATATAAATATGTCCTCAATCTGTCGTCTTATGGAAAGGAAAATAAAGTCCTCAATTGCTCGATTGCAGATATAAGGCGAACGGACTGTTTACTGATTACCAGAAATACTCCTGACATAAAATGGGAAGTATTTGAGCGGATAAAAAAGGGGCCCAATTTGTCCCTGGTACTCAGTGCGTGCAAAAGTGCAGTGGCAGGACTGAGATGCATCAAATGCTTGATAAGGGAGTGAATTTTGAACGCGCTCAACCTGGAAATAAGTGCTGCATTACTGCCTGGGTGGAAACAAATGTCCGTTCCTTTCTTGCTTTCCCAGTTGCATCCAGAGGAAGGAAACAATGCTGCACAGAAACAACACAGCTGTGACAACTAGAGAACAGGGAAGCTATCAGCTGTCATCAAGGAGTTCAAACAGTGAATAGAAATAGGAAAACCCTTCAACTATTCTAACTTTGTAACTGGCTGCTCCTACTACAGGATAAGATACTAAGACGGTAGCAATTAATGACTCCATGCCATGCCAAATTATTTTTATTTCCACTTGCAAAAACAAAAATCTGAATAATTACTCCATTTGATTGCTCTTCTTATTTGAAAGATTAACGAGCAGCACCGCAGGTAAAAAATGAATAAACAATTTTTGAAAGGGAAGAAGTCAATAAGATTGAGACCGGAGAAACTTAAACTCACCCTAAACTAGTTGCCATTTCCTCCCACATTGGCCCCTATTCTTGATTCCTCATGCTTGGGACTTTCATCACCGCTGGAATTTTTCAAACTTCCATTAGATCCTCCAGAGGATTCCACAAACTCAGAAATCTCCGCTGTCAACTCTTCATGTTTCTTTCTTAGTTCTGTTGAATTTATTGCCTCAAAAAGCCTCTGCTTAATTTGCTGCTGTAGAGCATCGATCTTACTTTTCGATGACTGATCAGGTGCCTTTCCTGCATTCACGATTTCCATCTTCAGCATCTCCAACATATTTTTCAGGTCAGTTGACTGGACAACTTCTTCGATTTTCTTGTTTATTTCCTTATTTAGATTACCCAACTTAGCACTAAATTCTGAGTCTGAAGTTTGTGGACTAATATCACTGCTGGTAGGTTTAATGGCCTCAACATGCAGTCCAAAAGATTCAAGGACATTGGCCATTTCCATGTGTATCTCTTTCTTCAAATTGATAATTTTCTCCATCAGGCCTTGATCAACATCCTCAGGAGAAGTTGCCCCAGAGTCTTCAATTTCTGCATTCAGAGCTTCAACCTTCTCCTTCAAATCAAGGACGTTCTAATACCTCTTTCAGTTTCCTATTGATTTCTTCCTTCTGTGAAGCAACCTTTTCAGTATTCTTCACTTTAGACAACTCATTCAACATGTCAAGCTTACTCTTGAGGCTCTCATAATTGGGAGCTCCTGGCAAGCCTTCACTGAACTCCTTCTTTAGCTTATCAATCTTATCCATTAAAATAGGATGCAAGGGTTGCTCCTGTTGCTTAGCTTTCACAAATTCTTCTCGTATCATTGACATTCTTTTCTCCAAGCCCATGGCCTTAATTGCCTCAGAGTACTCATGATCCACTTCCTTTTTGAGTTTTTCTATCAATTCATCCAAACCATTGTCAGAAACTTCAGTTGATGATTCCTTAGCACTTACTATCTTCTGTTTCAGTTTTTCAACTTCACTCTCCAGTTCTGCTTCAGATATCATTCCCAGTGGAGGTTCTTCTTTCATCTTCATGTTGACCTTCCTCTTGGGATCCACGGGGATGCCTTCTTGAAATCCACCAATTTTTCGGAACTTAAGCATGCGATGCTTCAGGAGCTCTTGTGTGTCCATCTTCTTGAGCTCCTGAATAAATCAAGGAGTTAGTAATCATTCAGATAATGATGCAAACAGACTAAGAGATACTGACATTCATAGCTTCAACCACTGCAATTTTAATCTGTTGCGAGGTCCAAGATGGATCTGCATGGGCACCTCCAAGTGGCTCCTGTTAAACAACACACAAGAATGAAACCTTCTTGTCGTGACATCCAAACAAAATGAGTTAATGATGCCCCAACAACATGAGGTGGTGACTTCAATAATTTTCTTCCACATCAAATGCCGGCAAGTGAATATTGTAGTATTCATTAAACTAGAACATGACTCCATGCAATGCACGGATGGCATGAATATTAAAACTTGAGCGTTCACCTTTTATGCGACATTCTTATAAAATATTCTATGAGTCTCCCTTTCAGGAACTTTTTTCGATCATATTTACTTTCAACTTTTATTCATTTGGTCTGTGTCTCTGTAAGCCATTGTCTTCCATGCAATTGTGACATTATTCACAGGGAGTTCAACTTATCAGTGAAACAGCTCTCCATCCTATTATTTTCAACTATATAACCAACTTCTTAATTAAGTCATAACAATTTTGGAATACTAAAATGATCAAAAAAATTAATGAAAGCAAAAACAGAATGTATAACTGTTGAAATTTTTTATCATGTTGATTAATGCATCAATCACCATCATCAAAGAAAGTGCAATGGCATTCACATAATTTACACTAATAAAACATAAAATTAAATCTACTATCTTCCATTTTCTGCTTGGTCTAAATCTCGTTGGCACTAATTATTAGATCAATATTAAGCAAGCCAGAAAAGGAGTATAATTTTTTTTTATATTATTGGCTATACTCTGAAAGTAAAAAATCTCTACAGAAAAATGGTATGTTTCAACCATGCCTGTTGATCGAACCATGTTGAGCAAATTCAAGAGCACCAAGAAGATAACAACTGCAATTGAAAAGGAGTAATCACATTATCCAAATTTAAAGTTGCAGATATATGCTTGTTTTTATTTGGTGACCGTGGGAGGGGGGCCTCTTGCCCATTCTTTTTTTTCAGAAAAATTAAACATACATCAAAGTTTCAAAAGGTGAATATCGATTTTGGCATATTGTTAAGTGTGAGAAAACTATATTAATTACTAAATTATCGACCCAATTTTGCCCCAATTAAGAAATATTTCTAGATCCATCCCCCTCTATATTTCTACAATTTCTGGACTCCACTGTTGTTTATAATTTTAATACATTTGTATAAGTTATGGGGGGCCAGGTGGTTTATTACAGTGGTAAAAATTGAAAAAGTTTATAGTTGGCCCGACTGTGTGCTGAAATCCTTTTGTTAAGTTGAGGTTGACTGTGACCGTCGCATCCTATATGCATCGATATATTGTGATACAATGAATACTGAAATGATTTTTGTAGAAATGTATTATTTAGGTATCATTGTAAAACTCCATATCGTTAAAGAAACTATGCGAAAAAATTAAGAACATTAGACATTCTTTGAAGATCACTTCATTAGATCCTTGTAAATTTACAATGTACGAAAGTAGAACCAGAAGAAGTTAAAAAAAAATATGAGGATGACCAATTTCAGCTGACTGATCTGTTGGCAACAAATATAAAAAAAGAAAGTATGAAGATGAGATGAAATTAAAATGATGCAGTGATGAGAAGCAGAAGGCTCTGCAGAAGGCCCTTATTGAAAGGGGAGTTGGAGATTTTCTGTAAAGATACCCAAATTGTCTTGATATAAATATTCATATGCATCTTTCTTCATGTTCATGTTTTGCATAATTTTAGTCACTATTCTCACTGCTTTAGAGACTAATGCTTTGGCCTCAGGATACCCAAAACAAGCTTGAGTGGCTCACAGAAGCAGAATATATAGGGTAAAGAAACGTACTGGAATGATCCCATCAGCAATCTGTAACTTGCATAACTCTGTACCTGTAATCTTCAGCTTCTCAGCAGCCTGAAGGATAGGCGAAAGTTAAGTGTTCATCTATAAAACCTTTGCTTGCAGAGAAATTCAGCACTAAAAACATTGTGATCACCTTTGGAGAAGCTTTGGCACTCTTCCACAAGATTGCAGCACAAGCTTCAGGACTAAAGGCAAAAGCAGAGAGAGAGAGAGAGAGAGAGAGAGATAAAACCATTATTTTTAGGAAAGCAAATCACATAGGCTAAAGAGATAAGACATAATTGCAAAAAAGAAACAGGAACACAGCTTCAGCATTTCAAAAAAAAATTAACAGCATACCATAGCAACCTAGGCTAAAACACTGACAGGAAAATACTGGCATTTAGGAACAAAGACAAACACAAACACAATTGTCTAGGGCATTGATCAGCATTAGCATTACGCAACTGTCTTGGTGATAATAAACACAGATCAAAGTCCTTGCCATTGATCAAATTAATGGTGGTTATGAGCATCCTACTCTCTCTCTCCATATGCATGCATATATACACTTATATGCATACATATATACATGGATGGACACACACCCATGCGCAATTTACCTATGCACAAATCTGTCTCTATGAATAAATAATGCCAGTACAGTCGCATGAAGAAAAAACTTTTGCCTCTTTTCTGCCTTGCCATGACTTAAGAAACAGAGCAGCACTATAAGAATGGAAATCTACAACACCACAACAAAATTCAGTCAATTTCCTTCCGTAACCGGAAAATATGTTTTTCAAGGAGACTGAAAGAAATAACTCTTACCAGTTTCACATGTTTACTTCTGAGTTCAATACAAAAAATTAGTCATCCCAAAAGTCTAGCCATATCTTAAAAGCAAATAAATAGTGAATTTTGTTTGCTACACGATCTAATCTTATCTTCCAGATTGAACAGAATGAAGTGTGGGGAAAATCGACTTGAATGGCATCTCTTATACTATTCATGGGAACTTAGTAGAGGAGGAAAGAAAGTCAAGGTGGTGAAGAAGAGAGACATGAATGAAGAGGGACAGACACCGGCTTTCTTTATTTGTGTTTGTATAAATATGATAGAATAATGAAAAGTGAAGAACATCCAAGAGAGTAATCTGGGCAAGCATATATCATGCGTAATTTCTAAATAGATAGACAGTGAAAATGGGCGAACGGAACTTCTTTTTATTTTAGTAGGGAACAAAACTGGTGTGCCCACTAGACAATATTTCTCTCAGAATCATCTCTTTCTTTTTCCTCTCTTATCCCAAGAAATGTAAAACGAATTTCATCTAACTTTCCGTTTAAATAGAGTTTTGACAAAATAGACACTTAGCATTCATTTGCCTGGACCCAAAGCATACTAGTTATTGACAAAATGTAGAATTCCTCAATGTGTAGATGAATAACATAAGCAAACAGGAGAACAGCACAAGTTGGATGACTAATATATGGCACACTGAATATGCCCTATAAGGCACATAATCACCAATTCATGCACATGATAATATGATGAAAATTTCCAAGGAAAATTCTGTCATAGATTAAGCTGCAAAAAATAGAAATATACATGTTCAAATTGACATAGCAACCCACTAACATTTCTTAGCCATCTATCCAATGGAAAAGCGAAGCAGGAAAAGGACATTAAGTGATGGAATTTATACCCCATTTGCAATGGAAGCAGTGATACTCAAATTACCTGGCAACATAGAAAACTGCATTTTCAAGCATTAACAATTTATTTGCACAGCCAATGGCAAGAGCACCACCAGAGCCACCTTCTCCAATAACAATAGAAACAATAGGTACTTTCAGACCAAACATGGTCCTCAGATTGTGAGCAATGGCTTCACCCTGCACATAAAATAAAGCAAACAGATCTTTGTAGTCATAGATGGAAGTGAACAGTGCAAATTGGGATAAAAGTGTATTGTTTCACCTACTTGGCCAAGTTCCTCAGATTTAAGGTCCGCATAGGCCCCAGGTGTATCAATGAAAGTAATGATGGGGAATCCATGGTGATCAGCATAATACATCATCCTTAGAGCCTTCCTGTAACTGTAGTAGAAGAACAACTTGATTAAGCATCAGAATGTCAGTTTCTGAACTTTTAGCAATGTAAAACACAATGAGTGACAGTGCACTGTCCAGATGCCAAATCCACTCTAAGGTTGGTGGTACATTGAAGATATATCTATCTTCTTGGCATTACCCGTGAGGAGTTGGCATTCCAAAATTGCGCTGAATGTTTTCTTTTGTGTTTCTCCCCTTCTGGTGGCCCATGAACATGTACCTCTCTCCATCAATGGTTCCTATACCAGTAACAATGGCAGGATCATCATATCCAGCTCTATCTCCATGCAGCTCCACAAACTGGCGAAAAGATGGTGCAGAACACATAAGTCTTGAGTAGAATGTAAGATCGCAGGATAGAATCAAGCAACATATAAACAGAAGCACAAGGCCAATTTCCAATTGATAAGCCAGAGCATGGAACCTTGTCAGTAATGCTAAAGACATGGTCAAGAAAGGTTGGCCGATTGGGATGTCGGGCAATATTCACACGTTGGATAGGAGTCAGATGAGTATACAAATCCTTCAAAGCCTGTATACAAGGCAATAAACCATGAAAAGAGCAATTTAGTAGCTTCCAAAAGATTAACAATAAAGAAAATATTCAATTTTTAATGAAACTTAATCTAACAATTGGCAAAGACTGGGGTATAGGTCATTATCATCTGAATCCGTGTGACCCAAGTAGAAATAATATAGGGCATTCGACCTGAAAGAGTCTTTTCATGTCTTTTGGTTTTTCCCCAACACGTCAAATACAATATCACTTAACTATATGAAACAAGAAATCCAACAAGAACCCCATCTGGAAAAAGTAATCTAAAGTGCAGCCTATAGGTACTGCAAAAGAACTCAGTTTTTCTCCTTCCTCAAAAGTCCATGTAGACAAACACAGTATGCTTCCAAAGTCATTTCATGGTCCTATCAAGACAAGTCAAAAACTCAACAGCGCATATAATCTAAGCTAGGCCATACAAATAAGCATTCATTTTCAAGCCAAGGTGACTGGTTAGGCTTATGCTCAGATTGATAATTTTCAGAAAATTAAAGCACTAGAAACAAGCACAAATCCCAGTTTTTCTGGGAAGTTTGGTTCGCCTGCATTTTTTTTTCTTTTTTTTACCTTTATGTTCATGATGTGTTCTAATAAGTTTTCTAACCATGTCATCAGAAATAAATCCTAATTTCGACTTTTAGATCCTCCCTTGCCCATTGCCAATAAGTTTCAGTTCAATAGATTCAATTTCATGTCTATCCCACTTTAAACGAGTTTTTAGAATCTATTATTGATCTAGGCAAGATTACTGCATCCTTGATAAACCATTAGCAACAGCAACCATATTCTTTTTAACCCCACAAATCCACTTTTACAGCATTAAACATGGTAGGAAAATGTTTTGACAAGTCCCCTAATCTTTCTTCGCAACACTTCATGTTCATGTACCAATAATCCTCATCAATAATTTGCATTCTTGAGCCAGGTTGCTACTTCATAAAATGCAAATAAGCTGATTGGTGAATCAAATTTACAGTGCAAGAGAGAGACCAAACTGCTAAAACTTTGATATTATTGGCCAAGTTTTCTAGAATTGTAAATAGTATATCCAGGAAGCTGTTTGTTCGGCCATTGTTCCGGCATGAAACGACAAGGACAATTTAATTGTACATTAGATTCAGATTCTGTTTCTTAACCTGCAAAGCTATAAGCAGTGGAATTAAAAATAAAATAAAAATCTGGGTCAGGAAGCAGCAGAAGCACTCTATGCTATAGGCAAACGACTGCATTTCAATCCCCATATGAACCGCTGGTTCCTAACCAAACCAGTTATAATTGATTGTCATAAATGGTACGATGATTGACACTAGTGAGTCAACATAATAAATGGGCATAACTCCCAGAACAAATTAATATAGTGATGTGAATTACATGTTCCCGTGTAGAAAAGGTTCTGAATTCTGCACTACCATTAAACGCTACACAAGAGCAGTGATGTCAAACCTGTTGATATTTGTTCTCTAATAAAACAATCTGTTCGCTGAAGTCCAAGCCAGTTTCATTTGCCATTTTCCTTACCTGCAAAGGGACCGAAGTTCGCAATTTTTCCAAAGCAATCAGCTCGCGACAGGCAGTCAGTCAATCAAAAAAACCACACCTTACAAGATACAAGAAGCAACTCACATCGATGATTTTCTTCTCCAGCTCCATGAGCGGCTTCTCGAACTCCAGAGTGACGGGCTTCGGCTTCTCCTTGAGCGGCTTGAAGTGCGAGAGGTGGCTGAGGACCCCGCCCTTCACGTTCGGATCCGGATCGTCGGGCCAGGGATACTCGTGCTTCTTCACCTTCCGGAGCTTCGCGACCACCGCGGCGCTCCCCCTCCTCCCGGCGCCCAGCCGCGCCCTCCCCAGGGCCCTCAGCGATAAAAGGCCACGGACGCCGCCGCCGCCGCTCGAGCTCCCGAAGACATCGGAGGCCGCGGCCCCGGGCAGCGGCGCCGACGGCCGGGTCAGGGAAGCCATTCCCCCAACTAACTCCTCACGCGACCGGCCGGCGAGAGGTCGGAGGCGAGCGACGTCGCCGGAGGAGGCCGAGAGGGAAGACGAGCTGCCAGCGAGGGAGACAGAGAGAATATGACTAAGCGAGGGGAGAGGCAGAGAGCATTGGGGAGATCGTCAGATTGTGCGAGGACGATTTTGGTACTGAAAGAGAGAAGAGAGAGAGAGAGAGTCTCGATACTTCCTATGCTGGGGGCTACGTGATTGGAGGAGGGGCGAAATTCGATTCGTCGTGAGCTCGGCTTTGGTTCCGACGTGGCCGTGACTCCGGGACGCCAAGTGCAGGTCGTGCGACTTCGGGCTTTTGAGCTCGAGTTAATAATGTAATTTTTTTAAATTTTTTTAAATATTTTAAATAAATGATGAATATATATTTTTTTATCATTCGTTCCCATCTTAAACCTTTCTTCTTCTGTTTTTTATGGTAAAATAGAGGCAACCCTTAATTTCACAAGAGAAATTTTTCATTTTTTTCATGAAATTCTAAGTCATTTCTATGTGTCGTCGTATAAAATAATTTTTTGCATTTTTCTTGAGAGGTACATCATTGCTTCTTATCTTAAAATGGGTTGTACGATGATAGGCTTTAGCAATCTAAAAAAGGACAATGAAAGTGGGGAGGGAGTTTGCAACTATTCCTTACCTAGGCGCTTAGGTCATTAATAAATTCGTGCCAACAACCGGACAACAACCACGGAAAAAGCAAGCAAATATGGAAGAAAATACGGGCGGAAAAGTTCACTTACATCGACTTAGAGTAGTGGCACACGACCTGATCGTTTTTTCCCATAATACCTTTATGAAGCTTGAGCCTTTTTAAAAAAAGTCTTTTTAAAAAGACTCATTTTCTTTTTCTTTATTTTATTTTCGTTTTTGACTTCCTCTACTCGTGAATTGTAGGGGACAGCCACAAGCGAGCTTGAGCCCGACGTCGTGAGCTCATCAACTATGGGCAACCTCAAGCTCACCTAAATGTGGCAAGCCTCAAGCTTGTCGGCATTGGCTAACTTGGCCTTGTTTGGACCGGTTGAGCCTCAAGCTCACCTAAATGTGGCAAGCCTCAAGCTTGTTGGCCTTGCTTGGATCGACTGAGCCTCGAGCTCGTCGGCCCGCATCATGGCTAGTTGAGCAACTACCGGTCAACGCTAAGGCACACAACCGATAGAGAAAGAAGGAGAAAAGAAAGAAAGAAAAAGAAAATAATAATAAATTTTCTTGATTTAAAAAAAATAAAAACATAGTTAAAAATCGATTTTTTAAAATTATTATTATAAAAATAAAAGTTTCATTAACCAAGGGCCCAAAGATTAAGAAATTATTTGGGAAAATATTTTTCAGTTCTTTCAAAAGGAGATCATTTTCCTAAATTTAAGTGTTGATAGGAAAATATTTTCCGTTGACTATACTTTCCATTGACTCATTTTCCTAAGCGAATCAAATGTCGAAAAATGTGAAAAATGTGCTCATGAAAAAAAATTCCGCAACAATGACTGGGCCACCTCCTTCCCTCTTCAAACCGACATCGTCCTTAATCGCGGTGTCCACAGGCTCATTGGGTGGTGACCTTCCCCATCATGAGGCCGCTAGGCCTCGCTCCGCCGGCATCGTCGGAGTTCAATCGCTTCGAGAACGTCGGCTTTGGTTGGCCGGTCCTTTGCTAAAAATGAAAGGCAAAGGAGCAACTCTCGAAGACGCACAGAAAAAAACATAGTGAGGGGGGGAGGCGATGAGGCTTTAGCCATAGAAAGAAGCATGAGACAAAGATTTGATTTCCTTTTTTAGAAATGGAAATGATTTTTTCCAATTTCATAATCAGAGAAAATTTGGGAAAATTTTAAATAACGATTCAAAGTGAGAGTGTTTTATCAAAAGATGACCCAAAGTGAATAATATCTCAAATAAGAGCTCGAAGTAACTAACTTGGTTTCAAATAAGGATCTAATTTTTCAATTAACCAAATATTCACAAACTAGTAAGCATGTGCATCTCACATGCCATTTTTTTAAACTTCTCTTTAGAGGCATTTTCATCCAAAAGCTCTTTTATTTTTCTTTCTCTTCTCCATTCATCTTGTTCATTCTTCATCTGAAAAACTCTAGTTCATCTTCTTCTTTTTGGAACGCAAATGACCCTTCATCAATGGCACAAACTTGGCAACAATCAATAACGACGGCTAGAGGACATGAGCACACTGGCAACCCCAAAAACAAACCCTAAGCCTTGATTTATGGTGATTGAAAACTAGGGGGTAACAAACCGTCCGACGATGGTGGTGACGATTGGTGACCGGTAATTATGGCCTAAGTGGCTTTCATGATGATAAAGCTGGCTATTCTCAACTTTGTGCAGCTCAAATCGTGTCATTGGGCTCGATTTTGGCGGTGATTTTATCGCGTCATCTTAGTGAAATCTAATGAGCACGACTTGTTGATAAGTATATTACTTGTGTGTAGTGATTTTAGGCAATTTCCGGATTTAGGTGCGTGAATTGTGAGATTTGGATTTGGATTTGTTGTTTGGGACTTAGTGGGACTGAGACGACAATGGCCATGCGTGGAGTCTTGATGTTTGCTTCGATTCATGGTGGCGGTGGTCTGAACTATGGCAAGTCAAGGATTAGGATGGCTTTGTTTTGGCGTGCGAATGGTGCAATTCGAGTTTGTTTCAAGCGATTGAAGCCAGATGACAGATTCTAGTGAATTAGTCGCTGATGAAACATCAACCATCAGGAAACTCTTTGCATTATGGACTCTATATACTGCTGGAGTGAGTGCGTGGAGAGAGAAACGATTTTTAGAAGCATGGGGATGCCATGACGACAAGGCGGAGGATGGTGGTCAGCCGACTGGATTGTGCTCGATTAAATTTTCCTAAAGTTGTTGGATTGGACTCATGATTAATAAATGGGATAATATGGAAGTGATTTAACTTTGTTAATGGAGAGGATTCATCTTGAATGAACATTTGTTTGATGTTGTCAGCTTCGCTACTAATACTCTCTATCTGTAAAGCAAACCTTTGAAGAAAAAGACAAACAATGAAAGGAAAGAAAAAGAATGCAAAAGAAAAATAAAAAGAGTCTTTTCGACAAAAATGCCCCTTAAGATGACTTAAAAAATAGCATGTGAGATGCATGTGCTCACCGTTCAGTGAACAGTTGGCTAACCAGAAAGCTAGGTCCTCATTTAAAACCAAATTAGTCACTCCATATCCTTATTTGAGACATAATTCACTATAAGCCCTTTTTTTGAAAAAACACATTCACTTTAGGCCCTCATTTGACATTTTCCTAGAAAAATTTGTGACCACTTATTTTTCACATCTCCAACGCCAGAAATTGTAGAAAAAGTTTTTTTGGAAAATATTTTTCATGAAACAAACGTACAACATAAGAGAATTGTGAAAATTGATAATGCGATTCGATTGATCATTTGGAACCCATAAAAAAATCTACTCAATACAATCAAACTATCCATCAAATGCACTCTAAATGGCTTGTTTTTTTTTGGGAGGGGGGGAATACAATCCCAAACTATGTTACTTGGGACAAATTTATCTTAAACTTTTTTGGTGATACTAAAAATCCTAAAATATTCCACTTGAGACAAATTTATTATGAACTTTTTTATGACACTAAAAACCCAAACTACATCACTTTGCACAAATTTACACTCACCTTTTTTTGTGACACATCTATTCAACAATAATTAAAAATCGATTTTTTTTTAAAAAAACTCTTTATCCACATTTTTTATTTACTAATTTTTTATTAAATTTACTTTATAAAATTGATGTGAAATTTTTATTCAAATAATTTATATGTGAAAAGTTTATAGTAGATTTTTTTTTTCCTTTTTTCTATTTTGTCCTTTTTGCCGTTTCTTTTCTTCTTCTTCTTTCCCTCTGCCGGCCATGGCGAAGGGAAACCGGCAATGGCTACCCTTGCCGATGTCGTAGTTGAGCAAGGGCGACCCTTGCCAACGTTGTAGTTGGGCTAGGTTTGCCCTCGCCTGACTTTGACACAAGCCTAGAAGAGGGTGGCTCTCACTAGCTTCCCTCTGCCATGTTGGGGGAGGGAAAGTAGAAAAAGAAAAGAAGAAAAGAAACCAAAAAATGGAAAAAAAAAAAAGAGAGAAAAGACTAAAATGCTCTTCGGCCCAAGAATTGGAAGGTAAACGTGTCACGTAAGTTCAAGTTCATATTTTTTTGTGTCATAAAAAAGTTCGGGTATAGTTTGGAATTTTTAGTATCACAAAAAAATTCAAGATTAATTTATCTTGAGTGACATAATTCAAAATTTTGATGATATTTTTTGTTTTTCTTTTCAATGCAGCATGTTTTGACACCAAACATGGAGCATAAAATTTTTCATTGCATTCTAGGCGCTGGTTCACTTTCGGGTTCTAACGTAGGCCGAATGGAATATCTCACATTTCGATTCTTCTCTCTCATGTTGGAGAACCGCCTTCCATCCGTTTGTGCATATTTTCCCATTCTCCAAAACACCGTAAAACCTATAAAATTACTCGTAAGAAACTTGGAAAGCACATCAATGTAATTTAACTACAATTTCCTATCATCAAAACTTATACTAAGGTTAAAAAAAATCATGTAAATCTTCCAAATAATTTCTCTATTTCTCCTATCAATAATCACTGCAAACATTCAAGAAACTCATAAATTTAGTTATGAAGGCAATTCATTAAGCAATTGAGACGGGCCTTAACATCGTGCCTAAATGTTGGCCCTAGTTGACCCATTAATTTCTTTTCTTTTTATAATAATCATCGAATGAGGCTACACTTTCTCATCAAATGCCCTAGACCAAATCCATCGAGAAAAAAGCCTTCAAGTGGAGCTTGGGGCCTGCGAGATCGCCTGGTTCATTATCATATCTATCTTTCGTGTTTTTAGTTCCTCTAATAACTAGTGTTTTCCCACCTTGGTTAATCCACAATTAGAACCAAACACAATACTGTTTATACACCTACTTTCATATGCGATATGATAAATACACAAAAATATTGAGGGAGATTTTGAAAATTTTGAAAGAAATTAAATTCTAAGGGATGTCAAAAGAAAAACTGACAAAACAACCATATATATTACGAATTGATGAAATATATATCGAAGTCTTGTTTTAACTCGTCAGAAATTTAAAATTTAAAACTAACAAAGAATAAAAATATTAAAATGGAAAAAAAGAATAAAGTGATGAAAAGTGAAAAGAAGATGCATTTTATTATAGTTGAAGAACATATTAAAAGGGTATAAAAATAAATTTGAGGTATTTTATGTCACAAAATTTTTTTTTATGGAAAATATGTCATGATTAATATAGTTTAGAGTTTTTGACATAAATAAAAATTTAGGATAAATGTTTCATAATTTGAGGTGCTTTGCAACTTCTTTTTTTTATTAAAATTTTTTTGGTAAGTTTTTTTTTTATTAAAATGTTAATACCAAAAAAAATGATAAATTCATATTTGTGATAAATTTGTCCAAAATTAATTTTTTAACCATTAAAATGGTTAAATTGATATAATTGTGATAAATATATTTTCGTTAGTTTTATTAAATTTTACCGTCGAATTGTTGAGTTAAATAACACGGGCAGCAGACGAGAGGCATACCAATTTAAAGTTTTGCTCTTCGTTGTCATAGATTTATCAATTTATAATTTTTCCAAGTATTAATCTGGGTTGATTTATTATAAATATATAATTAATTGAGGATAAATTTACGACAATTGCAAATCCGAGATTTTTTGTCATTTTAACTTTGCCCTGGTCGAGGGAGGGACTCGGTGGCCTGTCGGTTCGGACCTCCGTTTCCGAACGAAACGGCTACTCACCTTCGCGAAGCACCGGCCAGCATTATCCACTCCTTCACTTCGCAGTTGCTCGACTTCCATGGCGAAAATGCCCCTCAACGGTGAATCTCTCTCTCTCTCTCTCTCTCTCTCGCATTTCTGCTTCCCTTCTTCTCCGGAAGCTCGCTTTCCAAAGATTCGTCCTCCGGTCAATCTTCCGGCGACCGGAGGTCAACTCCTCCCTTCTCGTAATGGCTGAATCGAGTTTCTCGCGCGGTCGCAGAGAGTATCCTCGAGCAGCTCAGAGACGGCACCGCGAGGTTCGAGCTCCTCTCCTCGCCGGCCCCTTCGATTTCCCCTCCCGGCCGCCTTCTCCCCGCTTCGCCCCTGGAGCTCGCCGGACGGGGCGGCGGCCGCCTGTTCTTCGCGAGAATCGCGTCGTCCGTGTACGGTTTCGTTTACCGCCTGTGGCTTTTTTGATAGGTCGAGGTTTGTAGCGTTCGCCGCGCGTGTTTCGTCGTGGTTGCGTCTTGCTGGACTTGCTTTTCGTTCAATTCGTAATCGGTCGGGGTGTAGGATTGAGTCTGCTGCACATGTCATGTCGTGATTCATGCCGTATTGTGTGCCTTTATTTTTATTTTTTTCCAGAGGAAGAGGATCACCACCAGCATCGGCGAAGAAGAAAGTCGAGCATTGCTCGGTGCAGAAAGTCACCGGAGATGGGCGCTGTATGTTCCGTGCCCTGGTAATATCGACTTCTCATAGGGTTCTCAAGGCTATCTTTCGCATCATGTTTCGAATGGACAGTTGATTGAGAATTTGGCAGTAGCTCACTGGTGAAACGCCTTCTCGTTATAGGGCTAAGGCTACATATCTTTCCCCGAGTGAATGGTCTGGGCACGTAGCTGATAAATTCTTGGTGGATGTTTGATAAGTTGTCATTTGTAAAAAGTCCTCAGTCCTTATTGGAAGCCGCCTTCTTTTGTTGATTGCTCCAGATTGTTCTTTCTAGACACTTGGAATTTAATTATCTAATTTTCAGCTTCAATTGGATTGCTGTTTTCTGCTTTTCTCAGTAAATACCTTGATTCCACAGCATCACAGTGGCGCTTGAGTCTCCGTGGCATGTCCTGGGGCTTGAAAGTCTCTGGCTCGAAACATGGTCACCAAACTGTAACTCCTTTTAGAAAAAGCAAACAAGTTAACCGGTTAAACTCTCAAATATGAATGGTTTGATTTGATTGGGTCAATGTTGATTTAATCCTTTGTTCGGGTGTTAAAAATTCGATCATTTAAGCCCAGTTAGACCTCAATCCAAGGCATAGTCTAATCTGCTCCAACTTTTAGGACACTTGGGACTTGGTAAATAAATTTTAAAGTGATCCTGGCCTGACATGCATTCTGAGAGGTTTCTTCCGATATTAGCCGCCTGTATTTCTCAAAATGTTGCTAGAATGGCCAAAAAGATTCTGAGCTAGCTTGTGAAAGTTATTGGTTTCTGGATTTTTCTTGTTAGAGAATTTCAATGTGCATCCATTGGCATTCAAACCTAGACAACGCCTTATTAGTCAAGAAGATTAGTCAATTGAATACTTAAACATATTTTTTGACTTGCAGTTATAATTCCCACGGACCTTAGCTGCCATATCACTCAAATGCTCTTTCCTCTCCAGTCTCCTCCAATGTTGTTTCTGCTCATATCTTATAAATTGACTTACATTGGACTAAAAGAACTTGACCTCATCTCAAAATAACATCTGCTGCTGATAATATCAGGTCAAGGGAATGGCCTTCAACAAAGGTGTAGCTCTTAACCCACGAGAAGAGAGAGAAGATGCAGGTATGTTCATCGTACTAGTAGCATATCATTTCTCAATGGTCTATCTCCACCATCGCCTTTTTTGTATATTGGAATAGAACTGAGCCTATGGTATACCATGATTTAATAATAACAGGATCACAATTCTTTTTCTATTTAAACATTTCCAATACTTTTTCCTCCTGCCAAGCATTTCCCTGATCCAATTTCTGACGTTCATCTAGTTTAGCCATAGTCATTTTGATTACTAGTCTTGGATGTTGTCATACCGTAAATAGGTCATCATGGTGCAAGATCTCTCAAACAAGGGAGAAACTCTTTTATGCTGTATATAAGGCCTACTTGGTTAGATGTTCTGTAGTAATCAAGTTCCTTAAAGTCAAGTTAATGTGAGAATGGTATGTAGTTGGAACCTGCTGAAATGGATTCCCCACAAATAAGATCAAGGAATATAGTTCTATTTCTTTTACCTTTGGTACTTGAGCAGTTATCATAAAATTTACTTTGCAGAAGTTGAACAAAGGATCTTCTATCTGCCACATATTCGATTAGTGGACTGCCTGAAGCTGTGGATGGGGAATTTATTTATTTATTTATTTTTGTGCATGGTTGTACTGGTTAATTGAGCATACTCATGTAAAATCCACTACTTGTATTCTTGTGGATAGGGTTTTCACCTGCTTTCTTATTTCTTTCTGAATGTCAAAATTACTTGATTCATTGACCATTCTTGCAAGTTCTTGAGATGGGAGCTCATCTTTCTGTTGGTTAGAAACAAGGAATACATCATTCTCTGTTTGGTGTTAACTAGAAAAACTAAAGCAGAGGAAAATATAGAACTCGTTTCTTCTTGCAAATGCTGTCTAATAGAGATGAAAGTTGTATGCTAGCTCAGTGGCTGAAACACAGGTGTTCACAAACTTCAGAAAGCAGCAATGTTTGATTTTTTATTTTGCACGTTGTCATTGTGGGTAATGCATATCAATCGTGTGAACATCAAATTCCAGATGAACTACGGATGGCTGTTAAAGAAATCATATGCGACTCCAGTGAAGAACGTCGTCAATATGAAGAAGCGTTGGTGGCGATTACTGTGGATGAAACTTTAAAGCGGTAAGGTGCTCCATCTCACTTTTTAGTAGCTGTCCAAGAGCTTAATTGGTGTATTTTGATTGATGTATGTCTTACCACATACCTTATAGAGATAATATTGATGCTCTCCAAATTTTCTTTAGGTACTGTCAACGAATTCAGCGACCTGATTTTTGGGGTGGAGAGTCAGAGCTACTGGTTGGCAACTGTTTCCATTCTTATTATACATAATTTACTCCTATGTGTAGCTTACATTTGGTCTCCCTTTTCTGTTCATTATATATAGAACTGCAAATTGGTAAACTAGTCCCTTGGTAAAGACAGAAATGATAGGGGTTGGCTTCTTTTCTTCCTTTTCTCTTGGGTAGAATTAAAAGTTGACTATGGTTTTAAATCGAGCAGTACGATGGATCATCTAGGGACAAATGTAGTAGTCTTTTGTTTTTGTAAATTCTTCTAGGTTTCTCAAGTGCTAATTGGAGCTGGTGTTGTCTTATTCTCTACATTTCGACAGTTTCATTCGCCACCAGCACTCCCTTTGTTTTTTCATGAGCTGCTGACCAGTTCCAATCATAAATTCATTGCAGGTAATCTCAAAATTTTGCAAGCAGCCAATTATTGTTTATATTCCAGAGCATGAGGTGAGTTTTTTTTATAGATTTACATGGTCTTTCACATTTTTTGGATGGTAGAGCAGATTGAATTTGGAAACCATTTGTCATCAAAAAAATTCCTGAAACGATTTTAATTTCCACCAAATAATTGTATTTCCAAATTCTCCTTTCAATTGGAGATTGCAATAAATAATAGTGGCATGGCAGTAAGTGCTTGTCAGTGTAAGTTGGTACTCTAATTTGTCATGGAAGTAATATAATGGTCAAGACAGGAGCAGCAAATTCTAGAGTGCTTGAACTCATCTCATTGGCATTGAAAAGTGACTAATTCTGCCATTTTCAGCTGCCTGAAAGTTATTATGGATAAATAACTTAAGCATGTTCCCTGGTCCTTGGAGAGGACTTGGAATTGGTTTCCTGATAATAGTGGGAAGAGGATTATCAAAACAGTCTGCTCCCATTATAGTAATTTCTGATAGTTTTCTTGCTGTGCCACCAATCAGTCACTCTGCTGTGACTAGATCAGTCGTATTTAGAAAATTGAATTATGTCAATTATGGTATATAGACGTATTGAAAGTTGAACCTGCGTATATACTGGTACATTGGTGGATAAGATGCAATGCCCAAGGACAGTAAAATCGAAAGTTTTATTTCAAGATGCTCATGACATTGTTCAGGACTTCTCTGAGTGAGAAAATCTATATGGCACACTAATGTTGAAATTATTATCTAGTATTTTAATGCAACAGAAGATATGGTGGCTTTTTATTTGCCAATCTTGACAGATCTCTGTTTTTGACTATACTGCAGCATTCAAGGGGCGGATGGGGCTCAGGTTTTATCCCCATTGCAGAGTATGGATTAGAATTTCGGAAGGGTTCAAGAAAGGGAAAACAGAGGGAAGTTGTGAAGCTTCTTTACAGTGGTAGAAACCACTATGATCTGCTTGTCTAAGAAGAGCAACAAAAATTTGCCCATGATTCCGAGCTATAACATCAGGAAATGGAGGGGATATTCTTGCAGAACTTACACAGGAATTTTAATTTACCTGTAACATTTCCTGCGGAGATCGAACTACACATTTATCCTGGAATTCCAGGAGGCATCCTCTTCACAAGAGTTTTCTTACTGTTAGGTGCATCTTTACCCCCTTATTGTAATGTAGCAGGAAAAAAAGTACCCAAGTGATGCAGTTGCCAGGTGGATTCATTATTCTGTACGAGTCATAGCTTGCACAGATTTTGCCGAAAAAATACGGGCTCTTGCAGGTTAAAAAGCATTTGTTATTCATGAATTCTCAGCTGATTTTCTGATGTTAATGATACATCTTTCAATCACAATTTGAAGTTATAGGCTTTATTATTTTGGAATTGTGCAGTCCATAATGGGGGATCAGTTGCTGAACTAGGGATGGGCGGTATCAAGTTCTATTGTACTCATCAGAAGAGGTTTCCTAATTTTTGGAACCATAAACCTACTATGTATGTCTAGGAACTTGAAATCTATCATGTTACAGTCTCAAAATTGGTTCCAAGATCTACTCGATGCCTCTTGTACTTTTAATTGAATACTTGCAGTGAATCATCTCTAATGATCACAATTTGTTACAATCCACTAATTATGAGTTTTATTTAGGCATATGAAAATTATGAAATAATAATAAAATAAAAGTCTCAATGATGCATATCATCGGAAATGACAGTTTAAACTAGTAGTTTTAAATTATGTATTTATCATTAGATCCTATGGATTGTTGCAGGATCGCGTAAAGATATGGAACAAGAAAAACCCAAACCCAAAGACTCATCAAGTTCCAAGTTCCCAACTTCACTTGAAATTTACTTGTTGGAAAACATAGAATCTACCTTACATATTTTAGAACCCGAAACTACAAGGAAAACATAAGGTGAAGGTATGAGTGATTCTTGGGTTCATAGCTAGGGAAGAAGCCAAAGGTGCAAATGGTGCGTTTGGTTTGGCATTTGAAATAGGCTTTGGGACTTTAAAGTTCCTTAGCCAAATGCAAATGCGTTTGTTGAAAATTTTCTCTAAGGCTCCTCAAAGGACTTTGATTGAATGCAAGGTGGGACGTGCCTTGGGAAGTTGCATTTTCGAAATGCAAGTTGGTATGCAAGTTGGTATTGTTCATTTTCTCCGCGGGTCAATGAAGCCGACGACCATTGGCCAAGGGGCCCTTGAGCCGATGATTGCCGCCTGAGGGGTCACTTGACCCTAGCGACTATCGACCAAAGGGGGCAATCGCCACTTCGACCATTGGCCAAGGGGCTCTTGACGCACCTAACCCTAGTGACTACTGGCCAAGGGGGGTGACCGCCGCCCTTGGTCATGCGACCTCAAGTGTCGCTTGGATTGTGCGACCCAGGCGACTGTCCATCGGGGCCGCGCAAACCCAAGTGATGGAGGTGTTTGCCTAGGTTGTGCGACCTAGGTGACCATTGCAACCCAAGTAGACGCCTTTGTCACTTGGGTTCACAAGACCTAGGTGACCGTTTGCCGGGGACACCGGGTTGGCGACTTAGCATATGGTCGCTTAGGTCGCGTGACTCAAGCAACCACCGCTTGAGGTTGCTCGACCTAAGGCTGCCCCGCCTGAGGTCATGTGACCTCAAGCAAGGCTGTTCGGTGGCCAAATCTAATCGCCGGAGGGTGGATTCGAAAAAAAAAAATTCTTTACAATTTTTTTTAATAAAATTTTTAGCAAAAGTCCTTTACAAAATGTGATATTTACTAAACGGCATTTAGGCCAAAATTGTTTCATAATACAAAATTTACTAAATGCTATTTGTATTTTGGAAAACTCCTTTAGCTCAAAGATATTTGTATTTTCTCAAGTGCATTTGCCCAAAACCAAACCAAACGCACCCAAAGAGAGCACTGTTGGATTGTTTTGGATGCTTCTCCCAAGCCCTTCTTAGAAAGCCCTCCACAGCCTTTGTTTCAGGTTCGATTTCTTATGCATTTAGGAGTGAGGCGTGCTAGTGGGAAGTCCGGAACATATATAAATCCCTTAATTTATTTCGTCGTGTGGTTGTCTAAGCCAAGGGGATCAGGTTTACTAGCGGGAGAGTCATCTGACGAAACGGAGGCACCATAAGATTATATGACCAAAGGCCTTATCACAAGTAAATTCTCGCAAATCCCCATAATTTCTCCTATACTGAACCCTACCGAGAAGTAGAGGAATGACGTAGTCTTTGACTGACTCCCCTAGTCTTCCTCGGTCCTAAGAACGGTCAAAGTCATAGAAGGGGCAATCACGGCTCTTGCCTAACTCCCGCCCTAATCTGAAGAGATTATCCTTTTAAACAGAAGGAGAAAACAAAACGGTTGTGCTTGTGCAAACTGAGTTATGGAGGATGATGCCATGCTGGGTGCTTTCATTTCAGAAGTAATGTCAAAGTTGTTCAAATGAGTTGATCAGAAAATTGAGCAACCGGCTGACCTGACCAGCTCGATCCCACTTTTGCTTATTCAGTATTACTACGCAGGCCACAAAATGGTTTGCACTTTCTTTGTTAGGAGGGATTGGTCCGGCCAATTATTGCACATCCCTCCGAATCTCTTCAAATATGGAGGAATTCGAGGAGATTCAGAGGGATTCGTGTATTAACCAATTACTTTAATCTTCCTTATTTCAGGTACCCTTCTTTGCCATCTATTTATAAGTACGTAAAATGATATTTATGTAAAGATTACCTTCTCTTCTCGTTTCGCTACTATAGAGCTAACACTCTTCCCTCTCAACTCCTTCTCTCAAATACAGTGTGAAGAGTACGATTCACATAATAGTCCATGCGCGGCACATCTAGTTTGGGTATGTAAGTCTAATGATATTATTGTTATATCAAACTGGAGACCGGAAGATGAGAATGATGATTGTGCTCATGACTCTTTATCAAGCTCTGAGTTGAAGGTTGAAAAGTGTGATTCACGTAATAGTCCATGCATGGCGCATCTCGGTTGGGTATGTAATCTAATGATATCATCTTAGAGACTGGAAGATAAGAATGATGATAAGTTGGTCATCTTCTAGAACCCTAAATTATAGGGTTCTTCTTCGTACTGTAGCCGCGGAGGTTGTGAGAAAGTATGTGAGAATGGCTGCGAATTCGACTGGTTCTTGGTACCTGCTTTTGAAGCAAGATTGCCGCAAGAAAGAGCAGCAACTCCTACAGCCCATAGAGGGAAAATTACCTAATTGATACTAATGCAATCTCAAATTTGTAAATTTTGCTAATTTAGTCCTAAGCATTTGTGTAAATTTATAATATAATCATTTTAGTCAATTTTCATTGAAAATCGCAAACATGATGGGTCAATCATTACTCACCATCTTGCATAGCATTTTGTCATGTTAATGATTTCTGGCAAAAATTAATCGAAAAGAATGCATTGGAATTTATTGCAAAGTTTTATGACTAAATCGACAAAATTAGAAAGTTTATGATTGAATTGACATCTTCATAATAAGTTTAGGATTGATTGAATTATTACCCCTATGCAACCCAAACTAATATGCATACATTAGTGAATGATCGAAATTTAGTTACATATAAAACGTTACCCATCGGTAAAATAAAACTCAATTTCAAATTGACAATACCATTTATGATTTTTCTTTGTCTTGCATGTTTCCATATAGTGTATGTGCATCTAGTACAGTTTCATATGACATTAAACATGAAAAAGTATAAAAAAAGTTATAAACCTATTGTATTTATCTCAATTCAATCATCAACCTTTTAATTTGATTAATATAGTCATCAACATTTTCACATTGATACATATTCAATTCATTTAGCTAATTTAGGCTGGAAATTGTTGACTTGGATATTGACTATCTTGCATGGCACAATTTGTCTTGTGTGGCACAATCAATGTTGGTGTGTCATTTTTTAAAATAATTTAATAATTTTTTGAATTTTCTTCTTTATATTTCCTTTCCCTTTTCTTTCTTTACCTTTTTTTTTTGCTAGTAGCCATTGTTGGCCATAAATGAGGGCAAGCGCGGACCATTCAAGCAAGGTCCCCTCACCAAATCTGGCAAGTCCAACTCTCACCCACGCTAGGGTGGCCTCACTGCACCTTGCCCGAGCAAGGGTTGGCCTCTCCTAGGAGAGGGCAAGGTTTGGCAAGCCTCACTTGGACAACTACAAGGAGGCCGACCATCGCCCATGCTAGGGTGAGGCTCGCTAGGCCTCACGAGATCTAGCAAGGGGAGGCTTGCCTAGCTGTGCCTAGATGGCCTCAATTGTCCTCATTGACCATGATTGTGCCATTGGTTAGTGATAGCCATGGGCAAACCAAAAAAGAAAAGAAAAAAATATAGAAAAAAATATTTAAAAAAAAATTATTGGAATAACATTAAAAATGTCAACTTGATTGATTGGTGTCCAAATTAGCAATTTTTGACTTAAATTAACCGAATGAACTGAATTGGTACAAATATGAAAGTGTTTAAGATTAAATTAATTCAATTAGACTGAATTGGTGTCAATGTGATAGGTAAGGGACTTTTTTTTTATACTTTTCCCCATTGATCATCCAACGGTGTTGTGTTGGTGTATAATTGCAAAATTAAGAGTCTACCTTTCTTTTTAGCATAAAAATTAGAATGATGATAACTCACTTTCAAAACTTGTGATACACCAATCAAAACAAATTTTACTAAATAACAAATTAGAAAAAAAATCATAGTAATTTAAAGTCGTTCTACCATATGAGTTAAATTATTAAACTTAACTCAAGAGATTTATAAAATTACGATCTTGGTTATCTTTAGTTTACCTAACTCACGATTTTGGGGGTACGGACCTCTGGAGTGTCAAAAATTGGCACAAAGGGGCACTTAAGTGCTAAAAGTTACAAAAGGTACACTTAAGTGCCAAAATCGGAGCAAAATGGATCATTTAAGTGCCAATGGCGAAAAATTCCGGCCAAATTGCCACGTGTCCATTTTTCGGCGACTTCATTTGTTGACAGAGCATTTTTTTTCAAAATACAAAATCCACGTGGCAACTTTTTTTAAAAAAAATTGTCCACGTCAGATTTTTGAAAAATTAAAATCGATTTTATTAAAAAAGAAGAAGAAGAAGGGGCCTCGCCGATCCCCTCCTCTCCCCCTTTTTTTAATAAAATCGATTTTATAATAATATATTTTTAATTATTTAATATTATTTAATTAATAATTTTTAAATCCACATCAGTCAAAACGACGTCATTTTGGCTGATTTTTGGCCGATTCAGTTTTTGGTGAGCCACGTAGGTAAGAAAATTAATAAAAAATTACCACGTAGGATTTCCGGCAGGGTTCCGACGACTTGGCACTTAAGTGATCAATTTTTTTTTAAAAGTGGCACTTAAGTGTACCTTTTGTAACTTTTGGCACTTAAGTGTCCATTCGTGCCAACTTTTGGCACTCCTGCTATACTTATGCCCACGATTTTGTTTATTTTGCAATAACATACCATTGAAATTCGCCTTGACATCGAGCACAAGTTTTACTAATTTTTTGTTTGAAAGTGTAACGTTGAATTTTGCCAAGAAAGTTTTGATTTAATTTGCAGAAGAATATGAGAGGTGTATTTTCTCAACTCATTTTCACTAAAATCTTCATCATTCAGAACATATGAATAATTACTTTCTGTTTTGTTTGAGAAAGTAAGATTGCAACACCTTTTCATTTAGTTGATTTTTGATAAAACTTAGGTTTCATTTATTTAGCCAAAAATAAATGATTTAAAAAATATTTTCTTAAAAATGATTATTTGAAATAATTAGTTAATAAAAATGTTATCAATAAACCTACTCTCATCTCTGCATCGATCCGTTCTCTTCATCGCAATGTCGATCCCTCCCTTCACCGTGTTTCTCACGCTTCACTCTCCACCTAAGCGATTTGATGAATCGGTTTGAAGTTCCAACTTTTCCGAGGAACGACTGCAAACGTGGCGGGTCGGTGAAAGCTGATGATACCTTCAACTCGGTTCTATCCGACTGGTAGGGGCTGCGGTAAGGATGGATCGAATGCATTTGATTGGGATGTGTCGCGATCATTATGTTTTCAGCCTTTTGATGTGTTCACTCTCCCAATTTAGAAGATCTAATCTTGGATTCACTGTTTTGAGCAAAACAATTTGTAGATTTGAATTGTGTGATTGATGTTCTCTTCACATAGGATTGAATGTGCAATATGATGGAATGGGAAGTTATGCAAGGAATTTGATGTTGTAAGTAGGTTTGAAGTTTGACTTAGAATTTGCTTATTGGAACCTCGAGTTAGCAAATTTGTTGAATTGGTGAAAAGGTTGCCACTAGTGATGATGGGAATTTGCAGGATTATTGAGGAATCCTATGAGAATGAGGACAAGTGTTGCAGAAAATGGCTAATTTAATAAGTATTTTGGCAATGTGAGCAACATTAATGAATTGCTTGTATACATGATCTTGTCGGCATCATATGTGAAGTGGATAATTAATAAAAATTATGAAAATAAGTGGGTAGAATTCTAGCAATACCCCATTAGTGGATGCCCTCAAAGTGGGTAAGTGGACACAATTTGAGCAATACCACACTAATGTATGCCCCCAAAGTAGGTAAGTGGTTTTGCTGAATGTTGGGCTGCTCACTTTGTTTTTGAGCGTGATGCAATTGTCCACCTCTAGCCCTTTTTCTCTCATATGATACTCGCAAGAGTTTGACAAGTTGAACCGAGGAAATTTATAAAGTTGTCGTAAGGAATTTCCTTAGCTATTAATCTTCTCCTAACAATATGGCAATAACTTGGACATGGGCCTAGGTAGAGGAGTATACTACCTTGGCGTCCACCTTTTAGGCTCATAATTTTGGTACCTTCCTTGTGATGAAGGACCTCGAGCACTCAAAAATGGCTTCGGCTCAACTGGGGAGATTGAGATTAAATGGTACAAGTATAGTAAGCGTGTCAAATTTTGTTTGGGCTGATTTCATGAATGCAATAGCCAAATTGAACAACAATATTTGGAAGATAAATCTGAATTGGACAAGTATTTGGAGGAAGAATATGAATGTTATAAGGCTGACTTTGATATGTTAAGACGTTGGAAAGTAAGGGCGCGCATGACAACGTTTGTTCCCGGGAAAGCAGCTCGCTCGAAATGTTTTTCTTGTTTTCGTTCTCAGGAACTGTTTTTGAGCATTTGAGGGTGTTTGATAACGGTTCAAAATTTTTACTCCGGGAACAGAAATACGTTTGGTAAAAATTTCCAATCTTTTGATTTTTTTAATTTTCTTTTTTTCTTTTTCTTTTTCTTTTTTTCTCCATTCTTTTTGTTGGCTGCCGCCGGCGAGGCTCGGCCTCGCAGATCCGGGCGAGGCCGAGCCTCGCGCGGCCGCCACCGGGCGAGGCTCGAGCCTCGCTGGCCGAGCCTCGCGCCGGCCACCATCGACGAGGCTCGGCCTCGCCCAGATCTGCGAGGCCGAGCCTCGCCGGTGGCCCTGCGAGGCTCGCCTCCCCAGATCTGGGTGAGGCGAGGCTCGCCGGTGGCCGGGCGAGGCTCGCGCGGCCTCGCGCCGCCTGGGCGAGGCTCCGGCGAGCTTGCCGGACCTCGCCCTGGCCTGGCGAGGCGGCGGCGAGTTCGCCGGACCTTGCCCGGCGGCGGCGATGGGGCGGCGAGGGGTGGGAGGAGAGGAGGAGGAGGAAGAGGAAGAAGAAAAAGAAAGAAAAAAAAAAGAAAAGAAAGGAAAATAAAAGTGTTTCTTAAAATTGTTCCCGGAACAAGAAACAACTTTTTTTATTTCGATTTCTACTCCAAACTGTTAGGGGAACAAATTTGTTCCCGGGAACAAAAAAATTTACCAAACGCGTTTGTTCCTAACTGTTCCGGGAACAAAAGAACAGAAACAAGTGTTCCCGGGGGCGTTATCATGCAGGCCCTAGTTCTTCAAGATATCCTTTCTTGAGGTCGTGTGGTTGATTTGTTTTATAGCTCCTTGACCCAAAGGATGGTGGAGTGTGCTAAGATTGGTTATGATCCTACTTTGCTTTCGTGTTCGATAGAGGAGGACTTAGAAGAACTCAAAATTTTCGAGTCAAGTGAAAAATATAATTGTAGAATATTTTACAATTTTCTATTTCAATGGATACGTTAATTCTCATTTTCATTATGTATTTAATGTAGAATTGCCAACCACAACCATGGAGCTAGACTTTGATATCGATTTCTCTAGATGATTGATGGAGTTGGAGCTTGGTACTAGTTAAATTAATGTTTTTATTGTTATTGTAAATTTACTTCTTCATATTTTGCATTAGGGATTTAGTGATGGTTGTCTTCATTTCTTACTTGGTTTGCAAAGCAAGTTGTTAGTAGCAACTGCTTGCTTCTCTTCCTTTTCGCGGCCAAAGCAAAGCATAAGCTCCTGAAGTTTCTAATCCTTGAAAGAATTTGGCATTTCTTTTATTTTCCATTTCCTTCTCCTTTCTTACCCTTTTGTTCTCTTGGTCGTGGCTTAATTGGGTTGGCTTCTCTTTGATGCCAAGTACAACTTTTGGCATTTGGTTCTCCATTAGACTTTGGATCTGAGCTTGGGTTTCAGGTAAGGTTTTATGCTTGTGATCGAGAGAATTTGTATTGTTCCAATCTTGCCATTTTTTATTTGTGTTGGGATTATTGATCTTTAATTATGTTTTCTACAAGGGACTCGCCCTTTCTTATGAGGTTTGATTTTGGATTGCAAATTGATCTTAGTTGTAAGCTCTTTCTGGTTGCTAAAACTTTTCATTTTGGCTTATGTTAGCCGAAGTTGTTTGTCAATGCTCAAGATGTGTCTTTCCTCATTGTTCTGAAGTTATATTATGCAACTAGATCATTTGCCGCCTATATATTGGTATAGGCAAAATATGTAGTACTTATCATGTTAAGGCTAGAACAAAGAAGTATGCTTCTTTGATGCATTGATTGCTTGTTGTTTAAGTCAAAGCTTGATAAATGCTAATCATTGTTATAAAATTGTCAAAATCTTGGATTTTCTCCCGTGGTCCCTACCCTACAGATGGAAAACCTAATCCTTAGCCAATCTTGTTGCAGGTTTAGCCACTGTAATTGGCATGAAGTATCTCTAGGAGAGGCTGATGGAAAACCAGCTATGAAGGCAAAGTCTAATGCTTTGGATGAATGCAAGGAGCTTGATGAACTAGCAAATCTTCATTGAGATGCCATATGGTCTTGTACTCTTGTTTGATTCTTGTAGAACTTTTGTCCATGATTGATTGAGTTTTCATATCAAACATACTTTGATGTTTATCCCTGAATATAGTATCGTCTCTTCAAGTTTGACTCTCCTTTTCACATCTTCCATCACAGCCAATGTTGACATTATCTCTTAGATTGTACATGTAGTTAGACACAATCAGTTTGTCTTGTTCGCCCTATCAACTATAACATCATTAAAAAGAAGAGGAAACCCAAAACTTGACCTGGACCTAACTAACCCAAACCAGGTTTTGTGTTTGGGTCATATGTGATTCAGGTAGGGTTTAGGTTAGAGTGAACACACAACCGAATGTTTCTAGTTGGGTCAGGTAGCATGGAAACCTAACTAGATTCTACCCATTGACATCCTTATTTGATATTGCTTTTGAAGCTTTGATTGTTCTTTCCTTTTTGTTTGAAATAGAGATAAAGGATAAACTTTCAACTCTACAATCAACACGTGAACGGAATATCACCAAAGAGTTTCAACCTGCGCGAGCTTCCACAACCCGAACTACTGCATGAATACAATAGCAATTGACCAGTGCTTAAGTTACATATAAGATGCAATTTATCAATGATTGAAATCTTCATTCCAAATTTGAATTTACCATATCATCACATTTTCTTTCATCCCACATGTTCCCATGTGACAGATGCACATCTCGTGGTGCTAGTCTTGTGTGATGTGGAGCCTCCAATGTTGCCATGTCAGTGAATAATTGTGAAATTATAAATCCCACTTTTCTTTTTAACATCAAAATTTATTTTGATGACTCCCTCACTTTCAAAACTCATGATACATGTACCAAAACGGATTTTACTAAATTACAAGAAAAGAAACACTATATAGTGATTTGAATCCTTCTTTCAAAAGATTAATTAAATTACTAAATCTAAACTCGAAAAGATTCACAAAACTATACATTCATGGTTATCTTTACCATACCTAACTTGGGATTTTGTCCATTTCGCAATAACATACCAGTCAAGTTCGCCTCAAAGTTGAATCTTTCAAGGGGTTTTGTTTTATTTATTTATTTTGTCTTACATGGGCAGGAGAATAAGAGGGGGATTTTCTCTAGCTTATTTTCACTGTCATCACTATTAGATTACTCAAAAAGTGCACAGAACCAACGGCCAGATCTCACATCAACCCCATAAGTAGGGTTTTGCTATAAATAGGTTGGCTTGACCTCATATCCAACAACACCTCATCGAATGTAAGAGGCAGATGAGAATGGTGAACCTGATGGAATATGATCAATCGAATCTTGCATTTGCTTGTCTTCCGTCTTTCCTAGCGAGGATCCGATAAATCTCTCTTGACCCCTTCAGCCTCACTTTCTCTCTCTCTTCTGCATCAACTCGTTTTCTTGCTGATGGAGTGAGCGATCCGATGAATCGGTTTGATGTTCCGACCGTTCCGATGAAGGACTGCAACCACGGAGGGTTGGTGAAAGCCAATGGTACTCTGTCGCTTTGAGTTGCGGTTGAGCTGTTGCCTTTGGCTCTCGGTTTTGTCCAACTGGCGGGGGTTGCGTTGAGGATGGATAAATGGATTTGATTGGAATATGTGGTGATTGTTATATTTTCAGCATTGATCTTGGGTTCTCTGTTTTGAGCAAAATGTTCAAGCTTGTGCTTGAACTGTGTGGGAAGGCCATCTTCAGTTCAAGCGATGGGCAATGTGACGACAGTATATTTTGCACATATCACGAGCTGATAAACAAAATGTTACACATTAAATTCGATATTAATGTGATTATCTATGGAGCTACTGTGAATGGATTTTGTGGAATAGGTAATGCTTTCCGATTGTTCACTTATGGTGAAATTTGAAAATGTTCGAAGATTTTAGATGAGATGATGCAAAATCATTCGAACTGGAGAGCAGCTTTTTCAAATGCAAAGCAGAAGTCACTTGGGATAGAGAGCAGCCTTTCAAATGCAAAGCAAGTTCTATCTTCACGAGTTAGGGCGATCTTGAAAATTATAACCTGTATTGTTGGAGAAATTCATCCACCAATCCTCCTAGTCATGGGCCAAAAATTTTCACAAAAAAAGAAGAAGAAAAAAACTGGTCAAGACCACCCACTTGGGTGACGCTGCTGGCTCGCGCTCTCTTCATCTCGCAAAAGGTCGAGAATTCGAATCCCAGCTTCGTCATAGAGTGACTTAATTGGTTTCACGTGTGTGGTGGTTAGCACATGTGGCCCCCAGGGTTTAAGCTGTCGGCGAGGTTGGGTCATCAAAAAAAAAAAAAAAAAAACTGGTCGAGAGTTAATACCACTCTCCTGACGATGGCCATGGTAGGCCGAAACCAGTTGAAGGATATTCAATAGATTAGCAATGATTTTGTTTGTCTCATGTATAACAATATTTGGAAAACTATAACAGTCAATATTTATCACAATGAGAAATTTTAGGGTGGCTTGGACGTGGTTGGTATGAAGACTCAACTAAATCAGTTGAAAGCTTTAAACATAGAATTGAGAAAACATCATTACATACTAGGGATTTTGTCCGATCCAATCTGTGTTGATCTCATGTGTCTTTCCTCCAATCATGCTCTTGATGGATAGGGCCAAGCTTCAAGCAATCTTACAAGACAGGTCATAATAGACAAGCACATGCGAATCATCATCATTAGTGAAGTGAAAATCTAACTTTGGTAGGAAGTTCAGTCATCACCAACTCAATTCAATCGATATTTGTCTTGTAGAACTATAGCAGCTAGCTTCAAATGCAATAGCAGAGTTTGGGATTTTGCAGATGAGAGAGAAGATTGGCAAAGATAGAGACTGAGGTATTCTTCCTCGGAATCCCGGCATCTCCACCTCGTCCTCCTTCAACGGGAATTCTAATTATAAGATTCGACTTTCGCTACAACACTAATTTCTCCAATTTGATGGTAAAAGAGAAGACTTACATTAAACGCCACTGAAGTTAATCACATTGTGTATCATGCTCGATTTCTTATTGAGTTTAATAGAGTTGCATGTCGTATCAATCCTGAGGAGGTGTAGGATCAACTGGAGTTCACACATGATGGAAGGGGTCAAACTCCTTGTGATGAGATTTTGGTTCAATTTTTTACTCTACACAAGCATTGACTTTGAGATGAAGTATACTTTTGTTGGAATTAATTGTATAAGAAGGAGAAGAGAACACGTATTTGGGAGAAGAATATGTAACACTATTTGTTGTAATCAGAAAAAATTAAATACGAGAAAATGATAACAACAACAATAAGAAATCAGAGGTGAGGTACAGCTTAGACGAATCTCTTTAAGACGATAGCTCTTGCCAATGATACTAAGCAGCTTCATGAACTTTGCCTCTCAAGATACAACATCTCGAACCCATTGATATTAGCACTATACAAACATGACTCTATCGAACATTCTTGAAACCAGCACACTTAGAAAAAAAACTTGAAAAGAGGAGATGTGGGTTATTTTCACTTCTTGTTGAATCTATTACAAAATGAGCATTTTTTAAGTGTATTTATAGAGTTGTTGAATTCATGTATAAAGGCGGTTCATGAACCATAAATAAATGCAAGAATCTAGGTGGTACATGAGCCAAGAGTTAAAGATACATGAATTCAAGAGATGCATGGACTTGGGAAAAACAAAAATTAATGAGATACACGAACATAAACAATGTATCTCGATTTTGCTCCCTTGATGTTGATCCATTAACCACCATAATTACAACAATCCCACATTAATGGATTAACAAAACATTTTGACTCAAGGAAATCTAAGTGCGCCATGGAAATATACTACATTAAAATAGGTAACTTTCACTTTGAACCATTTTTAGTGAAAGCCTACCGGGCATACTTAACCAATCGGTGGACTAGGCCTTGAACCACTAGTTATTGGTGTAAGCCCAGACAATAGACCTCACACAGAGTATCTCCAAATCAAGATTGGCTCTCGATTGCATTCATTCTTTTGGCCATGAACCTCTCAGGATTCATGCATGCTTTAGAAAATCCAGTCTCTAAAGATTTTCATAAAGTCGGCTAGTTCCATGCATATAGGTGCATTCCTATGAAAGGTATCCTACCAAACCCCACTTGGATGTTATAATCCAAGATATAAGAATCATTAATCGCATAGTGTACTCTTAAAACGTTGTAGAAAGCATTGTTGCATCATAAGAATGGGAGAAGTGCACTCTCTAGAGTTTTCAGAATTTGCGTTGTCTTATTGAACCTAGTCCATGGGATCTCTAATTGCTAGATTAGGTTTCCACCCTGGAACCTCTTTATTGGGTTAAGGCTTTTAATCCCATTCCTCTCGATGGCGCAATTTATTTGCTCTCTCAACAAACCTTTGTTAGTGGATCCGCAATATTTTCCTTTAACTTCATAAAGTCCAAAGAAATTATTCCATTTGAGAGCAACTACCTTATGGTATTATGTCTACGATAAATGTGTCTAGACTTACCATTATATATCATGTTATGTGCTCTTGCAATTGCTACTTGATTGTCACAGTGAATGCATATTGGAGGCATAGGTTTTGGCCACAACGGAGCATCCTTTAAAAATTGCCGAAGCGACTTTGCTTCTTCAACAACTTTATCTAAATTAACAAACTCCGATTCCATTAAGGAGTGCACTATCAAAGTTTGTTAGGAGGATTTCCACGATACCGCGGCACCACCTAGCATGAAAACATATATGTTAGTCGATTTCGATTCATTGGAATCCGAAATCTAGTTAGCATCATAACAAACCTTCCAAAACAATTGGATATTTGCCATATTGCAAGACATAATCTTTAGTTCTTTGCAAATAACCCAACACTCTCAAGAGCGTGTTCCAATGCTTATGACCAGGATTACTCGTATAGTGACTCAGTTTCCCTACTAAGTGTGCAATATCTGGTCTAGTACAGTTCATGATGTACATGATGCTACCAATCACTTGAGAATACTCCAGTTGCTTGATATTGTTTCCAGTATTCTTTCTTAGAGTTAAGTGTAGAAGAAAATGATTACTTACATCTTTAATGCCGATTCCTTTAAATTTCTCAATTACCTTTTCAATGTAATGAGATTGTGTTAAACTTAAGCTATCGGAATTCCTTATAATTTTGATACCGAGTATAACATCCGCAACACCTAAGTCTTTCATCTCAAAATTATTCTTGAGAACATTCTTGGTGATTTTAATAACCTTAGTGTTATCTCCAAAAATCAATAAGTCATTGACTTAAAGACAAATAAATACACATTCAACTAATGTGGATTTTGTGTACACACATTTGTCACATTCATTGATTTTATACCCATTTTGAATCATCACATGGTCAAATTTCTTATGCCATTGTTTAAGAGCTTGTTTAAATCCATGCAATGATCTAACAAATCTATACACTTTATGTTCTTGTCCTTTAACCTTGAATCCTTTTGGTTGTTCCATATAAATCTCCTTATCGAGATCACTATTCAAGAATATAGTTTTCACATCCAGTTAATGTACCTACAAATTGTATAGTGATGCTATAGCAATTAACATCCTAACCAATGTTATTCTTGTTACTGGTGACTAAGTATCAAAATAGTCTAAACCTTCTTCTTTTTTCGGTCTAAACCCTTTGGCAATAAGCCGTGCTTTATATTCATCCATGGAACCATCAACTTTATGCTTCCTTTTGAAGATCCATTTACACCAATTGGTTCATTTCCTGGTGGAAGATCAACCAAGTCCCAAGTGTAATTACTTAAAATGGAATTTATCTCGTTGTCAACTTCTTTTTAGTAAAGAGCATTTGGAGTTGACATTACCTCTTCAAACGTTTGAGGTTCACCTTCTAACATGTACATTAGAAAATTAGATCCAAAAGATTTTTCAGTTCGAGACCTCTTGCTCCTTCGAAGTTTGGCTTCATTGTTCTAAATTTCATCATTCTCAAAATCTAATTCTATAGATCGTTTCTAAGAAAGTTCACATTGAATTTTTTTGCAGGATATGTATCATCAAAAAACTCAGCATCCCTTGATTCTATGATAGTATTGGCATGGATTTCGACATTTTTATATTTGTGAACTAAAAATTTGTATGCGCTGTTACTATTTTGAGCATAACCGATTATTATACAATCTACCCTTTTAGGTCCCAACTGAGTTTGTTTTGAAAGAGGAATCGCCAACCCCACACTTTTTAAAAAATTGTAAGATGGTAACCTTCCATTCCATAACTCATATGGAGTCTTACCTGTCTTATTATGAGATACCTTATTAAGAATTAAGTTTGTAGTTAAAATTGCATCCCCTCACAAGTTTTAAGGTGAACCTAAATTCAAGAGTATGTCATTAACCATCTCTTCTAGAGTTATGTTCTTCCGTTTAGCAACTCCATTTTGTTGCGGAGTATAAGATGCAGTCGTTGAATAATTATCTCCAAATTAGCACACAACTCCTTTAAGTTAGAAAAACTATATTCTCATTCTCTGTCAGACCTAAGCATTTTAATTCGTCTATCAAGTTGGTTCTTAACCTCATTCTTATACTTGATAAACATGTTCATAGCTTCATCTTTGATAGTTAACAAATATACATAGCAAAATCAAGTATAATTATCTATAAATGTGACGGAGTATTTCTTTTCACCTCTACTTTCTACTAACTTTAAATCACATGGATCACTATGGATTAATTATAGAGGTTTACTCATTCTTTCAACAATTTTGAAGATTTATTAGCAAACTTAGCCTCAACCCAAGTCTTGCACTTGTAATATGCATCCAACTCAAACTTTGGAATTAGCCCCAAGTTTGCTATCTTCTTCATTGTACCATAGTTTACATGTCATAATCTTCCATGCCATAGATAAGGAGATTCAACAATGTAAACTGAAGACTTCTCTTTATTAATAGTTTTTGAGTACAAGAATTTCGAGTTAACATTAATAATAACCACATTGGCTTTAAACAGGTCATTATACAAGTACATTTTCCCCATATACATCCCCTTTTGGAAAGTACAAACTTGTTAGATTCAAATACAATTTTAAAACCCTTCTTGACAAGTATGGGGTCGGAAATGAGATTCTTCCGAATCTCCGATACATGTAACAAATTTAACAATGTGATTTCTTTGCCGGAAGTGAACTTTAAATCACATTTCCTCTCCCGACAATTTTTGCTATTGTAGAATTAGCCACATAGAGCTTTTCTTCTTTCTCAGCCTTTTCGTAAGATGAGAACATATGTTTATCCACACAAATATGATTTGTAGCACTCGTGTCCAACCGCTAATCGGTATTGTTTGACACTAAGGATACCTCAAACATCACCAACCAGTCTCTCAACATGTTCTTGCTTTGTCAGATTCAGCTGCTTAGCCGTACCCTTGCCGTTGCCTTTGTTTTGGGCACTTTTTGCATTCCTTAGCTTGATACCAAGGCTTTTTACAAACAAAACAAGTCCCTTGGAATTTTTGGGACTGTTCCTTATACTTGTCTTTTCCCAACAAGGACTTATTCCTCTTCCTTTTTTGATTGGAATTGGAAAGTTCTATAGTGTTGGCCTTTGGTCCTATAGGAGGGCTTGCATTCCTCCTATTGTCCTCCTCAATTCTGAGGCGTAGAGTGAGATCTTCAAGGCTCATCTCTTTCCATTTGTGTTTCAAATAATTTTTTAAGTCTAATTGGCCCGGAGGTAGCTTTTCAATAAAAGTTGCCACTTGGAATGATTCACTAAGTATCATTCCCTTAGCAAAGATCTCATTTAGAATTATTTGCAATTCCTAAACTTGATTCATGACAAATTTAGAATCCACCATCTTGAATTCCAAGAATTTGGCAATCACTAATTTCTTGGTGCCTATGTCCTCAGTTTTGTATTTCTTTTATAAGGACTCCCATAACTATTTAGCACTTTCAATGTTACAATAAACATTATAGAGAGAATTCACCAAATAGTTAAGGATATAGTTTTGGCAAAGAAAGTCCCTATGCTTCCAAGCCTCCAATGCCCCGAGGGTTGTGACATCTTGCTTATCATGATTAATTATTGGGCACACCTCCGATAAATACTTAGCTAGATTCAACATGGTTAAATAGAAGAACATTTTCTTATGTCATTGCTTAAAGTCCACACTGGTGAATTTCTTGGGTTTCTCATTCGATATTACTAGAGGTGTTACCATAAAACCAAGCATAGTTTGTTGAACCATCCCTCTAGAAATTGGACCATACGCCATTTGGCCCGTATTGTTTTGAAAAATAGTTTCAAGTATATTAGTCAAGCGACTTGTACCCTCACCATCATAGATGGTTTCAACTCGAAGGCTCTTAGCATTAGTTGCCGTGACACCAAGCCACAAGGTTTGAACTTCACTAGTCGAGACAACAATAGGAACATCTCTAGCAACATCATTGGGTACTTGATTGTCATCAACCATCTCGATTTTTGATAAAATCAACAAATAGTGAGAAAAAAAATCATCTTAAGAATGTTGGAACTAATTGTATAAGAAGGAGAAGAGACCACGTATTTGGGGGAAGAATACATAACACTGTTTGTTATAATTAGAAAAAATTAAATATGAGAAAATGATAACAACAACAATAAGAAATCGAAGGTAAGGTACGGGCTTAGCTGAATTTCCTCAAGACGATAATTCTTGCCAATGGTGCTAAGCAACTTCACGAACTTCGTCTCTCAAGATACAACACCTTAAACCTATTGGTATTAACACTATACAAACATGACTCTATCAAACACTTCTTGAAACTAGCACACTTAGGAAAAAACTTGAAAAGAGGAGATGTGAGTGATTTTCACTTCTTGTTGAATCTATTTCAAAATGAGCATTTTTCAAGTCTATTTATAGAGTTGTTGAATCTATGTACAAAGGCAGTTCATGAACCATAAATAAATGCAAGAATCTAGGCAGTACATGAGCCAAGAGTTAAAGATGCATGAATTCAAGAGATGCATGGACTTGGGAAAAACAAGAATTAATGAGATACATGAACATAAACAACGTATCCTGATTTTGCTCCTTCAATGTTGATCCATTAACCACCATATTTACAACACTTTCAACCTGAGTTCAAGTCGTGGCCTGCAACTTGGAAACTAGGGTTTTGGCTGGGCAATGAACTCGGCTAAGCCTAGTTTTCCATCGGGACAAAATCATATGCACAATACCAACTTCAGTTTATCTATCTTATTCCTCGCTTTATGAGAAATCCAAATTCCAAAGTACTTTAATCCCATGCTAATCTTTGTACTGCATAGATGGAAGACCAAGGACGGACCAAAAAGAATAAAATGGAACACCAAGGCAAAGTCCTTTGATTTGATCTCAACAGAGTCAACACAAAGTCAATCAATTCATTTAGACTTTGCATGTGTGTTGGCCAAGTAAAAACAAGTGGGCTTTAATTTGTCTCACGCCCAAATTCGATCAATTCGTTTTGACTTGCTAATCTCCACTATCAGAATCCTTCCTTTAGTTCATATTTGAACCTAGTTTCTAAATCTTCGCAAGTGCATGCAATTTCAAAGAGGGAAAATGCCAAAAATCCCTAAATTATGTCATTTGAGATAATTTTATCATGAACTTATTTTTGTATTACTAAAAAAATTTAAATTATGTCATTTGGAACAAATTTATCTCTAATTTTCTTTTGTGATATAAAAACTCTGAATGTATTTTTGTGATACATTTACCCCAAATTCTTTAGCGTAAGAACATTTTTGTCTTTTTTCTTTTTCTTTTTTCCTTTTATTTTTCCTTCTTCTCTCTTCCTTCCATCGGCCGTGGTAGAGGGAAGTTGGTGAGGGCTGCCTTCGCCCGATTGAGGCAAAGTTGTGGTGTCGTGAGCAATCTCCATAGCACTAAGTAATCTTTGTAGCACAGATGATTATACGCGGCCGATGGTATCACTGATTCAATTTAAACTGCATCCCATCATTTTTGGCTCATTGATTGCCTTGTGGAATAGTAGCAGCTAGCTCTAATGCAAATAGCAGGGTCTGAGATCTTCCTGTCGGCTTTGTTCGATTTGCAGTGATGCAGTGGCATGCCTAATGTCATGTTCGATTCGTTCAAGCCGGAATGAGGTAGGATCTTAGATTGACCACAAACGAAGTTCCTTGTGATGAGATTTTAGTTCAGATTTTTTTGGCTTCACTCGAGCATTGATTGGAGGATGAAGTGTGCTTTGGGCCAGAGTTGGAGTCGTCGCCAGCAACTCAGAAACTTGGGTCTCGGCTGGGCAACGAACCCGGTTGGACCTACCTGGCCGGACCTGGTACTCTGTCGGTCATGTCACCGTTTGGACAGGTCCTAGGCCATTGCTTGGTGAAATGCCGAGATATATTCCCTATTTGTAAAACCAACTCCGGCTAAACAATCTCGTTTCTTGCTCTACGAGGAATCTGCAAGTGGAGAACCAAAGGCAAAGCAGTTTGATTTCATCTGAACAGAGTCAACGCGAAGATCTTGTGCAACGTGACGCTTGACTCTGCACGAGTGTCGGCCAGACAGCGAACTAGCGGCTTTGAATCTTTCAAATGCCCAGAGTCAGTTTCAATTCCTTCCGCTAGTTCTCTTCGTTACGATCCTAGCTTCTAATTTCTTCGTAAGTGCATGCAATTCACAAAGCTCGATCACATTATCATCGCATTTAAACCAACGGATGAACAAGATTTGCCTTCACAAGTGAAAAGGGAATCTTCCAATGTGATAGCAGAACAAGTTGAGATTAGAAAATAACCTCAATCCCACTTATTATCCGGACACGCCCGTCACTATAAATTAAAATAATATTTCATCAGGTGGGGCGAGCAAAACTCAACCCCCAATTAGGTCCTACCCATCAACTAAAAAGATTATTATTACTCCCGACTCATTAAATTTCGCCTTCCGGCCCTTCTTGCCCTAGTTGGATCGGGACGGCACATTATACGGGTTCCCGACTAAGATTGGATTTTTGGAGGAGAAGAAAAGTATCGAGCGAAATTTACAAACAAAAGGAGGGAAGAAAGAAGGAAAGAATGGCGTGCTGCTTGGGAAAAGAAGAGGTCTTTTCATTTCCTTTTCGGGGAAGAATGTTAGGGCAAAAGGACCAAAGTCGGAGCAGCAACAAAAGGCGACAAGCAGATCCCCATCCACGTCAACGACCGACCAAAGCCAAACCAAAGCGGAGGATCTCCTCGGACACGTGGCGGGCACGTGCCGACCACCGCGGCCGCGACATCCAGGGGGGAAAAAACGGGAAAAGAAACGAATCAAAATCGATCGTTGACGATAAATATTCTTCCGGAACAAAAAAAAAAAAAAAAAAAAAAAACACACCACCAGAAATCGGCGATCGCCTTCCCATCAATCGCAGTCGCATTCGCATTTCCGAAACTTCTTCCCCAAATCCGATATCCGCCGCTAGGGTTTCGTCTCGTGCTTCGTGCTTCGATTCTTCTTCTTCGATTCTTCGGGTCTTTGAGTGTTCTTCGTTCGGCGGGGCTTGCGGGGGAGATGGAGGGAGCGAGCAATGGAGGGATGCTGTACCACGAGGTGCAGGAGTCGAAGCTGTGCGCGGTGCACTGCGTCAATACCGTGCTGCAGGGGCCCTTCTTCTCCGAGTTCGATTTGGCCGCCCTCGCCTCCGATCTCGACCGGAAGGAGCGCCAGATGATGATGCCCGAGGTCGTCGTCGGCGGCGGCGGCGACTTCCTCTCCCAGGAGTCCCACAACGTCTCCCTGGACGGCGATTTCAGTATCCAGGTACGCTCTCTCTTGCTCTTCTTCCGCCCGCCCCAGCCACCTCCCCCCCCCCACACTGTCCCCCTATTGGAATTGAGCTGCTTTGGAACTTAATTCTGGGAGGGGGCTCTTGGAATGATTATCGATGGCTCTGTATAGGTGCTGCTGAGTTATTGTCTTGTTCATTGGAGCTCTCACTCCGTGAGGGATGACGAGTGGTTTGTTATCGTGTTTGGAAATCCTTGTTGGTGCTCATTTCGCTATAGATGGAGCGCTCTCGTTCTTTAACTGTAGGATAGGTTTGATGGTGATTATTCATGTCGATGTCGGCCTGTGGCAAGCAATTAGTATTCAACCACGCGGGATGTCTTATTGTGCAAATGCGCCTGTGAGTTGATAGTTAGGTTCTTTTAGGTCATCCTAGGATTAATTTATGTCTTGTGCATGCTGTTATTTGTGTCATGGATTCAAATTATTTTTGGCAGTGTCTGTATAATATCGGGCACATGGTGTGTTGGGCTGCGAGATTTAGACTTCTAATGCTTGTAAGCTAGTCTATGAAATTGTTGGTATCAGTGATATGGGTGCTAAATTTGACAATCATGCTGATGAAAAATCCCAGTACGTGTTAACGCTAGCTCTCTTGCTGTTATAGATTTTGGGGCAAAATCGGAAATGTGAACTTCATTAATTCAGAAAGTTGAGTATAGAACGCACACCGAAAAGATCGGTCTTTAGATGGAAGAATACACCTCAATGTATCGGCATAATGCAAAGAACTTCCAAAAAGAAGAAATGGCAGCATCTTGCTCATTAAATGCTTTCTAGCATGCTTCTGTCTGTTCTTTGCAATTTGGCTATTCATAAGTCTAAATGGTGCTCATGCAAGTATAAAATTGTCAAATCAAAGAAAAAATAAATCTTTTTTTTTTTGTTTGTTTCGGAAGTCTACATAATTGGTTGTTGTCTTTTCGTTTTTGTCCATCCATAGGGTTGGAGAAGTTGAATAAAAGTGAACTAACTTGATTGTGAAATCGCGGGATTGCATGATGCTTTGCCTTACCTTTTAGATTCTATTTAGGCTTTGTTTGGAGAGAGGGGAGAGGGAAAATGAGAGGTGGGCATGGAAGATTTTGATGAAAAGAAAATTGAACTTTATGTGAGAGTGAATTGGAAGGTAAGTGTGAAATTTTCTTCTCCAACCCCATTTTCCCTCCCCTTTCCTATCTCCCGAACAAAGAGTTAAGGTTTCAATGCCTAACAACCAGATATGTGGCTTAACTTAGTGGATGATGTAATGGGATATGTTTAATATATGCTATCTTATACACTTATACGGGATGCTTTGAAAATGTGGGTTTGTTGACAAGTAAACAGGTGAAAAACATAGAATTTTTTTAATGATATGATAATTTAAATTGCCTAAGAAATTGCTGGCAACAAGTCATTAATTGAAATGGGTTAGATTTCAAATAGCAATCTACAGGTTTTGTTTCCAGTTTAGGATTTTATTTTTTTCTATTAGACCTTTCACTGAAATCTGAGAAGAACACGTCATCACTGAGTGTGATGCTTTAATGATTTACTCTTAATCTAATTATGTTGTATATCGGGAGCAGTTAAAACACTCTGCCTGCCTTTTGACTTTTTTGAATTTTGCTGTTTCAACTCCTTTTTGTTTACATGTATTCCTGGCTGAAAAGTAAAACTAAGATTTACAAGATATACTACAGCAAACCTTAAATATCTGCCTCGAACAGTCTCTTAGCATGTGAGAGGGTCCAATAGTTCAGAGTCTGATGGATAATGGGTTTTCTCATGACTTTCAAGAAGAATGATGAGTCCGCTGTATTCTAATTGTGGACTACCAGCATGATTTGGGCAGTGCAACTATGCAAGTAGGCATTTGTTTGTTATCATTGCTCATGGAGCCTTGACATTCAATCGTTCGTTTGTAAGACTTAATGGATAATTTTTCCCACTGTTGAATCTCTTTAGGGTTGTTTTCAGTTGTATTTACATTACGCGAATAGCTGTCGACTAAAAGAAGAAAAAATTGAACTTTGTGTAGTGACCACAGTTGACAAAATCTTAGAAAATAATGTAATTGCAGAAATTTTTCCCATTCTTTGCCGCAAAATGTTCACCTGGGTGCTTAAATATGCATTGTTCTGCTATTTAAAACTACTCATGAGTTTGGGTTGTGTATGCTTCCAACTTCCAGTAGAAGTGTGAGCTTCCTTGCCCTGCAATTAGGACAGTTTTTCTCGTACAATGGTTCAAAGAGGAATGTGCACATTAACTGCACCCAGCCTTTGGATTATGACTTCGTGCAGTTTGTATTGATGTCACTTCTTGCTGCATGACATGGTTGTGGAATTTATAGCTCTAGTTCCGCAATTAGGCACATATTCTTATATGCACGAGCAAGCATTATTTGGTTATTTATGGTTGTACACATCTGCCTTAGGCGCAGCTTGTGTGTGTATGCCATTGCTCTAGTGCAGGCTGTGCTTCCTGTCCAAATTTGATCTAAATTATTATTAGTTTGTTTTTCTTTGGAATGAAACTAATATGCCGTCCTTATTATTCCTGGGATTTCACCCTGTTTGTTCTGCGTGGCATTTATAAGGTCGACTAGAGTTTTGTGCGTTAGTTAGAATACAATCCTTATGTGATAGATATTTGCAGAAATTAATCACATGGGCTTGTTTGGTGGTTTAAAGCATCTTAAGACTCCTTTCCCCAGTTTTTGCTCTTTTTTCCCTCACAAATCATATGTTGAACTATAAGATTCTCTACATATGGTTGGGCAAAAGAAGTGCAAATGAAGATACTTGCTTAAGTTCCACATCATCAGAAGAGATGACACATATCAGTAGTTGAGCATGTTTGTTTGTGTGGTATTAACAAACTGAATGGGTGCATCTCATGAAGAAGCTGTCGATATGAATTCAAAAGCTACTGCATTTTGTGCAGGAGATTGGGGAACTCCTGATTAATGTCAGTCAGTTTGTGAGGAGGAGGAGGAGGAGGAGAGAGCATTTGATATCATAGCACGTAAAAGAAAGTTGCCTTTTTCTTAATCAGGATAGACTGACTGATCATCATGTTTGACTTTAGTATAGGTGTACTTGTGATTTAACTCTGATCTGCTTGATAGTAAAAAAAAATGTCATCACTATATTAGCTTTGAGCCAATGATACTCTCTTTGGGCAGCTTTTTGAACCAGTAATTTAATGCGTATCTATCTGACAAGTTATTGTTTTTAGTTTATGCATTCCGACAGTTGCTGTAGAAGGAAGAATTAAATGTTTTGTTAAGATAATAATGATGATCCTTAATTTCTGTTTCCCCGGGCTCAGGAAAAGATCTTACTACTAGTAGTGCTTGCTCTTTTATCAATGAGCTAGGTGGTATAGCTATACCACAAGGCAATTCAAAGAGCAAAAAAGATATCGAGGGAATTGAGATTCTCTCTCTCTCTCGTTGGAACATTTGGAGAAATGGTAGTACATACGGCTATCTACTGATTTGTACATAAGATAATGATGTTGCCAAGAGGATTCCTGCATTTGAATGATTGAATTTGAAGATTAAAGTGGTAATAGTTGCATTGGTGATTCTTTGTTTTTCTTTAAGTGGTCGTCAAAAGAGTTAATAGCGGGTCATTTACTCAGAGTTGCCTATAGACATTAAGATTTTAAAATGTCCCATTTTAAATTTAAAGGTGAGCCCCAACCCCTTTACTTCTGTCCTTTCTTTTCCAGAACCTCCTTCCCCCCCTCTTTTCTTTCCTTCAGAAATTCTAGTTGGATTTTGAAGGAGATGGGCTTACCTTTTGATAACTTTGAAAGGATTTATATGTAAAATAGTTGTAGGTTGTTTCAACTCATTTGATTATAGTTTGGACAATCTTGTATGATGTACACTTGACACTAATCTTGAATGTGGGCATGGGTAAGTAACTATTACACAAATCTTTGGCTGCAGGTTTTGGAAAAGGCTTTAGAGGTGTGGGACCTGCAAGTCATCCCCCTGAACTCACCAGTTGCTGAGCCGGCGCAGATAGATCCGGAGCTGGAAAACGCCTTCATATGCCATTTGCAGGACCACTGGTTCTGCATTAGGAAAGTGAATGGAGAGTGGTATAACTTCGACAGCCTTTTTGCAGCGCCACAGCATCTCTCCAAGTTCTATCTCTCTGCCTATTTGGACTCTCTCAAAGGCTTTGGGTGGAGCATTTTCCTAGTGAGGGGGAATTTCCCGAGAGAGTGCCCAATTTCATCATCAGAAGCCCCCAGTGGTTACGGCCAGTGGCTATCCCCTGAAGATGCTGAGAGAATAATCAAATCTTGCAATATAACACAACCTCGTCCTTCTCCTCAGAGAGTTGGTCAGACTGATCCAACCCTTTCTGATATGGAAGACGAGGACTTGAAGGCTGCTATAGCTGCCAGCCTGATGGATACCAAAGCCGTGACTCCTCAAATAATGGAAGCTGCAACCAGTCAAACCGAGAAGGAAACAAGATAGAGCTGAAGATTGTTTGGCTTTTTAATTTTTTTTGGAAGAAACTGCAAAATTTGACGATGTAGAATTGAAAGAAATTGCAGTTCAGGAGGCAATAAGTTAATCATAATTGTGGAAATACTTTAAGTTTCGACAGTTCCTGATAGTAAATGTCCGGACAATTTCATTACAAGGAGCTTACCTGGAAAATTTTGATTCAAGGGGGGGCGTCAGGGTGAATTTTGGCATCATCTTAGCAGATTACTTAACATGGATAGACCCAAAAGCTATCTAGCACTCGACCCTGATGTCTGTTAATCATGTGGGTTCTCACATGAGTTCCCTAAAGATCCATGAGCCATGGTCCGTACGACGTGGTTGGTTGAGGATTCACTGAGTCCGTGACCGGACCGAAGGAGCATTCTCTTCGGAATGAATTATTATTCTTTAGTACTGTCGTCATTTCCTCATTTAGAAAAGGCAGGGGGGACGATGTCAAGTTGTCCCTCGGTGGAAGAATAATGCATTGATGGCCAGCGGGGTCTTCTTCCCTCGATCTTGAAGCCATGTCAAGCTGTTCAATAAATGAACTCTTGAAACGTCGTTGATCGAGCAACTAACTCCCCCGCGACCATTGCACGATCCCACTTGTCTTGTTGTCAGAAATTTTGTTAGGAATTTGTAGTTTGAAAAAAACACAGAGCAATTGGCATGCGAAAGAACCTTAACTACTTAACGGATGACATGTTGCGCATCCGATAACAGCTGTATAAATTATATGTTTACGGATCGTTGGACTTAAAAATAATAACCCGACATATATTTCTAATAGGTAGAAAGGGAAAAGTCGGATGTGAATATAGATGATCATGATCACGATCACCCCTATGAGTGAACTACGTCTTATTAGTTTTGCTTGCGAAGAAATGGAAGAGAAAAGTTCACTCATATTAGTTTTGCTTACGAAGAAATGGAAGAGAAAAAAGAGAGAGAGGATGGATTGAAGCTTGACAGGGGTCATGAGTGATGATGACTGAGGATGCTTTTTTCGCTTTTAGGCTGGAATGGGAGACCACCACAACCAATTCCAACTTTCAACATTCATCCATCCCCTGTTTTTGGTCTTTTGAGAGTTTCGAGCAATACTTTATTCTATGCCACCAAAGTCTATGTGGCTTCTCATAGGAAAACAGAAAAAGTAAGAACTTCAGAGAGAGTCCGAGACATGACATTGCGGCTGCTCCCCTGAACTGGTCTCCGAGCTCAACGCTCGGATGTTCTAGGACAAAGGGTCTCCAGGTATTCGATCCGATCTTCCTTCGGAAATGGGTTCGTCCGACCGATTGTTCAACAGGCAGAGAACTGTCCACGAAGTGCTTGGTGGAGGTCTTGGTATGATTTTTTCTACTTTTTCCTTGTTTCCAATCTGTCTCTGCTCTCTGATCAACGGCCTTTCGATCTTGCCTAGATTGCTACCTCTTCCTCTTTTCATTAGTAATCGGCGCACTCGACTGTGAATGCAGTGTTGTATCGTTGATGGGTCTTCTTGATTTTGTCGACCATTGATCTGTCTTTGCAATTGATATTTACCTGCCTCTGATCCGGGAGTTTTTGTGTTATATGGTTTGAGAAATTAATGGTGGATTTCCCTTTTTTGTTTGGTTTGAGTTGAACAGTTGCGGATGTTATATTATGGAGGAGGAGCAAATTGACATGGGGGATACTGGTAGTGACTCTAGCTGCTTGGGTTGTGTTTGAAATATCTGGATATACTCTATTATCGCTATCCTCCAGTGTTCTGCTCCTACTCACCACTATTCTCTTTATTTGGGCCAAATCTGCAGCCATACTTAATAGGTAAGTCTAATGTAAACTGCTTGGGTTGTGTTAACTCTCTGATACTTCGGTGCTTATCAAACTGCCTCTGATGGAAACATGGTTTTCCTTCTGGTGGTTTCTGGATGCATTAGTTATGTGATGACTTGGATGTGAATCTCTTGTTGTTTTTGTCTGCAATATACAGTTACTATCTTGAATGGTATTGATTGAAGAGATTCCGGTGGTGCATTGATTCTGATTGAGGATCTGCAAAATTAGAATCACACCGTTCCTTGTTTCCTCTTTGTGATGATCCGCCACCACAATAATTGTCAAGTCTGAGTATATTGCGGATCTGCAAAATTAGAATCACACCATTCCTTGTTTCCTCTTTGTGATGATCCACCACCACAATAATTGTCAAGTCTGAGTATATTGCTGTCTAAGCCGCATAAATCTAGACCACATTTACTACCTACTACAAATCATTTAGAAGGAAAAAAAAAACAAAAAGAAAAGCAGATGCTCAGTGATGCAAGGGTTGGATGGAGGACTGATCAATTGAAAATTGCAAGATTTTTAAAGAATCAAATACCTTGGTACTCTCTTCTACTTCAAAGTTCTATGTAAATCGTAGTTAGTGATTTGAAGAGTGTTAAAACTGCAAATCTGTATTAAAGTCCTCCAGGAAGAAGGTGCATACTGCTTGAGAGTGAATCAACTCAATTACTGGTTAGTTTGACTTTCATGCTGCTAAGTTTATTTCAGAATCCTGATGACAAGTAGTGAGCCATTATGATTTGCTTAGCAGCATGTTTGAGCTACAAAGGATTGAAAGGCATTGGGCATCTAATCCAATTGTTACCAGCAGGCATGGTATACTCTGTGTCTTGAACATTTGATGTGCTGAGGTTGCATCTAAGATACGGCTTCCCAATAGCATTGTTTGCTAGTGATTCAATGAGTCACTGAAGATTTGTTTCAGAAGTGTAGTTAATATACTTAATTCTTGTTGGTGACATTTACCATATGAATGAAATTGCTGGCGAGTAGTATCTCCTTCTTGAGCATGCCACTGATAACATCATAATCTTTTTCAGTTGATACTCAGTTTTATTTTATGTTTGCTTTTTTCTTTTGCAGACCTTCTCCACCCCTACCAGAGATGCACATATCAGAAGATATGATGAATGATGTGGCAGCTTTTGCTCGAACTCATATAAATGCTCTGCTCTTGGCTTTTCAAAATATTGCCTTGGGTAAAGATACATGGATGTTTTTTAAAGTCGCTATATCCTTGTTGCTGATTTCCGTAGTTGGCAGCTTGACCGATTTCCTCACACTGGGATACACAAGTAAGTTCCATCATCTTTTTCCGTGATCGGTAGTAGAAAGTGAATTCCATAATGCGTATTGCTATAGCGTTTTATTAGTTGACTCATTCCTCTCATATGATAATATCTAAGAATCAAGAAGAAATATATAAATCTCGTACCTACCAAATGGCAGGCCTTGTTGTCATCCTCACAGTTCCAGCTCTCTATGAGAAGTATGAAGAACGTTTTGATAAGTACATCATGGCAGGTTATGGCAGTGTCGTGCAGTTCTACTCCAAATTATTTGAGGGTTATATCAGCAAAGTTCGGCAATGGATTGCAGAGCAGAAAAAACTGAGTTGATGTCCAACATCTGTCAACTTTGTTCCCTTTACTTGTGTCTTCTCTGTAACCACTGTATCTTCCTTTTCTGTCTCTCTGTCTCCCATTCCATTCCATTTTTCCAAGATGCCGGGGTGGACAGGATTATTAGTGAGCTTTGAGTGCTTCTTTTTTTCCTTTTCCCTATATCCCTTTTTTTTCTCTCAACATAGTGTTTTGCTTATCAAGTTTTAGTCTGAATCTGGAGCTTCATGGTTATGAGGAGTCTGTCCTCCAACAGTAGCTTTCAGCTGGGGCAAAAATGTTGTGTTGAGTATCTGGAGAGAATCCTTCTTGTTCGCAGAACAAATGAAAAAGGGAAACTTGTATGTACTTACGATTTGTACAAAGTTTTTAATTTCTTTTGGGGCTAGGCTCGAAGTATGACATACATTCGTGCCTCTGTTGCTCTTAGTGCATTATCCGATTTACCAAATTGATTTTGCTGTTGATCAACTGGCGTGTGAATATTGGATGGTGCGAGTGCAAGTAAATATCCTTGGAATTAATATTTGTGACGGTTGATGTAGGCGAACTGCCATAGACATTGTGATCCAAGGCATTATATAACATGATTGGCTTGTTCTAACTGCGCAAGTTTTTTTGACCAAAAAAATACTCTGCAAGTAGGCACAATGTTAGTGCTCATTTACCTATGTGGCTATAATACAAGCACGCTCTATAGCTCAGTTTAAACATCAGTACTGAAGTAAAATAGGGTAATTCTCCATTCCCCAATAGAGACAATCAAATCTTAAAGAACGTGTTTAAGAAGAAGACAGTGCAACGGGAATCCATGGTATTAGCGATGGTTGAAATAAACAGTCAGCGTGATCACAATAAAAAGGGCGGAAGTATTGAATGGGTAACCTTCTTTGGCATTTTAGGGCGGCTTCCAAGCAGAATAAAGAACAAAGCCAATAATACAGTGAATGGGGACCAATACCGTCAACCAGCATATTACAGATGAGGCTTCATCAATCAGTTCAGTGCGATAAAAAGAGGGATACATAAGAGTATGAAAAATTGGCTTCTCTACTCGTGACTGCTCCCAAAGCCATCCCGGTTCTCATGCTGCCACCCATAACCCTGTCCCTCATGCCCCATATCGCCCGGATAGAACTTGCCCCGCTGGATCTGCGACATATGAGATGGAGGTCCCGGTGGTGGTGGTGGTGGAAGTGGCAAGGGTTGTGGTGCCAATATTCCCTTGCCGTCTCTTACATCGACACTACTACCTCCTCGAGCAGTTTCCATACCCTTGCTAGCTAAAGGAGGTGGGGGAGGAGGATTCAAAGGCAATGTTCCTGGATTTCGCATGTAATCCCCCTGGTATAATGGGACTCTTCCTTGGACATCTGCAGGATTTGCGTAACCATCTCCAGCTCCTTGGCCTCCTGTTGGAGGTTCAAATGGTGCAGCCATCCCAGTGTTCCATGGCTGAGGATAGCCGGCCATGAAATTCACACCGCCAGGTGGACCTGGGGGGAATCCCAGCAATGAACCTGGCTCTGGACCACCTTCAGGAGTTGAATCCTGCCGCACTGTATCATAGGGTGTGGGAAAAAATGGTTGAGCTCCCTCCATGGGGAAAGGAGGGAAGCCGAAAGGAGGTGGAGGTGTCAACATTTGATTTGACTGTAAAGGCACAGCAAAGTTTGGTTGTTGCATAGAATGCATAGGGTATTCTTGAAAGGGAGAGTCTGATAAGACTCCAGACTGTTTCTCTGGGAAATGGCTAGATTCTTGTTGTGGTCCACCCTGCGCATCCATATGGAAGCGCCTGTCAAACCCCGGAAGACGTTGGTTGTCTGCTTGCATATCTGAAGGATTGTTTTGGACCTGCCCTAAGAAAGTTGGTGGCTTCTGGTGCATAATTGGCCTTGGAGGAGGCTGTTCTCTACCATGCTGATGGCGAGCCTTGTCATCACGATCATGAAGCTGTGATGAACCAGGAGAAATGACGGGTCTTGGTGGAGCTCGCCCAGTAGATTCAGAAGCAGTAGGTTGCTTGATACTGCGTGCATCTGATTCATTTCCATCTTCCTTTTCTGCATTTGGCTGAAGAAGGTCAACATGGGTCTCCTGTATATGAGATTCAAATTCACTTTTCTTTAGAAAAGACTTCAGACAGTGTGGTGCAGCACATATAAAGATTCCCTCCATCATCTTTATGGTCTGAATTTTCTGTATACGGTCATCACACCTGTGTCATACAAAGAATTTAGTATTTATTCAGCTCACTTGTCAATATAATCTCATAAAGTTGTCAATGCTAGAAATGATTGCTGCAATGTACATTATAAAAAGGTCTGTTCGTTGCCATGAAAACTATAATTTCTGCAGCTGCTATGTCTCAATTAAGAAACAGGTGAAAGATACCACCACCAATAGCTTGCTAATGGCAACGAAGAAGCATCAGTCTACCCTTACACAACGCAATTTGCTTTGACAATTTTCCCATTTGCAGATACTCAACTTGCTCTTGTTCTGCTATACTCACCTATAGCTTGCAAATGGTAGCAAAGAAGCAATAAGTCTACCCTCAGACAAAGCAATTTGCTTCTTGTAAAAAATTAATCTTCCCATTGCAAGTATTAAACTTACTAAACTAATCTATTGCAAGCTTGCTTTCATTCTGTTGTGTTTTGCTAATAGATCTTGCAAAGAGATATACCCTCAGGCAGCCTGGCTCAAGAGCCACAATTAAATTTACCAATAAAATCCGACCTAATTTTCTGTCCCAACAAAGAAAAAAATTTACTAATGCATTGAACCAGCTACTGCACCCAACTCAAATTGCATGCAACACCGGTGTTGCCTGGTATAACATTGCTCTCATGTAGAGGACAGACAGGGTATGGTAGATAAATCCAAAAGGGCAAACAAAAGTTCAACTCAAAGGATGTTCCATTCATGAATAAACTCTCCAGTTCACTCCACTTCAGCTGCTTGACTAGAAAATAGGATCCACTAAGAGACTAACATTTAGAATAGGTCACACACCATCCAGACTGACTAAAATCAACATAAAATCTCACAAGCAGAAGAAAAATCGAAAGTTGTCATTGCCATTGCATTACTATTTGGTTTTCTGACACAAACAGATCAACAGAGGAATGCTGCCCTTTACTGTAGAGGTCCTGATTAATAAAAGAATTTTGAGTTAGCCTCAACCAGTGAATGTTGTTATTGCATAGTCAAAACACAGAAATTTTGCATATAAAAAATTCAGTTCACATGAGAGATCCACACTCTGTCCCAGCCGGCAGCCAGTGACCATCTGTACATGGAAAATATTCATTCAAATCTAGGATCTTGAGCATACTAATCGACACAAAATCCTGAGAGAACATCCTGAATATTGTCATTCCAGATGATGTTCCGAATGATCATTTTATCCAGATCCTTGTGCACTCGCACCTTCTCATAGCTAGTCCATTCTCTTTCTCGATCTTATGTCCTTACTTGTTAGTCATGAGAATCTAACATCTACCATAGTCAATGTGACATGCAGACCATTTACTAATGAGATTCAGACCAAAAAATTCTAGCCTTTCCAAGATGATTGAGAAACATTACAGCGTCAAACATAGAAATCAATTAGAGAAACAAAGAAATTGGCAGGTAAAGATAAATTTCAGGGTGGTATTATGAGATGAGGAAGATATGACAGAAGAGATAGAAAATGATGATTCTTAAAGCAGGTCTTGTTTCACAATTGCTTAATTGGGGGTTAGTTTAAGTTTCGTCTATACATACATGAAGGCTGCTCTATCAAGCCAGAGCTTGCACCTGTCTTCATTTTCAGAACCCCGGAACCACTAAAAATTACACCAACTAGACAGCGCAAAGTGTACCCAATATCGCTTAAGGAGATGCATTTTGTAGCCATAGGAAAGATGTACTTACAGATAACAGATTGAATCACTCCTGGCGCAGTCAAGACAAAATGCATGCTCGCAAGGGCTCTGCCAACAAAAGAACAAAGCGGAAACCCGTTAGAAGGCGACCGAAGTCCTTCATATCCACTAACACTACAGGTCTAACGAATACTCTGCGCGCATTGAGGAACAGCAATAACCAGGGTTCCAAAGTTCCTCCATCGACACTTCTCAGAGCCAGCTATCTACTCATTCCCAATCAGTAACCACAACTCGTTCGGTCAAGCGACGAAGGAATGCATTACCAGGCGCCCGTAGATGGCGATCGGAAAGTCGCAGCGCACGCAGAAGTGGACGCGCTCGCCGAGCTGGCGGCGGGACTTGCGGCCGACGGGCTTCACGACCGAGGTGGCGGCGGCGGACCCGAGGCCCTTGGCCACCGGTAGGTCGGCGAGGACGAGGTGGTCGGGGCAAGCGACCGTCACGGTCTCCGCGGGCGACGGCTTCAGCCCTCCGCCGCCCTCGGAGATAGGGTCCCTCTTCAACCGAATCTGGAGCATCTTCTTCCGCCGCAAACCTTCGCAAATCTCCTCCTCCTCGGCCTCAGATTTCCGGCGATTTCGGGAATTTTCGCAGGAACTTCTCTTCGAATTCTTCACGGATGAAATCCGTCGGGAAAAACCCTAGAAATTGAAAGGTTTTGGGGGGATCACCAGTGTCGCCACCGGCGACGGCGGGGGCAGGGATTTGTCGAATTGGATAGAGAGAGAGGATAGAGAGAGGGCCGGACGGTCCTAAAACCAAAACCATGAAATAAAATTACATTTTTGCCATTGCAATTATGGCATTTTTATACTTAATTACTAAGAAACGTCTTTTTCTTTTTTTCTCCCTTCATGCGGCCCGACCTGACCTTGTATGTGATAAATAGCTCGACGGAGAAGGACGGGTTAATTTGCCATAGGTGGACCGGACCATGATTAAGGAGACGGGTTAGGTTCGATCGGAAAAATCGATTTATGTATTTATTTATATGTTTGTTGTATAATAATGTGAATTTTGTTGAAAAGACAGTTCAATAATGCGAAATATTTTGATTTACCAAATTTTTTTTTTTCCGGAACAAATCCAAACCCCGCACGTTACTCACACACTTAATTACTAAGAAACGCCACCTCGCTTCATGCGGCCCGACTCTCGACCTTGCATGTGATAAATATCTCCACGGAGAAGAATGGGTTAATTTGCCATAGGTGGACCGGACCATGATTAAGGAGACGGGTTAGGTTCGGTTCGATCGGAAAAATCGATTTATTGTATAATAATGTGAATTTTGTTGAAAAGATAGTTTAATAATGTGAAATATTTTGATTTTGAAATTATTTATTACATTTAGTATGAGAAAAGTTGGACATGAAAATTTTAAACTTTTTTAAATCACATGCTTGGCAAGTGTCTATTGGACACCCATTGCCTTGTAATATATGATGAATATAGATGGTTTCGTTATTCATGTTTCATTTACAAGTCAATAATATAATGTGAGAAAAGATACAAGATACAAAGAGATCAAATCAAATGTGACATGATATGACATGCTTAGTTTATATATTGATATGAGTTTGACATGTCTTTTTCTTAAGCCATAATATACATTTGTAACTTTTAAATCAAATTTTCATGTGTTGTTGTTACAAGGTGCAACTATAAATATAATTAGGGACAATGACACATGTAGGGCTTTTAATTCTTTTAATATGGTCCTTTAATTATTTATAAATATTCAATATAATACCTAAAGTTTCCAATTGATTCAATCCAACCTGTCAATTTTCTATACAAAGTCAAATTAGTCTCTTAATATTATTTACAAATTTTCATGATTACACTATTGCCTAGATTTTAAAATATCTTTTCATTCCAATTCATTTTCTAAATCTACCAAATATAGTCTATCCTTTTATTATCTTTTACCTTTTTGTTATATATAAATACGATGATAATTCCATTCAAATACATTTTGACATATAATTTGTACGAAAGTCAAAATGTAACCTTATTTTGAGTTATATCTTTTATGTTCCTTTTATTAAAAAAAATAATTGTTTTCATAATAACATTTAATAACGATATTAATTTCTTTCTAGATTTTTCATAATCTAAATCTTGTTCCTTATTTGTATATTCAATTTTTTTGCATTTTGTATTTTCTTAATTAAATTTAGTTAAAGCTATAAATAAGGAGATAAAAACCACAAGAATATCAACTCTATACAGCTCTAAATCAGGTTCTATTTTTTACTATCACAGAAATTATAAGCTATACTTAAATGAAACTGTCGTAATATTTATGAAGACAAAAAAGAAAAAAGAAAAAAGGTAATAAAAAATAGTCTTTTTTTTTTGTTGGTTTAGAAATGGCTTGAAATGCAAATATATTGTATAATATGGGTAATAATGTAATTATGAAAACTTTTGACTTTTCTACAAAGAGTTGATGGATTAAATTAAATGAATTAAAACTTTAAGGACTAGATTGAACTTTTAGAATAATTCGAAAATTACATTAAACAAATTATGAAGATGATATTGCAAATAGAAACTAAAACTTAGGGATTATTTGTGTCATCTTTCTATATAATTATGACACCAACAATACAAATCACCATCCCCAATAATGAGAGGAGATACTCCTATTTTGAATATTGACATGAAAATAAAGGTTATAATTGACACATTTGAAATAAGTATATTTAGATATTGATCTATATGATATCTACTTGATTTATGCCATTTTTATTTTCTCACTTCTAGTTTTTTAAGCTTGGTATGATCATTAAAAACCTCATTTTATAACAATGGGAACATTATGTTTAAATTGCATGTCGAATATATAAGTCTTACAATTTTGCCAAAAAGAAATACAAGATTTATTAAATAAAAAATTAATAAAAAAAGCCAACCACCTTAGAGTTGCTATGCTTTTTATGTAAATAAAAATGTTGAACTAGAAAGGGGAGTACCTAGATTAGTCATCAATTACAAATCTTTGAACAAAGCACTAAAATGGATTAGTATCAAATTCCAAATAAAAAAGACTTAATAAATAGATTTCACAATTCAAAAATCTTTTCAAAATTTGATATAAATCAAGATTATGGCAAATTCAAATAAATTAAGGAGATAAATATAAAACATAATTCATTGTACCATTTGGACAATATGAATGGAACATAATGCCTTTTGGCCTGAAACATGCTCCTTTTAAATTCCAAAGAATTATGAATGGCATTTTTAACCCTTATTCCGAATATATCCTAGTTTACATAGATGATATCATGATATTTTCAACTAATATAGATCAACATTTTAAATATGTGTGTGTGTATTTTCATAAGCATTATTAAGAAAAATGGCTTGGTAGTCTCTCCTACTAAAATATCACTTTTCTAAGCAAGAATTAGATTTGTAAGACACTACATTCCTCAAGGAACTACTATTACTATAGAAAGATCAATTTTATTTGTAAAAAATTTCCCAATGAAATTAAAGACAAAACCCAATTACAAAGATTTTTAGGAAGCCTCAATTTTATAGATTTCTTTCCAAATATTAACATACTATGTAAATATTTACACCAAATATTATAGAAAAACTCCCCATCATGGATCTTAGTTCATACTAATATTATTAGACAAATTAAAACTCATATAAAAGAAATACCTTGCTTTCATTTAGCTGATCCATCTACTTTCAAAATTGTAGAAATTGATATTTTAGAAATAGACTATGGAGGAATCCTTAAACAAGTAAAAAATGATAAAGAACAAATCGTTCAATTTGTTTATAAACATTGGAACCAACCTAATAAAATTACTCCACTATCGAAAAAGAAATATTAGCTATTGTATTTGTAATATCTAAATTTCAAGTTGATCTTTTAAACCAAAAGTTTTCACTATGCATTGATTGCAAATTAGCAAAAGAAGTATTACAAAAAGATGTATTAAATATTGCTTCCAAACAAATTTTTACATGATGGCAAGCTATATTATCTATATTTGATTTCGACATTGAATTTATTAATAGATCATCAAATTCTTTGCACGATCTTCTAATGAGAGAATTTTTCAAAGGAAAAAAATGCCAAAATCCAAAAAAAAGCACAAAGGTAAAGCCGTTACCGAAATCTCATAATTATAACCCCAATCACCAACATTAGACCAGCTCCAAGCTTGGTTTGATGTAATGAAGGGTCAATAATCACTATCACCATTACCATCATCACAATCACCTCAACAGTTACAAATATAGCTAGATCTTATCAAAGCCTAATAGAAACTATTATCACAATCAATATCACATGATCTTATCCCATATTTGTCTTCACTATTCTCGCAAGTAGATCTAGAAACCACCTCATCAAAATTACACAAGCCCCAAACAAAATCACAAACTCAAAAATCACTATCACTATATGCTCCTATCAAGACTTGGGTAGATTTTGCTTAAAAAATCAATCAAAACAAATTGAGATCACTTTAAATCCTTCACCATTGGCCTCTCACAATCCAAAAGAATCATAATTACTTAAAAGAATAACTAGTGAAATAATCGTGAGACCACCTTCTTCCTTCCTAATAGCTAAATCCACTACCTCCACTATCTCTATAATAATATCATAGACCTCAATCAAATCACAATTCATCACTAAAAGTCAATATCAAGACCCTATGATTGTTGAAAGATAATTTCATCATGAAAATCTAAAAGTCTATGTAAAACATATTTTCTCATAAAATTGCCATTACCCACCAACTGATTTGTCGAAACACCAAGCCTAAAGCCTATAATGAGCAAATCCTTATTGAAATCAAGTCTTTAACATTTAAACATTTTGCATAATCCTAAAACCCAAATAATATTATTCATTTGATAGCCAGATTAGTTGGTGGAAACCCAATCATCATATCCAATTTCAATTTGAAGCCATATGAACCTCTAAATTACCATATCTTCCAATCTTCACTTATTGGGATTACCAAGAAACCTGATGGAATGCATTTTCAATCAAAATGAAGATGGCCATCATACTTTGTTTTTCTATTTCAAAACTAATTTCAACACCGAACAATTACCTTTTGGGTTCCAAAAATGGTGAAGTCATTTTGGCCCCGTTATTGAAATTTTACCTCCACAAATAGCTTAAAAATTTTTCACACCCATTTCAAACCAACTAATTATAAATCAAAGTTGTATAATCTCATGCACTTTTTTATTAGTTTTTAGTTATCTTGGGTTGACTATCATCAGTTTTCTCACTTTTCACATTCCCAGGGCCTACTTAGGAAATTCAAAACTAAGTGACGGGACAATTTTAAATTCACTAAAAAAATTTCCGAAAATCAATTCTAAATTGGTTGAATTGGTGAAATCACCAAATCACCATATCACAAAATTGTAGAATTTCTTTAGCAAAAATCATTGGCCCAAGCCCATTTAACGGCCATTCAATCACCAGAAGAATATCACCTTGCATTGGCTAAAATCATGTCAAAATTATCAATCACCAAATCATAGGAGTGATTGATTCCCGGTTTGATTTGATCTTGCCCAAGAACTGAGATCCGGACCGGCATGATCGATTCCCAATTTTTGGGATCGTAGACCGGATCGACTAGTCTTGGAACTGAGGACCGACTAGACCGATTGGTCTAATCCAGTTCGTGGAATCTAATAACTTGTTATCATTACATTTAAAAAATAATAATACATCCGCATGGGCTTCCAAAAATATACATTCGCTAGTTCAAACACGTGTTATTAAAGAGGCAAAAATGAGAGTAGAACTCCAATTAACAAAAGTTAAATACACAGCCTCTAAAAATCATTTGCTAGCTTGGAGGTGGCAAGAGTAGAATATGAAAATGTTAGGTGGAAGAATTGCTAGGTGATGAGCCCTAGCTTTTCCTTGGCTTTCTCACAATAGACACCCTTGGTCCATATGCTCTATTGTCTAATCCTTCAACACCAACATTTGCCAACTTGGTTGATTACATAACTGAAAAGGAAACTGAATGGCGATCAATTATATCCATTAGAATTCATTGGAAGTTAGAAATTACATTCAAGTGTTAAACTTCAACACTCACTCTGGCCATAGATGAACGGCAACAAATTTCTTATCAAGTTCCACGTCTATGAAAGAAGTTCCCTCTTCATGTCCAACATTACAGCACCCTAAAGCTTTAATCTAATCACCATACCTCTTGCAAAAACACATTGATAAAAAACCAATACAGACAATAAAAAAGCATAATCATAACTAATCTGGAACAAACTCTCCATGGGGAACATATTCTTTGATCAAGTAAGCAAAATATGATCAAAGCCAAGAACCCAAAAACCATGACTAAAATTGCTGATAGTCCTGTGATAAGTATATATGAGCACTCAACATTAGTTTAAACTAGAATTACTACAAATTGAAATCAAATAATTAATGGAAAATCTCACCACATATATTTCTTCCACTTGAACTAGCAAACTCTATTTACCAATAAACTTTGAGTTAACATCATCCATATCTAAAAAAATCAAAATATTAAATAAAGCATTCATTTGTTAGATATACAAAAGAATTACAAGAAAAAAGATACATCAATGACTTAGCCCATTAAAAACTTTCTACATTTCGATACACTCTTCATCATTAATTGGCATGATAACCATCCTTAATCAATCTTGAGTGCAAATCAAAACTTCCACCACTTTAGAAGTCAAGGAACTTCAAAAGCCATCAATCACACGACCAAATATACTAAAAGTTGATTATAAAGCAACGGTTGTTACATGAATTGATAAAATATCTTGAGCTATCATAGAGCAGATTTTAAATTTTTGGCTAGCAGTTTTCCACCACATCAAAGGGTCAAGATCACAACTTTCTTCACGTTCGGCTTCAAGATGCTTATCGATTTCATATAACTTGCCTGCAAACACTTTTTTCTCCTCGTGAAGAAAGATATCAAGCACCTTATCTGAATTGAAATCCTCAATTAAATCAAGGTCATCATTCTCACCAACCTCATAACTATTAAGATCCTAGCTACTACTAGTATCAATGAAAAGTTGACCATCCAAATTTTTTCACGAGAATCAAGATAAGATTTCTCATAAAAATGAAACAACGATTCCAAGGCAATCCTTGCCTTATTGTACATTTCATCAACTTTTGCAATATCATCATAGATTAGTCTATAACAATACAACACATAATTCATCTTTCTTCTTGGATCCAATATTACAGCAATCAACACCATTATATTTACTTTTTCCAAACTCCCATAGTATTTGTCAAACTTCTCCTTCATCTTTGCACCCATAGCTTTCAGACTAGGATTCGTACCCTTCTTTGCTTGTTTCAAATTTTTATATAAAGTAGTTATCTCATTAAAATAATCATTCGAAGTGATATATAAAAATCATCTTCTTCCATCCTTTCAAAAAAATTTCTAAACTTTAAGGCAATGTCCAACATAAAGTAACTAGAGTTCCACCTAGTTGTGACATTGAGACAAACTGGACCCTTATAAATGATCTTTACATTCTCAATGCAACCTTAAAATGTTTTAACTCTCATGGGAGAACTTTTCACATATCTAATGATATTTCGAATACATGCAATAGAATTACATACCTTGGTCAATACATCCCTCAAAATCAAGTTTAATATATAAAGTCGTGCACTTCATGTGTAAAACATTATCTTAAAAATCAATAGCATATCTCTTGATAATTTTTCTTTCAAAAAACCAATGGAACATTATTCGAACTAGCATTATCCACAGTGATTGTTGACATTTTTTTCTCTATACTCCACTCATAGATACATTTCTCAACCATTTTCCCAATATTTTTGCCATTGTGACTAGGCATCAATATAAAATTAATGATTCTTTTGTGCAATTTCCAGTCATCATCAACAAAATGTGAAGTGAGACAAAAATAATTCAAGTTTTAAATGGAACTCCATGGATCAGTAGTGAGTGCAATTCTAGACTTAAGATTGCAAAAGTAAGTCTTCGAACTTCTTTTTTGACAAAAATACAAGTTCATGGAATTGATTAATAAAATCATGGAATTCGACACGTTCAACCATCGAAAAATATTGTTCATCCATTATGATCATCCAAACAAGCATTTGCCTATAACGATCCTGATCAAATTTTCCATATCGATAAGACATGTGCACTACCACTACCAGTATTTTCCATTGTCATTTTAGTCCCATCCACTCTGATGTGGGGTAAAAAATTTTACTTTTTATTTATGTTGCAAGGATACTTGTTACATTTTCTCAAGTACTTCAACATAGCACAAGTATCGTTATAAACACAGTACATATATATAACCCCACAATAATTGCAAATCTTCTCAATCTTTGTCGCGACCTAAAATTTTGAAACATTATAGGTTTATGGGTATTGTTAATTTCGGGCCGACGGCCTTTAATTAACTCGGGCTCTCCCAAGCCCATACCCCGCGTGAAGCTCCTCTGCATCACGTGGGAAATATCAGAATTTTGAGCCAAACAAGTGGACTTCAAGGCAGTATACTCCTCTGCCTAGGCCGCTATCTAAGTTGTTGCCCATTCTGCTGGAAAGGAGGTTGGTGGCCAAAGAAATCCTTCGTGACAATCCTCTTAAGTTTTTCAGGTTCGACTTAGCAAAGTCATGTAAGTACCATATGGGAGAAAAAGGCCATGATGTAGACAACTGCATGACGTTGAAAAATAAAGTTCAGAACTTACTTGATAAAGGGATTTTATCATTTAAAGAGCAACCCAATGTCCAAAAAAATCCTTTACCTGCTCACGTTGAAGATGTGAATGTAATACTCGGTGATGAAGACTAGAAGGGTCAGAAACGCGAAACTGATATGCATGATTCACACGTTGGCATGGAAAATCCTTTTGGAGAAGATGTTGTGGCTATGATCACACCATTTGTTATTAACTTATCCGCTGAAGGGAACCAATGGGATTATAACGAGAATCGAACCAAGCACGTGGTCATCGATTTGGCCACGGAAGGGTTTGCGAGTTTAGAGATAGAAGCGAATGGATCGCAGCCTGTTGTGATTGAGCTACCACCTTCTGACCAAGAGAAGAATCCGAAGAAGCCCTTGGCCAATTTCAATACTAAAGCGGTCCCATGGGACTACGGGACTGAGGAAGTAGATGCTGTCACTCGATCGGGTCGTTGTTACATGCCTGCAGAAGCCATTGAGAAGAAAGCTGTCACTGATGAAGAGGCTAAGCATTTTTTAGCCATGATAAAAATAGTGAGTTCGACGTGATAGAGCAGTTGAGGAAAATGCCGGCTCAAATATCACTTTTAGAGCTGTTTAAAACTTCTGAGAAACATAAGAATACACTCTTGAGAGTTCTAAATGAAGTTCATGTGCCCGAAGATATTGGCGACAAACAGCCGGAGGAGTTCATTGGATCCATTTTATTGGCGAACCAAATCGCATTTTCGGAGGAGGATCTTCCTGAGGAGGGCACTAACCACAACAAAGCTTTACTTATCTCGGCCAAATGTCGTGATATGATTGTACCCCGCATACTGCTCGATAATGGATCCACTTTGAATATCTGTCCACTAGCTACTCTTCATCGTCTCGGAGTGAGTGAGGAGGAAATCACTGCATCTCAATCCACTGTTCGAGCTTTTGATGGTGTAAGGAAGGAGTCAATGGGGGAAATCGAGCTTGAATTATTGATTGGTCCGGCTCCATTCACAATAAAATTTCAAGTGCTCGACATCCCTAGTGCCTTCAATCTCCTTTTGGGTCGACCTTGGATCCATGCTGCTATAGCTGTGCCTTCCACTTTGCATCAAATGGTTCGGTTCATTTCAAAGAAGAAGTTAGTGACTGTTTGTTGTGAAACAGACTTCAAGATATTCCAAGACACAGCCATCCCATATGTAGAGCCCGGAGTGAATGAAGAACCTAGCTATCAAACCCTCGAACTGGTATCAATGGTGCATGTGCCCACTGGGTCTATCATCAGACGTCCTGAATTCTCCGCCTCATCTATCATGGCAAGCAAAGTTTTACTAGAATATAACCATGTTCCAGGGGCAGGGTTAGGATGTATGCACAAGGCATTGTAAAGCCTATCGAGGTAGTGGGAAATCAAAAGAAAACTGGTTTAGGCTACCAAGAAGCTTTTGAGTATAAGAAAGGAAGTGGAGAGCTGGTAGGTTCAAGTTCGAGAGGAGGAGGCAAAAGCCGAGCTAGTCGTGGGAACCAAGGTTACCCTAGAGGATTCGGAAGCCGAGGTGATTTTAATAGCCACATGAGTCGAGCTAGCTATCAAGGCCGAACTATTCCAACTTGGAATCAACAGGGATTACTCCCTCCTTCACTAGAGGAACTCCGTCTTCATTTCGAAAAGACATTTGTCAAGTCGCCCAAGCTATTGCAAGAAGAAGAGGGGGCCATCTCGAACATAACTGACCTGTTCGATCCTGACTTTGTGTGCGCTGCTACTGAGGATGAAGAGGCAGGCCCTTCCATGATTCCCTTTCAGCCATCGGAGTAGGGATGCTGATCGATCGTTTTGTTTAGTTTTCATGTCATTTCATTTACGTTCTCCATTGCATGGGATTAGTCGTTTCACTATTTTTGTTATTTCCTTTATGTAATCAAGATCTTGGATTGTGAGCCGTGGTCTGAGATTATGAATATTGTAAAACGGCCTTATCATGTGAATACAAATGCATGCATGTTTTATTAAGGACATGAGGAAGTGCCAAACCAGTCCTATGATGACGCTTTGAGGCCTGGACTTCCTCACGACTCCTAGTTTTCAAAATTTGTGAGCTAAAAGTCCAAGGATATGAGGACGATTTCTCAGTTCAAACATTTTTCCAAAGTGATTTTTTTTAAATAAAAATAAAAAATGCACCATGTATAATCCTCATTAAGTAATTTTACTAACCCCCTCATTTGCATCTCAGGCATGTCATTCAGCATGATCATGGTAGGTACATATGTGACTCGAATTTGTACAACGAAGATTCTTGTGAGTCTAAGCATGATGACGAGGAAATTCAAAGAGACATAGAGAGAGACTGGATTCGTCATGAAGAATCTAAGCCTTTGACAGCTGAACAAACAATCACTGTGAATCTGGGAGATGCGAAAATGTCAAAGAAACTCGATTGGAGCTAATTTGTCGAGAATGAAGCAAGAAAGATGGTTGAGCTTCTAAAAGAATATCAAGACGTGTTCGCGTGGTCATACGCGGATATGCCAGGGTTAGATCCACAAATTGTGGAGCATGCTTTACCAACGGATCCGAATGTGGCATCTAAAAAGCAAAAGCTACAAATAAAAAACCTGACCTTTCCAAAAAGATTGAAGAAGAAGTCATGAAGCTGTTGAAGGTGGATTTCATCGAAGTATCTCACTATCCTGATTGGATTGCTAATATAGTACCAGTCATGAAAAAAGATGGACGGGTTAGGGTCTGCATAGATTACCGTGACTTAAATCGAGCGAGCCCAAAGGATGATTTTCCCTTACCTCACATTGATGTTTTGGTTGATAGCACTACGGGTTTTGAATTATTCTCTTTCGTAGATGGGTTTTTTGGATACAATCAGATCAAGATGAAAGAAGAAGATAAAAGTAAAACATCCTTCATCACACCATGGGGAACTTTTTGTTACAAGGTGATGCCATTTGGCTTCAAGAATGCGGGAGCCACACATCAAAGGGCGATGGTCACTCTATTCCACGACATGATGCATAAAGAGATAGAAGTATATGTCGATGACATGATCGCTAAATTGAAGCATCGACAAGACCACTTTGAAGTCCTGAAAAAGTTATTTGATCGACTTCGGAAATTTAAGCTGAGACTTAACCCTGCAAAATGCATATTTGGGGCAAAGTTTGGGAAGCTATTGGGTTTCATGGTCAGTAGCCGAGGCATTGAGATCGACCCATCGAAAGTTAAGGTTATATGTGACCTTAAAGCTCCTTCTACTATCAAGGAAGTTCGAAGCCTCTTGGGAAGATTGAATTACGTTGCCAGGTTCATTTCTCAACTGTCTGAGACAGCCAAACCTTTTTTCAAGCTCCTGAAGAAGAATGCTAAAATTGAATGGGATGCTGAATGTCAGAAAGCCTTTGAGGAGATAAAACATTATCTATCACATCCTCCAATACTAGTGCCACCGGTACCGGGGATACCATTAACTCTCTACCTGACCATACATGAAGAATCGCTTGGGGCCGTCCTTGTGCAAAAAAGGCCGAATGATCAAAGGGAGTGTGCCATATATTATCTCAGCAATAAATTCACTGTCTTCAAGATGAACTACTCAAAAGTGGAGAAATTTGGTTTGGGTGTTGCATTGGCTACGCCAGTATACTCTCTATTATCAAATCCACCTGGTGACCGAAAATGACCCAATCAAGTATTTGCTTGAGAAGCCAGCATTGGTTGGGAAGATGGCTAAATGGCAGGTCCTCATTTCTGAATTTGACATACACAGTGTGGCACAAAAGTAAATAAAAGGAAGAGTTATAGCTAATATGTTGGCTAGGAGTTCAAAAGATACGGAATCCCATGATACAACATACGGTTTTGATGAACGCATCTTGGCAATCTCGAATGACAAGTGGGTCATGTATTTTGATGGTGCCGTCAATTTATCCGGGTGAGGAACTGGGGCAATCTTGATCTCCCCTACTGGTCAACATTATCCTGTGGCGGCCAAGTTGGTCTTTCCTTGTACAAATAATGTCTCGGAATATGAAGCATGTATCCTAGGGTTGCAATTGGCCATTGACATGAAAGTCAAAAAATTGCAAGTGTACGGAGATTCTGCGCTCATTATTCTGCAAACCGAAGGCTTGTGGCGAACTCGTGATCCAAAGCTGATCCCGTACCATGAGTTTTTGGAAGAATTAATAAAAGAATTTGATGAAATAGCCTTCGAATACTTGCCCAGGTCCCAAAATCAGTTTGCCGATGCATTGGCCACATTATCATCAATGTTGAATGTAATGGAAGGATTAGACATTGAGCCATTGAAAATTGAGGTTTCTGAGCGCCCGGCTTATTGTATGGCAGTCGAAGATGAGCCAGATCAAAACCCATGGTACTATGACATCTTAAACTACCTTCAGCATGGGAAATTCCCTCAATGGTGTGAAGAGGCTGATAAAAAATATCTCAAGAAATTGGCATCGAAATTCTTTGTCTCCTGGAGTGTACTCTACAAGAGGTCATATGATTCAATCTTGTTAAAATGCGTTGACGCCAAGGAAGCCAGTCAATTGATGCAAGAAATACACGAAGGAGAATGCGGGCCTCACATGAACGGCCATCTTTTAGCGAGAAAGATCATGAGGCTCGGGTACTATTGGCTGACGATGGAAACTGATTGCATTAAGCATGTTCGCTATTGTCATCGATGTCAAATATATGGAAATAAAATCAATGCTCCGCCAAATGAGTTGCATTTAATGACTCAGTCGTGGCCGTTCTCTATGTGGGGAATTGACGTAATTGGGCCAATCAACCCTAAGGCTTCTAATGGGCATCGTTTCATTCTGGTGGCCATCAATTATTTCACTAAGTGGATCGAAGCAAACTCATATGCTAATGTCACCGCGAGGAATGTGGCCAAATTCATTCGGCGTGACATCATTGCACGTTACGACGTACCTGAAGCCATCATTACAGATAACGGTTCCAATCTGAATAACAAGATTGTTGATGGATTGCTGTGTGAATTTCAAATCCGTCACTTGAACTCGTCACCCTATCGTCCACAGATGAATGGTGCTATAGAAGCGGCTGATAAGAACATAAAGAAGATTCTATCCAAGACAGCGGATAACTATCACGATTGGCATGAGCGGTTGCCGTATGCATTAATGGCGTATCGAACTTCGATACAAACTTCAACCGGGGCAACACCGTTCTCACTAGTGTACAGTATGGAGGCCATCTTACCAGTAGAGGTGGAAATCCCTTCGTTGAGAATTCTCTCACAAAGTAAACTCTCTGAAGCTGAGTAGCTGCAGCAAAGATATGAACAACTCAACATGATCGATGAGAAAAGACTCGCTGCACTATGGCATGGTCAGTGCTATCAGAAGCGAGTTGCAAAGGCTTTTAATCGCAAGGTTCGACCCAGACACTTCCAAGAAGGCGACCTCATGTTGAGGAAAGTTTTATCTATCATACCGGATCTACGTGCAAATTTCACTCCGAACTACGAAGGACCATATGTCATCAAGAAGATACTGCCTGGGGGCGCATTAGTTTTGGTAGAGATGGATGGCCAAGAATTGTCAAAGACTGTAAATACCGATTCAAGAAAGAAGTACTTTCCATGAATGAAATCGGGAGGCCTTGGAGCCCTTTTGATACAATCTGAGTCACTTAGATCATGCATTGTTCATAACATACATATCATGCATATCACGTGTTCCATGCATATTTGTGTATATGTTTTTGATTTGCAGGACCCTGATGATTTTCAAGAGGTGTCGCTAATCACACGACTTTTTCGAGGTAATCATTAAATGTCTAATCGGCAACACCATAAATAAATAAATAAATAAATAAATAAAGGCCTCAAATTGCTAGGTTACTCATTTTGCATCAAAATTCCTCATAGAGATTAATCTACTCACATGATCTTGAGCAAATGAAACTGAGATGTTAATCATGCCAAGCAAGGATTTTTTTTAGGATGAGGAAAGGCAAGCCATTTCCAAACACATCCTTCAAACACCGTGAGAACTGAGCAAAAAAAGAAGACCTATGTCGTTTAAGGACAAATGAGTCATTCGCAATTGGTACATTGACCAAAATGAAAAGAGGCATTCCTTTTCTCTATCTTATACACTGCAGGTAACCATAGTCAGCCCCTTTGAGTCTTAAATGCGAAGAAATCATAAAATACCCCTGTCAAGAACCACTCCACAATGGGGCAAATTTGGTGGTTTTAGTTGACATCATTTGGTGAAAAGATGAGAAAGACTTCATTGCTTTCACTTGCATTAATCTTTTTGTGGTAACTTCAAGTGAATTCTCATGAAAACTTGAAACATCCCGAGGTGAAGAAGAGCATTCTTTTCTCTATCCAAACACTGACACCCCTTGCTTAAACCAAGTTGAGCCTAATCATTCATTTCCAAAACCCAAGTGGTGATTATCTCCCCATACTTGGGCAAGGCACATGATTGACCAATACGATTGGCATTTTATGTGAAAATGAAAAAAAAGCATCTCGAAAGTCCTAAAAGCTCAAAAAGTTCAAAAGAGCAAATGTCCAATGAAAATTAAGGGGCATGAAAAAGCAGTGTGCCTGGTAAAAGCAAGGCCAATGCCCGTAAAAAAAAAAAGAGAAGAAAAAAAAGAAAGAGAAAGGAAAAAAAAAAAAAAGGAGATTTGCATCAAAGAGTCAAAAAGACTCCTATGTGAAAAAAGTTGTCAAATTCAAAATGCTTGCATTGAAAAGAAAATCATTGCAAATGTAAAGAAAAAATTGAGAAGGACAAAGCTCTTATTTGATTAGTCAAAGGACTTTCAAGATAATTCAGATTTCAAAAGTCAAGTGCTTTTAAAAGATTGAGTGATATGACAATGATGCCATGATAATCACTAACTTTCAAATCCCTTTTTGTGAAAATTTCTGAGCCTTTTGAGCCTTAACCAAACCAACACTACAACCTTTCCCGAAATCTCTTCAGATTGTGATGATTCAAGTGGAAATAAAAACTCTCCAAGGAAGCTACTGCTCGAAGAAGTGGGAGCAAGGTTGTCTTATCTCATCTTAAGGTTACTTGACTTGTAAACCTGGAGAAGATGTTGATATATAATTTTTTCATTTCGTGACTAATGAGGCATATCCATTGCTAAAGCCATGACCAAACCTGCATTACAGTACCTTCAAAAGACCTTTTGGATTGGTCAAGATGTACTTATTGCGAATAATTCTCAAATCATTTGGCATCGGAAATGTGAGGTAAATTGAGTGATCAAATCACTTCTCACATGAATGAATGGGATCATATAGCCCCTTCTTAAGAGTATGTGATAAGCCCTTTCTAACTAATGAGCTCCTGCTTTGCATGCTTAATAAACCTCTTTCATAAGTAGGGTCATTCTGACATACTTTTTCTCTTAGAGAAATTTGATGATTAATGATACCTTCCAAATTTGATGACAATTTTGCGGTCATGATACAAAAAAAAAAACATTAAATGCTTTAAATGTGATTAGACTTAGCTTGATTTGCTTATGCAATTAATGCTACAATATTGCCAATGCATTTTTCTGATATTGTCTCTAATGACATTTGGTCAAGTTGAATTTGACAAGTTCACTTAGTGAAACCATACAATTCTCACAATGGTTCGTGGTCAACCTAAAACCATGCAATTTCCACAGGGTTCGTGAGTCTATCCTTAAACCACACGGTTCGTGGGCGTATCCTTAAACCACACGGTTCGTGGGCGTATCCTTAAAGCACACGGTTCGTGGGTTATCCTTAAACCACACGGTTCGTGGGTCTATCCTTAAACCACACGGTTGGTGGGCATATCCTTAAACCACACGGTTCGTGGGTTTATCCTTAAACCACACGGTTGGTGGGCATATCCTTAAACCACATGGTTTGTGGTTATATCCTTAAAACCACACAGTTCATGGGTCTTCCTTAAACCATGTGTTCTTAGTCGAAACTCGTTTGTATGAGGCGAGACCTCAAAAAAAAAAAAATGAAATGAATTTGCTATTCCATGGCTCGTCGGTAAAAATCGGGTGTCATCTAGTCTTTGAAATGAACCTCTTCGAGCTCCCTTTCAAAGAGGGGCAACTGTTGACACCCGAATTTTTGTTTATTTTTGTTTTAAACGCCCATTGATTTTGCATGTATAAATATATATATATTAATTCATAGAAAAGATTAAAAAAATTCGAAAAAAAAAAATTCAGGTGGGCTAGCTCAGCCCAGCCCACTTTTCTTTCTTTCCCAGCCCGAGTTAATTAAAGGCTGTCGGCCCAAAATTAACAATACCCCTAAACCTATAATGTTTCAAAATTTTAGGTCGTGACAATCTTCCCATTCTTAGTTTTGCTAGTACGAAAATGAAGTCAGGCTATTGATGTTCGTTTGCCAAAATTAGAAGGATGAGCATTAGATACCTTATTTGTATCGGATGTCTCTTTGAGGTTTTTTTCACCTTCATGTTCTAGTGAGTCCATTATTGGACTCATAGCATCATTGCATTGATCAACTTTTATTGACATGTAAATAGATCACCTAAATCAGGCATAACATAGAAATGAGCCATCAAGCTAGAGCAACCATCAAATTCAGCCACCAAAAAATGTAGGAAATAGCATGTAATGTCAAAAAAGCAAGCAACATATCTTTATATCACGAAAAACCCTTACATTGACGACATGAAAACATGGGTGGTGACAAGAACTGTGAACTCTTGTGCTAAAATTCTAGAAAACGTTTTGGTTTATTTTTCAAATGATGGCCTGAAATGCACATGAAAGATAGCAATGCCACAAGGCAAAACTCCTCAAAAGTCCTTGGTCAAATTCTACTGTCAAGTCTCTAGGAAGCAGGAAGAGCCATTGCCCTAAGTAAATGGGTGTAGTACTTATTGACCTAGTCATTGAGCAAGAGACCAAAGGCGAAAATCCACTAGGCACAAGTAAAGGGATGCCAATGATGGCCCCACAAGCAACACACCCATTAAACCCGACTAATAAGCCCCCCACCACACAAATTAATTCCATGAAAGAGCAAAGCAAATCGAGTCAGCTAGAAAGAACCGAACGACACCATATATATATATATATAGAGAGAGAGAGAGAGAGAGAGAGAGGGAGGGAGGGAGGGAGGGAGGGAGGGAGGGAGAGAGAGAGAGAGAGAGAGAGCTCACCAATGCAGCTAGGACTTTGAGCGAAGCGTGAGGTGAGGCTACAAGAGGATGTCATGAGGTGTGAGGTGAGGCTGCAATAGGACGTTGAGTGAGGCATGATTTGAGCCCATGAAAGGATGCAGAGTGAGGCGAAAGGCAAAGACACTAGAAGGAAAGAGAAGCCTGAGGTGAGGCCGCGAATGGACGTTGACTGAGCGAGAGGTGAGGCAATGAGAAGGAAAGGCGTTTGACGGCAAGCGACTAGCGAGGCTGCAAGAGGGAAATATCAAAAGGAAGGTCATTTCACTAGGTTAAGGTTAGAGAGAAAGAGAAATAGGAAAGTGAAAGTTGTTTGACCATGTCACCTTGCACACCCTCGCATTAACAAATTTGTGTTCCAAATTCTTACCATATTTTCCATATTATTTTTTTCTACTTAAAGTGAAAGAGAGTGGCAGAGAGAGAGATAGTGGGAAATGGATGGCAAATATGAGATTTTGAATGCACATCAAACAAAAATAAAGAAGTAAAGAAAGATTTTAGATGGTTTTTTAGAATTTAAAAAAAAAAAAAATCATCAATCCGATCCTATTGATCTAGTTGGTCCGGTTCCTACTTTGGAACCAAGAACCGGATGACCAGCCACTAGTTTCAAAAATGGGAATAGGAAACTAGACCGACGCCCCATAGGACTGCCTAGAACCGACCGGTCTAGTCCAATCCTGGTTTGGGCGGTTCCTATTACACACTCCCACCAAATCACATAAAAATATTTAAGTTTTGATGAATCCCATCATAGTGGCAACACAAATGAAGATGATTGCATAGCATCAACTTGTTAGATGAAAATGAGGATGAATAGAGGAAACTACTGATCACAAATCACCAATTACCAAAATGAGACAAGGGTCAAAGAAGACAAAAAAGATTTTCATCAAGAATCTTATCATATATTTTTCTAAAGACAACATCTAAAGATGCTGTTGTTGCTGACCAAGCATATCATTTTGCCTAAAATGGGCCAAGACTAAAAAATAAAAATAAAAAGTACTATTCATTTCGTCCAAGTTTGCTCTAGTTTGCCTTTAAGGAAGAGGAGAAGAAGAAGGAGGCACCACTTGCATTCAAGCCATCAAGCTCTCTTGGACTCTTACTCACTCTTGCTCACTTGTGTCCAATAGCTCCTTTTGATCATATGACCCTTTCACTTTCATCCCAAATCAGCCCTTAATTACTTGTACCATCTTGTAATCACTTCATAATCACTTGTAATCACCCCCTATCACTTGTAATCACCTCTTCAAGATATCTCCAATTACTTGTTCTCATCTCCAATCATTTGTATCAATTGTCAGTAAGTTTTCTATCACTCAATAATATAAGAAGCCAAGTTTTGGTTGGGATCATTACTCCATATTTCTACTTCTCTATATCTTTTATTTCTAGGGGGATCTTTACTCAAGTGTGGATTACCGTCCTTGTACAAAGTCAACTTTTTTTTTCTTTCACATATCAATGGGATCTCTACGGAGTGTGGACTACCACCCTAGCATAAGTCACATTGTTAATTACTTTTAATTACATTACAATATACCTCACTTGCACGTAGATTACTACCCCTATGGAAGGTCATTATCCATAATTTTATCATATTTACTTGACATTTATTTTTGATATTTATATTGCTCAGTCTATATAACCACTAATCACCTAGCAATTTTCTATATATTTATTTAAAATCACTCTACATTCTTTTCTTTTCTTTAAATAGAACCCCAGTTCTTCAGGACTATCTGGTATCAGAGCTAAGGGAGATATATTGATTATCTTAATATGTTTATTTAGTAAGTTTGTCGAGTTTGGCTTGAACATTTCCCTAGGTGAGATGTGTTTAGCTAGTGGTGATCTAGGTAGTAAAACCCATTAGTGTAGTAACTCCATTGGTCAACTTTGGTTGGTAGCCTAGGAAGCATGAAAACAAACTTATTAAAATGGATTCATTTAAAAGATCAACATTTTCCTCTAGTTTTCTATCACATATGTTTTCAAATCAATGTCCTATACATAGAAAAGAAATAAACATAGAAGATTTCAATAAATCTATAGAAAATTGAAAATTCATAAGTTCAACTTAATTAAATTTATGAACAGTTAAAATTCAAGTTATTGAAAAAAATCAGATTACATAATCACAACCGAAGATGCCCCTTTCTAGATCTTTTGAAACTATCAAGCTTCCAAATCAAAATTCCCTTAACAAACATATGCAAAAATATAAATATATTCACATAGGGCTAGTACAAATAGGTATTAAATCTCTTACTAAATAAGGCTTAAATACTTATATTCTCTTAGCCTTACGTGATTCAAGATTACTAAATTTTGAAGAATCCCTATTGAAAGTTGAAACAAGCCTTTGCAATGGCCCAATTCATTTTAATTGTTATTCAAATTTTTTAGTATCACTCAGGGACCTAAATATCATTAACTCTTCAAATCAAAACACGCGATTAAAAAATAACTAAGGGGTTAATTCCTTTAGCTCTTGTCTATAGAATTCACTATAAAGCCATGATTTCACATTTTGGGATTAAAGCCTTTAAACATAGTCCAAAAGGAGAAACCATTTTACTCCAAAGCGATATTACCAAAGCCAATGTTATCATTCCTAGATCTCACACACACACACACTAGTTTCACTCATCTCCTTTATATGATGTAGAACAACGGGCAAATGTTTATATGGAAACATTAGAACCTCACAAGAGCAAGTGGTCCCAAAACTCAAAAAGGATTGTGAGATCTTCAAGGTTACAAATGGGTTACAATGTTTGATCTCAAATTCATGTGTTTTTCTTAATTTCCAAGATATTTGAGATTTCATACATGTTTTGTAGATTTTCTAGTAGTGTTTTGAAAATTTTCCCCTTTATCAATATCTTTTTCTTGATTTTGTTATCCGATCATTTCCTAAATGGCTACCTCCCTATAAACAGACACTTAAGATATTGTAATCTACACTTCATTATTCAAATAACACTATCTTTTGGAATTCCTTTCTAAGTGTTTCTTCTTCTACATCATTTGATGTCAAAGTAGGTCTCTCCTATGACAATGGCCTATAATGTTAATGACAATCTCCCTATAGTAAAGGCCATGAAAAGGAGCCTATTACATAGGCTAAATCAACCAATTTGTGGAGCAAACCAAACAGAGGTTTCAAGAATTACTTGTCGCCATCTAACATTTGTCTACCAATCCCATACTTGGAAATCTTCCGGTTGAAGGTGCTCAAGTCACTTGAGACTCATAATTAGTTATGAAACGTGGGGCAAATCTCCAATAGAGGTGACAAGTCTATGTCGAGGACTACAAAGAACAAGCAGAAGAGTTTCTAGATGGGCCTGTTCATGGAGGCCACTAGAATAGGGGATATCAACAAGACCCTAAGCAATATCAACTTAAGTTGACCTTTTGACCTTCAATGGCAATTTGAATATTGAAGACTTTCTGGATTGACTTTGGGAAGTTCAAAAATTCCTCAATGCCGTGGAGATTGAAGAGGACTGCCAAGTAAAATTGGTGGCACACAAGGTAAAGAGCGATGCTTTAGTGAGGTAGAAGCAAACACAATTGACCCAACGTCAACAAGGAAAAGCTCCCATTCGAACATGAAATCGGATGAAGGAAATGTTAAAGGCTCAATTCCTCCCAACCGATTAAGAACAATTATTATTTTAACAATTTCGAAATTGTAAGTAGCTAAGCCGATCAACCTACAGAAGGAGTTTCTTTGACTTTCTGCTTGTAACAACTTAGCTTAGTCGGAGACACAAAAGACTGTAGGTACATTATGGCTTGTGACTTAACATTCAAGACTGTATTTCACTACACTGTTTGTTCTTTGTTGAGGATGCTCAAGAGATGGCTCAAAAGGTTGATATGCAATTGGAGAGAACTAGCCCCATCAATTGGGCTAACAATTATTCCACCCAATAATCATTTGAAATGCAGGGGACAACTAAATGTTCCAAAATTCTCCAACCAGTAAACTAGCATTATGAATAAAACTCCAAAGGGTACTATTAGGGTGCCTAAGGAATCAACCGCTGCAAACAACCGCAACACCAATCAAAATGCCTAAAACCTATATGCCTTACCACCACCAATCAAATGCTACAAGTGTAACGAACATAGACATCATTCGAGTGACTGCCCATGGCGAAAGATGGCCAATGTTGTTGAGCACTATAACGACATATACAAAAATGACAGAGTTGATGAGAAAGAACTAGATGGTAAAGGGGGTGAGCATGTCAACTACATCATTAGGTGACTATTGCTTGCCCAATGAAGAGAGGACATACGGCAAAATAGTCTTTTTCGTGCTCGTTGTATTGTCAACGACAAAGTCTACGATGTCATCATCAACAATGAAAGTTGTGAGAACATAGTGTCAAAGGCCTTGGGGACCATTTACAGCTAAAAATAGAGTCACATCCCTCCTCTTATATAATCGGGTGGATATGTAAAAGGACCGAACTCAAAGTAATGCTTTTACCTATTCCAATTGGAAAGTCTTACAAGGACACCATTATTTGTGATGTAGTGGAGATAGATGATTGTTATGTCTTGTTGGGACGACCATGGTAGTGTGACGTTAATATCACTCATAGGGATCAAGAGAACACATACTCTTTTGTGTGGTGAAGCCGAAAGTAACACTCCCTAGGCCTCAAAGAAGCAAAGTATAGGCATTATGGCAAACGTCCGTAAACATGGGGGCATGAACATGATTATAGAGAAAGGCGATCAACAAGCTATTATTCCCATTCCTAAGGCTCTTCATTCCTTGTTGAAAGCATTCGGCAATGTTATTCTAGAGGATCTACTTGTCACAATACCTCCCTTGAGGAATATTCAACATGAGATTGACTTTCTTCCAGGAGCGAACCTCCCTAATTTGTCACACTACTAGATGAATTTGAAGGAGAACTAGATTTTACAAGACTAGGTGGGAGAACTCCTTCGAAAAGACTTTCTACGCACAAAATGAGCCCTTGTGAAGTCCCCACACTTATCACTCCAAAGAAAGACAGAAGCATGCATATGTGCATTGATAGCCTAATTTGATTATTGTGAAGTGCCGATTCCTAATCCCTTCGCTTAGATGACATGCTCAACTAGCTTGCGAGATTAAAGGTCTACGTAGCGGATACTACCAAGTGCATATTTTCCCCGGTGATTAATGGAAAATAGCCTTTAAAAAAGTAAAGGTTTTTACAAATGGCTTGCCAAGCCTTTTGGCTTCACCAACGCATATAGCACCTTCATGCACTTGATGATTCGGGTCCTCAAACCTTTCACTAGCAAGTTTGTGCTAGTCTACCTTGATGACATTCTCATATATAGTCCAAATGACTGGCAGCATATTGAGCATCTAAGGGATGTATTATTGGCCTTGTAGACGAACCAATTGTACATTATTTTGAAGAAATGTAGCTTCATGTTCAATCGACTCCGCTAATTGGGGTATATTATTGGAGTAGAAGGCCTTTAAGTTGATGTAGAGAAGGTAGCTATCATCCGCGATTAGCCAATACCCTAGACCATTGGGGAAGCATGCAACTTCCACAGGCTTGCAACATTTTACCAATGCTTTGTCTGAAATTTTAGTATCATTATAGCCCCGATCACTGATTTCTTGAAGAAAGGAAAGTTTCATCGGGGTGATGAAGTGGAAGCTAATTTTACTCCCATCAAAGAAAAACTTTCCATGGTACTAATACTGATGCTGCCAGATTTTGAAAATATATTCTAATTGGACTGCGATGCCTCTAGAATAGGGATTGGTGTTGTTCTATCTTAGGAAGGTAACCCTATCACTTATTGAGAAATGTTTGTAGGCGATGGTCTACCTATAAGTTGGAGTACTTTTCTATAGTATGAGCCATCAAGCATTGGTAGCCCTATCTTTATCAACATGAATTTGTCAGTAACACTGACCAGGCACTCATGTATATCGAGAGTCAAAGGCATATGAATCGAATGCATAGACGTTGAGTCTCCTTTTTGTAGCAATTCTACTTTTTGCTCTGACACAAAGCGGGCCACTTGAATAAGGTTGCCTATGCACTTAGTCTCGCGCTGCAACACTCATCACCATATGCACTGATGTAGTGGGCTTTGATCACCTTTGTGCCCTTTATGTCGATGATGAAGACTTTCAAGACATTTGGGAGAAGTGTTTTACGGTAGGCTCTCATGGTGACATGATCATTTAGGACAACTTCTTATTCTTTGGCAATAGATTGTGCATTTCTCTCAGCTCTTTTTGGGAAAACTTATTCAAGAGTTTCATGGTGGCTCCCTTCATGGACATTTTAGGCAAGACAAAACTATTGCCTTAGTTGAAGAGCAATATTATTGGCCTCAACTAAAGCGGAATGTTGGGCAATTTGTGAAAAAGTGTTAATCTTTCATATTGCTAAAGACCACTCTTAGAACACTAGTCTTTACACCCCGTACCTATTCCTTCTGGACCCTAGATAGACATTTCAATAGATTTTGTGTTGAGGCTTCCTTGAATCAACGAGGTGTGGATTATGTTTTTGTAGTAGTGGATAGATTCACAAAGATGGCGCACTTTATCCCTTGCAAAAAAACTTATGATGCTTTCTAAGTAGCAAATTTATTCTTTAAATAAGTAGTATGTGTGTATGGTGTGCTCAAAACTATCATCTCTAACCGCAACACCAAGTTCCTTAGTCATTTTTGGAGGACCCTATAGCGCTTATTTGGGACGGATTTACAGTATAGCATCTCCTTTCATTCCCATTGATGGTCAAACCAAAATCATCAAGCGTACAATGGCAAATATCATTTGGTGCCTCTATAGTGACATGTCAAAACAATGGGACTGGTATCTTGCTTTTGCTAAGTTTGCTTTCAACAACACCATCAACTGCTCCACGGGCAAATCTCCATTTGAGGTCATCTGTGCAAACGCCACAACATACATTGGACCTCATGCCATTGCCCAAAGTCCCAAGATAAAGTGTTGTGGCTGAGAACTTAGAAACAATATTATTGGAGATAGAGGGTGTGAAGTAACAACTAGAAGCTTCTATTATTGTCTACAAAACTACTGCAGATAAACACTGTCACCTCAAAATATTTATTGAGGGTGACGAAATGATGGTCTACCTCTTTAATGAATGATTTCCTATTGGTGCATATAACAAGCTAAAGCACAAGAAAGTTGGCCCCTATCAATGTAGCAAACTTAATTGAGTATCATTCTCCAAATACACCACATTTATCCCGATAGTAACTCGGGTCTAGTTCTTTTGAAGTGGAGGAGACTGATGTAGAACAATGGGCAAATGCTTATATGGAAACATTGAAGTGTCACAAGAGCGGGTGGTTCCACAAATCAAAGAGGATTGTAGGATCTTTGATGTTATAAATAAGTTACGAGGTTTGATCTCAAATTCACACATTTTCCACAATGTGTTTTGCAAATTTTCTAGTCATATTTTGAGAACTTTCCCCTTTGTCAATATATTTTCTTTGATTTTGTTATTTGATTTTAGTTATTTGATTATTTCCTAAATTGTGACCTCCCTATAAATAGGTGCCTAAGATAGTGTAATATGCATTTCATTTTTCCCTTTCCAAGCATTTCTCCTTCTATGTCACATGTGTATGATGTTCATGGGTATCAAACTCCAAATCCGATACTTTCCAAGCCCATGCCCCAATTCCCTATAGTAGCAAAGTTGCATGCTTGTTTGACATGTTTGAATGTATAATAAGTGTGTTTTTTACTAGTCAAGCATTATTTCTCTAGTTAGATTCAATGTCACCTTCCCTAAGAAAGGAAAATGATTTTCATATACTTCCTTTTGAGAAGATAGAATTAGGAAAATCTTATTGATTACAATTTTCTCCAAACCTTAGATTAAGATAAATGAGTTAATCCAACATAAAAAAAAAATATTTATTTAATTCACACCATTTGTAAAATGAATTTATTCATCCCTTAATAGGATTGGCATCGCTTATTACTTGATGTTAAATGTGCGGAATGGTTACACTTTACTCTTTAGTATTGATTATGCCTTTTAACCTTAACATGCCACTCTCTTTGAATTACACACACAAAATCATTGGCATTGGCCATCATCGTCATCTCCCCTAACATCAGCTTCCCCCCGGCAACTTCTCTCTCTCCTCTCCACACACATATGTATGCAATTGATTTAGGGCTCTTCAATCTCAATGTTGATCACCAATTGGCTGCATTTGAGGTGAGGTCGAGAACTATGGTCGATCTCCATTAAGTGGGAATCTACCATGAAGATAGAGTGAATCATGGATTAGAGAGATGTAGAGAGAGAGAGAGTGGGGCAATGTTAGCATTGTTGGCGACCGGCGGTGGCAATGATGAGAATGGCGACGTTGGCATTGATGGCGACCGGCGATGGTAATGATGATGGTTATAGAGTAGCTCTAAGGTGGAGGTAGTGAGTTGGTACTAATAAAGATGAGAAAGGCAGTGCGAAAATGAAAGAGTGAGTAGTGAGGTAGGAGTGTTTTTTTTTTCCTCCTTATGTGAGAAGTTGATATGTAATGTGAACCCAACTATATAGGAGTAGATACTCCCATTCTAATTTTTTTGATAAGTCTCTATTCATCAACCATGTTTGATCTTATCTGTAGACCCCATATTTCATGCATTTCTCAATTCAACCACATATCCAAGGACTGATCTCATAGACCAATTGTGATAACTAAATCCTTTTCAATTTTCCCATTATTTTCTCCCTTGAAAAATTTTCTTCTTTTTCTTTTGTTTATTTTTAGGTTGAGAAAATTGGAGATTTTTTCGGTCCCTTGAGAAATTAATCTACAATTTTAAAAATAGCGTATGTAACTGCATTTTACGACACCATTTATACAAAAATGTCCTACTTTACAAAAATTGAAAAATATGCTTCCAACGATCGAGATTTATGATCTTGTGATCCAACAAAACCGATGTCCGGGACTTGCAGAGGCGCCCTAAAAAGTAGAGACACCTTTCGTACGGATCGACCCAGGAAAGTGAAAATAACGAGGAGAGGAAAGTCAAAATACCGTTTCTCGCATCGATCCTTCTCGTCGCGCGCCTTCTCATCTCGATCCTCTGCGCGTCCATCCGCGAAAGCGATTGTGCCCAGGCTGCACGCACGTCGATTCCGGAACGCGTGGACCCTGATCCATAATTCAGACAAAAACCGCTTCCACACTGTAGCCTCTCTTCCTTCTTGGCTAAGGAAAAAATGTTTTCCCGCATTTATATTCAACATCTACCTCGCACTTTCTCGGTGTCTTTGCCCTCTGAGACCAGTAGATGATGGAGGAGCCGCTGCTCTCAGGTACGCATCGATTGCTTTCTGGGTTCGCACCGTTTCGTTCAATGTCCATGTCTTTAGTCTCGGTCTCGTTGACTTTCTTCGGGGTTGTCTTGTTGAAGAGATAAGGAGCGAAAATGGGGACAAAGAGACCGACAAGTGGCGCTCGTACCAGTACCTGGGGAGGCCCGGCTCCGTGATCCCCACCGCTTCTTCTCTGGCCGGCACCGAAGTCAGCGTCGACGAGATTCGGTCCGCCGCCGCCGTATCCGATCGCTACCCGCCCTCGATCCACGCCGCCCTCGTCTCTTCGCCCGAGCCCGAGCCCAGTGGTACGCGCGTCGCCTGTCTCTGAATTTTGGATCTTGGGTCGAGCGTATTTTGAGATCGCGTTTGGTTAATGTCTATCTGAGTTCGCTCAATACCTCTCTGGAAAGAATGTGGTTTAGGTTGATGAAATTTAGGTGCCGGATCTTTCGAATACTTGCTAAACGTTGTGATTATGATCGTTGCTTGCCTTACGAAACTGCGGAATGTGTGATCTTTTGGCTTGATTGATTCTGGGTTTGACTCTTCATGCTGGAAAGTTGAAACCGAAGCTTTAGGACAGGTTCTGGTCAATTAAGTTCTTATCACTATAGAATTTTTATTCTCTGCAGAGCAAGCAATAGTGTACCAAGGTGGATATGGAGAGGAGTATGGTGGAACCACCAGTGAATTTCAGAGGTACAATCCATTAAAGTCACTGTTACTTTTCTTGAGATCATTTCCCCATTTGTGTAATTGTTAGCTGAAACAATTTTGCTATTCTAGAGCATACCTTTAGTAGTTACGCCACAATGGTTTCATTCATTTTCTTGTGCTTCTTGTGCTACCAGCCTTCCATACTTCAAATTACTTATGTTGTTGCTATAGTTTCAGTGTCCATCCAGCTCAGCTGCAATATTGTCCGTTGCTCTCGCCCTATTATTCCATCAGTTTGCAGGATCATGATTCTTCTGTGGTTTGAAAACATTTAATTAACTGAACTAGTTTCTTCAATTTTCAGATGCCTATTGGAACATTTATAATGTTAATAGAATACTTTGTAACATTTATATAGGAAGCTTGATTTACTGGGAGTGCTACTGTTATTCTTGAGAAATAACCAACTCTCGCTGGCCACTTCCTATTGGACAATTTTTTTTATTTTTTGGGTCTTTCAAAATTCCATGAAGTTTCTGACTTGTCCTGGAATAGGGCACATTGCTGTGTCACTTCAGGAAAGCTGGTATATCCAAAACAGTGGGTTTTGTTTTTTTGAACCTTTAGTTGAAAAATGACATCTTCTTTTAATGTTAGGGATGGAGATTTTTCCTTCACGGAACTTCTAACAGGGTTTAGTACTATACTGGTTAAGAAAATGCAACGCCCTTTTTGTGCTGTTTAATCAGAATATTGGGGACCAAGTACATAATTTATAGCATGCTTTCATGCTGCAATTTGCAACCCATGCTGGTGCAAATTTTTGTGCCTTTACATTATTTTCAAGAGTGATAACATTGGCATATCATCTATTCCCTGTGCGGAACTCTAGCAAGTACCTTTTAGTGAGACCAACGGAATGCCATCCTGTATTAAACTCAATTAGAAAAAGTTGCAATGTCTCATTGCTCTCCATACGACATCAGTGTTTGACATGGTGTTTTAATGACATTTTATCATGTGACTGCAATTATCCTTTGTTTTATGCTCTGTGATAATTTTTTTGAAAAAGTTGTGTTTATTGCATTCTGAAACAACAGTTGATTGACTGTGTCGCCTTATGCAGGCAAATACTGGATGAAGTAGAGATACGGGAGTTGCTTATTGATCATGTTGGTCATCGCTGCTGTTGGGGAAGTCGTCCTGCTCGTACTTGGAAAATTCATGCAGTTGAAGATTGCAATGTTTATGTGGGAACTTTAGATACGTTTATAGAGGAGAGAGAAATTATAAGAGAAACAGAACCCCACCGTGGTGGCAGCATCGATGGAAAGGATAAGGGTCCTGAACTGGGACTTTGGGAATTGGATCTGAGGTCTCAATTTCCTGTCCTATTTGTTCCCTACCAGGAGACACGGACAATAGTTCCTCATTCTGAAACTATAGAGAAATGCTCAGGTAGCTTTTAGGATAAATACTTTTTACAGCTTTTTATATAAAGATGTTTTAATTTGTGATACTGCTCACCTTTATCCTTCTTCACTGTAGTTTTTTTCTAATATCTGCTGTGTGCTGTCTATGATAAGTATTTTACATAGGTTAAAAAAACAAGATACAAAGGACGAAGTTCTATTTATGTCATGATCATAATCAGTCATGTGATATGTGGCTTTGCTTATGAACTACCATAACTTGAGGAAAGTTGTGCAGGTTGTGATGGACGGGGAGATCGAGTGTGTCCCACTTGCAATGCAGATCAGGAACCTGGTTTTTATAAAGAAAATCAGATGACGCAATGCCCTGGTTGTTATGGAAGGGGTTTAATTGCTCGTAGAGATGGATCTGATTCCATGTAATATCTTTGCTCTGAAGCTTGCAATTTTGATTACATACTAAGCTTTATCTTGTTCTCGGGTCATCAGCATTCTTTTCCATCTAGACTAGGGCTTAATGTCTGCAAACCTCAAATTTATGGTTCAAAATCTCAGTCCCACCACCATAGTTCATGATGTTGGCCAAGATGATTGCGGCAGAATGGTTGGTTGGTTCATCTGATGTTTCTGATATATACTTGCATCAGAAGACTGGACATTGATTGTGTATTGTGAATGATATGGTGTTAATAATTCTATTTTTGCAGGTGTGCCAAATGCAATGGCAAGGGGAAGATTCCTTGTGCAACTTGTGGATCTCGTGGACTTGTTCAATGCACAACGTGTCTTGGAAGTGGATCTCTTCTCTCACGAGGTGTTGCTGTTGTGAAATGGTATGTGTGCTCATGTGCTTTTGGAAGTTTTACTACACTGTAGAACTAGTGGGTTAACTAACTGAACGCACAGGAGTCTTTATGCTGTACTTTTTGACAAAGATATGTATAATGCCCGCTTGCTCTCCCTCTGTTACTGCACAATCACAACTACATGCCAGTTTTTCCATGCAAAGCAAACCTTCAATGTCTCCAGATTGTTGTTCAGTCTTGCTTCCACTCTAGTACTCTATAGTTTGCATCTTAACAGCAACTTAGCATGATAACGGCTGCTTATGGCACAAATAGTTCCTTATTAAGGGTTCAATGAAAGCAATCATCGAAATTTTCAGTTGTGATAGTATGTTATTAGAAACAAGTCTGCAGTGCTCAGTTGTGATAGTATGTTCTCAGAAACATGTCTGCAGTGCTCAGTTGTGATAGCATGTGTTTAGGCATCTTTTAAAGGGTAGAAGTAGAGTGGTTTTAATTTGCATGCCTTGAGTATTCATCAGGTGGTTGAAAAAACATTGGTTAAGATACTATTTTGCCATTACAGGAAGACTCTATCAACCCGGAAAGTGAGTGCAACAAGTGGAGCCGCTTCGGTTCCAGATGAGGTTTTCCACAGAGCAAAAGGGGTCCAGCTGTGCAACACTCAAGCACACCAGTGCACTCCGGCCTTCTTTGCGGACTCGTTCTTCCTCAATAAGTTCTCTTCTGAAGTCATCTCTGAAAGAGCTGCTGTGCCTCCAACCACAAGGGTGATATGCGAGAGGCACACAATCTCAGTCGTGCCAGTGACGCGTGTGACCATGACACATCGTAAGAGGGCCTTCAGTTTTTACATCATTGGATATAGCCGGGAGGTCTATTTGAAGGACTACTATCCTGCTCGATTTTGCTGGGGACTCTGTCCTTGCTTGGAGTGGTTGAAGTTATGAGCATGAAGAGCTCCATATTTTATGAACCTGTGTCTTGTACATGCCAAATAAGATCTTTAGCGAGTTGGACATCGTTGCGAGAGACTGCTGTATATGTTGGCTTCCTTCTTTGTGTCATTATGGTTCTCTGGGTGGGTCGAGGCTTTTGAGGCGTACATTTTGTGTGATGTCTATGTGTTTCCATCATGCGTGCAATGTCATTTTTCCCATTAAGAAACCTCAGAATATTGAGTTTCTTGCTTGCTTCTACACTCTGGGTTGGGAGTTGTTCCTATGTTTTGCTTGAGCACTTGGAACATGTGGGTGCGAACACAAAAGTAGGAACATCCACATGGGGTTGGTATGTTAGAGCGAATATTACTATCACGTTTCCGATGTTTCTGGAAGTTGTCGTGTTGAGATAAACGCTGGTCTATCAAGAATATGCAAGAAAAGCACTGTCATTTACCATCATAGTTGCGCAAAAACTCCCTTTGATCACAGCGCTCTCATTGCTGCCTCTGGTTGCCCCGAGCAGTTGAAGATTTGCTCATATGGAATACGTGAGAAGAATACCCATGGATTTTGGGAACATCGACCAATCAACGAGGCCTATATGCCTGAATGGTTTGGTTTTTTTCCTCAGATGTATCTCAAGATAAACCTACTTGCCATAAGAGCAATACCATAGGAAGATTAGTTGACCAATTAGTCAAGAAGTAGGTGCACCTCTCTCTCTCTCTCTCTCTCTCTCTCTCTCTCTCATGTCAAATTTCCATTGTAGCCTCGCCCTAATAAACAATTTTTCTTTTGGTCGAATGTAGCTACCATTCACTTAAAATAGTTTTATGAGTACATATCAAGAGCTCCGGAGCAAATTAAATCCAGAAGGGCCAGAAGAAGGTACAAGACCCGACTAAAAGGTAGGCCATTAGTCCTCTGGGCTTTAGCAATCTGGTTAGATAGCTTATTCGTGTCCATTCTGCTGTGGGTCAAAGAGAGTTCCCGAAACAGCTACTTTATTCGCATCCCTAATCGACAAAATTTAGCCGCCTTGAGATTATTTATATGCTATCATCACTCGCGAGTTGATATGACACAAGTGTTAATATTCTTGGAATCTCCTCAAGACAATGCTCCCAGGAAGAAAAACTTCTAAGTGAGAATTTGGGATTGGCGGGATACATAAGAAAGTCGATGACTGTGGCCCAGTGAAACTTGCGAAGGATTTGGCGTTAGCTCATAAAAAAAGATAAAAAGATGACAAGCTGTGCAAACTCAGAAAGCGTTCATTGCAGTGCACTGCAACGTTGTCCAAAGTCCCCTGTGTATTCACACCTTGTCTTCAGATAGCAACAAACATCATGTGAATCGGATTTTGATGTGAACAGGGTTTTGTTGAGTAATTTATTGTGGATTAAAATCATAAATTATCGACAGATGTGACGACTCCATCATTATATGCAATGACCCGCGAGCTACCATATCAGCATAAGGATCACCTAATGTGCACACAGGCTTGAGACAAATCAATTTGAACTTGGGTAATCGAGGTTTCATTCACGAGTATGCGACTATTAAAGGTGCAGCTGAAGCAATGGGCTCTCTAGAGTCAATAATTTTATATGAGGAATTATCGAATTTCATCATTTGTTGTCGTTGCTTTTCAATTTTCTGTTAAGGTGTATCCTATAAAAATACTCGAATTGGATTCACAATCGATTTCTAGGATTTGTCGTAAATCGAGTTGGTCATTTCCAATTACATAAATCAATAGTTTAAATCGCATTCAAAGGTAGGACATCTTTCATTTTTATAGAAACATCTATACCGGAAATAATTGTATCTCTTATTATAGTCCCTTAAGGATGTAAAATATATAGTTTAATGGCTAAAATGAAAACAAAAATGATTACACGACAATATATATACTACAATCACATCAATTGATCTCATTTGAAACCAAAATAATCAAAACAAACACCGACTAATTCTATAAAACTTTATACATAAACAATTACATGACGATATATTTGCTATAATCAATGATCTCATTTGAAACCGAAATAATCAAAACAAACACTTATCAATTTTATAAAGCTTTAAGAAATAGATGGTCTGAATCTGCACCCAGAAATCAAAAAAGAAAGTGGGAAAAGTGATGCTGGTCCATTCACAAGATGAAAGAGGCGTGTAGTTCTGAAACATGATGTCTGTACATACTCCATAATTTCATAAAATTATGGGAGAATTAGGACCGCCTAAGAACAAGTCGTCAAAAGAAGAAAAGGGAGGAGCTTTAGGAATAGTATCTCTCAGATAATGTCGCGCATCATGGCGCAATCTGTCGGCTCATCACGAAGGAATCAGATGGAAGACGATGCCGTCTTGAATATAATAGTACTGAGACGAGCAACACCGACCCCGGAAAGAACCTAAGCCTCGTACTCCTGTGTTCTTGCCTTGATCCTGCGCTCCAATCATGCTGGCTTTTCTTTTCTTTTTCGGGGTTCAGGAAGGCTGATGTGATGCTCTTTATTCGAGGACAAGACGGCACCCTAATACCTTTGACACGTCGATAGGTTGACCTGGAATAGTGGAGGGCCACGTATGGAGTCTTTGCTTCAAAGCCTTCTAGGGTTCTCACAGGAATTGGAAGATGTGATAAGCACGAGGGAGTACCGGCGGTAGCATTTCAGAACAGCGGAACTGCTATCTTGCCCAGGTCGTGAATGGGATTTCCCCATTTGACTCGCATATCTTCGATGCTCGTGCGATTGAATTCAACATCAAATGGAGGGATTCGTTTGATTTTGACCAGAGGAAAGTACAGCTGAGTTCCTTTCTTTCTTTTTTTAATCTTGGACTGTGTGCCAAACTTGCTTTGCTCATTATTCACGTTTTTTATGGGTTGGCCCATGGTAATACTGTTAAGCTCGAAATTGTCGGTGGGGATTGGTGAAAACCCAAGAACGGCTCGCGAGTGAACGTATGCCGTACTTATTTCGGCTGTTTAGATCTTGTGAAATGCGTCCAAACCTAAGCAGTAGAACGCCACGTGAGAGCAAAGATGAGATGGCCAATAGGAGTGAACAATTTCAATGTCATTTAGAGTCGGTCCAGTATCTATCTACCTTGTCAGAAATGATTCCAACTTTTTAGGATCTAGGTTCTATTGTGCATACTCCAAATCTAAAATTTACCTTTGTCAATTGGTTCCAAGGTCTACTCAAAAATTGACTGACCTTTTTTTTTCATTTAATTAAACAAAATGAGAGTGAAACTAACGACAAAAATTGTCGGTAGCAACAATTCATAAAAGATGAATAAGTAAAATAAAATAAATGGTAAAAATTTCAAAATACATAATATAAAACCTAGAAAGTTCCAAGTTCTAGATTCTACTTGAAATAATTTCTGACATTACAAAAGAATTTCAATAAAAAAAAAATATGTACATCATTTACAATATATATTTTCTAATTCATTGGTTCCGATATGTTTTTCGATTCTTAGTAAGAATGAGTAGTTTCAAGTTTCATATAGATTTCACTTGGAACTTAAAACCTACTCATTGAAACAAATTCCTCATTTTTTGGAACTCGAAATCTACTATGTCACAAGTTTCAGGGTTGGTTCCAAGGGTTTGTTAAGTTTCACATGTATTATTAATTGAACGATTATCGCCATCTTTAAATACCACTACTTGCTGATACAATCCATCAATTACAACTCATATTTAGACACAAGAAGAAGAATATGAAATATTAATAAAGTAAAAGTCACGATCATAAAATGAAAATTCAAACTAATGGTTTCAAATTATACACTCATTATTGGATATCATAACTATTACAGGATCACGCAAAAACATAGATTAAGAAAAACACAAAAACTTATCTCAAGTTTCAAATTCTAGATTTTTTATCTATCTAGAACTTAGAACCTAGTTGAAATAGGTTCCTTAATTTTTGGAACTTAAAACCTACCATGTATACCTTAGAACTTATAATTGGATAAATTTCTACTAGTCCGCTTCTTATATTCCTGGTTTTATCTTGAAACCATGCTTATCTCTAGTTATCAGCTCTCGATTTTGTTCTTACTTAGGAATCGGGAACCAAATCGCACAATATTGGCTCCTCTTTTTTTAGAACTGGTAATTATGGGAATTTGAAATCAAACAAGTACCTTTGGTCGGTTCGATTCGATTTCCAATTCTATCTTGACTAATGCTCACCCCTAATGGCTATGGAGTAGGATAAAGAGGGTAAAGAGGCAGTTGTTGATCTACGTACCAAGGAAAGAGAGAAGTCTTCCTAGGTTTCCCTGAGTGGACCCTTCGGCGGGTTGGTTTTTGTGAGGAAAATGATGTAAGAGTGAGAAAGTTAAAGTGACTAAATGTGGTGAGACCATACCTCGAGAGAGTTGCACTCACCACTTAATTGTGTAGGTCCGACTCTTCATGTGTCGACAACTTATAGAGGTGGCAAAATGGGTCTAGAATCTATACTGTAACTCATATTTAATAATGTGGTTTATAAGTAGGTTTCCTTAAATTTTGAAAACAAGCTTAAGTGGATTATAAATGGGTTACCTAAAAAATTAAGAGGTCTTAAAAGGGTTTTAAATAGATCATAATTGAGTTACCTAACAAGCTTAGTTGAATTGGGCCATTTCTAATTTTTTGCATTTTTATAATTTTTTCCTTTTTTTTTTCCTACAAAATCCAGCAAGGTTGCCCAAACCTCATCGACACTAAGGGAGAGCCATGAAGCCCTCGCTAGTGGCAAGTTAGGGTCGTAGCCCTCGCCCAAATGGCCACTAAATGAGGGTCGCGACTAGTAAGGACTTCGCAGCTCTTGCCAATTTTGGGCAAGGGCCCAACCCTCACTTGACTAGCAATCTTTACTAGACTTAGAATAAAGAAAAGGAAAAGAAAAAAATGAAAAAAAAATGAAAAATTCAATTTTTTTATAAAGATTTATAAAAGTTGCCTGCTAAAATTATATTATATAAAAGCATTTAAGCAATATAATTTTTATTTTTCAATATTTTGTTAAATATGGAAATGTTTTAGTGATATGGATCAAGACGGGTATGAATTGTTGTATTTGTATTAAATGAAAATAGGTAAAAACGGATAAATAGATTAATCTCAGTCTAATCATTTTTTATCATACCTGAACCCAATTATCCATTCGACAAGTCTAGCTACTAGTTACATCAACCATATTCTCCGACCTTGCACAGTTAAAACATCTACCAAATCCAAGCACCAATAGACCATACCTACTTACGAAGAAATAAATGAGATACGAGCCCAAGTAAATTTATTCAATACTCAATATTCATTGTTTCCCAATCTAGTTCTTCTATTCTTTGTTCTCGATTTGGTTCTTACCCAGGATCGGAAACCCAACCACACAATATCAACTCCTCTTCTTCTTCTTTTCTATTTTTTGAACTAGTAGCCATGGGAATCTAAAACCTGACAGGTTCTTATGGTCAATTGATTCAATTTCCGGTTCTACCCTAATGCTCACCCCTAATGGCTATGGAGCAGGACAATGAGAGTAACGAGGCAATCGTTGTTCGATAAAAAAAAAATGAGGCAGTCGTTGATTTGCATGAGAGAGAGAGAGAGAGAGGACCCTATGATGAGTCGGTTTTTGGGAGGAAAACGATGTAAGAGAGAGTGGCTAAATGTGACGAGACCATACCTCAAGAGATTTGCCACTCACCACTTAATCATGTGGGTGGATGACTAGCTCTTCATGTGTCGGTAGAGGTGGCAAAATGGGTTTAGAACCCATACTTTTACTCATATTTAATAGTGTGGGTCGTAGCCCTTGCCTAGATGGCCACTGAATGAGGGTTGCGATTGGCAAGTGTTTTGCAACTCGTGTCAGATCTAAGCAAGGGCCTCGCCTCTTACTTATTACTTATGGTTGGTGACCGTCACTAGACTAATAATAATGGAAAAGAAAGGAAAAAAAGAAAATTTTCAATTTTTTAAAGTTATTTGCTAAAATTGATTGCATAAAATTTTTTTAAAAAAAATCATAAGAAATAAAATTTTACAAGATTTTGTTGAATATGGAAATGTTTTAATAATATAGGTCAGGACAGGTATGAATCGATGCATTTATATTAAATATAATTATACTAAAACGGATTAAATTAGTTAATTTGAATGAGGTCGTTTTTCGATTTGACCCAAACCCGACTTAATTCATCCATTCGATATACCTAGCTACTAATCACATCAACCATAATCTTCGGGCCCTGCACAGTTGAAAAACATTAACCAAATCCAAGCATCGATAGACCATACCTACTCACGAGGAAATAATTGAGTTACGAGCCCAAATGAATTTATTCAATGCTCAATATTCACCTACTAACGAATCACAACTTTTTCCTTCCTTTTTCAACTCTCGAAATGATTGCGCCCAAAAGAGAAAAGGCCTTCGCCGACGATCGCGCCAGCCTGTGCCAAAATGACAATACCAGTCGATTCTCCGCGTTGAAGCCGCCAACTCCTCCCCCACGCGGGCCCCATCCCCCTCCCCCCCAAAAAAAAAAATCTAAATCTCATTGGGCCAGCACCGATCGCAGACCCGCGTTGGGGTGGGCGGGGAGCAATCGGGTACGGCCAGCGCACGTCGGTTTGGAACGACGATTCCAGAGAGCCCGTCGCCACGTGGCGGAGCGCGCTGCCGGGAGATCTGATCCGGTGGGCGATCCGACGGCCCAGATCGCGGCGGCGGGTTCTTTTTAAAAGGAAGTAAACTAATGTGACAGCCCAAGGAACGACGGTAGGCGACGCCAGCGCCCTGGGAGGGCGACACGTGTTGCATTGATTTGATCTCTCTCTGAGGGAGAAAGCGGAATGTCACGAGGTACTACGCACCGGCACGGCAGGATCACAGAATTATTTTATTTTATTTTTTTGAAATTTCTTTTTTCTTTTTTGGCCTCTTCCGAGGTCAAAGATGAGATTACAACGAGGACAAACGGCTTGTCAGTTTCACACAACCACCGACGACGAGAGGATCGAGGAACGTTCGAATTTGTACTCCCTTAGATTTCATGCTCCCCCTCGAGTCCACGACATTCTTCTTGGGGAGATGATAATCTTCTCTTAAATTTATTTTTCCCCGTAAATTCAAGAGAGGATTATTAGTTAATTAGATTAGTCTAAATTACCGATCTTCCCAATGTACTGCGAAGGCAAAATTTTAATTCTTGTATACTGGCACTGGCATTTTGTATTATGTTCGAATTGTTGAAGAGCATGAGCTCATGACTCCATTTTGGCATTGGATAGTTTATGTTGCGAGATGTTAAACGCTCTTGTAAGGTGTGACTGATGATATATTCATGTCGAGTTTGAAGTCTTGATTTATATTTTAGCTAGTTGAGTATTGTGTCGAGTTTGATTGAAAATAAATTTCCCCACTCAATCTAGAGTTGATAGGAAATCAAGATACCTAACCTTGACTTGGCTTGGCTAAATTATAATCAAGTTATAAAAAAGATTTGAGCTTGAGATTGACCGAGTTAAAATATTTCTCCTCCATTTTTACACATGGGGTATGCAGTTAAATTTTAATGATTTATGCGCGGGTCTATTTTTATAACTATTTAGTATTTTTAAAGAAAAAATATAACCCATTAGACTCGTGAGCCTATTGAGCCAAGTAATTTGGCAAGCGCGAACTCGAGCTCGACCATAAATAATCCTTGGGTTGCTTGAGCTCGAATGAGGCAAGTTAATCTCCAATAATCATCAAACCGAGCTCAAGTTACTTGCTGAGTGGGACTCCATTTCACTCCTAGTTGTAACTTTAAGACATCTTTATACTCATCCACATCTTCAATTGTTGCCTTCCTCTTTATCATGATTAGATTTGTTAATGGGTTGGTCGAATTAAAAAATGATCCGACCCAAATCGGCATTTTTAAATTGTTTTGAATAATTTTCATATAATATAAATTTAGTGACTCATATGCAATCTAACACATATTATTAAATACTCCTATTCATACCTAAGCTAAGGTAAAAGTATGGAGTGAGCGTGTGCAAGATTAAGTAAGGGTGAGAGAGAGTGAAAAATGGGTTAATTTGAATAAGTTGTGCACCCATTTAATATTCATATTATTTTTGGGTTTTATCATTCTAAGCTTATTTACTAAATATGACTAACCTATATAACAACTCAGCCTATCAAATATAGATTAAGAAATGGATAGACGACCCATTTTGACAGGTTTAATCACAATTCCTATATTTAATAGATTTAAAGAGTGATGTAGCAAGTATGGGTCTTAAATGGATCCATAACTTATTGAGATTAATCCCACTTTGATGGCTCTCTCTTTACTCTCTCTTGTCCACATTTGATCTCGCAGCTCACTCACTCTGTGTTTTCATTTCAATTTAGGTATGAATTTTCTTGAATTTGATTAAAAATGAAATATCTTAGAAATATGGGCTAAGTCGGATAATGAGTCAAAATGAATTAAATATGATAATCAAATTAGACTATTTTCAACTCGATCAAATTCGACCCAATCCACCAATTTGATGGGTTTAGCAAGGGGTGGAGTATGATGTGCACTTTACTCAATTTCAATGTACTGAAAAAGAATAAATAATATAATTTTTTAATTGAAAGGTATTGGCGAAAAGTCATGTATTGAAGTCAATCTTGGATGCCACGTATAAATAGCATTTTGATTTTCAAAGCGAACTGCATTTTCTTCCGTCTATGACTCTCTTACCCTATTCTAAAGCCGTGAACCGGCAGCCACTTTACTTATCAACCAGTCTTCAACGCATTCACAGTTCACGCATTCTGAGTTCATCTCAAATGCAATTTCCAAAATTAGGTAAAATCTCGGGCTCCTGAAACACCCAAATAAACTCATGGATCGGATAAAAACCTAGGAGGTTAGTGCCAAATGCCTTTAAAACGTTTTCGAACTTGCCTTTAAAGACGAGTTAGAGTGAAATCAATCGAACTTGTGTCGTGAGTCATCAAAAAAAAAAAAAGGAAAAAAAAGAAAAGAAATTAATCGAACTTCTTCACATGTATCTTCACATGTATCTTAAGCCAATACTATACATGGGGTCGCATATTTGAAGTAGAGCAGTGCAAGATCGGTAAATTGGTATACAAACATGTGACTGGTTTCTAATTCACGAATCAATTGATTTGTCAATTTTAGTATGTACCCAGCAATTCTCTTCTTCTTTAGCTAGTTTCCATATAAGCACCTATTTACCCTCTTGAAACTAGAAAAAATCTTTTTATGCGATTTTGCTGTCGTGAGAATACTTATTGAAGTGATGCAAAAGATCACAAGATCGAAGATAAAAAATTGCTGTTTTACATAGATATATAATGATGACAAAAATTACTTGCCAGTGTTATTTAAGTTAGTGACTCGCATAAATATCCGGGGTGAGTCTATTACTAAATTTGTCAAAATATGTCATAAATCCATTTCTTAACTCATAATTGATAAGTTATGTTGTTGTATAAGTTACTTATATTAACCAAATGGGTTATTAATGAATTTAGAATGGTAAAACCCAATCTTGGCAAGAAATTAAACTTAGAATAATTTCCTTCCCATCTTTCAAAAGAGCATCAAGTGCAATAAAAACACATGTTTACATGTTCCTTGTTATAAATAGCAAAACGGTTGTTAAAAAAGGAACTGAATATGGGAAAGAACATGTTTAATAGAAAATATTTAAATTATCTTGAAAATCAAAATTTAACTTAATTAAGAACAAAAATCCACTTAAATGTGGCAAGTAAGGAGCGACTGCTTAACTTATTCAATAGCAAAAGATGGCCTCAAAAAAAAAAAAATCTTGTCATTCTATTGCTAGAACCTATCAATAGCTGTATTGTTCCATCTATGATAAGACGTTGATAGAATTTAGCTATATCTTTTCAATTGTCACCAAATAACTTTCTTTATTTCTGTTTTCAGCAATCTAGTAAGCACTTACTTTTTTTTCATTTAAATTTGCCAGCTTTGATCACATGGGATTGCCATTTTTCGTTTCAATTCAAATGTCAAAACCCCAATTAAAAAGCTATGTAATGTCACGGTTGGCTGCAGTTTAGGACCTTAATTAATGTTTATTTTTGTACTTCTCTACTACATACCAGCTAAGTGACTCGGCTTTATCTATTATTGGATGCTATTATGCATGCAATATGCATGCTGAAATTGCGAAAAAAGAAGGCTAGAGTAATTTCACATTAACGTTTTTCACAAATGCAAAAAAGAAGAAAAACCTACAAATTTGTGAGTTCAAGAATGGATACAATTGAATTTGATGCATATAAATCACACAATTATCACACAAAGGTAATAATCAAAATGCAGGGGCTCCATTCGTATGGTGATACCACACACATAAATAATCTCCACATGAATTTGAAAGTCCATTGACCGATTTACCGGCCCTTTTTGTCATACTCCTCCTTTTATTCAACCTGATAGACTTAATCAAACCCAAAATAGAAAAAAATAAAACCTTATAATCTATCCCTTTTTTTGGGGGGGTGGTTATAATTTACCATGAATTGAATCTTACCGGAAATACAATTTAACTTGTGGAGGACAAACTAGCTGTTATATACTATGAATTGAATCTAACCGTACATATAAATTCTATCTTGAGAGGACAACTTGCTGTTTTAAGAGCTTTCGCCTTTATGAAGGTGCAAGGCACCTTACGACACACCACCCTATCCACCTAAAACCATTCGATGTTCTCTATCAAAATACATGCAATTTGGGTTTATAATTAATGCAATGGATCTGATCAGAGGGATCAGAAGCCTCTGATCAGATCCAGGTCGTCACGAAAACGTTCCAAGAATTCCTCGTAATCCACCTTCCGGAATTCGACAGAATCTCACCCCCCACCCAATCGATCGCCCTCGGACAACCCATCTGTTTTTTTTTTTTTTTTCCTTTTTTCCTGTTCTGTCCATCCGACAGGCTTCTTCGGATTCACCACCCCCAAGTTAAAAAAAAAAAAAAAAATCGTATCTTTCGATGGCGCCTTGAATCTCGAGGGGCAAATCCGTCCAGTTTCGTCACGCCCGTCATCACCGCTACGGAACAAGAACGCGCCAGTGGAGGAGAGAGAAAGAAGAGAGAGGAGAGAGAGTGTCTATATATGAACTGGGAAAGAAGGAGAATTCAAAGAAGCGTCCGCTCGCCATCCATCGCGGAGAGAGAGAGAGAGAGAGAGAGAGACCGACCCTCCTCCTCCTCCTTCTCTGTAAACCTCCAATAGCATAACTTCCTATTTTCCCTCACTTTCTCCTCCATTCTTTCCACTTTCCCGGAAAAAGAAAGAAAAAGAAAGAGAAAATTTGCAGGGTCAAGAACTTGAAAGGGGCGGAAGGGAAGTTGGCATCTTGGGTTTTTTTTTTTTAGGGGGGGGGACGGGCCATGGTGTCGACGGCGTCAAGTGGCCCCACGAACTCATGCAACGCTAGCCCCAGGCACGCGGGGCCCACCGCCGCGCAGAGGCGACGCGTGGCCGACCCTTTCACGGACGCCGCGTCCTTCTCCTCCGACGAGGAGGACGACGGCGGCGGCAACCTCAACGTCTCTCTGATGGGCGGGCCCCACATCCTCCACAACGGCAATATCATCTACCACGGCCACCACCACCACCACCCGGCCGTCCGGTACTTGCTCCTCCGCCGGAAGGTCCTCCCCGACGCCTGGGCGCTCAGGATCGAGGACGCCGCCGCGTGGGCGGCGCACAGTGTACGGTCGCGGCGTCACGTCGGCCGCAAGGTGTTCGCCGGCCTGATCCTGCTCGTCGTGCTCTCGGTCTTCCTCAAGGCGTCGCTCTTCAGCGGCTACGTCGCCGACGGCGGAGGGGGAGGAGGGGGAGGAGGAGGAGGGAGGAGGGGCGACAACGGGCTGTTGCGGTTGCAGACGTTCAAGGACGACTGGTCATACGCCCAGCGCGCCGTCGCCACCGAGAACGGTGGCGGTGGCGGCGACGGTGAATCTATGCCGAAGCGCGTTTTGGAGAAATTGTCAGTAAGTGAAAGTTTCCCGTTGAATTTTCCCGACCTTTTTCTTGGCAAAGTTCGAGAAAAATGGGATCTTTTTCCCTTTGACAACTCCAACACGTCTTTGAACACGATAAAGCTAATTCCTTTTCCAGAACAGAAATTTCTTTTGCTCCATTCATTCGATGGTAACCGCATTTTCTGTGATTCAACATGAACTTCCTGGGATATTGTTCAGGCCTTTGTTGAGTGTTTCTTCGCGGATTTACATGTCCAATTGAGGATGATGCAATGCTGAATTCAATGTCGCTTTTATAGCTTTCTTGCGATCCTGTGATGATCTGATCTAACCCTGATGATGGGTCTCCTGGCATTTTACAGACTCCAGAAATTTGGATGAAGCCAAACAGTGACAACTACTACAAGTGCGTCAAGCGGCCGAAGAATCGAATAAGTCAGTTTAAGTTTGCCCTCCAACAGTTTTCTAGCATTGCTCTTTCCTGTGATGGAATCTTCTTCGCCAGCATGAAACTGATCCTCTGTTTTTCTCCAGGAACGGGTGCGAAAACCAATGGTTATCTGCTAGTTCATGCTAATGGGGGTTTGAATCAGATGAGGACTGGAGTAAGTTTCTGACATCTTGCTGAACAGATTTCGCAACGTATGGTGGGTTCTTTCATCTGATTTTTATCTTTAATCTCTATCTACCCAGATCTGCGATATGGTTGCGGTCGCGAAGATCATGAATGCCACTCTGGTTCTTCCTTCTCTCGATCACGAATCGTTTTGGACCGATCCCAGGTATCGTCTTTTCTCTTTCTTGGATGGTTGGCATCAATCTCCCATTTTTGCTAGTTCTGGAGTGCATTAAAGGCAATCTTGGTTTTGCAGTGACTTCAAAGATATATTCGACTGGAAGCATTTCATAGAGGTTCTGAAAGACGACATCGAGATTGTCGAGTCCCTACCACCCAAATATGCTGTAAAGGAACCCCTAGTGAGGGCCCCCATTTCATGGTCGAAGGTATTCCTCATTCCAGACCCTTCGTGCTTTATGTGTCTTGGAATTGTATCTCACAATCCCTTTTTGATTATTCACAGGCCAGTTACTATAGAGGAGAGATACTCCCGCTGTTAAAGCGGCACAAGGTGGTACAGTTCACCCATACTGATTCACGCCTCGCTAATAATGGGCTCGCTTCTTCCATTCAGAGACTAAGATGTCGAGCCAATTACGAAGCCCTTAGATATGCAAAGGAGGTTGAGGAGCTTGGGAAGACACTAGTTGACAGGTTGAGGAAGAATAGCGAGCCTTACATTGCTCTACATTTGAGGTACTGTCACATCAAGGGTATTAGAAGTTGAATGATTTAAAGTGCTAGGGGAACTGCACATTTCCTCATTTACACACGCACTTGATGCTTTGGGGAACCTTGTGGAATCCCTTTTTTTCGTTTGGCAAACGGACCTAATACAAGGGAGACATTGTTTTCCATCTGGAACATGATTAAGCTATGAGAGTCATTCTTGATTTTGGTTGCAGATATGAGAAAGTCATTGTTGAAAGATTAAGCACCTAAAATTAAAGGGCTCCTATTTTGGCAAATGGGAGAGTAGGACTGAAGTCATTCTTGATTCTGTCTTTTGCAGATATGAGAAAGACATGCTGGCTTTCACTGGCTGCAGCCACAACCTCACAGCATCAGAGGCAGAGGAGCTTCGGATTATGAGGTATAATGTCAAGCATTGGAAGGAGAAGGAGATAGACGGCGTGGCGCGCCGTCTGCAAGGAGGGTGCCCCATGTCTCCTCGTGAGGCTGCTCTCTTCCTTAAGGCTATGGGATATCCTTCCACTACAACCATCTATATTGTTGCGGGCGAGATCTATGGAGGCAACAGCATGGACGCCTTCCGGTCAGAGTACCCAAATGTCTTTTCTCACTCCACATTGGCGACTGTGGAAGAGCTTGAACCTTTCAAGTTATATCAGAACCGCCTTGCCGCGTTGGACTATATTGTTGCCCTTGAAAGTGATGTTTTTGTTTACACTTATGATGGGAACATGGCGAAGGCAGTGCAAGGACATAGAAAGTTTGAAGGTTTTCGGAAGACAATTAACCCTGACAGGTTTGCATTGATTTCATGCTTATTCTAATATCATCAGCTAGATATAGTTTATTATCTGTTTTAGTGGCTGTTTAATCCTGAAATTTCTGTGATGTTTGCTTACTCAGCTGGCTTGTCCCGGTTCCTGTTGTTACTGGATCACTCCAACAAATCTTTTTGGAAATATAATTTACTCCTATTTTATCTTGCAGACAAAATTATGTTAAACTGGTGGATCAGTTGGACCGGGGAGACTTATCATGGGATGATTTCTCTTTTGAGGTTAAGAGGTTGCATTCAGACAGGCTCGGGACGCCTTATCTCAGACAAGCGGGGGAGTCACCAAGGGTCGAGGAGAACTTTTATGCAAATCCTCTTCCTGGGTGTATGTGTAACAAGGTGCAGGAGCAGATTAAAAGTCTGAACTCCCATGAGAGACAGAAAAAGGTCGTGTGGCGGAGGTAGGTTATGAGGCTCTCATTTTGTGTCGGTGACTCACTGCAAGAATCTGTGGACCTCTTTGCTGAGGTTGACATGATGACACTGCAATGCTCAGGGCCTAATCAAGAGGATTTATATGCAAACGAAGAGGGTGAACTCCTCTCCTAGGCCGCTCCTCGTGTGCTTTAAAAAAATAACCAAAGCTTTCAAATCTGCCTAGTGATTCGAGGAATGTGAATTCCGGATTTTGGTCACCTGTAGAGGATAGATCAGTTTAGCTTAGATCGCAAGTTACAGGTATATACTGATACAGAGGGAACCCCGTTGCTGAAGAGTAGAAAAAAGCACACCAATTCGTTTATTTGTTTGATAATTTTTTGCTCATTTGATGGTAAATTTGATGGAATAGCCAAATTTGGCTGCATTCACACATTGTAAGTTCGACAGGATGTATAAAGCGAATCATTTCGCAGGTTTCTTGCTATTTTTCACTACCATCGTTCTTCTGTTTATTACTTTTGTCCAAACATTTTCAATTTGACCAAAAGTCGAGCGACGTTTATTTATTGATCACATTAATGTTAACATACTCGTGGTTGGATGATCTCTAACGTTATTGGGCCAATGAACTGCTGGGGCCGATCAATCATCGTACTGACCTGCATTGCTCTATCTCAGCCATTTGGTGTATCCCCTTTCGGATACTTGAGACGATGCCAGAGTATTCATTGTCCATTTCGGCCTAGAAAGCGATACATTCCCAACCCTTAGACGCAGAGAATTTGCTTGTAGTTGATGAACATTGAAGCGGTAACGCATGTGCTTCTCTCTTCTGCAATGAATACCAAGTAGCACTTTAAATGTCCAGCAACAGAACGTGATCTGTAAAGCTGGTTCAGAGTACCTTTACCACCGAAAAATTATGGGACATGGAATGTGTGATAAGAGAGCCTTTTCATTGTCGTTCTAAAATGCTCTTTTCTCATACATTAATCTCCCCCAAGTACCGTTGACATAGATTCTTTCTTTATCAGGCATTAATGATCGATCATTGTCGGATTCTGCAGGGTCGGTAGGTGCTCAAACTTTTGGTAACTTCACTACTTTTAATTTCTTTAGTCGGTGGCAATCTATGTGTCGATAATTCATCATCGTCATATTGTGCCGGGTGTCGTTGGATATTCAGATTTTGATACAATTATTACTTTTAGTTCTTTTTCGAATGACGACCAATGCGACAATGACCAATCACCATTGAATATTACGGGGTCATTAGGTAATCGAACTTTGGTAAAATCACTACTCCGAGCACCATGTTCGAAAAGTTTGGCGCATTGTGCTGTTATCGCTTCCAACAAAGTGTAATTAATTTCCCATGCAGCAATCTGGTTTTCGTCGCGGTTTCAAGTCACCATAACCTTAACGAACGAAACAAAAGCCATTCCAATTCTTGGAATGTTTCACACTTAAGATGCCGCATTGGAAAGAGAGAGATTCGGCAGAGACAATGCGTTGAAAGGCAAGTCACATCATGTCCACTTTTGTTTCCTCTTTCTGCCTTTCTCGTTGGAAACTCCTCAAGCGTTATTACATCCACAGTGGAGATTGCTGGTGCGAATCTTTGAAGGTATATAAAAATCAATGGATGTTCCTGTGAAGATTCGTTACGAAAATTGAAAAAAAGGTTAGCAATAAAACTCTGTTTATTTTATAAAAAATAGATAATTTAAAAAATATTTTCCTAAAAGTAATAAATGAGGGCTGTGTGGCCTTGCCTAGGGCCCAATGAGGGTAGTCGGCCCACTTTCACAAGAGAAAAACAAAAAAAGAAAAGAAAAGAAAAGAAAAAGAAAAAGAAATATAAAAATCAATAAAAAAATTAATAAATAATTCACATTTAAAAAAAAAAAATAAAAATATGTCCATGTCCGCATCGATGTTAGCTAGGCCGCCACACCATTCTGACTAGAATTAGCTAGAAATGATTAATTTTGTACAATTAAAAGATTTAAGACTGAATTGGCAAAATTGAAAGGTTTATAACTTAATTGGCCATTGTATGATTGGTTTATGATTTTTTGAATAATTTTCCCTTTTAAAATAATTAGTCAAGGTAAAAATATTTATTCTTGCTCCAAATCACTTATTTTCCATAAAACAAATGGAGCGTTAACAAACAACCGAGAGTTGTAATTTGATGGTGTAATCTTCAGCAAATAAATGATTGTTGGAAGACCACGGTTGGGTATTCTTGTAAAATATTTGTTTAAAAATATCTTTGCATAATATTATCTATGCAATTTTAAGCATTATGTCGAATTATATAATATTTTAATCAATGGATAATTCATGTTACTTTTTCTTAATAATGATTGGGGAGAAGATAATAAAATCTTTACAAAAAAAAATACTTAGTAGGAAGATTTGTGGGAGCTGCTAAAATTTTTCATAAACGTTAATTTCCAACGTCAAGTTTAAAGGCAAAACTTAGAAATAGTTCGTAATTATATATCCGTATAGATAGCCAAATGGGTAATTGTGTATACAATTACAATCAAATACCGTTTAGTGAGTATTATGCCACGTGTTAGCCATTTGAAGAGGTGTATAATGTTTTGTGTGATGGTAATGACAATTAACATTTTTTGTTCACTAACCAGCTAATGAGAAGAGATTTTTTCAAAATTTGGGAAAAATTTCAGAAAAGTCCTAAATCTATTGTATTAGTATCAATTTAGTTCTAAACTTTTTAATGATGCTAATTTAATCATAAACCTTTTGATTTGGTGTCAATTCAATCTTAAAATCTTTTAGGGTGTGTTTAGTTCAGTATTCCTAAAGGGTTTTTGGCATCTAAAGTCTCTTGGAGAAATGCTGGATCGTTTAGTAATAGCTTAAAAGAAACTTTCAATTGAAAGAAGTATTGGGAATGTTGAAAGCCCAATGCTAATAGGAACTAGCTTTGAGCTTTCGGCGTTTGGCCAAATATTGAAATTAATTTTTTCCTTCCAAAACTATCCTTATTTATTCTTCATATTTCTGATTTTGTCCTTGATTAAATCTTTTTTTATCGAAAAAGGAGATAACCCTTTGTTGGAATGGCGAAGGGCTACGGTTGTCGCCGGCCACCAATGGAGGACCTCTGGCGAGGGTTGCATGACCCAACCGAGGGCCGCTTGACTCAATTAGCATGCGACCCAAGTGACCGGCAGCAGTGTAGGCTTTCCATGTGGCCAGTGACCCAAGTGACCTTGTGACCCAAGTGACCTTGTGAGACCCAAGTGAGGGCTATATGAGGCCATGAGACACAGGCGATGTTGGTTTGCGCGACCCTCACTGGAGGTCACTCAACCTTGGGTGACCTCTATTGATGGTCACTGGCGTTAGATCTAACTCGCCGATGGCCATAGACTTGGTTCAATTTTCCAAAAAATAAAATTATATATATAGACAGACACTCACACATCCAAAACCTATTGTAAAAGTTTTTTTACCTAACACATATTTAACTCAAAGTCTATTTCCAAAGAAGTTTTATCAAACACAATTTGCATTTCTCCAAGTACTTTTGGGCTTTCAGCATTTGCATTATACTCAAAGTTCATTTGCATAGCTACACTAAACACCTTTAATAGTGTCAATTTAGTCATAAATCTTTTGAACTAGTACTAATTTAGTCTTAAACCTTTTGACTTTATGCCAATTTAGTCATTCCAATTAATTTTGATTGAATTTTGCTAATGTGGAAACCGATATGCTTACCGGCATTGACGTAGATAACTTTTAATAATATTTTAATAATATTTTGATTTATTATTGATTTTTTTCTTTTTCTTTTTCTTTTCTCTCTCTCCTTCCTTTCTTCTTCCTCTAGGTGGTAGCTAACCGATAGGCGATGGTCGGGTGGGCTGGTCTCACCTGGTTAAGGTGGTGACAACTCGGGTAAGTCAAGCGTTACATGTGTTCGTTCTAATTATCTTATACTTATAATTACGCATGAGGAAGCACTACAAATTCTTTACCATATTCTATACAAGAAAGTCAAATGAGTTTAATATATGTGCTTCTTATTTATACAAACACAAGTACTTATTATCACAAAATATAATCTAGGGACTTGTGGGTTATAGGCCTACCAGTACTTTTACTCCCGTATTATTTCACAAGCGAGTCACCATCCAACTCAGAAGTTGATAGTCTCAAGTGTAATCTTGTCCCTTCCACAGTCATGTACAAAGGAACCATCTTACACATTAAAAAATAAGATGTGAGCCGAAGCTTAGTAAATAAAATTCCCTATGTCTAAGGTTGGAGCCTATGTCTAAGGTTGGAGATCGTCTTGATACTTAACCTGGCACCAATCAAACAACATAAGTTCAAGGCAATAAAATAATCATGCATGGACAAACTCTCTCTCTTTCTTTTTTTATTATCATGACATGCCTATAGGATCCATCGAACAAAATTACAAGTTCATTCACTTAGATGGCATATCATAGGATACAAATGTATCACCTAATAGCTCACCACTATACATATGATTAAATAAAGGCAAGTTCATACTTTTCTTGCATTTCACAGCCACTATACATATATTCTATACTTGTCATAAAGCTTACCAATATATATAAGTAAGCTCATACTTGTTAGATATTTCATCACTACGCACACAAGTTAATGCATTCTACCACCACTATGAATATATTCCATACTTGTCATGAAGCTTACCAATATACATAGGTTAATTTATACTTATCATAAATCTCACCACCACTCACAAGTGAGTTCATACTAATCATGAAGCTCATATATAGATGAGTTCATATTTGTCATGAATTTCACTTACATTTATAGGTGAATTCATACTAGTCATCAAGCTCATTAATATCCAAATGAGTTCATACATGTCATAAAGTTCACCAACACTTACACATGTAACTTTATATTGGTCATGAAGCTTATACATAATGAGAGAAGAAAGAGAGAGTTGGTGATTGGTAATTTTGGAGGATTTCTTCTACATGGCCAAGAATTTATAGGAGAGTCAAAGGGAGTAACTAAGGTTAAAGTCATCATGACTTTGGGTTAAGTTGCCGAGTGCTCCAATAGATAAAATTCAATTTTTCCCTATGAATCTAGCTAATAAACAAATGGTCCAATGAATGAAATTCAAATATCCCTACGGAACTAGGTAGAGCACAAATGGTCCAACAGAACTTTGACCCAAAAAGATATTTCGGAGAAGATAAGAATGAACCATTCTCATTAGGTTAGCAAGTGCATGAATCATCCATATATAAATGAATGAAGTTAAAATTGGTGAGGTAATGCATGATGTCATGGCTACTGAGTGCAATATATCAAATGAAGCATGTGCTTAACATATTTGATAGAAGATGAGAAGTGGCATGTCAAATGAGAAAGAATAAAGATTTACGAATTTGAATCTTGTTTCGAAGCGTGTGTATGGCTGAAAAATATTTTCAATCCACAAAAATAAATGAATAATATAAAAAATTAGGAAAATCTTAATATAGTCAATTTAACGCCCAAATACCTTCCAATATGAAATCCGGAATAATACCAACCAAGTTCTACTAACAACTTAGTGGCGCATTTAAATATCATCATTCTATACCGCTAATGCACACATCAAATTCTATTCACTAATTCTATCACCTCAAACTCTTGATGATCCAATCGTGGAAATTACTCCAAAATACTATTCTTGGATATGTAAATTTTTGGCTGTCATTGGGTAAGGTTGAGCCTCAGCAAGGTCATCCTTCGCCTTGGCTAAGGCGAGGTTGACTGTTGCCTGGGCAAGAGCTTCCCTCCTCAAATCGAGCGAGGGTGGCCCTTGCCCAAGCTAGGGCAACCTAGCCAGATATAGCCTAGGCGAGGTCGACCCTTGGTAGGTCTTGGCCTCTTGGCCTCACCTTGGCTAAGTGAGGCCAGCCCACCTGGGCATGGCTAGTGGTTGGCCACCGCTTAAAGGAAGAAGAAATGAAGGAGAGAGAAGAAAAAGTAGGAAAAAAGAAAGAAAAATAATAGAAAAAATAATAAAAGATCGAAAAGTTATTAAAATATTATTAAAAATTGTCTATATCAGCATCGACAATGCCATGTAAGCTAATTGGTGCCTATGTTAGCAATCGGGCCAAAATTAGCTAAAAAGATTAAATTGGCACCAAGTTAAAATATTTAAAACTAAATTGACACTAATTTAAAAGGTATATGACTAAATTGATATAATTTAATTTAGAATTGAATTGATATCAAGTCAAAAGGTTTAAGACTAAATTGACACCATTAAAAAGTTTAGAATTGAATTAGCATAACATAATAGATTTAGGACTTTTCTAACACTTTCCTCTTTAAATTTTAAATGAAAAATTGGTCAAAATGCATATTTTTTTTTAACATGGGACTAAAGTCTGTAAAACATTTACAAGGGACTTTCTCCCAATGCAAGAACAAACCCACTTCAGTTTCTCAGTTTTCTTGGCATTTTTTTTTTTTTTTTTGTGAGATTTCTTGGCATGTTGAAGGTGCAGTTAGTGAAATTTTTTATCTAATCTATAAGTCCTAAAATTTATCACGAAAGTATAATTAGATCCCAAAACTTTCAAATAATGAATTAAATTCTAAAATTTATCAAATTGATACAATCAAGTCCTTCCATTAACTTAAACCAATTTGGCTAATGCAAAATGCTAACTGGCAATTTGATGGTGTAATCTTCACAAAATGATAGTTCAAAGATAACCGTTGGCTATTCTTGCATAATATTTTTTTAATTTTTTTTGCATAATATTATCTATGTAATGATAAGCATTATGTAAAATTATATAATATTTTAATCACAAGATAATTGATGTTACTTTTCCGTAGAAATAATTGGAGAGAAGGTAATAAAATCTTTTAAAGTAATACATAGCAGGAGGAGTCATGGGAAAAGTTAGAATTCCTCATAATTGTTAAATTACAATTTTAAAACTCATTAAGTCTCATTAATTTTTTTTGTCGAAACAAACTTATGACAGTCAATGAGGCCACGTCCTGACTGGAAGCAAAAAAAGGATAAAAAGGAAAAAAAAGTGGAGAGTGCAAGAAAACTACTCCTGAGAATGATCAACTTCTAGCTATCTAGAGTCTAATTATCAAGTTTAGAGACAATGCTTAAGGAATAGTTTGTAATTATATATCTATATAGAGAGAGGAAATTATGCAATGCGCATCCAATTACAATCGCAAACGATATTAGATATTTGAAGATGTATTAATGTTTTGAGGGATGGTCAATGATAGCCCATTACTTATTTTTGCGCATTTACCAAACCATACATTTTCACCCAGTGGAATTCTAATTACGTAAACTGGAGTTGCCGCTTCATATATTCGGGCTATAGTATGTTGTTGGTTCTTTTTTCTTCTTTCACTCTTTCTTTTTCTTTTGCATTTTCTTTTATTTTTTTATCATTATACCGTGAATGCATTATTTATTTGCATAATTTGGGAGAGTTAAATGTAACGAGACCTTAAGATATAATCACACTAAGCATAAGTTAAGATAAAAAGTTTTAAAATATAAGGGAATCTACAATTAGATTTGTAAATAATCCAATATATATGATTAAAAAGCCTCTATTTTTTATTTCATATATTATATTTAATCCACCAAAAAAGAAGGATAAAAGGTAACAAAAAAGGTTTACTACTCACTTCTCGACACAGGTTACAATTGATGAAAATCCGAAATTTTCCTTATAATGCAATAATCAATTTCATTTTGCTCTCATTTTCCAAGAAAAGTGTCAGAAATGTTTTAAACCTATTATATATGTGTCAATTTAGTTATAAATATTTTAAGTTAGTGCCAATTCAGTCTTTTTAGCTAATTCTGGTTAAATATGCTAACGTGGAGTCCAGTTGGCTTACATGGTATTGCCGGTGCTGATGTTGATAACTTTAAATAATATTTTAGTATTTTTTGATTTTATTTTTATTTACTTTTTATTTTTATTTTTTTCCTCCTTCCCTTCCTTTTTTCTCTAGTCGATCACCCGACCGCGGTGACTAGCCAGAGGTGAAGGCCGGCGAGGTCTACCTTTGGATGAGGTTTGAGCCCATGCGACCCTCGCCAAAGTTTGTGAGGGCTCAAGCCTTGCTAGGGGCTAGGTGATCAGTTGGTCGTCATAAGGAAGAAGGAAGGGGTAAAAAAAAGGAAAGAGAGAAAAGAAAGAAAGGAAAAAGAAAAGAAAAGAAAAGAACAAAAGAACAAATAAAAATTTGACAAAATATTAATATATTATTAAAGGTTATTTATGTCAATGGGGTGTGTGTCACGTAGACTGGTTGATGTCTATGTCTGCAATATCTAGTCAAATTTAGCAAGAATGACTGAATTACTAGGTCAAAATGTTTAGGATTGAATTTGTATTAATAAAAATATTTAAGATTTAATTGACTCAAATACAATAGGTGTAAGACTTTTTTGACACTTTTCCCCATTCCAAGCTAAATACATCATTAAGGATCACTTCTATTGCATCCATCCTTTGTTTGATCCTATAGCACCGGTCATGAAGTTGCCTCTTTATTTCGAGCAAAGAGAAAATAAATCTATACTCATGGCCATCAAAGGAGAAGTGGAAATAGAGTTCCGACCCCTCCGAAATCCTTTCTACCTCTAAACATTAATTTACAATGATTATTGCCATTAAAACCTCTGATGTCCTTATTGTTCTTTGGCGATTTCTCTTGTAATTTGTTCTAGTGCTAGAGTTGAATTGTAAAATCTGTTAATTTCTATGTTATAACACAACATGGACGGGTATAGACTTAAATTATATGATCCGTTAGCCTTCATGTTATTACACAACGGATGAGCATTGAGCTAAAGCACTCCTTAGGCAGTCCACTATATCAATCATCGAGGGCCGGCTTCCAGCTTCTACCTGAACACACTGCGCAGCGAGGCACGCCATATATGTAATCACCTTCATCTCAAACGAGCCCGGGATCGGCATGTTTGGGTCCAGAGCCTGATCAACTTCACCCCGAACAATGTGTGGAACTACGACGTCTACGATGTAATGTCTGGAGCCATCTTCATCCCAATGTAATGCTTTGTATCCAGATAACAATTCAAGTAGCACAATGCCATAGCCGTACACATTGCTCTTAGTCGTTAGACAATTCCTCAAGTAGTATTCTGGAGCCACGTAACCAAAGGTGCCAAGAACATCAGGCGAAAAGTCTTGACACCTCATCCTCAGGAAGAAATATGGCTAATCCGAAATCCGAAACTTTAGCAGTCCAGTTTTCAGTCTAGCAATATATTTGCTGACTTCACGTCTAAATGCACTATTTGCGGACCTGCAAATCCATGCAAGTACTCTATTCCCCTGGCGGCATCTAGTGCCACCTTGAGCCGTGCAATCCATGACATCGAAGTTGAGCTCCCGATGGTATGAAGGTGGTAGAACAGAGAGCAATTGTTCATGTACTCACTACATTTTGCATAAAATCCTAACATCTGCACAAGATTCTTATGATTGACATGACGGAGAGTTTTGACCTCGGTGATGAACATGCGCTCTTGAAAGCCTTTTGTGGTTGCAATTGTCCATTTAATGGCCACCTCCCGCCCATCATCCAATATCCCACGATACACTAAACCGGCACTGCCTCATCCAATCGTATTATCATTGGAGAAATTATTAGTTGCGTGAACTAGCTCTGCCTTTGTAAATTTTTTGAATACCTGAGAAGCAAAATCTATCAGCAAGCATTCTAATAAAATGAAGTGACGAGAAATAAAGCCAATGAAATGATGAGGTTATACTGGATATTTCTCTAACAGCACATCACTATCAAAATCTGCTTCGCCATTATTATGACTATAACCCATTTGTCTTCCGAAATGTTAAAGCTGGGCAAGCTTACGTGCGGTAGCCATGATACTTTTAAAGTCAGACACAGCAGCTCTGCAATTAATTTTACAGTTTCTTGATGCGGCGCCTTTGCGTCTAAATCTAAACAAGCTCGTGCTGATCGGACCATGATGTTGCTCATTCTTTGCACGTCTGGTGGGACTGGAATCGTGAATACCAGGTTGCGCAGGCCGATTGCCCTCTACAGTTGCTGGCGAGTTGTTTCCATGGACATCGAGCCATCCTATCTCATTTGAAAGATACTCAGGGCATCCGGATATATGTATGTTACGAAACATAACCAGTCTAAGCCTTTTCATCTGCTTGATGGCTTTCATACCCATAAATACCTTCAACAGAGTTTGTTCCCTTGAAATCCAAAGCGAACGTATGATCAGGAGTTCATCACACTCAGTAAGACAAAATACTCTGTCTGCGTACGCACACTTTTGTGCATGAGAACGAGTTAGATATATCATAAATAGCTTCATTAACATTTATCGGGTGTTCATGAAAGAAGATATGATATAATACTAAATTGTCAAGTCAATGACAAAAGAGCTGCACTTCAAGTAATTGTAATGCCATACCTCCAGTATTTTTTTTAATTAGCATAGTTTACAGGAACAAGAAAAGACAGACCTTATTGAAATAAAAAATTACCGAATTTTCCCACAACACTCTGAGAATATCCTCATGATACCATAGTCTATTGCGCCTGCTAGGATTCTCAGGAGATTCTTGGCGCACTATTTCTCGACCCATTTCTTGAAGCAAGTCATGCATCCATATCTTGTTTGAGTCAATATGTATAAGTGATTTTTGAGAGAGAATTTGAAGTCCACTATTTGGATAAAAGTTACAACGGTCCAATAGCTTTGTTACATAATCTTTATCTTCCCCTTTGAAGAAACAAGCGATGTCGAGAAAGATAGCTTGCTCATGAGTTTCCAATCCATCAAAACTAATTTTCAGAATCTCATCAATCTTGCCATCAGGAATGGCTCTCAATCTTTCTAATGTATGGTTCCATTCATGTATGCTCTTACCACTCAAGAAAGATCCCAGTACAATAAGAGCCAAAGGGACACCTTTTGCATAGTTGGTAAAGCAGAATGAGATAAGCTGGTTATCTCTTGTGGGGGATGGTTTTTGAAAGGCATTCCAACTGAAAAGTTGAAGAGCATCGTCATAATTCAGTTCACTGACCTTATAGATTTCTGTACCGTGAGTGACTAGTATTTCTTCATCTCTTGCTGTTAAAATTATTCTACTCCCCTGACCAAACCAACTTCTTTCACCCACTAAGGGTCTTAGTTGGTCCATGCTATCCACATCATCAAGAACTAATAGAACCATTTTATTGGAAAGCTTTTGCCTTATCAAATGTACACCTGTTTGAATGTAGCCAACCTTTACGGTTTTATCCCCCAAAATGTCACAAAGAAGAGCTTCCTGCAGTTTGTCTAGGCCATACTGCCTGGAAATTTCTCTAACATTTGCCAGAAAGCTACAACCTTCAAATTGATCGGCGATCATATTGTATATAGCTTTAGCAATAGTTGTCTTGCCTATTCCTCCAATTCCACATATACCCACTAAGTGAACGCCATCATCCTCAGCATGCAATAACATTCTGACAGCTTGTATATGTTTGTTAAGAGCAACTCGATGCTTTGCATCATCCAGGTATGGGCAATGTAGCTTGCTTGACACTTCTTCCACAATTTTCTGGATAAGTTCAGATTCAAGACTGCCAATTGCAGTAATAAAAAATGAGTGGCAGCCCGTTAAGCTGCAAAACTAAACAACAGAACTTGACATTTACTACTTAGAGCTCTTTAAGAAGTACCAGATGTCCAAATGATGTATCTTACAACAGCCATTAGGTTCTACGAAGATTAAACTGTTCACTCTATCTTCCTATATCTAGTACAGGTGTGCACATCCTATGCTAAACTAAACTAAATAAGCTGATGAGGAGGATTATCAGAAATAACACCTTCCTCCCGATCCTAGAGCATATAAATCTATTAAGCCGCACGAATTAGTTAGACTCCACACCTTAAGTTTGACTTAAACATAAAATGTGATGATGCGTATTATGTTATCGGTTAATAAAGTACTTAAAGCACATAGATATACATGGTGGACATTAAGGTAAGGTATACATGATTCAAAGGTGATTGAGCAAATAATAGACAGTTGATTCTTGGCCGTCAAGAAAACAAGAAGGGACATACAATTCAACACCTTAATCTTCAAAATAACAAATGCTAGCAATTGCAGGAGCATAAGGCGAAGCAATGCCTCTTAATGCATCCATGTTGTATAACGGAACAGCGACACTTCGAAAGTGAGAGTTCCAGTACCAAACACGTAGCTCTACTTTCTTCTTCTATGCAGATTCAATAGTAACTCCCCGTCTCAAAGAGTCCTGCTATATTAATGCAACAAGTGTCGTCTTTACCAATTCTAGCGAGTTCTAATCTGATCTAATCTTACAGAAATTCTCAACAAAACAAACAGCGATCAGGAGAATCCAGTCAATTAGCTGAGAGTAATTCAACAATTACCCATTGCCTAAATGCCATCCGGAAAGATTAGCCGCTTTGCGAAGGGCGTTTTTCCACTTCTTCACTCTCTCCAAACCATCACCATCATCACCACCAAAAACCTCCTCACGCCTTGCCATGATCTCCCCGAAGATGCTGGTCTGCTTATGCACATCGCTCGGGTTAACGTGGAAGAACACAGGCCGGACTAGTTGCCCTCTCGAGTCCTTCATCTCGAGAATCTTCGTCAGCTCCTGCAAGAACCAGGTGGAGGTGGCGAAGTTGGGGGAGAAGACGACGATTGCAATCCTGGAGCTCTTGATCGCCCGCTCAAGCGAGGGGGAGATCCACTCTCCCCGCTGGAGCTCGTTGTCGATGAAAGTGCAGACTCCGCTTTGGCGGAGCGTGCAGTGGAGGTGGCTGATGAAGCTGGCACGAGCATCCTTGCCTCGGAAGCTGAGGAAGACGTCGTAGTCCCATCGAGGGACGGGGGCACAAGACGAAGAAGAAGATGATGACGCAGTCGTCATGGGAAACGATCGGAGGGAGTGGCTGTGGCCATCTTTTATGCGAGACGCGCAGAGTCAACGGAGACGCGGGAGATACCTGCCCCGTATATGCACGCTCAACCGGATTTGCTTAGTTTGAATATGGAAAATTTCGTGCTCGATTCAAACGTTTCACACTCACGTGTTGCGCTAGCATCGCCGTCCTCTGCAGCATGAGGGTGTGAAGATCAAAAGGATGGCCACAAAATTTATTTTTTTCCAACACATGTGCGTGGAAATTTCTAAGCAAAACAGAGATCTCTCCCATGGAAAATGTGTGATTGAGGATTGGCTATCCAATTTCCAAGCTAATGATACGATTAGCCTAGCCAAGCATTTTGCCAAACTCAAATATAACCTTGGAGACCGTGTTGCCATATTTTGGGAGGAGACGGCCTCCGCCGATACCTATGGATGGTGCAATTAATGAATGCCAGTAGTCACTTTCATCACTTTTCTTTTTCTCTTTCTTTCTTTTTCCCCCTTTTTCCTCTAACTAGCCACTTGCCAGCTAAAGGCAAGAGCCCTGCCCTCACCAACCACTAGCAAAGGTGAGTCTCACCTAGCGATGGTGAAGCCGGCCGCGTCGGCTCTCACCTTTGGCCATCTAAAAAAACAAGAATAAAAAGAAATTACTAAAAAATTTAAAAATTATTACATCAACATAAATTAGCTAAATTTAGCCAGGATGGACTAAATTGACACAATTATAAAAAGTTTAATAAAAAAATTTAGATTGAATTGAAAAAATTACTATAAATTAAAAATTTTAGGTAATTCTTCCATATCAATACTCCTAATACCATGTTCGAAAAGTCTAGTGTATTGTGCAGTTATTGCTTTAGACAAGTGTAATTATCCAATAACTTAAATAGTAATCTGGATCATTTCGGTTTCAAGTTATCATGACTTTAGTCGAGCTACTCTAATTCTTGAAATGTTAGATCAGACTTAGGATGCAGCATTGGAAAGAGGGAGATTTAGCAAAGACCTTTTTTTTTCGGTAATGAGATTCAGCAAAGAATTGTTAAAAGGCAAGTTAAATCTTATACATTTTCCTTTCCTCTCCTCCCCCCTCTCTTCTCATACTAGCATTCCATCCACAAAGGAGATTGCTGGTGGAGGACATAAGAGATCTGCAAAGAGAGCCATCTATGTTGGAGACAGATGGCAAGATCATACATGAAATCTTCATAGAAACGTCCATTGATTTGTTGGGTGTCCGGTGTAGTCATATTAAATAGGAAGGCATTTGCGGGATCTGAGTGATCTCAAGAACCTGTAGGAGCCCATCCAAGTTCATGGCTCTTTCCATGTGGCCAAAATTTAGAAAAAATTAGGGATAATGACTCAAATTATTATTAAGTTTTGGTTTAATGTGTAATGTGGTCTATGAATTCTTAATTTATTCAACATGGTCTATAAATTTTTGGTATATGTTCAACTAGTCTTTAAACAAGATTGTCATCTCTCACCTTGGGTGAGTTTCTCTCTATCCCTAAGGTGATAGCCCCTCTCCTCTTCTGAAACCCTAACCCTATCTTCATTCCATCTGCTTACATCACCATGGTTGTATTTCAAGTGCTCTTTCCAGATTAATCATCTATTCTCAGCTTCTCTGTTTCCCTCATTTTCTGTCTAGAAGGAGTCATAGATTGACTATCCCAGCAAGAAGAGGGTAGTAGTACCCATTATTCACCTAAACCCACAGTAACACCTCTTCAATTAGAGCCCTCTTCATTCCCAAATCTTACCCACAACACTGATTTCCCCTCCATGGATGCGAGTCAGGAAGATGACCTTTGGATGCTAGCCCTCTATCGGCAGATGGGGGATTTATGGGCTGAAGTTGACCCCACTATTCTGGACGACTATTCCCCTGCAACTGGACAACATGTAGATGAATTTCTCCTCTATGGGAAGTTGTTCTCTAAGCCTAATGCCAATTTTTAGGCATTTTTATCTACGATACGGAAAGCTTGGAAGGTAGAGGATGTTAAATGTGAAATTATTGAACTTGGATTTTATGTGTTCATCTTTACCTCGGCGGAAGAGAGAAGGAGAGTTATTCAATCTGGCCCTTGGTCCTTTGCAAGTAATTTGCTAATCCTGCAAGAAGGGGACCCAAATATATCGAAACATTGTTATGATTTCACTCACTGCTCCTTTTGGGTGCACTTAATAGGCCTACCACGTGCTGCTGTGGTGGAGGATTCTATTAAGACCATTGCTGGCAAATTAGGAAAAGTGGAGGTAGTTAAAATTGAAGCTCGTGCTAATAGTGCTAGGAAAATAGGAAAGGCTAAGGTTAATTTGCATCTGTTTAAGCCACTAAAAATAGGAACTATCATCCATTTGGGAGGTCGAAAATGGTGGATTGATTTTAAATATGAACGCCTACCTCACTTTTGCTATTCCTGTGGGAATATTGGCCATTATGCCATTGTGTGTCCACTAATAGCTTATGAAGAATCTAGCTTACCTCAGGACAAACCGGGACGTTATGGGTCATGGCTAAAAGCTGAAATGAAAGAGCAAAGCCCCTGCTGGCACACATTTATGGTGAGATTGAGTTATCTCAAGAGATCGAGGAAATGGTGCCTGAGACTCAGGTAGTGCCATCTGATAAACATCTGCACAATCACCTGCATAATGAGACAAGTCAGGCCATAGTACTATATGAACCAGCAGTAAAACAATAAGGGGTTTGGACTCCATCACCAATAAAGGCAAACAAGTCCAAGGGCCATTGGACTAGCACCTTTACACCTCAGATTCCGTCACAGGGCCAAAATAGTATAAATCGGAGAAATTAATTCAGAAAAAAAATGCTGCAAAGAAACTGAAACGTTTTGCACCTTATGAGAAGAAGGGGTCTCTTTCTAGTTTTGTGGACATGGACAACCTGACAGACACACCAATTCAGGTGTGGGAAGGGGCAAACTCAAGGGTTTTTGGTGGCTAGTCCTAATAAGCCACCACAACAAACATGAAGCTCCTAAGCTGGAACTGTCAAGGCCTAGGCATTCCCTTGACAACCCAACATCTAAGAGCCATGGTGGCTCGAGAGAGGTCTAACCTTGTTTTTATAAAGGAAACAAAAAATAAAGAAGCAATGGTAGATCGTATTAGGAGGAGACTTCATTTTAGACACTACTTTGTTGTCAATCCGGTGGGAATAGCGGGTGGTCTAGCATTATTCTGGGATGAGGAAGTGCATGTGATAGTGAATTACAGTGGCATAGAAGTGTTGGAAGCAACGTGCAAGGAGCTGGCCAAGGGTGTAGTGATGAACATCTCATTCCTACATGCATCAACAAACTTCCAACAGCGAACCGGGTTATGGGATACTGTTCGTTCTCATAATGCCCCTGTTCATACCCCCTGGTTATGTATCGGTGATTTCAATGAAGTATTATACAATTGGGAAAAGATAGGGAGAAATGATGTAGAGAGATATCGAATAGTGGACTTCCGTGATTTCATAGACTCTTGCTCTCTTATAGAAGTTGAAAGTAAAGGCTGCAAGTTCACCTGGACTAATAACAGAGAAGGGGAGGAATTAGTCAAAAAGAAACTGGACCGAGCTCTTTGCAACATGAATTGGAGAGTGCTTTACCTCACGCTGAGGTATTTGCTTTCCCTGCAGTTGGTTATGATCATAGCCCACTTTTACTATGTACTAAATCACATAGAGTGACAACACAAAGAGCTTTCAGATTTGAAGCATTTTGGCCTTCAAACCTAGAATTTACATCGATGGTGGAAAGTGCATGGCATAATAATACGGGAGCCCAGCAGAATATTGCTAGCAAAATAATGCACGTTACAAAAGTCCTACATCAATAGAGCAAGAAAACATTCAAACATGCAGCCAAACAGCTTGAAGAATGCCGCTTGAGACTTATCAATCTCACTGATTCCACCACATGAGCAGACCATAGGGAGGATTATAAGCAAACTATTAACCACATGGGGGGGTCTTTGGAGGCAAGAAGAGATGTTTTGGGCGATGCGCTCTTGCATCAATTGGCTGTAGTGGGGAGATAGAAACACCAAGTTTTTTCATGCTACCACAGTTCAGCGGAGGCAAAGAAACCGAATTGCAATGCTGAAAATCACTAATCAAGAATGGAGTAGAGACCCTACTGTCATCAAACAACACATTACAGATTTCTATAAAGATTTATATACCTCAGAGGGCTCGAGAAATTATCGTCCTGTTCTAGAACATTGCCTGGTAGTAGTAACTGATGAAATAAATGTAGACCTATTAAAAACAATTACTCGAGAGAGAAAGTACAAGTTGTTGTTTTTCAGATGGGTGCAACAAAGGTCCTAGGACAAGATGGGCTTAATGGTCAATTTTATCAACATACATGGTCTATTGTACAGGAGGACATTTTTTGAATGGTGGAGACCTTCTTTGCCTGTGGTAGCTTCGAACCTAGCTTCAATAGCACACTAATTACCCTTATCCCCAAAGTCCCATCCCCCGAGACCATGACTGAATATAGGCCCATAAGCCTTTGTAATTTCAGTTACAAAATTATTGCAAAGGTTATGGCTAACCGATTAAAACCTTGGCTCCCACAGCTCATTTCCCCTTAACAGAGTGCTTTTATTGGAGGATGTCAAATCCAAGATAACATTTTTATAGTGCAGGAAGTTTTACATCAGCTAAGAATTAGGAAACGGAAAATGAACTTTGGAGTAGTTTTGATGCTGGATATGAAAAAAGCTTATGACAGGGTCGAATGGGACTTCCTATGTGATTGTATGCGACAAATGGGTTTTAGTGAGCAGTGGGTTCTACTTGTGCATTACTACATTTCCTCTGTCAGATTCAGTGTCAAAGTTAATGGGGAGTCATGCTAATATTTTTTTCCCACCCAAGGACTATGTCAAGGTGATCCACTCTCTCTTTACCTATTCATTATAGTGGCCAATGCCCTCTCCTCCCTTATGATTAAATCTATGCAAGATGGTTCTATCCATGGAATTAAGTCGAATTCCAACTGCCCTGTTCTTTCACATCTGTTATTTGTGGATGACGTGATTTTTTTCTTAGAAGGAAAGGTCCGAGAAGCCCAGAACTTGGCCAATATCCTGAACTGCTATTGTTATGCTTCAGGACAGGCCATTAACTTGAATAAGTCAGGGATTTTCTTTGGGAAAAGATGTCCTCGGGGGTTACAACGAAATATTGTAGCAGAACTACGGGTCCCAATTATCGACAAAATAGGTAAATACTTGGGATTACCATCAGACTGGGGATAGACTAAAAAACAAATGTTTCAAGGGCTGCTTGGGAGAGTGGATAGGAAACTAGAGGGGTGGAAGGAGCATTTGATCTCTAAAGCAGGGAATGAGGTACTGTTAAAAACGGTTGTCCAAACCTTACCTACCTATGCAATGTCCATTTTTAAAATACCTCTATCCATCTGTCGAGCTATAGAAAAGAGAATAGCAAATTTCTGGTGGCAACAAAATCAGCAACATAAGGGCATTCATTGGAAGTATTGGGACCTGCTGAAAACCAGGAAAGATAGAGGAGGCATGGGGTTTAAAGACCTAGTGGACTTTAACCACGCTATGTTGGGTAAACAAGTGTGGCGACTAAGTCAAAACCCAAAAGCCTTGTGGAGCCAGGTGTTCAAAGGACTCTATTTTCCAAACACAAACTTCTAGGCAGCTTCAAAAGAGACCAGACCATCATGGGGATGGCGAGGCATTATCACAAGGTGTGCTATTTTGGAACCTGAGGTCATATGGGAGGTAGGGGATGGTCAAAGTATCAATATCAGAGAAGCCAATTGGCTGCCTATTGGTAGAATAGGAGGAATGTACAACAAAGACGATCCTAGATTCGTGGCAGACCTCTTTAAACTAGATTCTAGAGAATGGAATGCCTCTCTCATTGTGAACACTTTCAAGCCCTCCATTGCACAACATATACTAGCCATTCCCCTAAGTATATATCCATAGCCAGACAAATTGCGATGGACAGCACACAAATTAGGAGAATACCAAGTGAAATGCGGCTACAACAAACAACGCAACATCAGACAAGCCTATTTAGCTCTACAAGCCTCCTCCTCATTTCAGGTCCCCAATAAACTATGGCATGAAATTTGGAACTTGTAGACTAATCCCTGAATTCGGTTTTTCATGTGGAGTTTATGTCATGAGGGTCTTCCCACAAAATGCAATTTTTACAAGAGGAAGCTATTACCTGAATCCATATGTCCGATTTGTGCACAAGCTCCAGAAACCACCGAGCATTTATTTATACCGTGTGAATGGCTAAATCAGTTCCAGTCTGCCTTCAACATTGACATATCAGCCGACCCAACATGTATAACAAGGATGGACAAGTGGGTTGCGGATTACCTATTTTCGGGAGCATCCCCGCAAGACAAAGCCTTATTTTGCACTGCGTTATGGCTCATCTGGAAAGCAAGGAATGGACTGGTTTTTCAAGGACGTTGGCCAAATTCGAGCTGCATAAAACAAGATGCAGCAGTGGGTTGCGGATTACTTGTTTCCAGAAATGGAGTGCGTCTGCACCAGTAAGAATGAAGCAATGACCTACCTCTTCCGAACAGTGGCTGCCTCCAGAACAGGGTGCGGTGAAGATAGACACAGATTGCTCCTGGTTCGCAATTGATCTCGGAGATTCGGTCGCTGGGGTTTGCCGAGGGAGCGACGGTGTGCTGCTCAATGGATTTGGGACAGAAATTAGCGCCCATTCGACTGAAATTGCCGAAACCCTAGGCATCCGTGCGGCTCTCCTCTGGGTGCTCGAAGCTGAAGTCTCCAATTGCAGCTGGGGAAGACTTAAACTGAAGGACCAAACGCACGTGTAGATAACTTGTGATAATTTGTAGGTGGTGGAGCAGGTCATGGGCCAGGCTGAGCTTTCGTGGGCCTCTCACTATCTCATTCATGACTGTCGTAGGTTGCTGGGCCAACTCCCACGGGCCCAATTAATGTTCGAACCAAGATCCACTAATGCCGTTGCGGATTGGGTCGCCAAATCCCATCGGGCCGGCACCCTTCCCCGAAATTGGGTGTTGATGCCACCTTACCCGTTATTTTCCCTTTTATGCTTAGATTATCGACATGAATATACTTCTCCTTCCTAATGATGATCAATGAAGTACTTTTTCGACCAAAAAAAAAAACTAGTCTTTAAACTAGATGAATATGTTCAATTTGCCCTTCCAATAATTTGAATTTAGAAGTTACATTGAACATTTTTACATGGTTTAGGAATTAAGTTGAATATGTTCCAAAAGTTTGTGAAATACATTGAACAAATTGAAAGTTTAGGGACTACATTACACATTAGGCTAGAACTTAGAGACCACATTGAATAAATTAAAAGTTCATGGGTTATATTACATATTGAGCCAAAGTTCAGAAATTATATGTGTCATTTTCCCAAAAAATTAATGCTAACAATTAACTGAAAGTTATGATATGATGGTATGTTTTCACAAAATGATAGTTTTAGGAACATGGTTGTGTTGTTAAGTGCTTAATTATAAATATTTTTGCATAATATCATCTATTATTTAATGATAAGATTATGTTGAAATATATGAAATATTAATCACAAGACAATTCATATTACTTTTTGGTAGAATTAATTTGAGAGAAGATGATACGTTTTATAGAAATACTCAAGAGGAAGATTAGTGGGAAATATTGAAACTTTTCATAATCGTAATTTTACCATGTTAAGGTTCATTAAAGCTTTTTTTTTTTTTTTTTTTTTGTGGAACAAAACTTACGACATTGAATGAGGCCAGACCTTAACTGGAAGCGAAAAAGTGGAGTGTGAGCGAACATTTTTTAAGAAAAATTTCTGCAAAAAAATTTAAGAAAGATGAAAATCCTAAAATCATTAATTTGAAGCTCAGTGCTTATCTCGTCTCACTCTCACCTCATCTGAGTTGTCTTTCTATCTCTCACTCATGATCATCACTTTCACGCTCAATGTCCATCGACTCATGGTCTCGACTCTCAATTTTTATATGAGTCCAATTATTTTTTTATTTATTGATCTTGCAATTAAGAATGGGGAAGTTTTTTTTTTTTTCAGCTTTACTTTGGCTTGCCGAAAAAATGTTATACTAAGTGCGTGAAACTTAATGGGACTTGATCCATTGACCCATTCGAAAATTGGACATGAAACCAATTAGGACCGGCCGTCCAATTTTTGGGTGGATCCATGGAACCAACGGGTGGTTCCTGGTTCCAATCTTTCGAAACCAGTGCTTAGTGGGTGATTCTCAATCTAGGGCGAGAACCACCCACTTGGACCATGCTCAGCCCTAATCGATAATTTGAAAAGTATCAACAACTTGTCATGGAAGTTGACAACAAACATCATGTATCGATGATAATTTTCATTGGGGATAAAGTCATCAACATTAGTATGTAATTGTCAAGTAGCGATGCTTTTGGATATGTTACTTCTTTTAGATAAGTGTAACCATTGATTGGGGACTTTAAATAGCCACATTATATTATTTGTAAAGAAAACTCAATGTTCTCACAAATTTATTTATTTGTACTTTCATGCAATTTAAATGGTTGACTGCAATTGCCTCTAGTTTTCATATCTTTTAAATTCTTGTTATATACTTTCCTACCCAAAATTAACAAATGACCATTTGCAACCTTTGTTGATTCATGAACACTTTTCGATGAAACATCTTTTTGGCACGCCCAATGAGGCATATTTTGTTGATCCTAAAAGACTATGATGGCAAGAACTAGAAATCAACAAGAGTCCAACAATGTTGCTGGCAACAATAGCCCATTACCACAAAATTGTAATGAGACAGTCACATTTAGCCATTGGGAGAGCGACCAAAGATAATTGACATGAGCAAGTAGATTTCCGATCCATCACACTAAAGAGTAGTTTAGGGATGTTACTCCAAATTCCAATATGGAACCATGAGAAGTTGGTTTGAAGAGCACTAGAATGGTATATTCATTCACATTATGAGTTATATGTTGGACATGATCAAATTGATCATTATCAACGCGGTGAATGAGGCCATATTGAGTCTAAGATTGTTCGACCAACCACTACTAACAAATCTAGTGGCAACAAGGCATATTCCTAATCCCTCTCCTCAGCCATGACACAAATGAAAAATTTTAGCCAATGGAAGCCAACATCAAAAGGAACAAGCACACCACAGCATGACTTACCTCCGATCTAGACTCCGCCGCCGCCGGGAGTGCTAAAGCTCAACGTCAATGGGTCGTTTGACCCAGAAACAAGGGAATGATCGATTGCTTGTGTATGTAGAGACAACCATGGCATTCTTGTGGATGGATTTGCCCATTCCGTCAGTGTATCGTTGGCGATTCAAGCGGAGGTCGAAGCCATTTGCCAAACCCTAGCTTTTTTCAAAGAAAGGAAGTCGATGCCCCTGCTTCTGGAGACAGACCGAAGTGATCTGGTTGAAATGATCTGCACACCCACAGATCAAATAATCTGGGAAGTCCCCGTGTGTATCACTCGGGCCAGAACTGAGGTCCATTCCTTCTCACATTTGACGATAGCCCATTGTCGACAAGAGAAAAATAGAATAGTAGATTGGGTCGCAAAAGCCCATTGAAAGAAAAGCCTACCTGCAAATTGGGTTATTTTTCCCCCCCACTTGTCTTTTAGAGATGCTAAATGCTGAAGCTTGTATGCTGTCTTATGGAACTTCTACCTGAAACTAGAGAAATAAAATCTTCTATTTTCGACCAAAAAGAAAAAATCCTTCTCCCTTTTTTTAGGCCAATGTTGGTCAAAATAACCAAATAGCTAACTCTAATTTAGCATATCATATTGGTTGACATGTTGGTCAATTGTTAAATGTTGAAAATGTAAGGCCAGCAACTTCATTGGTATCACTCAATACGAATATTCCTATAAGGCCTAATATGTTGATTAATGTAGATGATTCGACAAAACTAGCATAACTGCCTAGGGAGCAAAATCACCAACCCAATCCACAATTGAATCCAGTATGTCAAAGAAGTTCGACAACCATTGGGATTAGATAGGGTTGTTATCATACGTGTTTATGATAAAACTACATCCCAAATAAGTCAATAATCAGTCATTTCCAAGAGGTTTCAAAATGCATGGATTTGCACTCTTTACTAGTGCAGAAGAACAATTAACCATCGAACACATTGTTTGATTTATAGACTAGGGACAAATGAGTTATTAAGATAAGTTATTTCCTGAGTTATAAAGACAAATTATTTCCTATGTCTACACTAATTTACTACTCAAGTCGGTGTGTAATTGGTCAGAGATGGAAAGATATTTTCATTCTCTATTTTACAAACAATACCTAAAGTGTTGATTATTGATTTGCCCAAATTCAATCAATATGATAATGAGAAGGTCAATCGGTTTGTTATTTGATGTAAGAAGGTTAGTAATAAAGGCCTAACTTCACTTTTACGAAAAGAGTTCATGGGTTTGGCTTTTGATGAATTAAAATTCAATTTAAGATACAAATTCGAAAGTCAAGACTTTACTGATTTATTTCAATTGGCACGAGAGTGTCTAAGTATGAGCACTTTCTTAAAGATAGAGATGTAGGACTATCTAAAAACTTAGCACAAAACATGGCTTTAATGGAAAATTACGAGTGAGTGTATAGATCTAGCCCAAATAGAAATAAATAAATGCAGAAAAGCTTCAAAACAGATATGAATAGGACATTAATTTACCTTAATGAGATGAAAAAAATAAAATAAAAGAGCAAGAGGGAAGGGCTATCTGAGAGTCGAGCGAGAGCCGAGACGGATGAGACTCACTATATCAATATCAGTTAGGAGAGAAAAGCCGAGACGGACGCGACTCACTGAGAATCAAGTGAGAGCCAAGCGAAAGGGTGCGAGAGGTGATAGGGAAAGACTGAAGGATGAAGATCGAAGATTGACCGAGCGAGGCGTGAGGCACCGGAAATTGGTGATTTGTTTGTACGAATCCACAACATTCGAGATCGCAGTAGCATTCTAAACTCCACCCAAGAAAAGCATGAGGATTATGGAGGCGAGACTCTCGCTTGACTGAAGAGTGAAGAGCGATTGAGGGTGAGTGAAGCGTGAGGCAATGAGGCGAGAGTGTAGAGCGAGGCTGAGGCGAGAGGAGCCACGTGAGAGCCAAAGAGGAGACGGATTGAGGAGATTAAGATTTCCCTACCATGAGTTGCTAATCTTTAAGAAATAAGAAAAATAACAAAAAAATATATAGCCGGTTGGTTCGGTCCCACCCTAGAATCGAGAACTATCAAGAATCATTAGTTTCAGTTCTATGAAATCGGGAACTAGACTAATACTCTTGAAATTGCCGAAAATCGACCAGTTTGATCCGATCTGGTGGTTCCTAGGTTCCTAATTCGGTCGGTTCACCTTCCTCACCCCTAATGAAATTGGAGTCACCACTTCACAGTTTCGCAGCCAAGTGTACCGTCCGTGCTCTTTTTTCTTCTCACACTTCTTCCTTTTCTTTACCTTTTCTTTTCTTATTGATTATTGTAGCGTGAACGCATCCTTTCTTTGCATAATTTCGGAAGTTGGATATGAAGAATCTTAAGATATTACACCAACAGGCGTAAGTTAAGGCTCACCTTTATTAAGTCAAAAGCTAAGTAATGTCCAGAAACCATTTCCCCCGTTCCATACTGGAATAAGAAAACGAACAAGAAAAACAACGAAAAAGAAGAGAGAAATCAGAGAAAATACAAAGCACCAGAAAGCCAAAACCCCCGACAGCCACAAGGTTCGCACAATCTGTCTTGCTTGCCCATCATTCCACTCCGTCCCCTCTCACTCGATCGGAATCATGACCTCGTTGGTCCTCAGCGGAGGCACCGTCCACGGCGGATTGTACCTCGCCAGCAGCCACTCCCCCGCCACCTTATGCCCGTCCCTCTCCAGCCACTCCCTCAGCCTCTCCGCCTTCTCCCTCGCCACGCCCTCCGTCGCCACCCCGCCGAACCTCACCACCCCGTACTTCCTCCCTTCCTCGTCCCTCAGGACCACCCTCTCGTCCAGCGGCCTCGGCGCCTCCTCCGCCCTCCCGTACTTCGCCGGCAGCACGAACCGCATCGTCACCGCCTCCTCCCCCTCCCCGCCCTCGCCCCCGGTCGGGCCTTGGGTGATCACCGGGGCCGTCATGGCTATCTTCTCGCTCTTGGTGATCACCGGGGCGGTCATGGCGATCTTCTCGGGCCTGGCGTTCTGGGGGTTGCCCAGGGCGCCGATGTAGTCGGCGAGGGCTCTGAACCCGCCGTCGCGGTTGCCGTTGTACTGGGAGGTGGTGTAGGTGACCTCGGCGACGACGGAGGGGGCGTAGTGGCGGATCTCGTACTCGGCGCAGGAGCTGAGGACTTGGTATTTCGGGGTCTCGACGGAGATCCTGCCGAGGACAGAGCCCATTTTCGGGAATCTCTAGCGAGAGCTGAATCGATTCGATGCAGGGGATCGAGAAGACGAAGGTGAAATTTATAAGATTTACGGAGGGTTTGCAGTGAAGGGAGTTTTTGCTTGGGGAAGGGGCTTGAGGTTTGGGGATGGAAACGAGACGAGCGGTGGGGGTTGGCCGTGGTGATTGTGGGCTGTGTTCTTCCACGACATCGCCTTCGGGAGAGCTAAAGAGGAAATCGCATGGAATTTTCACTTTTTTCCAAGTAAAAATGGCTATTGCTATTTCCATCTAAAGTTAATTTTATCAAAAATTCAAATTAATGTACTTGTGATGAATTTTTCCAAAATTAATTTTTGACTATAAAAAAATCATAAAATGACACATCTTTGAATATTTATTACCAAATTATTGAATTGGATGACACGTATCAATTATGAATATATCAATTTGGGGTCACAAGAGTAGCAGTTTTTGATTTTTCGTGATATTAATACAATTTAAAGATAACTAACTGATGGTAAATTTGTTATATGTACACATTTGTAATATTTTATGGTTAAAAAATTAATTTGGGATAAATTTATTACATGTGTATTAATTTGGAGATTTTTGTTATTAAAAAATTAATTTAAGATAAATTTGTCATACTTGTTTTGGGGTTTTCTATGGTATTAATTCTAATTTTTGAACACATCGTAAAATTTAAATAATCTAATATAGCCCTCCTTAAAAAAAAATCATTAACGGTAAGATGAAAATGGAAAAAAACTTATTTCAATATGGGTCAATCAATTTCAGGATATTTATCCACCTTTCCTAAAGTATTGTTTCTTCCTTTTTTCTTGTGTTCATATATGAGAAGTTTAGATTCATTCTTTTATATAACGAGAATCCTCTAAATTTGAGTATTTTAATCAACTTAATGATTGGAATTCCATATTAAAAGAATACTAAAAAAGTTCGGGTGTTTAGAACATTTATTTACAATCTCTTTAAAATTCAATCTCCGAAAAAAGAATGTTGATATTCCATCACCTTCCGTGTTTTTCCATTTATTTTTATAAAAACTTCATTTCCTCTTATATACTCATCAATGCATTTAAGCTAAATTCTCTTAGGGAACTTATTGCAACGAGTCTAAAACATTGGTAATCTTTGTTAATTAACATATCTCAAATTTCAATAGTAATCATAAAAGATTTACAACTTCAACCAAAGAATTCTACCCCAAGAAAACGAACAAAAAAAATTGTATATGAGAGGGAGTTATTAGATATTGAAATTTATTGAGAGATTGTAAATAAATGTTCGATAAAATTTCAAATAAAAATATGAAGTGCCTTTATTTTCTTAAATAAAAATCTAAAATGGAATTTGTTTTAAATAATGATTTGAAGTGTTTTCATTTTCTTAAATAAGGATTTGAAATTAATATTATTTTAAATAGAGATATGAAATGGCCATGTTAGTCTCAAAGAATGACATAATCTCACCAGCTGTCAATGGCATTTTCATCTTAGATTTTTTAGATTTTTTTCCTTTTTCCTTTTTTTCCCAAAAAAGAAAAATCAAAATAGAAAAAAAGGATAAAACTTAAAATAAAAAAGAATTGTACAAGCCCTTTGCCTGTGGCCGCCACCCCATTCTTCTTTGGGATGACAACAATGGTTGATGAGGGCTAGCAAGCCCTCACCAGAATCGGGTGAGGCTAGCAACACTTTCCTAGATTTGGTTGAGGATTGTTGGTCCTCATATAAGTCGAATGACCCTTACCCAAACCTAGGCAAGGGCCGACAACCCCGTCGCCCCACTAACGATGGGGTGACGGCATGGGCAGGAGGGGCTAGCCCTACTTGTATTTTTACTCTTTTTTTTTAAAACAAACTTTTATCTATCTTTTTTAAAATTTTAAATTAAATTTAATCAAATTTTAGTTTAAAATTGTTTTTGGATGAAAATGCCTTTGATTGGCCATAATATTTAACCAGCTAGTAAGGTCAAGCCCTTAATTGAAATAACTATTATTATTTCAAGCATTTATATAAAACAAAATTCACTCTAAACTCTTATTTGAGAAAATGAGGATAAATTCATATCCTTATTTGGAATTTTCTCTAAATGTTCTAAACACCATTACTTTATCGATATTCTTCTAAAATCTAATTCGAATCATTAAGTTGATTAAAATACTCAAGTTTTAGAGGATTTCAACCCAAAAGAAAAAGAAACAATAGTTAGGGAAAGGTGAATGAAAATTTCAAAATCCATTGATCTCATCAAATGTATTTTTTTATAATCATACCAATAATGAGGTTTTAATGAGGATTATTTTAGACAATTTATATTTTATGATGTGTTTAAAACTATTTGAGCGATGAAAATTGTGTTAGCCATAAAATTTTTAAAAGAAAAAATAAAAAAAACTTATATCCTACTACTGTCAAATATCTGATTGGATAAGTAAGAATCTTTTGAAATTTCCTTATGTAGCGATAATAGGGCAAGAAGAGCATCCAAAATCCGAACACATACTGCAAAAGTGCGATTCGAAATAATTGGAGTCAAGCTTCAGATCTTGACAAAAGGTTACAGTGAAATATTTTTATGAACCTGCTTATGAATGATATTTCCTGATATTTTTTAGAACATATGATGTTGATGCGACTTTAATGCTCTGTTTGGTAATGTTCTTATTTCTTTATTTTTCTGTTCTTTTATTCCCTAGAATAGAAAAAGAAAAGAAATCGGTTTGGCAACGCCAATTGATTTTTCAATTCTCGGGAATAGATTTTGGAGTAGAAATGAGAAGTAGAAAAAAGTAGCTTATTATTCATAGGAACAATTTTTAGAAATTATTTCTTGGAGACTACTTGCCGCCCATAGGACACCGCCATTTGCCCACCACCACCCATCGCCTGCCCCTAGCCGTTGCCCTCGTCAGCCACCGCCCCTGCGCCCTTGCTCGCCTGCTCGACTGGTGACCTGGTGCAACTGGCGACCCCTTGTGACCAACGGCGGCAACTCGGCGATTGGAGGTGGCAATCGACAATCAGTGGTGGGCGGCGACTAGTGGCGGGTGGCGATGGGCTGGTTGTGGGCGGCTGGCGATCGGCGACTAACGGTCGCCAACCAATGTTTGGCGGCCAATCATTGGTCGTCGGCCGCCACCCACCAATTGCCAGCCACCCCCGTTTGCTAGCCTCTCACCGCCACCCATAACTCGCCGGTTGCCGCCATCATCAGAGAAAAAAGAAATAAAAATTTTATGTTGGTACCAAACACATTTCTATTTCGAGAATAAGAAATTTTTGTAGTTAATAAATGCCTTATTTTACTCAAAAATTGTTCTAGGGAGTAGAAATAAAAAATATTCTCAAAAGAAATTATTCCTAGAGGTAGAAACATTACCAAATGGATGTCATGTAAGAAAATTGTCAATATTACATAAAGGGAAAAACATTACCAAATGGATGTCATGTAAGAAAATTGTCAATATTACATAAAGGAAAAAAAGAAAAAAGAAAACAAAAGCTAGAAAGAGATAAGGAGGGAGTTTGTGGAGGTTTTTTTTTTTTTTTTTTTTTTTTGTGATTTTTGTTCTATTCAAACTCTAATTTTTATTTTCAGATTGAGAGTTGAAACTTATATATGAAATTAAATCTTATCCACTTCAATTCTCGTGCAAAAGTGGGATTCAAATCCCTATTTTCCTATTCTCATGTAAGGGTGACCACCAAAACAAATTCTCAATGATTGTGAGGAAGGGTTGAGATGGATGATTCTGCCTCATCTTCCTTGACCTGTCCCATGGAACCATAAGTGAGGTGTTGCCACTGTGTGAGGGCATACTAGCTTGCTGAGCTAGAGCAAAGCGATTATTTTCGATTATGATGGGTGCTCACTTGACATCACCCCAGTTTCCTATGTTTTAGAAAATGCTAACAAATATGATAGGTGACTCAAATTGGATGAGGCTAATTGAAGTACTTGTTTGAAAAAAAAAATTTAAAGTACTTGATTAATTTATTTTTATAAAATTTTATAATTTCATTACACTATTTGAAATTTATAACGAGTTGGTTGCATCATGAAGTTTTAACATTTCCGATTACAAATCTCAACATCTGAATGTTTCCATCTTGGACGAAAACACGATGAAAATTCAACTTCAAGATAAAGGGGAAGCGAACGAGAGCAAACCATACATGTTTCTAGCCATCGTACAATCCTCGAAACATGGGATGCCGCCGCTTCGGTTCGTAACCGGACAGCTCGAACGGCGTAGGTTTTCTCCAGAGGTTCTTGCCCACGTCAACCTCGTTCGTCAACCAGTCTTTCATCTGCAGCGGGAGCCAAAGAACGGTTCTTGATCAGCGACCTCACTCCATGCATGACCCGGAGCTTTCCAGAGAGCTGAATCCCTTCCACGGTCCCAACTTCACGCGAGCGATGATGCTCTGTGGTTCTAGACAAGAAAAGCGCGCGCCTTTGCCGTCCTCCCACGTTGACCAGACAGGGGACGGAGCGTACCCAGAAGTTGGAATCACTCGAAACTGATCCGTCGAAGCTTCCGCCACCAGTGACTGATCGCCCGCAACCGTAAGATGAGAAGTGCACGGGCCGGAGTTCCCGAAGCGGAAAGGTTTCCACTTGCCCAAACGAGATAGGCGTTCAATGCACAAGGCAGAGAATGTATGGAGAGAGAGGGTCCCTTGACAATGCGAGCCTAGGAAAAGGCGAAATTCGCTTCAGTCTATTTGGCTGGATCGACGCTGTTACATTTGACGCTTCCTTCAGTTCTTCGTGCACTTGGGTCCGTGCGTGGCTAGCTGGAAATATTGCCATGGCACCGTTTCGCTGGTACAACTGCTCGGACTGTTGTCCGGTCTCCGTTTCATTAAAATGCTGAGAGGTAATCTAGTCCTCCATCTACTGCCTCCGAGGTTGGAAGCCATGTCCATGATTTCGAGAGCCTTAAGGATCATTCACACGCCGACCACGAAGCTCTTGAAGTTGTCTGCTGATTCGGAGAACTTAAGAATTGGCAAAATGATTCATGCGCAGCTGATCGCATCCAACGAAAATTCCCGAGATAGTATCGTGGAGACTAACTCCCTGATCAATCTTTACTCAAAGTGCGGTCAGATATCAAGTGCACGAAAGCTGTTTGACGATATGCACGAGAGAAATGAAGTCTCTTGGGGGGCTCTGATGGTGGGATACTTACGCAGTGGGTCCCCTTGGAAGTTATACAATTGTTCAAGTCTATGCTGTCCTTGGACTGTGTCCCCCCAAACGAGTATATACTTGCTACAGTTGTGTCTTCTTGTTCAGATGACAGAAGAGTCAATGAAGGCAAGCAATGTCATGGGTATGTGGTCAAGTCTGGCTTAGAGTTTCATCAGTATGTGAAGAATGCACTTCTTAACATGTACTTGAGGTGCTGGGATGTGACGGCAGGAATTGTGGTTTTGGACACTTTACCTGGATATGATGTTTTCACATATAACTTGGTTTTGAATGGACTTGTGGACAATGGGAATATAATGGAAGCTGTGAGAGTTTTGGCTAGAATGGTGGCTGATCGTGCAGCCTGGGATGGTGCTACCTACTCTACTGCTCTTGCATTATGTGCTTCTCTCAAAGATTTGAAACTGGGTTTGTCGCTTCACTGCCAGATGTTGAAGAGTCGAGTTGATTGTGATGATTTCTTTTGCAGTACACTGATTGACATGTATGGAAAATGTGGCAAGGTCATGAATGCAAGCAAGGTCTTTGACAGTTTGCAGGTACATAACGTCGTGACGTGGACTTCAATGATGACTGCTTACTTTCAAAATGGATTCTTTGAGGAAGCACTTAATCTCTTGCTGAAAATGGAGAATGAATGTATTCCACCAAATGAGTACACCTTTGTTGTTTTGTTAAACTGCTGTGCAGCTTTATCTGCATTAAGGCACGGGCATCTTTTGCATGCATTAGTGCAGAAGTCCGGATTAAAAAACCACACAAGCATTGGGAATGCTTTAATTAATATGTATTCCAAGAGTGGCGACATTGAAGCCTCATATGAAGTTTTCTCAAACATGGTGCATCGAGACTTTGCTACTTGGAATTCAATGATATGTGGATATTCCCAACATGGGCTTGGAAAGGAAGCTTTAACAGTTTTTGGAGACATGATGGCCGCAAGGGAGCTTCCTAGCTACGTAACTTTTGTGGGAGTTCTATCTGCTTGCGCTCACTTGGGTCTTGAGCAGGAAGCACTTTTATACGTGAACCATCTGATGAAACAGTATGGGATAGAACCTGGGGTAGAGCACTACACCTGCGTCGTCAGGCTTCTGACCAAGGCTGGTGCACTTGACAAAGCTGAAAATTTTATGAAGTCTACACCTGTACAGTGGGATACTGTTGCCTGGCGCACGTTGCTCAATGCTTGCCATGTCCATCGGCAATATGGGTTAGGCCTGCGTGTTGCAGAAATGGTTATAAGAATGGATGCTACTGATGTTGGGACATACATACTTGCATCTAATATGTATGCCAAGGCAAAGAGGTGGGATGGGGTTGTGAACATTCGGAAGTTGATGAGAGAGAGGAGTATAAAGAAAGAGCCTGGGGTCAGCTGGATAGAAATTAAAGACACAACACATATATTTGTTTCAGATGACAATTCACACCCTGAGTATTTGCAGATATATGAGAAAGTTGGGGAACTGTTGGCCAAGATCAAAGAGTTGGGTTATGTCCCAGATATTGCTGGAGTGTTGCATGATGTGGAAGATGAACAAAAGGAAGACTATCTCAGTTATCATAGTGAAAAATTGGCCATAGCATATGGTCTCTTGAAAACACCAACACGAGCACCCTTGCGTGTCATCAAGAATCTAAGAATGTGTGATGATTGCCACTCTGCTGTGAAACTTATCTCAAAGGTCACAAAGAGGGTCATAATTGTCAGAGATGTGAATCGTTTCCATCACTTCAGAGAGGGGTTGTGTTCTTGTGGGGACCACTGGTGACTCTTGTGGGAACTGCATCACCCAAGATATATGAGTCAGAAGGCTCATGCATTGGGATAATACTTATTCCAGGCCACTTGGCAGGAAAAAAGGGTAGGGGCAGGGAAAAAAGGGTAGGGGCGGCGGCAGGGTGCTGGGCTAAGAACATGGGCCTATTATTTACCCTTACAACATAACTGAAATACTTCTTCCATTCAGGTGTTTATTGAACATTAGAGTTTTCTCTCACTAGGTTCTGCCAAGATGTTGAAACATTGACAAACTAAGGAGAGATTATTGGGAAACGAAACCTGAGATACCTATATTGAGGTGTTGCCTAGAGTTTCCAGATTTACTATAAATTGAAGAGTTCATGAATTGGGATACACCAAGTGGTAGTCCTAGTGGAGAGAAAACAGGACTAACCTCCTGCATCCTCAATGTCTGGTCAGTAGGTGACCTCTGATGGTACCGTTGACACCCCTAACTGTCGTCTGAGGTCACTGTACTATGGTTGGCTTACTTTTCTCCATCACTTTATATTCTCCTCTAGTACCTGCTTTTATTAGAAAATAACAAGTTAAAGGGAGAATGCATGAAATGGATGAATGTGTGACATATGGGAATTTTCATTATTTGAGTATATAGTATCCCTGTCAATATAAGGAGGCGAGAGGTGGTCACAACTGGGTTTTTGAACTGATTAATGTCTGAGGACGATTGGATAGTGGCTTGAAGGGCTGTTACAGATTATGAGGTGGCTCGCTGCTGAAGCATTCATTGGAGAAATGGTAAATAGTCATGGGAGAATTAATAGCCTTCTGATATCAACTAGTTTCCACACTGAGGTGATAGATGTTCAGGTTGAAAAATATTTCTCAATCATCATGCTCTTTCTATGATAACCATGCATGCGCATGTTAGAGCAAAGAGCATAGAAAAAGTGTTTGCTAGGTGAATTCTCACATGCTGCAGGTCTTGACTGTTTCTATGTTAAAATGGTTTCAGTTCCTTGAATTGACAATTGGCTATAAAATAGGTCATTTTATTTGGCTAGACTCTGACTACTTTGGCTTTGGGATAAAACAATTTATGGAGGTTCTGGATTGTTACTGTAGTTTCTGCTTTTATGTATCTTGGATGTCACTTATTAGATCTGCACATAACTCACAAGCAAAGGATGATACTGGATGTTCATAATTGTGGTTCTTATATTGCTTTTGTACTTCCTTAGCTCTTCTATCTTTTAATTTGTCATTCACGTGAATTTTCCTAAAAGGTTCCCTTGATAATATGTTTGGTCATCAGTTGTCCCAAAAGCTGCTTATCAACTTATGTGGTTAATCTTATCAATGTGAGTATTTTGTTCCTAATACCATGGCATTGTGCTGAAGCTTTACCTGGTAAATAACTTATTTCAGTTGTCTCATCTTGCATCCTCTAGGACTTCATGGAGGGACCAGTCTATCGCTGTGTCATATCCAGCAGTTTGTATGAAGTTCGGGGGTGACAAACTACCAATATAGAATGCAAATAATGCAATAGTTCAGCTGAGTTTTCCACTCCAGGATCTCCTAAGCTTTCTTCTAGTGATCATACTCATCTTCAGTAATTGTTCCAGAAAGTAATAGGAATACTTACAATCAATTATACTGTTTGGAAAACTATGAATACTGAATTTGCCAAGCCTACTACCAGATAATTGTATCCGAGTTTTTCATGTGGCCTGTACATCTTCTCATGATTCAAAGGGTAATAACTTAGGGGCTCATCAACTTTAGAATCTCCAGCAAATGAGACAGCAATTCTCATGAAATGACATGAATCTCTCAGGTTTGGACTACTTCAAACTTTTCCTTCATAGGATGGGATCTGACAATGCATGCAGGAAAAGACTCATGAGCAAATTTGTTTCAGGTCTAAATAAGCATTGCAACAGTAAAATCTTTGACGACAAAGGAATTCCTTTCGAGTTTCTCATGTTTCACATTCTGTCTTTCAATATTCAATTTGACCGTGTCCATTAAATTTTACACTTCTTAAGAGTTAAGGCTTAGATGGACCTGGAAAGTTGTGCTGCGGAATGCCAACTTCCTCAAGGAGAATTTTCATAGAATCAGATGTGGTGCAATCATAGTACTGACTGTGAAATGATCTAAATCTAATTGGACGGCCCACTCCATTCCCATTTTTTCAATGCTTTGATCTAACATAAGCAAAGTCAGTTTCTTCATAGCTGATGAGATGAACTTCTGAGTGATTCTTCTACAGCATTCCATCAAAGTCTCTTTTGATTGACCAACAAAAACATTACACTTTGGATGCTATCCATATAGAGCACTGACTATTGTTTTCAGCTATCTCTGGGTGTCTTTGCTGATCACTACAGTTCCAAGTTGATCATTGGAGTGTCCGTCTTTCATGATACCAAGCTAACATGCTCTTTTGAAAATGAGCAAATACCTTGGGCTATTGGAGGGTAATGGGCTCATAGTGAAGTGAAGTTGAGGTCGTTTTGACCGGCCTATCCTCTTCCAAGGGTGTTTCCACCTATGAAGACTGCCAGCAATAGTCCCTTCAGTGAGGGCGCTCAACTTGGACTGTGTTCCTTATTTTTACGTGCCCATACCCGCGTGCCTTGCATCCCTCATTCCAAGTTGACTATTTTTCTTTCTCAACAAGGTGAGAATATTCTCATTTTTATGTCCCAGAGTTTAGACGAAGCAGTTTAAGGACTTACTTAGGTTCTGATGTCAAAACATTTATCTTGCACTGAGTTGCTGGAGTTCTTGCATTGGTTATTGCAGCATAATATTCCTATGGTTTGGCGCAATCTGTCAATGAGATCATTTACCTTGACTAGCTTATTAGGAATGTTGATGAAGATTTGTGACATTCACCGTGAACGTGACATGCCTGGATAAGGATCCATTAGAAATCATATTAGACATTCTGGTAGTTTGTGAATTCATGCCATAAAATTTTGGACCTAGTTGTTAACTTAGTGAAGCAATACATCTTGGAAGCAGGTTTCATTGTCAGCGTGATATTTTAGGTCTGATTTTGACAGGCTACATGATTATTCTCATACAAGTAAAACATTTTCGCCTCGAAATGCTGAGGTTGAAGATTGCGTAGCTGTGAGTATCTACATCTATACACACATAAGCAGCAAAATGATCTACACATATGCCATTTCCAACTAGCTTGAATGAGAAACGTAGTCGAGGTGGCAGGGTGTTGCTTTTTTTGTAGGAAAAATCTCTCACCTTACTTTTATAATTATAAGAATTGCCACCTTTGATGAAATTCATCCCCGTTAAGTGTTGAGACTACTTTGAGCACTTCATGGACTAGCTAATTCCCAGACTTCCTTGCTTAATGAGGCAACATCTTATGCCAACCGCATTGATGACAAACCGAGTCTGTATGATAATATTCCACAAGGGTAGCACCTGACTCAAGCCAAGAATTTCTGCAGTTTGTCCACTTCATCTGGGCTTCCAATGAATATCGGCGTCCGCTGGTGGATCTGCCAATGCAAAGAAACCAAAAAAAAAGATTACGAGCTTTCTATAAAATGGCTATATGCTGATTGATTTCTGATGAAACAAAGTATAGGCTCTGCTGGGCTCAAAGAGCAGAGCTCCTACCTACATCTTTATGACAGAGCTTGTTGGGTTAAACGTAATGAAGTGAGTCCGACTAAGAAACTGCTATAACAAATGTCTAAAGTTGCAGGAACTTATCATGGTACATTCTTACCTTTTCTGGTTTGATGTCAAGTATTCTCTGGACGCCATCGGTTGCTTTTCCTCCAGCTTGTTCAACCAGATAGCTCATCGGTGCACACTCATACAACAGCCTCAGATTCCCATTCTTAGCATTACTGTTGTTGGGGTTCCCATATACTCCTCCAACTAGCAGCATCCGATGGATCTCTCCAACGAGGCATCCAATGTAACGGCCAGAGTAGGGCTTGCCATTGGAGCCTGGCTGCCTGAGATGGTCGAGGTAGCTCTTCAATTTCCCATCCCACAGGTCGTAGTTCCCCTCATTGAATGAGTAGATTTTACCTGTTTTCGGTATCTTGATGTCCTCATGTGTCATCACGAATTCACCGTATGCAGGATCTAAGGTGAAAGCATACACCCCATTCCCTATTGAGAGCGTGAAGACTACTGAGCTAGAGTAGAGGCAATAACCGGCCGCCAGCAAGTTGCTGCCCGGTTGGCAGACGCTAACGATGCATCTCTCTTTAGCTTGGTCAAGCTGTGCCGTAGCAATGTTAGTTTGGCAGGCAGGATTAAGAGGTCAAATTACAATATGACAGGCATCTGTTATACTCTATAGCAGACGAAAGATATGAGTAGCTTCAAAGATGCCGGGGACTAACTGGCCGGGTAAAGGATAAGCTTATTTGATTTCGCATAAGGAATGAAAAGGGCATACTTGTAGCCTCATGTAAAAGAAAGAATAGCCTGTTCTGTTTATTAACTAGGACACAGAATACATATGAGAAGATGTTTGACCTTGGTTACAGAACGAAATTGAAATGGCGGGGGAATATAGTTACCGTGGGCAGTGATTCATCCTCGTCCGAAAGGAGGCATTGCTTGTCCGGACCATAAATGCCGAAGATGGATCCCGTGGTCAATGCGGTGTCGATGTTGGCAGATCCGTCAATAGGGTCGAAGACGACAACATAGTTTCCTGAGTGAGTCTCTTCTACGGCGACGGGTACATCTTCCTCCTCTGATGCTATGATCCCCGTCCTCCCACTCGACCTTAAGCAATTGCAGAACACCTATATCGTTGCCAACATTAGTCGAACTTCCGAGGGAACTCGCTGGAAAAATTGATCTGTCATGTTCTTACTTTTGAAGGGGCCCTAAAATTCCATTAAATTTCAGTCCATTTCTGTTTGAAAAGTGCCTAAGCTAACATACAAGGCTCGATTTTCATATACAAAGTGCAATAGCTCACTGAATAATGCTAGAGTATCAAACTTCCGGCGGATAACTTGATCAACAGATTTCGGAAAGGCGTTCAAACATATCTGACATCAAATCTCCAGTGAATTCGCGAGACGTTAGAACTCTGACCTCGTGTTTGAATCATTGATTGAACGGTAAGCGAACTTAAATCTAATTGCAGACAAATTGTAGTATTGAATGGTGCCCTACATGGAATACGAACCTCATTGGACACGACATCGAGCTTCTTCTGATCTTCCCCTTGGATGTTGATGGTACCCTGAGCTCCGGTGAGGTTAATGATGCTCGACCGTTGAAGCAGCGACGCGATCTGCTTGCAAGCCAAGGAGATGCTCGAGAGCACTATGGTCAGCTCCGCGTCAATGTGGCCTGCCTGCTCCTGCTTCAACAGCCACGTCGTCAAGTTCTCGATCTCGTAGCTGCTCTTCTTCTTCGTCTTCATCTTCGCGGTTGGGGTGGTTGTGGAAGTCCCGAGCTGCGGTGTCGCCGTAGACTGTGTGGCCTTGCATTGTGTTCGTGAGGCTGTGGCGGCGGTGGAAGGAGCAGCCGGTGATTTCGGGCGGCGCAGCTTGAGAATCGAATTGGAGATCGAGGGAGGAGAGACAAGGACGTGCGAGGAGGAGGAGGTCAAAACTGCATGAGCCATCTCTCTCTCTCTCTCTCTCTGTGTCTCTGTGGAGGCTTTGCCCTTTCTGACTTATCCAAGGTTAGCACTTGTGTGACTGTGATTCGTCGGTGTGATTCTTGCGAAATGCTTTTGTCTGACTAAGAGGACGGCGACGGTCGAGTGGCGGTTTCTACTAGATCCTAAGCTAAATCGGGGATGGCAAAATTTGTCCTACATGACCCACAACAATTATGAGAATGAGTAACTTCCCAGAAAAGGGGATTTGGAGGTCAATTTATGTTTACGTTCTCAAAAGAATTTTAGGATTTGACATGAATAAAATAGGTCAAATCACTCAAAACAAATTACCCATATAAATTTGGTTTGGTCAAACTAGATGATATTAAAACATAACCTTGTCCAATAGACATGTGCATCTTAGATGGTCCAACAAAGTTGGGAGCGATCATCGGAGGTGAAAAGGCTTTGATAAGATATAGTTTCCTAAGATACTTTTGAAAAGGCGGAATGGGTAGGAATTGATCAAACATACATCAAAGAGGGGAATGTTGTTGGACTATATAAATCAACACTAACTAGTACATTGTTATTATAATGAAGGAATTTATAACATCTCAAAATCTTACATCAGGTAGGAGCTTTATCAAGCTCGCAGCCATGGCCGCTCAAGCTTCGTTGAGCCTGGCCCCAAACGACAAAATGTCCACCTTTTTATGTTCTGTTGCTTCGCTTGTTTCCCATGTTGCTTTGTAACACTAGAACCAATAGTGCGCACATATACAGTGAAAACTACAGAAACAGCATTTTCGTCTTCAGATTTCTCGCCCTTTGTGGGTACTCTAGCCATTTCAGTGTCACTCGCTGTCAAAGAGCTGATTTTGCCGAAGCATCACGGCCACTGTCACTATGTTTGACATCATCGATTGCAACATTGTCTTGGTCGACCATCAATGGATGGTTCTCGTAATGTTTGGGCTACAAAAAGGTGGCCCAAGCCCATGTTTAATTTAAGCCATGCCTTAGCCCAACCTCTTTTAAGCCCATCTTCCTCATATCTGTAGCTAGAAGAATCAAAGAAGAAAAGGAAAAACAGAAAACGGAAAAAGAAGAGGGAGAGAGAATCGCGAGAAAGAAAGAAGAGAGAGAGAGAGAGAGAGGATATGCTTCCACACTTCGAATGTCTCGATGAGTCAGATTAACTCCGTTTTGTAACGTGATATTTCTAGATCAATTCACTGAGGTATTTTTCGCATTTACTCATCCCATATCGAGCGTCACGATTTTATCATTTGGCGTATAGGTTGATACCTTCTCAGGAGACCACTCATCTTGGAAGTGCTCCCACTTGACGCATAACTTTGGAGTTTTAAAGTTAAGTATTACCATTATGTCAAAAGACACATTTATGAGTTAATTATATATATCTCAAAATCACTTTCTCCTTGCTCGGAATACAATTTAGTTCATTTATGCCCCTTTTGCCATCCTAGAAACTCGGTAGGAGTTGCTCCTTGTCCAAATTCTCTAGCCTAGACGACCACTCCTTGTCGAATTGGGTTGTTGTACGCATACTAGCTTCTGCATAGTTCGTTCCTAAACCATACACTTACTAGAGGGGATCCCGTTTTAATACCATATTATGACATTCTTATATTAACTCACTGAACTATCATTCACTTTGGCTTATCTTGTACCAAACCTCGCAATTGTCTTGTGGCGTATAGGAAGACACTTTCCTAGGAGGTCACCTATTTTAGGAGCACTTTCACTTTAACACACTTAACGTTGAAAGTCTAAAGTTAAGTATTGCTATTATGTCAAAATGCATCTCCAGAGTTAATTCCAATTTTTACATATATATATATATTAGAATCGCTCTGATTTTGCTAGGTATACAATTTTTCATTCTTGCTCTCTTCACCATTCTAGAATTATGCTTGTTGGACTAAGTCGTTATACATAGCACTCAGTAAGGATTTTCACCATTTGTTTGTCTAATTGAATAAATTTTCCTAATAGAGTCGAAAATTCAGATTAATGTAGATTTTAGTTTGCTAGTTTCATTCTAGAATTTAGTTTTTAAAATTATTTTCTGAATACACATGGCGCCAACCAAGTGTCAAATTAGAAAATAAAAATTAATGACTTAAAGGAAAAGGTTAAAAGATTAAAAAAATTTTAAAAATGTAAGAAAATTTTATGGTTCAACTCCTTTATTTTCTGTTCATCATCTTCGTTGAGTTTAGCCATGGTGGCGATGGTGGCGCAAGCTTTGTTCAAACTGAACAAAATTATCAAATGACATGACTGCACCAATGTGACAAGTTTTAATATTGTACTTTTATAAAATTTTAAAATTTAGTTACACTTTTCAAATAAATTTTAGGACTTTTGATGCCTTTGTCACTTATAATGAAAACAATCCGAATAGGAGAAAATACTTCATGTGGTCGGTGTGCCGACCAACGCTTGTGCTAGCATTGAGCATTGCCCAAACAAGCAGAGAATACATTAGGTAGAGCTCTGATTCCAATGTGTCAAAGTCCCAGTCCATTCTCTCCCTCGACTCGATCTGTCTCACCCTCTCTACTGCCCGACGAACCACGCTGCCACAGCTTTGCTTTCTACACGTTGCCGCCTCTGCCTAGGTACTTAAATTTACTCCAAGGTTGTGTAGCTTTTGCCATCGATTTGTAATTTTAGGGTTTTATATTGATTGAAGGTTTTTCTCTCTCTCTGTTCTCGCCCTCTCCGTTGCCTGACGAACCACACGGCCCTGTACATGCCTTGGCCTCCGCCTCTGTACGCGCCGCTGCCTTGGCTTAGGTATTGACTTTCGTAGATTTACTCCAAGATTGTTCGTTTTCCAACTACATTGTCTCGATCATCTTGATCTATTCATCAGTTACTCGACTTTTGGAGTAAATGTAAGAAAATCAGTACTTAGGCGGAGGCAGCAGCATGTATGGCGCGAGGCAGCAGCTGCGGGGCTTGTTGGGCGGTGCAGAAGGTGAGAATAGAGCGAGTCGAGAGAGAGAGAGAGAGACAGCATCATTCGACGTCGTTTCGTCAGATGGCGGAGGCAACTAACGAGGCGGATAGACAGGCAGCGGCGTGGTTCATTGGATGCGGAGGAGAGCTTTGTCGTGAGTCAGAACGGGGGAAATTGAAATTAAGAGAGGACTCCTGACACGGTGGGCTCAAGCGATATGTGTCGTCCGGTGAATGGACCTGGATTTTGACATGCTGGAATCAGGACACTACTCAATATTTTCTCAGCAAGCCCGTCTGTTGCCGGGTTGGCTGTGGTAGCGAAGGTGCTAATCTGACAGTGCTGTACTCACTTGGCTGAGGCATGGGCGGGGTTCGTGCTGATGTTGATGTAGCACCGATTCGACATCGCAATTGCCATGGGAAGCACCCTGATTCAGCGCATAACCATTGCCTTTATAAGGAATTATGACTAAATGTTATCGTGGGAAGCTTGTGGCCAAAGATTTTGAAAATGCGATGCGATAGGGGAAAGATTGTTAGGATCACGTCTTCAAAATTGGCCTGAATGGACAAATGTGGTGAACTATATAGATAGTTCATTCAAAAAAATTAGGTTCTAACCGGTTCTCGAGTGGGTAGATAGGTTCAACACCCATAACTCGAAACCTATCCATACAATAAATAATAATTGCTACAATAATAAACATAAATCAAGATTTGAGCTTGTTTCCACTGGAATCAATAACCAAACTTGTTTTATGGGCGATCTAGTCTGATTCCAGGGTGGAATTGAATCTCATACATCACTCAAACTTGAGACGATAGGGGCTAATTTTGGGACTTGAGATCTTAGACCCAAGACACTGAGGGCCAAACTTGAGACCTCAAGTGCTAGAATCTAGACTGTTGATGTCCAGATTAGGGACTTGACCTCAAGAATGGGAACCTAACTCTTAGATTCCAAAGCTCGACACGCAAACCTGGAGGGCGGGTCCAAGACCCTCTCCCATGCACCTAGCACCCTCAAGGCTAGGCCAAGGACGCCTGTGCCTCAAGTCAGGACCGAGACCTTAATTTGGGACCTTGGGACATGGTCTTGGGACTTTGATGCCCGAACACGAGTATCTAGCGAATAGATCAGGGCCATGGGCACTTGGACTCAGGGCGCTAGGTTCCTAAAGCATGATTCTTGATTCTAGGTGCTGAGTTCCAAGTGGTTTCCACAGGAATCTTGGTCCGTTCCCCTAGGCCCTTAGTTGCAACCTTGAGTCCCGAGCCCGACCTCGAGGTCCGGTGTCTTGCACTCAGGGTCCATTAGTTATGAGGTACCAGCCCCCGGCTTACTTTTCAAGAGTTACGTCATTTCCTAAATTTCTCAATCACGAATTGTTATGATTCCGTCAGTTGTAAGGAAACTTTTGCAGATGTATTCTTGAAAAGTGGAAAATCACATGTTTACGAATTTAATGCAATTGCAAAACATGAGGAATATATACATTCTTTGGTATACATGTGTGTTCGATTTGCTCACGAGAATTGAACTCAGACCTGACACTCTCCGGCCCCGTACCCAGTAACAGGGCCGCATGCCTGTTGGCATACAATGTCAAAAACAATGAGAGGGTGAAGATGCGCGGAATCGGGTGACTTCGATTTGAATTCTTTCTACACTTTTAGAGCGAGGGCTCACTATATGGAAATGTCATTTTACAACCAAAATTACCCTGTTCTTCCCGTAGTTCAATTGCTAAGCCAGATACTTCTCCAGTTTCTCCACCTCCTCCACGCTCCCAATGTACAACGGCACGCGCTGATGAATCTGTCAAAAAGCCCATAAAAAGCGAAAGCATAGACTTGTCAGTCATCTACTGCAATCTACTCAAGAAACGCACTGCAGATAGCACGTCAAGTCACTAACCTCGACGGGTTGAATGTCTAGGATCCGCTGGTGACCGTCCGATCCCTTCCCTCCGGCCTGCTCCACGATGAAGCTCATCGGAGCACACTCGTACAACAGCCTCAGCTTCCCGTTCTTGCTCTTCTTGTCCCTCGGGTACCCGTAAATGCCGCCGTACAACAGCGTCCTGTGGAAGTCCCCCACGAGGCTCCCGATATACCGGGCCGAGTATGGCTTACCGGTCGGGCCGGGGTCCTTGAGGTCGTCGATGTACTTCTTCAGCTTGTCGTCCCACAGCTGGTAGTTTCCCTCGTTGAAGGAGTAGATCTTGCCGGCCTTCGGGATCTGGACCTTCTCCTGGGTGAGCACGAACTCGCCGTACATCGGGTCGAGAGTGAAGGCATAGACGCCTTTGCCGATGGTGAGGACAAAGATGATGGAGCTCGAGTACATGCAGTAGCCTGCCGCCAGGAGGTTGTCCCCTGGCTGGCACACGTTCACCACACACCTCTGCTCTGTTGAGTCGAGCTGTTCGAGTGATCATGGCATACATGAGAAAATACGGTGAAGAATCAATTAGGTTGTGTAATGTCATGGACAGAATCAATCACTATATGATGTACTGTCTAGACGAATTTGATATTATCATGCTACAATCAGATCTTTCAGTGTATCTAACGGTATTTCATTACACCACATGACTAATCAATTAGTCTTTTAAGAGAGATTGGCTATTTATTTATGGAAGTCGTGGGCAAAATACTCCAGTTGAGGGGAAAGGGGAGGCTTACGTTCTCGTCGTCGCCGATGTCAGCTAGGCACTCGTCGTTGGGGCTATAGATCCCAAAGATGGAGCCAGTGGAAACGGCTGCATCGATGTTGGATGATCCGTCGAGTGGGTCGAACACCACAATGTAGTTGCCGGAGAAACTCTCCTCCACGGCCACCGGCACGTCCTCCTCCTCGGACGCTATTATCCCAGTCCTCCCGCTCGATCTCAGGCAGTTTGAGAACACCTGTGCATAATTTCCAAACCCATGAACAAACGCAGACGTATATACAGAGCAAAATCATCACTCGAGACTCCCATCAAATAGCTCATTATCACCGGCCAGTATAGCCAGTTTTGCGAGTCACGCTTGGCTTAGCATTAATCTATGCAACTAAATTCAACTAATGCTTGGCTTAGCGGTAAAAGAGCCTGGCAAGTGCGTGTAGATTAGGCATACAAGTCGTTATCATCAACTTAAATCAAACGCACGCCCATGGAATTCAATTCAGCATTGCTGTCGATGCTGTGAATGCTAAGGCAGAGGCCGAGACCGAGAGAGGGCGGCGATTTTACCTCATTAGAGACGACGTCGAGCTTCTTCTGGTCCTCACCCTGGATGTTGACAGCCCCCTGAACCCCCGTCAGGTTCGAAATGCCCGCCCGCTGGACCAGCGATGCAATCTGCTTGCACGCCATCGAGATGCTCGACAGTACGATGGTCAGCTCGGCGTCGATCACCCCTTCCTTCTCCTGCTGCAGCAGCCACGTCGTCAGCGTCAGGATATCAAACCCACTCTTCTTCTTTGCCGTCCCCGCTGTCTCGGTCGCCACCGCCATGCACCTCACTCCTCCCACAGTGGCTCCGGCAGCGCTGACATGTCTTTTCTTCAATGAGACGAGCGCCTTTGAGTCCAGGGCGCACAGCTTGAAGGAGGAGAGGCTGGAGAGGGAGCACGACGGGTTGGAGAGGAGCCGGTGAGGTGCCACCGCTGACATGGCTGCCGCGACCATGGCTTCAGGATTCTTCTACGAGTCTCTCTCTTGGGTGTCTCTGCAATGTGTTCTTCTCGCTGCTGCTGCTTCTTCCTCTTGCTGCTGATATTTTTTCCTTGGCTCGTCGATGGAATGAAGTGAATTTGGTGAGATTGAGTGGAGCATTGATGGAGGGGAATGTGAGGCCAGCAACGACTTCTGTTAATCTCGTGGCCCACTTATCCTTCACGTTGGCTTGCGTTGCGTTTTCTGTGATCCTGGTTCCCCGCTGTGAAACTCGATTCGTACCCGTTGGGAGTTTATTTGTAAAATAAATTATTAATATTATTAAAAATCTCAAATTGATACATTTATGATAAAATTATCCCAAACTGATATACTTGTGACAAATTTACCCTCTATTAGTTTTTATTAAATTTGACTATCAATCGTTAAGTCGGATGACACATAATAGTTGATTGATATATCGGTTTGGGATTTTACTTTTCATTTATCACAATTATACTAGTTTTGTGGTATTAATCCAATTTAAGAAAGAATATACTTGTCACAAATGTACCAGTTTAGGATTTCTGGCAGTCAAAAAAATTAATTTGGAGTAAATCTGTCACAAATATAACGATTTAGGTTTTTTGTGGTCATTTAAGATAAATTTATCATAAATATATTGATTTGGGGTTTTTCGTAGTATTGACTCTAAGATAAATAAAAAGATGTCTTGTCCCCTAACGAAAAGATATGAATGTGTGACGATTTTTTTTTTTTTTTTATGTGTTCAATAGATGAAAATATATGAGTGTGTATCTCTTCAACTGATGGTTAGTTTTTCTTCAGCGATTAAATTTTTATAAAAAAAATCAGTTATTAAAAAAATTCCAAATTAACAATTTGTCTTTCGAAAGAGTATGTTTGTTTGAGAAAAAAGGTATCCTCTATTATAAATGTAACGTTTTAGAGGAAATGTTGTAACTGTTCAAAAACATTGTTACTAAAGCAAGAAAATGGAAAGATGTAGGTCCATATTATATTACTCATAGTTTCTTTGCTGAAGGAGACATGAATAATCATGTCATAAAACCACCCACTCGGGTGGCGTTGCTGGTCCACGTTCTCTTCCTCTTACAAAAGGTCGAGAGTTCGAATCCTAGTTTCGTCATAGGGTGATTTATCCTGATTGCACGTGTGTGGTGCCTAGCACGTGTGGCCCCTAAAGTTTACTCCTCGGCTATCGGTGGGGTGTGGGGTTCCCTGGTTACAAAAAAAAAAAAAAATAATGTCATAAATAATTTTTTTAGTATTACATCAACAAGATGATACTAAAAGTTTTAGTGATGCCATGTCTTGGCTTCCACTACATGATTAATGGTCATTACATTGTGGATGGATTCACCATTTGATGACAACTATGCTTTTGTATTCATAACATGATTAATATAAGCATATGGAAATAATCATCTTCCCATCACTTAATCATTTTTTGGGGAGGCAGGATATGTCATTCTTTGTTTCTGAGGTTGGAAAAATCTTAATTCACATAGCTTTGGCTTTCTCCATTTTCACACATCCAGATTTGTTTGTTAATAAATTTAAGTCACTTTATTATATATTTATCGTTTTAGAGCTTACTTTAGTTACGGGCTGTAACCCATCGCAATGTTGGAAATGCTGGGGAAAGTAATAATATCTTTCATTTGCTAGAAAATTATATATTCCTTTTTCTTAAGATTTAATTAATACTTGTTAATATTTTTTCAAGAAACATATCGGGTTAATTTCTTAAGAGATATTTTAATTTTATTTCTGGCACTATGAACAATGTATACCCACATTACAAATATTTTCTATTTTTAATCCTCCGAAAAATGATTTATATTTACAGGTCTCTACAATGGAAGATGAACATAACAACATCAATTCTTCCTTTAGGACAGTGAATCACGACAATGCAATTGCTAGAATTGACAATGAATTTACAAAGCAATTTTTTTTTTCCAGGAAGCGCCATGCTTATGGATGACCATATTGCAACTTAGATCTCAACTTCAGCTTGAGCATCGAAACTCCATCGTTTTTGAAAAATGTAATAATATTGTATTTTTATTAGTTTATCATGTTTCATAGTAGAAATTGTAACGTCGTACTTATAGTACTAGCCTTGAAAATTTAATAAATATCTGCATATCCTCAATTTGATTCCTTGATTAATTATGATAATCTCATTGGAGATTTAGTGGATATAATTTCTTGAAAAGGAGTATTGAGATTGAGAGCTTTAAATCAAGATGGATTTTTGCTACCAATTACACGGTGCATTTCTTTACACCTCTTGCTCTTGCTGCCAAAAACCATTGCATCGTATTAAAATTTTGATTCTCCTTACTATATTGGATATGAACTTTAATTTTCAAGACATATTATGATAATATGTAATAGCATAGACCTTTTTAAGAATTGCATTGTGTCTATGAAAATCGGTGTTAGGTAGAAAAAGGTAATATCTTATGACTCTCTAATGGGAAATTTCCTTTTTGCTTGACATAGATTTTCATACATATATATATATACACACACGTATGTATGATAAAATTCCTACAAAGGTCCGTATAATCACATATTATCATAATATGGCTTGAAAATTAAAGTTCATATCTAATATAGAAAGAGGAATCAAAATTTTAATATGATGCAATGGTCTTTTGGCATCAGGAGCATGAATGATGTGGAAATGCATTACATAATTGATAGTGAAAATCTGTCTTGATTTAAAGCTCTCAATCTTAAATACTCATTCGTAGGGAAATATATCTACTAGATTTCCAAGGAAATCATCATAGTTAATTATGGAACCAAATGAGAATATGCAAAAATTTATTTAGCTTTCAAGTCTAGTGTTATAAATATGACCTTGCTGCTCCTATGACGAAACACAATAAGCACATAAAGATATAATAGTATTACATCTTATGGAACATACCTCATACCTTCTTCTTTGAACATTGGCCCATAGTAATGGAGGCCATATCTGAAGACAAATTGTGGCTTGCCTCTCCCTTCTAATTGCTGTCCTGGAATTGCGGTTGCCAGCAGAAGTAAGTTGATCTGCAGGAATTAATGGCCTGAAGCTATATAGCCCAACTGAGTTCTCTAATGTTTTCTTATTAGGAAATCCTCTGCCTTGAAGAATAGGTCGGAGATGTTTCCATAGGGTTGAGTGGAGAAGCCATTTCGACAAATCTTAGGTTGCAATGTTAACAACCCTTGACTTTGGTAGAATCTAATGTTGAAGCTGAATTATGTTGCAACTAAATTTTTCCTTGTATTTTGCTAAAACTATTGCAGGATGATTACATTGACAAACATAAGCTTGGAAAGTAGGATTGTGCATTTGGAAATGGCTCATGCTAAGGAATTTTTGTCATTTTTAATTTTTTTAATCTCTATTTTTATTAGGGTATCGATGTTTAGAACAATCTATATGCTCTCTTTTTTAGTGCCAAAGTCCTTTTTGTCTCATTTTACAAATTTTGCTTATAGTGATAGAGAGATTGTATGAGATGTATCGATTTCAAGGGTAAATAACATTTCAAAACCTAAGGACACAATCTAATAGATCGTTGTATCCTGGTGGGAGTTGGATATTTTATTAGCAACCATATTATTTGGATGTTATAAACCCATTTCTTATATTTGATTGTGAGACAATTGTAAGTGTAAGTTCAAATTCTATAATTTATTTCATGTAATCACTTCAATGATCAATCAGTGGTGACCTTAGTTTGTTTTCTTTTCTCAATCCGTATAATGATGTAGATGTGTCTTAGATAATATGAGATATATCTTTTGTTATGTTCTCTTGGGAATCCATGATTATTTGCTCACCTTATACATATAATTAAGTTTTTATATATCTTTATCATTTTTGTTCATGAATGGCCATTTTTTGCAGGCTAATTTCAATCAAGGTTTACTTCTGGTTGTTGCTTCTCAGATCACATAAGTATGTTCTCATTTTTCCCCCATTCCATATGGTATTGAATTTGTTTAAAAGCCTTAATAAATGATAATGGGTTGTCTTTGCTTCTATGCTTGTAAAGTCCATTCTAGTCATTTTGTTTGATTATTATTAAGATTCATTCTAGGCATTTCACTTGGGGTAGGCAACCTTAAGCAAGGGCTAGTGACCCTTGCTCAAATCTAGGGTGAGGGTCGCACCCTCCCCCAGATTTGTGGTAGTAGGCCTTCACCAAGGGCTGCCAAAGGCTTGCCCAAGGCTGATGAGGGTCATCGGTCTTTGGAAGGCTCGGGTGACCTCCATTGGCCCTTCTCAACAGTTGTGGTAGAAACAGATTGGTTTGAAAATTTTCAAATATGGTTTTCAAAATTTCGATTTCAATCTCACTATGCGTAAGTTAATTACTTGTCTTACTTATACTCTAGTGATAAATCATTTAAAAGAATGTGTGGGCATTGAAAGAAAATTTGTAGCATTTGAAATTTTGTTTTCATGTTTTATATCTATTACGAAAGCAATTACATTCCAACTTAGCCCCTCCAATACTTCGAGTTGGAATTCATTCCTCAACAAAAATAGACTTTTTTTTATGTATATACTACTAATTTCGATAGAATACGTACATCCCCTTCGGTAAATTGATTTAAGTTTCATAAATAGTTTTAACACAAATGCTAAATGATCATTACGTAGTCGATCATACATGGTTTAGCAATTTTTTTTTGTATGTAAAATCACCAAAAGAAGGAATTCTACGCACTTAGTGGATTGATTCACCATTTGATGACGGATGAATGCTTTGGTACACATAATATCATTAATATAAGCATTGAGAAATAATTTGAAATCCATTCATTCACTAAAAAAAATTTAATAATTTTTCTTGAGATAATCTTATCATTTTTCTTATGATTTAGTACATGATTTGTTAATATTTCGTCAAGAAATATATTGGTTTCATATCTTTAGAGCTATTCTGACATATTGAACAATGTATACCCATATACATATGTATACAAATGTTTTTATTGTTGATACAATGATAAAAGAATTTACATTTACAGGATTTTACAATGGAAAATCAAGCTAACAACACAATTGACCAGATGACAAATGAACTATTTGAACAAAATGATCTACCAAGAAGTGATGTGTTTTCCCATGGCCATATTACAATGGAGAACTTGGTGAGGCTACATGGTGACGAACCGTTAACTACAACTAGTCAATTTACTTCTACCACATCTAGAATGCCAAGATGGGGGAGTAGAGGGGTGAGGCAAGCTAGAGCTCATCCCGAGATAGCGTCTCCATCATTGTGGGCTACTATCCAACTCCATATCATAGCAGAGAGCTCAATGGGGCTACATGACCATGAACAATTAACTACAACTAGTCAATTTACTTATGCAACATCTAGAATACCAAGATGGGCAAGTAGAGGGGTGAGGCAAGCTAGAACTCATCCCAAGATGTCATCTCCATCACCGTGGGCTACAATCCAAATGAGAATATATGAGGTATGTTCTGAAAAAGTAATGTTGATATTTCTTTATGTATTCATGTTTCATCCAATGAGCGACGAGTCGTATTTATAGTACTAGACTTGAAAACTCAAAAATTTTGCACAATTCTCAATTTGATTCCTTAATTAACTATAATAATCTCGTTAGAAATTTCGTCGATATATTCCCTTGAAAAGAGTATTTGAGAATGAGACCTTTAAATAGAGATGGGATTTTACTACCAATTATGTGATACATTTCCATATACCTCTTGTTCTTGATGCCAAAGGACAATCACATTGTATTAAACCTGTGATTCCCATTTCTCTATTGGGTATGAACTTAATTTATAGGCCATATCATGATAATATGTAATTAAATATGCATTTTTAGGAATTTCATATAATATATGAAAATTCGTGTCATGTAGAAAAAGGTAATGCCTTATGGACCTTTAATGGTATTTGTTTTTTTGGGCAATGATGAACCACAATCTAGTAACATCATAATTGTGATTACCTCTTGTTGTGTCTCCTTGGAGATTCGTACTTGCCTGCATGTATATTAAATTTCCATCTAAATGATATTGAATTTTTGCTCAGTTTATGCATAATCTCTTTTATAGTACCATGAACTATAAAAAGTTCAACTAACCAAAATTTGTTGCTTGTGGATGACGTCAAATATTTCATGTGGCATCATGAGTTTTGTTGTGGACATCAATGTTTTCGAGTAATATTTCCCTTGAACTTGAGTTTTGTTGTGGACATGATTTTCAAGTTTTTATCTCTCATGTTAATGTCAAAATGTCTGAATTAGTAAAATTGTTATAGTTCATCTTCATGGGTATATATATGCTCAAGCCAAATGTGCATTGATCTAGACATTGATTGAGATCAAGGGACATTTAGTTGTGACTTTAGTTAGCCCTCGAACGAGCAATATTTTCAATACTTGAGAAATAATTTACTTAAGGAGAGGTGATTATGAAATACTTAGGCTTTCCTCATATGTTTTCTAATTAAGAATTGGTCCACCTTGATAAACAGGGTGGAGATGTTTCCATGGGGTTGAGTGAGGAAGCCATCTCTACACATCTAAGGTTGCAACAATATCACCCCCAAACCTTTACTTTGGAAGAATCTAATATTAGAAGTTGAATCATGTTGTATATGTCTGGTAAGAACCACTTCATTTACTCAATAATGTTTCAAGATAGAATTGAGGAACTATTTTGTTGTCCATATATAATTGTCTTAGCTAAATTTAAACTATGAGTATGCATATATGCTACTAAATTGTACCTTTATTTTGTTGGACTAATTGCAGAATGATTACATTGTTGAAGATAAGCTTGGGAAGCTAGACTGTGGGCATCACTTTCACTATGGTTGTATTGAGAAATGGCTCATGAGGAGGAATTTTTGTCCACTTTGCAAAAGGAAAGCTATAAAATTATGAATGAGGCATAGGTCATCTTTGAAGTAGTTCTTGTAATGGTTTTCAAGGAGATCGATCAAGTTTTAATTGATTTTAATATATTTAACTCTATTGAATATCTAATTTCTTTGTGTTTAACTTTAAGGAACTAGATAGAAAGCCACATGATAGTGTCATTGTTCAATAGCTTCTTAGTTGTGGTATAGCCCATGTAGCGCCTAGTGGGTCGATATATCGAGCCAACCTTCCTTCTCTAGTTGTTCCCAATAACATATAGCATCCTTGTATTGGATTGTACCACATGCAACTAAGTTTGGGCATTTAGTCCATCGAGCAAGACAACAAAACACTTTGGGCACAATAACTAGTTTAACCTGCTATGGCCTTATCAAAAAAGCGGCATAAGCTCTCGATTAATTTGTGAATGGGAGGCTAACCTCACTTTTAGAGCTCCATAGGTATATAATTGTTCTATCCTAGAACTCCTAGCACCAACTATCTTAACGCCACTCCCACGAATCAATTGTATCCATCCCTTCTGCATCACTCACTCTTTATCTAATAACCCCAAGCTCCAATCATAAGGGTATGCAAGTATGAAAGAATTATGATCTGTGACAATAGCATACACAAATGATAATGATGTAATATTAGCGCCAACAATAATTAACTAAAGTAAAAAATAATTTGGTATTGAAGAAAACCATAAAACCTAAGTGGTAATACTCCCATGTCTATTTTGACAATGAGAAGATATAAACTTTGATGATAATTAATGACAATATGATGTTAACTATTATAAAAGCCAACCGATTTCCACATTGTGAACACCATCCATCAAGATATGGATATTGAATGCGATTAAAACCTTTTATATGTGATGGGAGATCTAATTTATAGATGTGAAATGAAAATTATATTATATAGGAGATCTTGATAATGAAATGGAGATATATGGTGTCTAGATTGGGCAAAGAGGTAATGTCTCTCTCTCTCAAAAACACTAAACTCCTTATTCTTCAGGTAATTTTTTTCTTGTTGAAATTCTTATATTTACATTCATAATATTGAATTAATTTTTGTTGTTTTACAAAGCAGAGACTTTTGAGGGATCCTAAGTAACGCAAAAAGCAATAGGTAAACATGGATTCATCAATTCACAAACACACACTAAGACTATACCCGCTCACATGCGCAATAATAGAGAGAAATCACTTTTTTCCATTATTTGAAATATGACAAAAACTATATGATACATAGAATAGATCAAATACGTACCTTGTTAATCCTAAGTGACACTAGAAAATCCAAACTTTACATTAAGTAGTAAAGCATTTAGGAAATAAATAAAAGCCTAATATAACACGAAAAATGGCACAAAATAGAAAAGTGCTCCGAAGCATGCCTAAATGACAGGTGGCAAAAAAATTCATCCCTACATAGTTTTTAAGACAAATCTAGGCTAATGTGAATATAACTACAACTCATTATACTCTCGTTATTGCTAACACGTTTGCGGGATGCCTATATTGATCAAGATTGGCTTGGCAAGTTGGATTGTGGCCATTGCTTTTTCTACCGCTACACTATGAAATGGTTCAAGGTGAAGTTTGTTGTCCTATTTGTGAAGTGGCAGCCGTAGCTCTAGTAATATGAATGAGATAGATCTCAAACTTCAAAGGAGTTCACATATGATAAATTTCAAATTTGTGACAAGATTGATTGACCTTTTTTTATTGCTTAGACAATCTAATTTGTAATTGGTGACATTATTGTTTTCTCCCTCATCTTATTTATTGTGAATCAAACACTTTCCAAGTTTATAGTCTTTGACATCATGTCATCTCTCTTAATAGAAGTAGTAATGCATTTTCCATGGAGAATTTTCATGTTGAACCATTGGGGGCCTTTCAAGTTCGAACATCAAACTTCGTTAATGAGGAAAGCAAGACATTTCCTTATGGCTTCCAAGTCGCGGGCTCGGAGAGTACAGCAGTTGTCGATGATGCTTAGTATGAGAGAGTTGTGGGAAAATTACAGAACTATTCTACTTTGCATCCTCTGATGTTAAGACACGTGTTTTGCATCGTAAATAATCAAAATCTTACACATCTCAAAGAGAAGTTGTGGCTGCTCAAGCTTAATGATCCTCTACATAAAAAGTCTTGCAATTTTCTTTACTCTATTGCCATGTGAAGCAACGATGAGTAAATTCCAAAAACTAGAGCCCTGAATTGGAGATACAACATCTGCCAAACAAATACTAATAATAATTATTATAACAATGATAAGAAGAAGACGAAGAAGATTTGAGACTACAACACAGGACTAAGACAATACAATTGACTTGAAAGATAAACGCTACACAATAAACCTCGACATGATATGTTGGTCTGCCTTTTGTTGGATCTGCAAAAAGACAACACATCCACGAACCACTATCAGCAAGTACATCGGCAATGGGATCTATGGGGACAATAACTATCTGCAACTCCAAACAATTAACTTCAATTAGATACAAAGATCACATTTCCTCATTTAGAACTAAGATATTGTACATCACATTCAGACATTAAGTGAATCTGATCATATAAGTATTTATAGGAGGGACGAGCTGGTGTCATTTCAAAGCTTGCCATTTTGTAATGCTTTTGTTTCGCTTTTGGCAAGTAAAGGAAAACAACTCTTGAATAACATCACGGCACGTTTTGATTAGTGTGCACTTGTACATCTAGGAAAAAAAAACAATTTCAAACTAAAGCGGGTTCCATTGGAAGAATTACCACCTTCTTTTTTGAAAACAAGATAGCATCGATTGTGCCCTTGGCGTATATTGATCTACCACAAACAATGTGCTAAAACTTGGAAGAGACTATAAAAAGGAGATGAATATTTTGTGATGCTCATCTTTAGAAAATCTTATGAAATAAGAAGGTGGAGATATCAAAAATTAAAACATAATTACGTTTCATTGGGTGATGACAGACGATGCAAATGGAAAGAATGACCAAACAAATACTCTTCTGGAACTCCCACCATCTCCATTTGTTGCTTAGAATCACGGATCATCCAATGGTATTCCAAAGCAAAAGCACATATAAGTGTGAGACATTATTAATTGTGGAAATACTAATAATAATCTTAATAATAAAACCAACAATTACAATAATTATTGTTATAGTTTGTGCCATTCAGTCATGCATAATTTAATAAATATTTAAAAATAAACGAAGGCTTTCCCTCTTAGGCTAGGAGGCCATTTGTATACAAATTAAACCCAAAGACCTCTTAGCTCCTGTGGAGAGAAGGCGATACAAGTTATCGTTTTTAGGAAAATATTTTTCAATAATTCATTTTTTGCAAATGGATCTTTAGAACCATATTAAACAAAATTAAAACCTTTTCTATGTGGTGGGAGATTTAATTTATAGACATGTAATGAAAATTTGACTACATGGGTGATCTTGACAATGAAATGGGGATATATAGTGAATAGATTGGGCAAAGATGATATTTATAGTTAATGAATAACATGTACAAATTAAAAGTTTTCTGTAAAGCTAGGGTTTGCTCAATTCTACACAAGGAGAGACTCGATTAACGGCTTTGAGGAACAATTTCGTTAAAATAGCGCATAAACACTCAAAAATACAAAACTTCTTTTTATTTGTCGTGACCTTTCTGCACTCTCGGCGTTAGGCTAATGGCTTACTAAGTCTAGGCTTAGCCCAAGCTCTCTCAAGCCTATCAATTTGCAACTTATGATCTAAGTTTTAACTTGCAAGTCATTTTTATTTAGGAGTCGCCATTAGCCGGTTTGTGGTGAATCAATTAGAAACTCAAGTAAAATTTTGAGAGAAATACTTTACTCCTACGCAACCAAAAAAACTCAACGCAGATGGCATGTCTTATGAGATGATGCAAAGGATAGACGTTTCATGACGATGATTTTTGAGTTTCATCTCTCAAGCTAATATTGGAATGTCTTATTAGTGAAGTCATTATAATTTATTTCCACATGTATAATTTGGGTTTGCATCGGGTCAAAATAGGTCCAGCTCAAATCAACTCATTTAATTGTAGTACAACTTTAGAGATTCGTACCCAATCCGACCTTAACCCATACTCGACTTGACCCAGGCTCCATTCTTAGCAATTTCTACATTGAATTGTGTCCTTTAAAAATGGACAATTTTATAGATCAGCTCATCGAGTTATTGAGAGAACTCGGGCATCCAGTAATGGACGAAAGTGTGAATGGTAATGAGGCGAAGGACGGAATTTAATTAGACCTCTCCCACTACTATAATGCCTCATCGTATTGCACTATGAGATTGCGGTTTTAGATCGTGCATTATCAAATGCATGCACAAATCGCAAGACCATGATTTTACCAAAATTTATTGTAAGGGGGTCCGGTCATCCCCTTTCATTGATTTTTCAGCATATCATGCTAAATTTAAATGAATTTCACAAAGTAATTTTAGCAATGCTTAACATAGTTCTTGCCTTTTGCGACCTGTGATTTAATATGCTCCACATGTCATCAAAAGCATATGCAATGCATGCGAAGCTCTCTTCCTATCTAATATAACGAGTATTAAATTTTTGTCGAGAAACAGGTACTGTGATCAAGCTAATTAAGTGGCCCTTAATTTGGAATGGCTATCAACTGAACTTTGAACCAAGACATGGGGCTTCAATTTGCAATTTTGCATGGTCGATGAAATGAAAAGTTGGGACTGCCACTCGAGGATAGTAATAGTCGTTGATACTACGACCTCATCAAACTCCTGACAAGCTTCCTAAAACAGCAATGTGCAGTTTCGATTCCTCCACCCAAATACTGACGCCTCCCAACCAACCATCACTGCCCTTATCCACCACCTGCTTGCTTCTTGCCTCTCCTCTTTTTTTCTTGGTCTCTGCAAACACGAAATCATTCATAAGCACCACCCCATGTGGTGGCTACGTTGGTATGCGCTTAGACCCTCTTTGTGGTAGGGCGAGAGTTCAAATCCCAGGTTAGCATACCAGCGCAGCCATTAATGGTCTTAAGTGCGGCGTCGTGGTGGTGGGTCCTGCGCTAGCACTGCCCGGATTTACCTCTCCGGCTGTCGACCGCGCAGGAGGTTCCCGGGTTATCAAAAAAATAAAAAATAAAATAAAATCATCCATAAGCCATAGCTTTCACCTGCTTTCTCGTCACATTAATACCTGAATCAATCCCCCACAAAAGGGTTCTTGCAGGCGGTGTTGGGTTTCTTTGGCTTGCCGAGGGAAGAGGGGGGGAATCCCAAACCTGTGTTTTATTATGTGTTTACCCTTTCGTCGAACACTTCATGTGCACTGTCGCTCTCCATGCATATATCGCACCTGCTACAAGTTCTCCGCTCTCTTCCCCTCATTTCGCCTTCGTTGTGGTTTCACTTCCTGCTGCAAAGAATCAGTGTTCATGGTTGCTTGTGCTTTGCTGAGTGCTGGCAACCATGGCGGTAACACTGACGATAACAACAGTTGTCGTGAGAGCCTAAGCTTCATGAGCTGCTCCAACATTGTTGGTCATGGAGACGGCAACCACGTCAATAAGTAAACGTGAAAATTAACTAGTGAAAATGTTTTTTCTCTTATTAGAATGGAGAAACCGCTTTCCTCTTACTCGAATTGGAAAATTTCTTTGCTGATTTTAATTCTAAGCGTTTTTTTTTGAGTGGAAACAACACCTTTTTGAATGTGCTTCTAACGTTGAACGGCACACACACAAATGAGCACTTTCATGGGTCAATTAAGTTTAGGGAGAATACCACACAAAAAAACCCCAAACTTTACCCTTGTGTGACATATTTGCCTTAAATATTTTTTTGTGACATAAAAAACTCTAAATTTTGCCTATTGTGACACATTTACTACAAACTTTTATTTTGAATAGCATTTTTGTCTTTTACTTTTTACTTATTTTTCTTTTTCTTTTTTTCCTGTTTTTTCCCTTTTTCTTTCTTGCCTTTTTTTTCCTCCTCTACCGCCGCCGGAGGAGTTGCTAGTGTCGGCCCTTGCCCAACTTAGGTGAGGACTGCCCTCCCCAGATCAGGCGAGGGCCGCCCTCACCAGCGTCGGGCGAGGGATGGCCTTGCCCACCTAGGCGAGGGCGGCCCCCACCGAATCTGGAGAGGGTTGCCCTTGCCTACTAGGGCCAAGGCGATGGCAAGGGTCGCCCTCGTTGAATCTGGTGAGGGTGAGGGCAAGGGCTGCCATCGCTAGATTTGGTGAGGGTTACCCTTTCCCTACCTAGGGGAGGGTGGCCCTCGCCAGAGGCTTCCCTCCGCCGCTGGAGGAGGAGGAAAAAAGAACAAAGGGAAAAAACAGAAAAAAGAAAGAAAAAAGCGAAAAATGCTTTTTGAGTTTTGAGTAAATATGTTGTAATTGATAAAGTTTGAGATTTTTGGTGTCACAAAAAAAAAATTGAGATAAATGTATCACAACAGGTAAAATTTAGGATTTTAGGCGATATTATCCCTTAAGTTTACAAAGAAGTTTTTTCTTTTTCCCTCCAAGGGGCACTCAAAATGCTAATGGGCTGGGCTTGGGCCAAGACCAAAACCTGATAGACGGTTACTCCCATGACGTATCTTCTCTAAGATCGGTGTAACAGTACATAGTGATCAGATTTTGTATAGCGACCTCGATTAATTTCCTTTGGTATAACCTTGAGCTATTAACGGCTACCATAGGATCTATCATAAGGGGTCACTTAACAATAGAATTCATCTGACAACACAGAAGAAAGATTGGCTTCGCAATGTTCATGCTAATTTAGTCGATGACTGATTTCCAGACATTGGTTAAAGGTTGCGAACTTTCTTTCATCCAAAGATGCAACAGGACAAGCAGGATAGACGCACCAAAGCAATCGACAGGGGAATTGCTTAAATGCAGAAACGTACGGCCTTTTGCACGTTTGGCCGCGATGATACATTGAATCGTGGGAAGACAAATTTACAAGGTGCTGTGGCATTTTTGTACTTAACCATGACCAAAACGTTGTAACATTGCCCTCGATGAAAGGCTATGTTCTATTCCATATTAAAAGAGGAACACTTACGATTGATGGGGTATAGATCTTTAAAGTGTTAAAACTTAGTACGGAAAGACATTTAAATGCAAAATTTATGAAAGATACACTTAAATATTAAAATTAGAGCAAAATAGATTATTTAAATGTCAATGACAAGAAAATTTGGTCAAAATGCACATATGACATTTTCCAGCAACTTTATTTGTTGATGTGGGAATTTTTAAAAAAAAATATTCATAGGGTAATTTTTTTTTTTTTTCAAAAAAAATATTGTCTATATGGCAAAAAAATGCCATGATGGGATCTAGCATGGGAGCCAAAGGTTGTTGACTGCTAGCTGTGGCGATGCCACGATGGTGGGGCGACTATGATGGTGGTTGCCCACACACCCTTCCCTTTTTTAATTATTTTTTTTTATATTATTGAATTAATATTTATATTAAATGTCATATTAGTGTTAAAATGACATCATTTTAGTTGAGTTTTTGCTGACTCAGCTTTCCGATGAGCATATGTTAATTATATTATTAAAATAAATTATGTTAGATTTTTAGTGGCCTATGTTGGAGTTGGTACTTAAGTAATCTAATTTAAAAATTAATAATATTTAAATATATTTTTGTAACTTTTAACATTTAGATGTTTCAATGCATCAAGTTCTGCACTTGGAATGTTTTTATGCCTATGACCGGTTGTTTTCTCCTTGAGTCCATTGGAATGGAACGTCTCTCATACAAGCAGACGAGCCAAGCGATCATTAATTCCGTTTTGTGCTGATTCCCCACCTACCGTTGCTAGCCTTCTTAGACATGATGCATTTCTGGGGTTCTACTCCTAGCCGCCGTAAATTTGCCTATGTGTGCATTAAAGTTGGAGGCGTGAGATTAAATAGGTGGCTATAAATTTGATCATGGAGATAATAGGAGTGTGCTCAGCTGATCAAATTTTGTGGTAAGATTTGTGCTTTTATTTTTTAAGATTGAGTGATTTTCTTTTGCGTAAAATTATGTGGGGCTAAATACTATGAGATTATTGGAGAAAAATTGTCCAAAAAATCTTATATCTATTATATGGAGGCCAATTTAGTCATAAATCTCTTGATGATTTACTAATGTAATCATTTTGCCCAAATATCAAATTAATATGTTAAGAACTGAATTGGTAAATTTTAAAGAGATTTAGGATTAAATTAATAAAATTAAATGGTTTAGAATTGAATTGACAATTTGTTAAAAGATTTAGAACTTTTTATAAATTATATCCATGGGTGGCTATAAATTTAGGGGTGTCAATCGGTTGGGTCGGGTTGGGTTTTTATGTTACCCGACCCAACCCCAATCGCAAAGGGTCACACTCTGACCTGACCTAACCCAACCCAAAACGCATTAAATCCAAACAAAAAAACCAGGTCGGGTCGGGTTTTTATGTTACTTGAGTCCGACCCGAAACGCATTAGACCCGAACAAAAAAACGGGTCGGGTCGGGTCGGGTCGGGTAGGGTATTGGGTATTTTCTGGCAAAATTCTAAGAATACATTACATTTATGAAAAAGGCCTACGTTGACCTGTTTCGACCCAACTCGACGCGACCTAAACCATTTCGATCCGGCTCTAAATGATACCGACTCCATACTTTGATAAGATTTTCACCCGACCCGAAAATGCCCTAAGTTTAGGGTTGGGCCAGGCCGAGTCGAGTCGGCCCGGGCCTTTTTAACACCCCTAACATTACATTTATCAAAAAGGCCTACGTTGACCCATTTCGACCCGGCTCGAAATGATACCGGCTCCATACTTGAATAAGATTTTGATCCGACCCGAAAATACCCTAAGTTTAGGGTCGGATTGGGTCGGGCGCGCTTTTTGACCCCTAGCTATAATCGAGAGCTACAAAACACTAGGAGTATGCTGAGAGGCTTGAATGTGATTGTAATCTCATTGTATCATGTTGATCTATAATAAAATATTGTGTTGTTCTTTCCATTCGATTGCTTGTTTTCACAAAAATTGGTATAGGAGTCGATGAATAATTGATAGGCCCACAATCAATTTAGCTTTTGATGGAAATTGCCGTCACATTCGGTCTAACGAGAAGAGGTTGTGGACAGTCTAGTTGGTGAGGTGAGATACCGACCATTGGTAAAAGCAGATGTTGGGCTACAACAACCACAACAACGTAGCTCCTAGTGGTAGTTGATGGTGCATTGCAACGACGCGGGGAGGTTCAAGTTGATATATTGTCAACGAAGAAGGATCTAAGGATTAATGGAGGAGCTTATCTCTAATCCTTTGGAGCTCACACCGTGTCAGTAGTCATCTCACAACGTAAGTTAGTTCGGGCATAACTTATTACTTACGTTTTCTTTTGACTTTTGAGTAAATGTGCATCCATTCGATCATAAAGGTGTCGGATTTTTATTATGCCGCCGTAAGAGGAGGAGCACCCCGCAATTCCAGGACCAATGGTAGAAATGGAACCTTCTAATGGCTTCTGCCAGCTTCCAGCCTACCGCCTTGGATTTCCACGTTTGACGAAGGGATGACTTTTGGCAACTTTTCCAACACGGCCAGTCCGATCGCGACGTTCGCGTAATCTGCGTTCTCATCATGGAGACCAACGAGCCAGACTAGTTGCTTGGCCTCTGCGCAAAGACTTCATGCCTCTTCCCAATTTTCTTCTTCTTTTTTTATTTTGGGTGGTCAACGTTGACGCGGCAACCGCTTTGATTGGTCCTCCTCCGCTCCTTCCCCGTGTATGCTTGACCCGGGAATGTGATGGCACGTCTTTGTTTCGTCGCCCAACATGGACCGACCCATTATAACGAAAACTAATAAATATGACAAGGAATTGATTAATCAGCGATGGCTAGGCAGACTATAATTCCGAATTACGGCTTTCATGTTGGGCCATCAAAGGTAAGCTATTACTGTACTAGAGAAATCTCATTCGATGCACGTGGATGGGATGATTTCTGTCAATACATAAAAGATCAATTAAGTCGATGATTCGAAAGATCGATGGTTCAAAACCTAACAAATCAATGATGTGACGGCATGTTTTGTTTTGCCCTCCTAACATGGACTAACCCAATTTTATGAAAATTTATAATATTATGACAAAAAATTATTTAGTTACATAGCACTCAATTACGTCAAACACAATTTTAGATTGTGGATTCCATGTTTAGATCGTAAGAGGCGCATTGTCACCATACATGAGAAGCCTTATTCAATAAATGTGGAAAGGACGATTCCCATCTATACACGGAGATCAATTTTGAGTCAAAAGTTCCAATGCATTGCATTGAGAAGATCGATTGCGCAATTGGACATTCTTAGCAGCCGTGTGGATCGGACAAAGGGCAGATGGCTCCAAATCCTATGCTTCCCCGAAAGTTCAGATGCGACTATGTAATATCAATCGCCCATTTTATTTTCTCAAGACCGCTATTTACGGCCGAGTTCGGTCTTCCTCCATATGAAACCAACTTCCACCAGTAAGGAGCCTCCCCAAATATTTCTTGCTTTGGCGCCCGTAGAATGCACGGTCAATCCTCGGTCGTCAAATAGAAATTACCTAAACAATTTCGTTTTTTCCTTGTCGTAATCGATACGAGCCACAAACCCAATTTCTTAATTTTCCCAGAATTGACTCGGTAAGCGGAAATTAAAAATCTGAATTACGAATTATTATCGACGTAATAACGAGGAAGGCTTCTCCAACCCGTCCACCGCCCCGAAATGTCAACGTTTTTGGCTTCAAAGCTGCGTTTCGGTCACCGGCGACCGGTGCGAATGGACAAGCTAGCTAAGCACTTACGACGTCTATAAATGGACAGATTCGCCTCGTACGTTCTTAAATCTGGCGACACCAAAAGCTACATTTAAGGACACAAAGGCTCTTTATCCCTCCTCGATTCTCTCGATTCACCTTACAAGACCCAAGATTTTCTTTGGTTGGCGAGCTTCAATGGCATCTTCCTCAAGCAAATTGACTTTGGTTCTTCTCCTTTCGTCCCTCTTCCTCCATGCAACGCTAGGTACGAACGACATATCCCATGTTTTATTATGTTTTGGTTTTCGAAACCCTCGATTGTTTCGTCCCACCAGGTTCTTTCGTTGATCGTGTCGTGACCGGGAACCCCTTTTGCAGCCGAGATCGTGTGCGAGGAGCTGCCCAAGGATCTGTGCGCCTTCTCCATCGCGTCTTCGGGGAAGAGGTGCACGCTGGAGACGCTCGCGAACCGGGACGGCGGGGTCGAGTACCAGTGCCGGACGTCGGAGATCGTCGTGGAGAGGATGGCCGGGTACATCGAGACCGACGAGTGCGTGCGCGCCTGCGGGGTCGACAGGAGCGCCACCGGCATCTCCTCGGACGAGCTCCTCAACGCGCAGTTCACCGCCAAGCTCTGCTCCCCGGCGTGCTACCGGAGATGCCCCAACATCGTCGACCTCTACTTCAACTTGGCTGCCGGAGAAGGTATGAACATGAAAACTATGTCTTACGGAAAGTTAGGGTTTGTCCTTAGTCCTTTCTTGCTTTCGCCATGAAAAGTTGAGACATTCCTTGTTCGATCCTTCTGTTTGACCCGAAGGAATTTTCTTGTGGTTACTCGATCGTGGTATTTGACCAAATTCAACTCGTCTTTTTTCTTTTTCTTTTTTAATGATTTTTCTTTTGGGAAGAAGTCACCGTTCACACGAAGGTAATAACATTAGGAGGATTGACTAATGTTTCTCTTGCATCGAAATGATTTTGCAGGAGTGTTTTTGCCGGACCTGTGCGAGATGCGACGGACCAACCCACACCGTGCGATGATCGAGCTGATGAGCTCCGGTGCAGCTGCTGGTCCGGCACGCAGCGAGTCCATGGACGTCATGGCCCCTGCTTCAGCTCCGTCGCCCATGTAAACTATCGATGTAATTAAGCCGTTCTACAACTTGTTGGTGTGTGATATTATTCGTTGCCTTTGGTTACTACTATCTTAGATTGCTGAAGAGGAATTATTAGCTAAGTAGAGAAGGAAGAGAGGGAGTCTACTCTAAATTCTTTGTATTTGGGTTGGGCTTGTTGAGATCTCTTGTGAGAGGACATGCATATTATTTTTGGTTATTTTCATCCTCCTCGTTTGTTTTCTATTATGATTAAAAATGGATAAATATATTAATAAATAAAGACTTGTCATGCGCGAGACTTCCTAGAGAATAAGCGAAATAAGTTTGGTTAGAATGTTGTGGCAATGGCAAACAATGCATGTTTACAGCAAGAGGGTCAAAATTGAAAATTGGGTTGACCAGAGAACTTTGCGAATATCATGATTCCTATTCTCCTAACATCATAAGTTACAGGAATTATGATCTCAAATTTATGGAAGATGTCAAGATCTATGATTACTCCCCCAAAAATATTATGATTAAGGTGGAATTATGTAGATCTATTTGGAATTCTATGAAATTTTGAATGAATTTAGTCATGCTTGCATCGAGAGCTGAGAACTCATGATCATGCTGTAGCATTAAGTCGATGAAAAATTTAACTTAAGACTATTCAAAATGAAATAGATTCTTATATTGTATTTTAAATAAATAGTTGCTACTAGCCTATCGATATCATGTCAAATTGACATTGTGAATATTTTGAATAAGGAGTCACTACCATCCTATCAAGATTAAGTTCAAAAGCAAGTAAGGCATGAAAGTATACCAAACTTTCTACGATGATTGAGAACTTTTTTTTTTTTAGTGGGTGTTGGGAATTTGATTACACGTCTTATCCAACTAATGTCCTTTCAATATTTAACATTATTCAAACACTAACTTAAAATGTTCAATCAACCTACTTGCTAATTATTAATCCTAAGTTTATATTCCTAACCAGACTAAAACAAGAGTCATCCACAATCAAATAATACGTTATATAAATACACAAAATAATAACTTATCATTCATTTTGAAGAGTGCGCAATATCTTGACACAGAGCCCTAAAAATTTGTTCAATTTTGAGCACAATTCTTTTGAACAAGAAATTTTCACACATTTTAAGAGAAAAATACTCAAAAACTAATTTTAAGCTTTTTTTTTATAATTTTAGAAAAATAATAATTTTTTTTTTTTAATTTTTTTTTAAATTTTTATATTAACAAATAAAATAAAATATTATAAAAATAAAACAAGACCGGGGTCGGGCCCTTGAACCAGCCCGATAAGGGTTGTTGTAGGCTTTCCTACTTGGGCCTGGGACTCAAATCGGGCTATGAACTAGGGCCCCTCCAACAAGGCCAATCTACTTAGGAAAAAATAAGCCTAAACAGTCACAACCAGACCAAGCCCAGGTTCATCTAACTCAAATCGAGCCCAAATCTACTCACATATAGCCTCAAGCCCACCACGATTAATTCAATCACCTCTTTCCATTTGTTCTCTCTCTTCTACGCCTGCTTCACATTCCCAGAACATAAAAAGTCTCTTCTTCTCTTTCATTTCAACACGAAGGCTTATATATATCCATTGCGACACAATTACTTCAAATTATTTTTATGACATAAAAAATCCCAAGCCTATACCAATATAACTCATTTACCCTAATCTCATACAATGCGATACATTTATCTCAAGCTGATTTTTGTGACACAAAAAACTCCAAACTTATATTTGTTTGCAAATGTGTTGTGCAAGTATAAGTTTGGGGTTTTTTGTGTTATGGAAAAAAGTTTTGAGGAAAACGTGTGACAGTTAGTGATCTTCATCTCCAACCTCCATCGTCTAGCTCTTGCGATATATCAATCTAATGCCACCGGGCCATCACTAACCACCACCACATCTACCATCATACCGGCCACTCATCACGTTCAATGAAAAAGATACAGCATATGTCGAACAAAATGCAAAGATGCAGTGACTTCATTGTTCATGAAAATTAAGCTTAACAACTAATAACCAAACGAACGCATCAAGACGCACCTTCGGATTCGAGAGAAATAGAAGCATTTCTCAAACACTTCTTAGAAACATTCCATCGAGCAAGTCTTAGGCATTCGACTAAATGTGATATAGCATACTGATGAGCTGACATTCTGGTGTCATGTTCGTCCTACATCAATCAGAGAACATCTAAAGTCGATGAAAATATTTCAAACACATCTATGACATGCCTTCATTGAAACAAACAAAACCTCGATCTAATTTTTAGATCAACACTGAGGCATTACATTGAGCATTTGGAGCACACTCGTTGAAAAGAAAAGGAAAAATAAAATAAAATAGAACCGATCAAGGATCAAACTCATGCTGGGACTCACGACCATCGACAAGCAATGAACCAAAACAGCATTGCACGGACAGATGGGGCTGGAACTCGCCTGAATCGGACAACGAGGAAGCCTAGTTCGGCAAGCCCAAAATGGGGCACAGAAAAGGGAAAAAAACAGGGGGTGGTTGATGGTTGGCAATACTCCCTACCCAGCTTAGAGGCAGTCAATTTTGGCTATAAATCGTTAACATGGACACTTGTCGTATGTGGCAAAGTAGACACATAACATTTTTAATTATATCTTGAATTTTTAAATAATTTTTGCGATTTTATTTATTTATTGAGGGCAAAGGTTGTTGGCGACAATTGAGGGCAAGACGCCCTTAACAGCATTGGTGAGGGTAGGCCTGGAAAAAAGATATAACACAAAAATAAGTGGCATATGAAAATTATAACACTTTTAGTGTCCTCATCCCCCATTTGAGACATACCATGAGCACCTCATTATATTTGACTTGGTCTCCTCTTATCAAGATCTTTGTCCTTGTCTTCATTGAACTCATAGAGACCATTGATATCATCACAATCCATCTTGATACTACCACAAACATCTACATTTTATCATGGTAGATATTATTCCAAAAATAGTTTTTGAAATCATCAAAATTTCATAGTGATATTTTCCCGAACACTTCTGTGAGATGAAGACTCTTCTTTCATTTTTGTTGATCTTGATGCAAGGAATTTATGCATCAACCCCAAGTCTGTTATCTCAAATGAGATCATCATGTCTACTTTGAATTCTTAGACAATGTTATCATTGTTACTTGTATATATGAGGTCAACCATGTACAGACACAATAATAGTGTCAGCATTACCTTTGAGTTTTTATGTAGAGTATTAGCTCGCTCATGCTCTTACTTGCTTGCCTTCGATGAAGTATCTACTAGCTCTGCTCACACTAGTGGTGCTTGTTTGCCATTAAAGTTCTAAATCGCTGCGTCAAAATTTTCCTTTTGGTCCTGAAGAAAACTCTTCATTTAATTAAGTGGCGGTAGGAAGTGCATTACATGCATCTTTACATAATCAGAATCCAAAAAGCCCGTGGTGATTACAAGGCTTAGTTGGAAGACACTATGCTTTCGTGGTGGGCTTTGGCAGCCCAGTCTGTAACACTATTAGCGTGTGAATTCAGCCATCCAAGTTCCGCAATCCTCCAGTAACTGGTTGACCTCCCAACGTTTTTGGACAGTCACTTTCTAGGTACATGTTTTCTCTCCTTCTATTAGGAACTGATTTGAGGGTTTCAAGCTAGAGTTTCGATTTGTAGAGCACTTGATCCCTTTCAAGTCCTCTGTGATTTCAGCGAACTACAGTCACCGATCACTAAAGCCATTTAAGGTTGGGGAGTTTGCGTCCATGCCTCCGGTTTTCAGCCCATTCCTCGTTTCTCGGTAAACATGGCAATGATGCACATACGAAAAAGTCCAATTATGTGGTGATTAAATTTATCTTTTTTTTTTTTTTATAACGTGTACATACCTAAGCTAAAATAGTGCACTCGGCTATGATCATAATTCTTTATCTTTCTTCTTTTTCGTTTTGTGCCAACATAACCATCTTTAACTTATGTTCATACTAAGCATAGAAGTGTGTGACGATATTGTAGTGTTATATTTGTATGTCATTTTATAGGAAAAATTACACATATGATCTCTAAACTTTGAACTAATATGTAATGTGATCCTTAAACTTTACCTTGATGTGCAATGTTGTCTTAAGCTTTTAATTTGTTCAATATGGTGCTTAGACTTTTATAAATGTTCAATTTTTTTTTTTGGTAAGGTTTATAAATGTTCAATTTAGTCATTGAATATATATGAAAATGTTCAAAGTTATCCATATCTTAAATTAATTGAATGATAATATTGAACATTTTCATATAATCCAAAAATACATTGAACACGTACAAAAAGTACATGGACCGTATTGAACAAATTAAAATTTGGGGACCACATTGAATAAAATAAAAGATTAAAGATTATATTACACATTAGGCCAAAGTTTAAAAACCATTTATTTAAAAATTATTTGTGTCATTATTCTCATTTTACATGAAAATAAAGGGAAGGGCAGGACAACTGAAAATTGAGGGCTGTGAATTTGTAAGGGTTTATAACCTCAGCCCAGACTCCAAAAAAGATGGGCCGACGTCACATGGACCAAACTAGCAATTTTGTCGCTGGTCGTAAAGGTGAGAAAAATTGTCCTTGTTGTAGAAATTGACGCAGCATTCAAAGGCGCTAATTGAAGGGGGGAACGGAATGTTGTGAAGATTATTATATAATAACTTCAGGGTAAGAAAGATTATAGAATATCTCTTCTGTGCAAGAATCTCCTATCTCTTCCAGTGAATGTCCTTTCTATCTTCTGAATTCTTCCACCAAATGTAGACAATGCTTTTCTTAATGGCTAGACAAAATGGATATGGGTATTATGAAAATGGACATCGCATAGGTGGGCATTTACTGACCTAGGGGTGAGTGAAAAAAACTGTTCGGACTGGAAACCACCCAAATCGGACTGAACCCACCGATTCTGGGCGGTTTTCGAGGGCACTAGTCTAATTCCTAGTTTCATAAAGTTGAAACTGGTGAATTTTTGTCCGATTCCTAGTTCACGACATTACTTTGTAATTAGACCTTCCCCTGGGCCTTGTAGCTTGCCGGTCTCGACAGCTTGCTAGGTGTGTAGACCCATTTTGAAGGGCTTAAGAAATGGCAGTCGTGTGTAAAACTTCTGTCTGACCAGGTCTTATTTCAATGAAGACTTTACATAAATCGGAGTTTATTTTACGATTGATTTGCAACCCATGATCACTTTTCAAGGATCTGGCAAAGCCCAGTGTCCAATCACTTGCTCCTACCACGCAAGCAGAAACTCCATTTCATCTCCGTAAATCTCCACGTTTAATACTGGTCTCTCAATGATTCATTTCAAATCCCCTAATTACTTGTTTCCTTCTTTACTTTTCTTTTGGTGCTACATACGAAACCACCAGGTTGCTGTAGAAGAAGACAACATATATATCGGATTTCAAATACGTACAGAGTTACGACCAAGGTGGATGCAAGAGATTCTTCTCTTTGCTTCCTCTTTTGTTGGTTTCTACACAAGCCAAAGGCATTTGAAACGAAGGATGGGAAAAACATGAAGTCTCTTCATCGCGACGGCATTTTGAAGAAGTGAAGCAACAGATGACTGATGGTGATAGGGTTGCATGAAAGAATGGAAAAAGATAGCCCAACTGCCGGCCAAGTTAGAACCGTCTTTCGCGTGCATTTCGATCCTAACACAGAGGCAGATCAAGAGGAGGCGGAGGCAATGTTGATGATAGGGTGGGGCCATTCTCGACGACAATAGCCGTCGCTAGTCCCATCGTCAAGTGGTTGTCTAGGTGGCAGTGCAATATCCACACACCTACAGAATACACGGAAAAGTTGAGATGCATTAATCATCTTGTTTTTGAGCGATAAAATAATCATTATTTTTCAGCATGTTATATTTTGAGCTTATCATCGAACTCGTCAAATTGGTTTGTTGAAACATCGCTATCCCTTCAAGTCGTTCAATCTAATATGCCAAACTCATTCCTTTTCCTAACTCCCTCGTCCCTCCCTTGAAAAACATTCATGTTCGCAAATACTAAAATGCGAGTCCAAGCCTAATGATATCAACGTATGAACCGACACTATAAAGGACAAAAAGCAAGTTTTGACGAGTTATCTTAATGATTAGATCGCCCGATGTTTAGTGGAATTAGTCCCTTTTCATCTTGCTTAATTACTCCCAAGAAAAGGTTCTATGTATCCGCTACACTTTGCAACTAATCGTTGGTCATACTTAGGTTATCTTCTTCTTTGGCTAGGAAATAATCATGCTTAGATTGAACCCTGTATAATTACTCAATTACTAACTGTGTTGAATTTCTTAGAAAGATGCACCAACTCATGTTTTGTCGTTAACCACTAGTCAATCATACTTTAACAAACAATAAGTCCCACTGTAGACCCCAATTGATATTCTAACATTATGATTTTATCTGGTGTTTTCTATCATAATTAATGTAACGACAGTGTGAATAACATTACCTGGATTATTTGCTTGGAATCTGATGGCAGCCCAACCTCCCGCGGGCACACCGATTGTGTTACGTATCACCGGGTTGAAGAGGTTAAACTTCTTCCGATCCTTGACCGGGTCGAAGTTCCCGAACCCTTGTCCCACCACGTAAAAGTTGTAGCCGTGCAAGTGCATGGGGTGATTCTCTGCGCCAATGATGGTAGTGTCCTGAAACACAATCTCGACCGTGGCGTTGTACTTCACTTGCTTCACCCTCGTGCTCCGGGGCGCAAATGTCAACGCTGTGCTGTTGCTGTTGGCGGGATTCGTGTAATCGAATTTCAGCGGCGGCTGGTCAGGGAAATCGGGGGTGTAGATCCCTTTCACGTTGAAGTAGTGAGCTTGCAAGAGGGACAGCCTTGTGGGGGATTGGAACGAGACGTTGTTCATGTTTGCGGACAGCCGGAGGTTGGGGACATTGGGGATTACCTTACACGTGGCCGTCGGGCCGCACGAGGAAAGGCTCAATCCGATGGTCACGAACATTCGCTCATCCACCTTAGTCGGCACCGGCATCCAATTGGGGCTCCCCACGAGGCTGGTCAAGGAGGAGGAGAACTTGTAGGCTGTGGGGGTGTCGTTGAGGGCCGGCAAGAGAGGCATGATTGGGCTCGTGTAGGGCAGCTTGTCGTAAATGAGGATCCCGGTCGTGGCCGTGCTACCAGGTGGCGGAGCATTCTGGGCGCTAGCATAGGGGCGGGCTGCCATGTAGTAGGCCCCTGGGGTCCGGTCCGTGGTAAGGAGCACGTCGACCGTTTGGCCTGGGGCGAGGACAGCGACATCGGTGACATAAGGGTTGGTGTATGAGGCATCGACAGCGACGACGGTGAACTTGTGATTAGCTATCTTGAAGAAAAGCTGGTTATTGAGTGCAGCATTGATGATGCGAAGCATATAAGTCTTTCCATGCACCACCTTTAGCTTGTAGGTATCTGCGCGGTTAAAAAAAAAGGCGCAAATATTTAATTATCGATAAACCACAAATTAAAATTTCTCCTACCTTTGTTCCATTTCAAAATCTCTCTGAAATTTGTGCAATAATTCATAATCGTCAAGGTGATATGAGGGAGAAAGATGCAGTATGTTGTTGGTGTTTGCTTACGCTTTTTGGAGCAAGGATAGAGATCTCCGGGCCTTCCATTAATGGTGTATGCATCTGAATTGTTAGGCGGCACGCCGAGCGCTACTGCCTGGTTCTGCATATCGATCACATTTCCGTTCCACCACTCTCCTGCAGTACGACGTAAGTCATTTAACGGCTTGTCAAGCGTCTATCGAGAGAGAGAGAGAGAGAAATTACGGGTGAAATCGAGTCTAGCAAACTTATTTTAAATATCATGTTGACAAATCATATGATCATGGAATCCACCATCTTTAATAAATCTAGTCTGATTGATTAATAAGTCATGTACGGGCCCAACACTCATGAATAAAAAAACTGTTTTACTGGTTCTTACAGATCCATTCAATGACAGAAGGAATCTTTACTTAGATGAGACAACTTTTGTGGGACATTGACATTAGAAATTGGGTGAAGAGTGATACCTAGAATAATAGGAAATTCTTTGTGAGGCGTGGGAAATGGATAGCAACCCGATTTGGGGAGGATGATAAGAGCGCCGTAGACAGTGGCGCGGAGCAACGAGACGTGCGCGTGCCACCAGAGCGTGCCTTCCTGCTTAGTGATAGTAAACTTCTGGATATAACTATGTCCGGGACGTATTGGACACTGCGTAATGTAATTGGGTCCATCTGCCCAACCACTCAATAGTTGAAACACTCCGTGCCTATAGGAATCAAGCTAAGTGCCATCATTAGCAAATTTAGGGGACAAAAACGAAGATGCAAGACATCGCAAAGTAGCCGCTTGGGAAGTTCATCAGGACAAAGTTGCCATATTTTTAACCGAATGGTTGACCAATTCGCAGGTGCGGTGAAATCTCAAGATCGCAAGCCATCAGCAATACTTAGTCAAAAAGCATGTGCTCATTTTATCTTGCTTTGCCGTGTTAACCATTGTAAACAGCTGGAAGGAGGTGAAAGAAAACAACAGAAAAGGAAAAACTATTCTTGCAAATTGTCAACGTCAAACTTCCCATGCTGATTCCGTTTATTTGATGCCGTTCTATGGTCAAAGCCTACTTACCAGTGAATAGTGACGTTGTATGGGGACTTGTTGAAGATGTAAACGACGAGGGTGTCGCCTTCCGAGACCTGAATCGTTGGGCCAGGAAGAGCTCCGTTCACTGCAGTAATCACACGGTCATGGCATAATTTCCTCACCGACACGTTCTCCACCTGAATTGATCATTAAAAAGGAGAGGATTAACCCCACGTCGTGCATCGGAGTTTAATCCATGCTTTTGCAGTATGATCCACGAGAAGTGAGACTAAACAGACTCCGAATGCTAGTTCAATATAGTTCTTTCCCGGAGAACAAAGAGATAGGAAAATGAACAATCGAATCTTGCATGCATAACAGGATCATGCTGCACACGGAAAAGACTGGATAGAACAAGAACATAAAATGGGTTGGTGCGTAAAACCGTCTCATGGTATGAACATAGTAGAAAAATAAGCTTTAAAAGGAGGAAAGCAAAAGATTTACATTGAATACGTGTTCCACGATCGCAGCTGAAGCCATTGAAGACATAACTCCAAGAGCAAAAGCCCATGTAAGCAGAAACCCAGCTTCTTGCCGCGCCATTGTTCGGTGCAAGCTGTTCGCAGGTCGTGGAATGTCTCAATGATGCGCTCGTATTTAAATCACAAACCGTCTCCTACGTTTCTTCTAGGGAACGAGAAGTGCACATCCATAATTTTATATCGGTAGAACTTTGTTGCAATTGAGAAGCTTCGATGGTGATATTTTCGTTTTTTTGTCAAGAATGATGTAATGCAAATCCTGGACCGTTCTTAAGCTCTGGCATGATTGCGTGAGGACATTAATTGAATGGAGAAATGGTCCGTGAGAGGGTGCGTTCTCAATGGCGGTAGGACAAACTTCGCTGTCCTGCAGTTCAAATGGCTTCTATTATAAAAAGAAACGAAGAAAATAGATAAATAAGTGAATAAGGAGAAGAGAGGCATGGAACTTTATATCATACTTTTCGTAACATAGTCGGTCCTTGGAATTGGTTAATCCAACCACGACTAAGCAACCTCGGAGGTTCTTCTTGGACCGAAATTCAGTTCATTCGAAGGTTCGGATGCAATAATTTGGTTAACTTAGTTAATTCTTTCTTCATTCTTCTTGAATGGCTGAGGAGATCTCACGGTGGTTTGGTGGATATTGACGGGGGAGCCATGTTGAAATGTTGAGGCTTGTCCCTACGCAAGGTTTAAAAAAATTATTTTGAGGGGATAATGATATGGATTCTATTTCAAGTTTGAACTTGTGTACAAAGCCTGATTTGAATTGGAGGATTTAAATTGGTTTGTTAAACCTAATGTGTTAGAAAAAATTCAGTGCACTTATGCTCAATCTTTGCCACTATTTCCCTGTGTTCTGTAGTATGAGATCCATTTCCCCTCCTGTTGCTGATTTCAATTAATTGTTTTTTGTAGTGCTCTATTTTGCTAGCTGCATTTTGAAAGTTTTCTTTACTCCATTTTCCCAAAACAGCCGTTACATTCTTCGTTTTTCCCACTATCCCCGAATGATTTCCTGTTTCATTCCTCCATGCTGATTTAACCAATTTTGTGCAATCTGGATGTTCATTCCAAAATGCTTCAAATCTGAAATTTCTTTGTTTTTTCTGCCCCATAGTGTCTAGGAGTAGGAGAATAGGGTTATGGTCAGATTCAATGGCGGGTAAAGCATAGGCTTCAGCATTTGGGAATGCTACTCGCCATTGTAGGTTGCAGAGTGCTCTATCCAGTCTTTTCCTTACTAAGTCAGCTCCTTCTCGATTGTTGGACCACGTATAAGAGCATCCTTTGCTTTCTATGTCCATGAGAGAGCATGAGTGGAGAAAGTTTCGAAAGGAGTCCATTCGGTATCGATCAGCTTCTCGTTTTCCAGTTTTTTCCCATTCATACAGGACCTCATTAAAGTCCCCCATGCAGAGCCAAGGTTCTCTAATCTGGTCGGAGTTTGTGTGAATTGAATGCCATAGGTTTAAGTTTGTTTCACGGTAGTGCTAGTCCTCTCCCAATGCCTGAAAATTTGATATTTTTTGAAAACATTTTTCAAAGGAAAATGACAATGTATTTGATATTTCATTGAAATCTGAAAATGATTTAAAAATTATTTTCCTTAAATTGAAATGAAAAGCTTGCTTACATTTACCTAAAGAGACTTGCACTATTAGCCAGGGTTCCTTGAGTCGAACCTTTGTAGACCTGAGCTTTGTTGTGTGAGGAATAGTGGCACCTAGGCATGGGCATCATGGTCCTGGAACAAGTCTTCATAGACCTGTGCCTAGCCTTTCTAGACATAGGCTTAGTCGTTGGTCACTTGGGCATGGGTTGGGTACTTGACAAGGCCGCTATGGACCCAAGTATGGGCACCAAGGTCTTGGGCCAAGTCCCAAGGAACTTTGTCCAGTCTTTGTGGACCTAGCCTAGGTCCTTTGCCTTAAACACAGGAGTTACTTATCACAGCATGAGCACTAAGGTACTAGTTGTAGTCTCAAGTCACTTGAGCTTAGTCTCTATGGATTAGGGCATGGTCACTGGGGACATAGGTGTGAGATTTGAGAAAATCACTGGGGACCTAGACATGGGCACTAAGGTCTAGGGCCCAAACTTTATGGATTCTTGCTTAGCTTGAGTAGACGTGGACTTGGGCACTAGCGACTTGGAGGCTAGAGCCAAGTATCTCGATATGGTCATGAAGACTTGGACATGAAGCTAGAGTTCTAAGGCCCCTCCAAGTACTCAAGCCTAGCCTTGTGACTGAGGTGAGGAAACCGAATATCGAGACACGGCCTCCTAGGACTTAGGCATGAGCACCAAGGTCTTGGCCTTGGCCTCAAGGGACTCAAGTCCCCCACCTTTGCGGACTTAGGCTTGAGCACTAGTGGCTTGGGTGTAGTAGACAAGTCTTGGGCATAGGCCCCATGGAGCCAGGCATGAGCATTGGATTCCCAAAACATTACTAATCTCTCGAGAAATTATAAATTTTACCCCAAGATTCTTTTTTTTTTGTGGTCAAAACCCCAAGATTCATTGGCTTTAGTATTTTGGATTGCTTCTTGGTCACAACGAAGACCTTTTTTTTTTTTATGTAGAAAAGAATTTGATCAGAAATAGGAAGTCTCTGTCAAGAATCCTAGTCAAGCTAGAAAGCACTTTAATTTGAAGATCTACTTGAATTAGGTAAGTTTCCTTTTCAAACTCAAACATGAGACATATCTCAACGTTGGGCATGGGTGTTGGTGCTCTTGTGCCTAAACTTAAAGTCCCTATGCCCAAGCGCTGAGATCTTTGATGCAAGCACTGATGTATAGTTGTGGTTTGGAAATGTTTTTGATTCTTAAAATAGGACTTTTCTGAATTTTTGTATAAATTTTTCATTGACTCATTTTTCATAATGGTCCAAGCGCCGAAGATGAGGAAAATTTCCATCCAATAAACAGAGCCTTAATATTAAACAAGGGGCAATAAATGGAAAATCACTTTTATTACAATACTTTATATTAGTCCTTTCCATGGGCCTTGAACCTTGATGGGTTGACAGATTGCTTGGTGTGAAGACCAATTTCGATGGGCTTAAGGAGTGATACTAATGTATAAAAGTCCAACCCTATGTCCTTTTTAATAAATTTTGAAGAATAAGGTCCTGTTTTAATACAAAAATTTATAAAAATAGGAGTCTATCTTATGATTGACTTGCAACCCAAGATCACTTATCAAAGACCTGGCAAAGCCCATAGGGTGTCCAATCACTTGCTCCAACCAATCTACTACACAAGCAAACTTCATTTTCTTCCCTTACATGTCCACTTTCAATGCCATCTCAACCTCTTCTTTCCTACTAGGGTATTGTATTGGAAGACTTTGAATATACAGTTCAAATTTCAATTACTTAAAATACGTTTGGTACCATTTCTGTTCTTAAAAATAATTTCTTTTTAGAAATAGTTTTTTCTATTTCTATTACTTTGAACAATTTCTTAGTAAAAGAATATGTTTGATAACTGCACAACATTTATTTTCTAGGAATAGAAAAAGAATAGAAATGTGTTTGTATGATCCATAAATTTTTTTGTTATGTAAAATTTCTTTAATTTTTAAATAATTTTTGAGATTTTCCTTTTTTTTTTTTTTTTTTTTTTTCTTTCTTCTTCTTCTGGCGACGGTGGCCAGCAACCGGCGGTGATGACCAGTTATAAGAGGAAGAAGAAGAAAATAAAATAAAATAAAAGAAAAACAAAATAGTTTATTCCAGAAATTGTTTATGGGAATAACTACATTTTCCTATTTCTTATTTGTGTTCAAAATTTATTCCCTGAAACAATTTTCTATTTTGGGGAATAGAAATATTAACTGACATTACTAGATGGATTTCTATTCTTTTTCTATTCGGAGAATAAAATAACAGAATAATTAGAAAAATGGGATATGATCAAAAAGTGCAATCAAGTTTTAAAATTTTCAAATTGGTGCAGTCAAGTCCTAAAGCTAACACCATCATTTTATTAATGGAAAATGCTAACATGACATTTTAAATTAATTTTTATTTTCCATGTGGCGTTTATAGTTATTATTTATTCAATTCTTATTTAAATTAGATTTAAAAACTAAAAAAGAAAAGCTAAAATTTGTTTAAAAAAATTGTAAAAAAAATGGCAACCCCCCCTGATGGGGGCTTTCACTATTGCTATTGCCCATTGTCGGAAGGGTCGGCGATGGTTGTTGGTCCTAGATGAGGCCTTGTTGGCCCCAAGCGAGGGTCGATGACCTTTGTTAGGCTTGAGCTTGGGTGCCCCACCCAAAATCTGGGCATGTTGGTCCTCATGAGGGGCCGACGACCATCGCCCGCCCTAAGCGAGGCCACGCTGGCCCTTAGTAAAGGCCGGTGACCCTTGCCAAGTAAGGGTGAGGGTGACACCTGTGCTCACTTAGGGCTAGCAAGGATCGCCAAATTTGGATGAGGCGTCACCCCTTTGCCTAGATCCAAGCAAGTTTGTTGATCTTGAGTGAGGGCCAATGAGGCCTCAATTGGGCTTAGTGAGGGTCGCCGAGGCCGGCGAGGCCTTGCCTAAGGTGGGAGATAGTCGTTGGCCTCCCGTGTCGGCCGGTGTGCCTAGATCTAGGTGGGGCACCCTTGCCCGAGTTTGGTGAGGGTCACTAGTCCTTGCCTAGGTTTGATGAGGCCTTGCCTAACCCTTGCCCAAGGCCAGTGGCACCGGCCCTCATGGAAATGGGTGGCGGCGGCTAAAGAGCCATCGATGATCCTAGCCATTTTTTTTTTTTTTTCAGTTTTTATAATAAAATTTTATGTTTTTTTTAGTTTTTAAATCTAATTTATATAAGAATGATACACAATTTTAAAAAATGCTGCAAGGAAAATAAAAATTAATTTCAAATGCCATGTAAGCATTTTTCGTTAATAAAATTGATGGTATTAACTTTAGGATTTAATTACACAAATTTAATAAATTTTAAGACTTGATTTTTGCAAGTTTTAGAACTTGATTGTACTTTTTGTAATTCTTATAACTCAATTACATTTTTGCAATAAGTTTTAGGACTTCTAGTGAACATATCCCTAGAAAAATAGGAACATTAACAACCAAGGTGGCTACAAGAGATTCTTCACCTCACTTCCTCTTTTATTATGTTCTTACATAAATAGATGGGAAAAAGGAAGACTCCAGATATATGAAAGACACGAAATCCCCAGCCAAAGTGGGGTGAATTAAACAATTTATTTGAAGCAAAGGTTGGGAAAGCATGGATTCACTTCAGTGTATCGCAATTGGGTTGCATGAAGAAAGAATGCAAAAAATCAAACTTAAATACAAAACAAATAGGCAAAGCTTGTTCCATGTACTCTCGGTCCTAACACTGAGGCAGATCAAGAGGAGGTGGAGGCAACGTCGATGATGGAGTCGGCCCGTTCTCGACGACAAAAGCCGTCGCCAGCCCCAGCGGCAAGTGGGCGTCCAGGTGGCAGTGCAATATCCATACACCTGTATAATATACCAAAATAAAATGAGATACAATAAGCTTTTTTTTTGGGGTGATAAAGTGTAATGATTTTTCAGTATGCCATATTTTGAATTCATCGTTGAAATGGTCTAAAGGATTTGTTGCACCGTCACTATCCTTCGACTCATTCTATCTATTATACCATAATCATTCCTTTACCAACTCCCTCCCCTAAGCAATGCTTGCAAACAAAAACAAAGTAGAATTTCAAGACACATGATATCAACGTAAGAACCGTAACTAGGAATTGGCAAAAGGACATAGACAGCGGGATCACACGTTACATGTGATTGTAGAATGCATACGGTTGACGAGTTAACTTAAAGATAACGATTAGATTGCCTAATGTCTCGTGGACTTTTTCCCTTCTATCTTGCAAGTGATCGTTGATCATGTTTGCATCAAACCCTATATAATTACTCAATAAAGATTGCTATTTCTAGTCTTTTTTTCCAAACACTAGTCATTCGTACTCTTGAGAAGCAATAAATTCCATTCTACATAGTATTTACTTTCATACTTCATAATATGGAAGAGAGAAAATAGCTTTACCCGGATTATTTGCTTGGAATCTGATGGCAGCCCAACCTCCCACGGGCACAGCGATCGTGTTCCGTATCACCGGATTGAAGAGATTGTACTTCTTCCGATCCTTGACCGGGTCGAAGTTCCCGAACCCTTGTCCCACCACGTGGAAATTGAAGCCGTGCAAATGCATGGGGTGATTCTCCGCGCCGATGATGGTCGTGTCCTGGAACACGATCTCGACGATCGCGTTGTACTTCACTTGCTTCACCTTCGTGCCCTTCAGCGCGAACAACAGCGCTGTGTTGTTGCTGTTGGCAGGGTTCGTGTAATCGAATTTCAGCGGCGGCTGGTCGGGGAAATCGGTGGTGTAGATCCCTTTCACGTTGAAGAAGTGCGCTTGCAAGAGGGACAGGCTCGTGGGGAATTGGAACGACGCGTTGTTCATGTTTGCGGACAATCGGAGGGTGGGGACATTGGGGACGGCCCTACACGTGGCGTTGGGTCCGCATGGGGAGACGCTCAACCCGATGGTCACGAGCATCTGCTCGTCCACCTTAGTCGGCACCGGCATCCAGTTCGGGCTGCCGACGAGGCTGGTCAAGGAGGAGTAGAACTTGTGTGCCGTGGGGGTGTCGTTGAGGGCCGGCAAGAGAGGCATGACCGGGCTCGTGTAGGGCAGCTTGTCGTAAATGAGGATCCCGGTCGTGGAAATGTTATTGGGCGGCGGAGCATTCTGGGCGTTAAAATATGGGCTGGCCGCCATGTAGTAGGCCCCTGGGGTCTGGTCCGTGGTGAGGAGCAAGTCGATCGTGTGGCCTGGGGCGAGGACGACGACATCAGTGACGTAGGGGTTGGTGTATGAGGCATCGACGGCGACAACGGTGAACTTGTGATTGGCTATCTTGAAGAAAAGTTGGGTATTGAGTGCAGCGTTGATGATGCGAAGCATGTAGGTCTTTCCATGCACCACCTTTAGCTTGAAGGGATCTGCGCGGAGAAAAACAAAAGTATCGAATATCAACAAACCAATAATGACCAAAGTAATAAAAAATAACGAATTTTCTCTGATTCAAGTTGAAATATTTCATTAAAGAAAAATCATGATGGTAATATGCAGGAGAAGATTGCATTATGTTGGTGTAGTTGCTTACCCTTTTTGGAGCAATTATAGAGATCTCCAGGGCTTCCATTAATGGTGTAAGCATCTGAATTGTTAGTCGGCAGGCCGACCGCTTCTGCCTGGTTCTCCATATCGATCACATTTCCATTCCACCACTCTCCTGCAGCACCACGTAAATCATTTAATGATATAGAAAGATATTTACTTAGACAAAAACAAATTTTCTGGGATATGTACATTAGATGTTGACAGGAGCGATACCTAGGACAATGGGAAATTGTTTGTGAGGCTCGGGAAATGGGTAGCGACCCGACTTGGGGAGGATGATGAGAGCGCCGTGGACGGTAGCACGGAGTAACGAGAAGTGAGCGTGCCACCAGAGCGTGCCTTCTTGCTTAGTGATAGTAAATCTGTAGGTGTAACTATGTCCCGGACGTATGGGACACTGTGTGATGTAGCTCGGCCCATCTGCCCAGCCGCTCAATAGCTGAAATATCCCGTGCCTACATGAATCGAGCTAAGTGTCGTCATTATCGACTTTAGGGGGAAAAACCAAACAATGAAGATGAACAACATTTGGCAATGTAGGCACTTAGGAAGTTCATCAAGACAAAGTTTATTTTTCTTCCCATTTTTGTAATTTTTCATTTAGTTTAAGCACATGTCGTTGACAAATTCGTAGGCGAGGCGAGATCTCATAGTCGCAAGCCACGCAAGCCATCATCAATAATTGGTCAAACAGCAATTGCTTATTCCATCTTGTTAAACTATAAAAAACAGCTGGATTGTCATGAAAGAAAACAACGAACTCGTAGTTGTACCATGTCAAAGTCAAACTTTCCCTATGTAAATTTCAGTTTTTTTTTTTTTTTTTTCATGCAGTTCTATAGTCAGGATTAATCACCAGTGAATAGTGACGTTGTATGGGGACTGGTTGAGGACATGAACGACGAGGGTGTCGCCCTCCGTGACTCGAATCGTTGGGCCGGGAAGAGTTCCGTTCACCGCGGTGATCACATGCTTCTGGCATAGTTTACTCACCGTCACGTTTTCCACCTGAAACAGATCACGTTTTCCGTGAAAACCATCGGATAGGACTGGAACATGAAACGGGCCGATGCGCAAAACCCTTGTAGGTTAAGGACAAGTTGAGTACAGTCGGAGAAAGCAGCAGTAAAAGGAGGAAAGAAAGTTACATTGAATGTGTGTTCCACGGTTTCAGCTGAAGCCATTGTAGACGTAGCTACAAGAGCAAGAGCCCATGCGAGCAGAAACCCGTCTTGTCGTCGCCCCATTGTTTGGCACAAGCTTTTCGAAGGTCTTGGAATTTGCTTCGATGATGCACGAAACAGAGAGGACGCACCCGTATTTAAACCTTAAGCAGTCGTTAGGTTTCTTCCAGGGGATGAGAATTGCACACGCATATTTTATATTAATCAGACTTTGGTGGCATCGTGAAGCTTCAATGGTGATTTTCTTTCTTCTTTTTCGGCAAGTATGATGTCATGCAGATCATAGGACTTATTCTCAATCCCTCGCACGATTGCGTGAGGACATATAACTAAATGGAGAAAGGGTCCCTGAGGGTAGGTTTCTGCACAGCGATAACGGAAGCTTCGCTGTCGAGCTGTTTAAATGGCTTCTATCATATGATAATAAATTAGCATATAGAAATATAAACAAACAGAATAGATAAACAAGCGGATAAGAAGGAGAGAATCATGGAACTTATTTTATAGTTTCTTGACATAGCCGATCCTTTTTGAATTGTTTAATTCAACTCCGACTAAACGAACTTCCATGTTCCAATTATGTCATTTTATTTAAGTTCATTCGAAGGTTTGGATGAAATAATTTGGTTAATTAGGCTGTTTTTGTCAATTTTCTTGAATGGAGGATGAGATCTCATAATGGCTTGGTGGATTTACAGGTGTGGGAGCCATGTTGAAACGTTTAAGGCTTGTTCCCCCCCATACATTCCCATTTGCAGTTGGAGATCTCACTTAACACGAGGATGTTCAGAAATCATTTTCAAGGGATAATGCTATGGGGTTTCTCAGCTTCTTTAAATTCGGGACAACTTGTCCTTCAAATTTCTTTTCTATAAACGGGTTTATTCAACAATATGTTTGTTTTGCTCATGTTGGTCCTCTTTGAAAATCCAACCGATAAAAGGGTCAGACTCGTTAAAAGTTACGGAGCCAAATGGCGCCACTCGGACAACGGCAAGGGTTACAGGCCCTTGTCACTCAGCTAAAGATGGCCTCGACCCTCCTCGGCCGTCAATTGAGAGAGTGGCCGTGATGCCAGCCGATTGTCGAGCTAGCGAAACTGGCAATGGCTGGAGGCAAGCCAGCAGGCGACAGCATAAGAGCTTTGCTAGCATTTGAAGAGAATGGACAAGAAGAGGGACAAAAAAAAGAAAGGAAAAAATAGATCCCAACTATTCAAAATCATTGGTGCTTATGTTTTCATTATATTTCGAAGGATCTCGTTTCAATGAACCTTAGGGAAAAGGATGCAAGTAAGACTTCGTTTTGGCCCTTTCCTTTCTTTAATTTTTAGCGTTTTCTTTTCTTTCTTGCTCTTTGGCCTTTTTTTCTAAATGTGGCACTGTCTTAAAATGCAGATCAATGTTTTTCATCACCAAAATTATACGAACTTAATGAAAGTCCTTGATTGTACTTTTTGGATAAGTTTAAAGACCGGACTTCACTCTTTGAAAAATTCACCACACTTGGTTGCACCTTCATGAGACATTTTAATAATTTCAGTGTGTCTATCCCTATAAAAAATCAAATGATGTATTTAAAAAAAAAATTCAAACATTAATACAAAAGAAACGAAAAAATATAAAAATAAAATAAAAAGAAGTTAAAAATAATTTCTCCTTCCTCTCCCTTCTATTTGTAATCTCCTCTCTTAGAAATATCATCCAAGACCACCACAAGCAACCAATTGCCCCGCTGCTGACGTCGTTTGCCATGGCGCAGCCGCGTGATCATCAAGCTCCATCAAGAGATGGAAGCAATAGTCCACAAAAAGGATGGCAACCTAAATATATATTATTGTCTAGTTGGTAGGAGGCTGTCATATGAATTTGCATTGAGAGCTCATGTAGATCATTGACCTTTGGTTATATAAAATAAAGGATACAGCTGTTAATTTATGCAGGCAAAGCACGCTTATATAAAAATATATAGTGATGGACACGTTGAATAGTCAATCAAAAGCTTAGCCAGCGAAGATCCTTCACTAATCTTTGGCCCCAAACAAAGAATTCTTCCACAAATCCTCAAGCAAAACAAGAAAAAAGAGGGGGGCAAGAATTGAAAACAGTAGAAGAGAAAGTACCATTTTGTTGTAAAGCCAATCCGATCAAACACAATAAATGTTGAAGGGGAAATTATAAAAAAAAAATTCTAAGTTTATTGCAATTGTGCTAATTCAGTCATAATTTTTTTTTTGTCAATTCAATACTAAACCTTTTGTAATTATGTCAATTCAATTCACTGGCCAAATTTGGCCAGTCTGCACTAACATGGATGTTTTTTGGTGTCGGTTGTCCGGTGAACAATTTTTTAATATATTTATTTTTAAAATATTTCGAATTTCTTAATAATATTTTATTTTCCTTTTTTTTTTTTCTCTCTCTCTTCTCTTCCTCCTAGGCTTTTTCTTCATGCAGTGGCTGGAGCCAAGGAGGAAGAAGAGAGAAAAAACAAAGAAAAAAGGAAAGAAAAAATAAAAAAATATTAAAAATATTAAAATATTGTTCGCTAGCCAGTCAAATTTGGGTAGATGGACTGAATTTGCACAATTGAAAAATGTTACAACTAAATTGAAAAAAAAATGATTTAGCACTAAGTTGATACAATTACAATAGGTTTAGGACTTTTGCGATAATTCTCCCAATGTTGAAAATAAAATCACATGGCAGATTTTTGTTGTTTATAAACTTATAAGTTGATGAAACGTTTTTATGTTGCTTGATGTAACTTACATTCATATAGAGAGACTTTTTAAATCTGAATAACGTTTAGTAAATTCACAGGCAAGTTTCTTCTTCTTATTATTTTTTTATAATTCCACAAAAATGAGACAATACTCATATTGTATACAACCGTCGCTATAGACCAAGTCAGACTGAAACTCACTTTTATGATCTTTGCACACTTTACCGATGTGTCATTCTATCCAAATCAAAGCTCAACTAGGCTTACTAAAGAAAAGAAGCATCTTCTTCACAAGTTGACAATAAGTCGATTGAAAATGACTCTCTGAATTATAAAAATCTTTTTGGCAGGGTCAGCGAGTCAAATTTGGTTCGTTTGTCTTCTAGCGCTACCGAGATTTGGTCCAGGCGGCAGACGGCAATAAATAAATAGTTGGAAATGATGAAAGATGCCAATTGGAAGGTTGATGGAGAATGCGAAAAGAATAATCCGTTGAATTTACTGAATGAGGTGTTGATTTAAGTGATCAAAGAAAAAGATACCACAACATTGTGGGCAGAACTTGAGTTGGTCCATATGATGGAGTGCTGGAATAGTTACTTGTTTATATTGAAAATGATATCTCAATTCTGACTAATTGAAGATACATCCATCAAAACTCATTTAGATGAGTTCAACAAATTCATTATAGGTTTGAAGAATTTGAAAAATATTTTAATTATGACTAGTTGAAGGTGCATCCATAAGAGCTTATTTAGATGAGTTTAACAAATTCATTATAGGTTGAAGAATAGAGTGCGCATGGTTTCAGGGTAGATTATAGACTTTAGATATGTAGGGTAGGTTCTAGGTTCCAAAATTTGGGGAATTTGTTTCGATGCATAGGTTCTAGGTTCTAAGTTGGTAGAATTTGGAACCTGTAACCTAGAACCTTGAACAAGTTTTTGTATTTTTCTTAGTTTACATCTTTACACGATCCTGAAATATTTTATGGTGTTTGATGATAAGTATATAATTTGGAACTATTAGTATAAACTTTTATTTTTTGATTGAGAATTTTATTTTCATAAACCATAAACCAAGTAGAAGCTCAGATTGCTTTTTTGATGCAGTTATATTTGAGCAATTACTTCTTCAAGATAATGATTTTATATAATACAATAGTAATCGGTGTATTGAAAACCGTAAAATTTCCTTTATAATTGGACACTCATTTTTAGGCAATTGATAATAAAATCCTTGTTCAATTTTATTATTGCGTTTATTTTTGTTTTACTTAACTAAAGATTAACAAAAGAATATGTTAGAACTTGGAACCAACCCTTAAACTTATAACTGGATAAGTTTTAAATTTCAAAAAATGAGGAATCTGTATTTGAGAATATGTTCTAGGTTTCAAGCGGAACCTGTAAAAAATCTAGAATCATTCACCCCTATTGAAGAATGTCAATGAAACCTTTCCTGATGAGAAACAAGACACAATGTCATCTCTATCGGATTGTTTTGAGTACTTTATAGATTCATTGCTATAAGAGCACCTACCGTTATGACGTCCAATCCGCCTTGTTTCTAAGGATAGACCAAAACACCTGGCAAAAAATATAGCACAAAGTTTGGCAGGACATTAGAAGTACAAAAAAAATTATGCATATTATTCACTTTAGTGCCGAAAGTTTTTTCGGATCACTTTAGCGCGAATATTTTAAAAAAATGATTACTTAAGTGTCCATTCAAATTTGGGTTGTTGGAAATCCGATGTGGCAATATTTATTAATATTTTCTACTAATGTGGCTCACCTATGTGTTTCTTCAGCATATTATTCCTTAAATGACTTTGTTTTCAAGTTTTGCCACAGATTCAAAACCCAAATTTGAAAATTTCCAAATTCAAAACCCTATTTCAAATTTTCCTCCAAAATCACACTCTTCCCTTCCACGAAGTCGTTGCGCATCGCGGCCAAACTATTTTCTTTCCCTCCGGTGGAATGCTGGTGAGATTGTGTTCACAAGTGCAGAGGGTCGAATTTCACTATTGATGGATGAGGGCTTGATCATGGGTTACGAAGATGGTAATTTGCAAAGAGCGGCTGAGCTGCTGGAATTGGCAGACATGCAAGCAAAAGGATGAGGCCCAATAGGTCGTGCCGTCTACATCAGGTGCCAAGGGACACGAACGATAGCTACAAAATGACTCATTAATCCAGCAGCTCATTGTCAAAATGGGTGTTAAACCCATATATGACTCATCTACATCATAAGTGGATGGGTCACTTAATGGGTTTAAAAATTGCAAGCTTAAATTGGATAGATCCTGAATAGGTTGGAATTATTCCAACCTAAGCCATACATTCTCTCTTTCCCTCTTTAACTTTATAAAAATATTTTTTTTATAAAAATCAAAAATATAATTATTTTTATATTTCCTTTTTTCTTTTTCTTTTTTTCCTTTCTTCTTCCTCTTCCCTTAGCAGATGGTCGGCATAGCGACGGCTAGTGACCGACTAGATGAGGCTTGAGGTTGCTGACCTAAGGCAAGCTTGAGGTCGTTGATGATTGGTGGGACTTGAGCTTGTCAAACTTGTCCTTGTTGATTTGGTGAGGTTTAAGTCTCATCAACCTGGTGAGACTCGATCTCCCCAATGTTGGGTGAGCTCGAGCTCACTTGTGGCCAGCGACCGTCCGAGAAGAAGAAAAAGAAAAAAAGAGAGAAAAAGAAAAAAAGAAATATTGAAAAAAATTATATTTTAAAAAGAAAGAGAATTAAAATTTGATTTTAAAAAATAATAAATAAATATAAATTCCATTTAAAAATAAAATAAAAATATTAAAAGGAGTGAACAAGGAAAATTCAATAGCAAATGGCAAAAAGTATTTTCTAATTTATTTTCAAATTTCAGGCAAAAATAATATTGTAATTTTCATGAAAATATATATTTTGGAAAATATTTAAGAAACAAATGAAGGCTTTTTTTATAATAAAAAAATTAGAAAAATTATCTATTAGATTTGTATTGCATGAAAGTGTTTTAGTAACACCATTAAAAAAAGAAAAGAAATAAGCTTGCTTAAGTTTAATTAAATAGGTTAGTAGAAGTGTCAATATGGGTCATAAACCCATATTATAACCCACTTTTAGTTAAATGGGTCAAATATAGGTCAAGTGAAAGTTAAATATGGGTCAAATATTGATTAAGTAAAGGTTAAATATGGGTCAAATATGGGTCAAGTGAAAGTTAAATATGAATTGAGTGAGTTATTAGGTAGACCCATCATCTCTTTCTATCCCCCTCATCTATGCATTCTCGATCTTTGTTGCCGATTCCGCTATCACACCGTCATCACCATTGCCGATCCTGAGCTTACCGTCGCCAACTGGAGCTTAGCCTGGATCTGGGTAGACAAGTCGTGACAAAACTTGGGCTAGCGAGCCCTAAGCTTGTTGGTCGGAGCTTAGCCTAGATCTAGACAAGTGAGTGCGAGGTCATCGGCTTTGGCCGAGCTGCGACTCGCCTGAATCTAGGTAGGTGAGCCCCGAACTCGATGGTGTAATAGAGTTCGCAGCTCACCACATTTTTTTATTTACTAATTTTTTATTATTTAGTTTACTTTATAAATTTGATATAATTTTTTTTTTCAAATAATTTATATGTGAAAATTTTAAAGTGGACTAAATAAGTGGGAGTAGATTTTCTTAAATTAAGTTAAATATTAATATGTATTGATAATATGGGTCGGGTATAGGTTGAGTATGGGTCGGGTATGGGTTGAGTATGGGTCGGGTCGGATATGAGTCATCAAATTTACATTATATAAAAATAGGTTAAATGGGTCGATATTGGGTTAAACCATTTTGATCCAACCCACCCATTTGACACCCCTATGGGTTAGGTATGGATTGAAAATGGATTGAGTCAATAATGGGTTGGGTCAAATATAGGTTAAAAAGTTTGTACTATGATAAATAGATCATGAATGAGTTAAATAAGTTAATTTGAGTATGATCATTTATGATCATATCTAAATCTAATCTGACTTATTCATTTGACAGATCTATTGCTCACTCGAGCATCAATGGAGTCCCAAAGGTGGTTAATGGACAAGTTGAGCGCAGGCATGCGCTGCTGTAATGATTGCTCCTCGCTCTACGTGCTGGAGACGTTTATAGTGGCATCCGGCAGATCCTTCGCCTGCTCTATTGCCCCACGGCACCTCCTCTATGTCCTTCGATGGCTACGTCTGTGTATCCTCAGAGAGAGAGAGAGAGAGAGAGTCAACAGGTTAAAAAAAAAAAAAAAATCAAGACGAGCGACTTGTACGGCATCGTTTTGCAAAGCTAGACACGTTAGCTTGTGCAAGGTCGTTTGGCATGTCCACATGGACTGGATTTTTAATAAAATATGCGATCCAATATTAAAATTTTAATTATAAAAGTCACTTAATAATTTTGGTCAGAATTGCTTCACGAAGGCACTTAAGATGATCATTTTTTCTCTAACTTGGTATTTAAGTAAACTAACGAAAATTTTGGTACTAAAGTGGGCATTGTACACAACTTTTATCACTTCCAGTATTTTTTTCCCCATAAAGTTTGATTATCTAAAATAGAAACAAAGCCCGAGGATCTAGAGGTAGTAGATGGAAGAGATATTTAGAATGGTGGTCGAACTTAGGAACCATGGAGTCTATCACCACAAAGATGTAGGGCATTATTGGAGAGCTTGTTCAAAGTACAAGGGTAAGTGAGTTAAGGTGGAGTTTACCGGCGATAAGAGTGTGGTTACTATAGAATTTAAATGGGACTTGTCGGTGGGGGTGTCAAAAAAACCCATCCAACCCAATCCGAACACGAAATAAGTATGGTACATGTTTCGGATCTTAATATTATTTGGGTAATAATTATAAATATAAATGGAATACATGTTTTGGGTCAAGTTAGGGTTGGAACATTGTTTCAATCCAAACACATTAAAGGTTTCAACCCAAACATACCCTCCCAAGCTATCTCCTCCACAACTTCTTCTACTTGCAACTCATCCAACATGTCTCATTTCACGGGTTCGTTGTCATCGGCCCCCATCAATCTCTCTCCCTCTCCCCCCCTCTCTCTCTCTCCCCATCTTTTATATGATTTGCTTCTTTTTCACGGCCGATGCAGAACATTAGAAGAGGGAGTTTTTTCTGTATGCGGAGATGTTCACGGACGAGTTGGACGGGGTCTTGCGGTGTCATGTAAAAGCATTTCAAATTCCCTCTGTCATATTTTTTATTAAAAAATTATCTGTCTGTGGAGATATTCACGGATAGCTTGGACGAGGCCTCACAATGTCACGTAAGATCATTTCAAATTTTCTTTGTCATATTTTTTGTAAAAAAATTATCTGTCTGCAGAGATGTTCATGGATGGGTTGGACAAGGTTTCGCGGTGTCACGGTTCACGGACGGGTTGGACGAGGTCTCGCGGCGTCATGTAAGAGTATTTCGAATTCCCTCTGTAATATTTTTTAATAAAAAACCCGAAACCCGACCCGAACCGACCCGTTTTTTTTTGGTTTCATGTTTTATGCATTTTGGGTCGGGTCGGTTCGGGTCAAATAACATGACCCTTATTGTTCGGGTCAGGTTGGGTAACATCAAGACCCGACCTTACCCGATCTATTGACACCCCTACTTGTCGGTTTAATCTAGTGTGAGACTAATATGATCAACGGGGGATCAAGGGCATGTGTGAAATCCAACAAACAAATTCAAAACTCCATTTTGCTTTGCAATCGCCATGCGAACCACGCGAGCTTTGTCGCTCTGACCGAAAGGAGCCACACTTTTTTGTGATTACGTGCACTGCATTGCATTCGCGTCTAGTTTTCCATGCTTTTCAGGTACATGTGTAGAGAATCTTAGATCCTTAGAATATCAATATATATCAAGCTTTATCCGGGAACCAAATTTAGATGTGACCTAACTAGATGATATAATTAATGGCGGTGAGTCCTTCCTTCGTTAAAACCTTTAAGAGGAACCGTTTTGCGATTTTCCTAGTATATTTCACGAAATTAGGTGCCCGGAAAGGAAAGACAACCAGTTGACTAGAAATAATATTTGTTTGCCACAACATTTGCGTGTATATTTAAACATGAACTTGGCCACTTGCCTTGCCTTGGGCTTCTATCTTTGTGTCTGCACGTGGGACATTCAGTAATCACCAAGATAATAAGAATAACAAGTAATCAAGAGAGTCACTTCTGTTTTTTTGTCTTCGAGACTTCATGACTTCTTAATTAATATTTTTATATTTTGAGTTAATACTAACAAAAAAATGTGTTCACTGTGACAAAAATATCCCAAACATTTTTTTGTCACTAAAATCTCGAAATTTGCCATTGTAACATAAATGCTCCAAACTTTTTTTTGTTGCATCATAAAAAGTTTTGAACTTATTCCACTGTGGCAAATATGTCTTGAATAGAATAAAAATAGAGGGTATAGATACCGCACGTGTATAAGTTTGGGTTTTTTGGGTGACCCAAGTTATTTATGTCGTTTTTGGTGATACAAAAAAAAAAAGGATATTTGTGTTATAATGGACATAGTTTAAGATTATTTTTTTGGGTGGTATTTGCCCCTTTCTTTTTAATTTGCTCGACTTTGTTCACTTTTTTGGGGCCTTCGTCACTTCAGCACACATTGATAAACAAACTTCCCGCATCTTCACGTTGCATGCATTCCTACTCTTTTCCTCCTCAATTTGTGATATTCAGCTAATTAATGTCGTTTTCTAGCCAAGGTTAGAATGAGTTTGACTTTTGAGTGACCCCTATTTTATATAGGCAAGAGTAACATGGATAATAATTATTATAAAGTGTTGAAAGTGCATAATAGAAGTTTGATACTTTCATATGAGGAGATCGTTAGAGAAAGCTTTAGTTTGAGTCCATCAACATATCCAATTAGACCCGCATTCACTTAAAACTATAAGCTAATGAATTATGAGCCAACAAATATAATATATTAACTGCTCAACATCACCCCAATTCTTCAACATGGAACTTCTCTAACATAACTTACACGTGTAATTCAATAATTTTCCCCTCATGTGTTAGCTTAGTATTAGGTTTGCTCCCCCTCAGGGGTCCACCAATTGACCATAAGCTTTGATACTATTTTGTTGGGAGCACATGATAGAAATCCAATACCTTTATCTAGAGAGATTGGCAAGAGAGAGTTTAAGTTCAAACTTATTAACATATCTAGTTGAGTCCATTTTTATTTTAAAACTTAAGTTAATGAGTTATGGGCTAACTATTAATAATATATCAATTGTTCAATACCATACCAATTCTCTTATATGAGTTTGTCTAATAAAACTCACATGTGCAACTCAACATTAAAGAGAGATATGTCTCTATGTCACTATGGTCTTTTCAAGTAAATGGCGAATTCCTAGTGGATCATTTATGGCATATACACTCAATAATTATCACCACATATCGGGTTTGTAATTTTATGGTGTCCACTGGGAAGTACATTGTCGTGTTTTTTGAACTCAAAACCTTGAGTGAGAAAGGCAGACAAACTTACCCCTTGAACATTGTCCTTTTGCAGATCTTGTGTTTGACATTCTATATGAGCATGTGGTATTAATGTTATAATGCCAATAATGTGATCCTACATTCAAGAGGTGTAGACTCCTAGAGTGTCAAAGGAATCAATTAAGTGCCAAAAGTTCGGAAATGTATACTTAAATACCAAATTAGGGCAAAATGGATTAGTTTAGTGTCAATGGCAAGAAAATGTGACCAAAATGTCGATGTGGCATTTTTTCAATGATGTGAGCTTAAAACGACATTGTTTTAGGTGCTAATGTAGCTAGATCAGTCTAAAACGACGCCATTTTGGCCGAATTCAAAATTATAATATAAATATTAATTAAATAATATTAAAAATGAAATTAATTAATAAAAAAAGGAAACAGTAGCAGCACAAGCAATAGGGGGCTCCCCTGCCTATGGTTGCCATCCCATTGTTTGTGGGGCGGCAATGGACAACGAGGGTTGTTGGTGCCAGGGCGAGGGCCAATAGCCCTCACCAACTGGAGAGGAGAGCTGGCAAGCCTTTGCCAAACAATTGGGTGGGTGGGTGGGGGGGGGACGACAACCCATTGGCAATGGGGTGGTAGCCATAGGTGGGGGAGCCCCTTCTCACTTGTGCTATTGTTCTTCTTCTTTTTTAATTTCGTTTTTAATATTATTTAATTAATATTTATATTAAATTTAAACTTAGGGCCAAAACGGTGCCGTTTTGGGGTGAGGATAAGTTGAGATGGATCTTCGGCGAGCCATGTGGGTGATAGAAATTATTAAAAAATTGTCACATAGGATTTTCAAAAGGGGTCATTGGAATTTGTACTGAAGTTATTCAATTTTTGAAAAAAATGACACTTAAGTATACTTTTTATAACTTTTGATACTTAAATGTTTTTCTATCAACCCATTGGCAATGGGGTGGTAGCCATAGGTGGGGGAGCCCCTTCTCACTTGTGCTATTGTTCTTCTTTTTTTTTTAAATTTCATTTTTAATATTATTTAATTAATATTTATATTAAATTTAAACTTAGGGCCAAAACGGTGCCGTTTGGGGTGAGGATAAGTTGAGATGGATCTTCGGCGAGCCATGTGGGTGATAGAAATTATTAAAAAATTGTCACATAGGATTTTCAAAAGGGGTCATTGGAATTTGTATCGAAGTTATTCAATTTTTGAAAAAAATGACACTTAAGTATACTTTTTATAACTTTTGATACTTAAATGTTTTTCTATCAACCCATTGGCAATGGGGTGGTAGCCATAGGTGGGGGAGCCCCTTCTCACTTGTGCTATTGTTCTTCTTCTTTTTAAATTTCGTTTTTAATATTATTTAATTAATATTTATATTAAATTTAAACTTAGGGCCAAAACGGTGCCGTTTGGGGTGAGGATAAGTTGAGATGGATCTTCGGCGAGCCATGTGGGTGATAGAAATTATTAAAAAATTGTCACATAGGATTTTCAAAAGGGGTCATTGGAATTTGTACTGAAGTTATTCAATTTTTGAAAAAAATGACACTTAAGTATACTTTTTATAACTTTTGATACTTAAATGTTTTTCTATCAACCCATTGGCAATGGGGCGGTAGCCATAGGTGGGGGAGCCCCTTCTCACTTGTGCTATTGTTCTTCTTTTTTTAAATTTCGTTTTTAATATTATTTAATTAATGTTTATATTAAATTTAAACTTAGGGCCAAAACGGTGCCGTTTGGGGTGAGGATAAGTTGAGATGGATCTTCGGCGAGCCATGTGGGTGATAGAAATTATTAAAAAATTTTCACATAGGATTTTCAAAAGGGGTCATTGGAATTTGTACTGAAGTTATTCAATTTTTGAAAAAAAGACGCTTAAGTATACCTTTTATAACTTTTGATACTTAAATGTTTTTCTATCAAATTTTGACACTTGGGTTATTCTTCTGCCCTAAGTTCAATTTATTATTGCCCATATTAGTTAATTTTGTTGATGTTTTATTGTCCGCATTAAGCTACGTGATAACTATGGTGACAGAACAATTTTAAGATAACTATCTAAATGAAAGACGCTATTTGAAAGGTTTTGAGGTCAAAATCAAACCTCTCATAATTGGATAATTGAGAAAACACATTATTAGCATTGAGAAGGCAATTGGTCAGAAACATCCATTCATCAATTGTTCAAATCTTTGTGAATATGAGCTTCAATTAAACTTGTTCAATGGCCGGAGGTTAATACAAAATTTTTCACTTTTCCATTTTCGATCCGGATTATGCATGCATGAGTTTTTTTTACCCAATAATAATTGTGATCTTCAATATTTCGCAAACTTCTAATGGTTAGTATCAGAGCTTGTTTATATTTTTGTCTCAATGATTTTTCGTCGGTTTTTTCAATTGAATTTAAAAATTGGGGCAAATTCTAGCTGAGAGAAATTTTTGATTCCAACCAAATTTGGGTGACCCACCACCCAACTTTGGACCAATGTAGTTGCACCATCATGGGCAAGAAAAGTTCTTAGTTAATTCAGCATTATGACGATCCCCGAGGGTTAATTGAGCGGCGGAAGTCATGACGGTTAGGGTTTGCATTTTGGTGAATTTTGCTTGATTCCAGCCAATTTCTTGGATGTTTTCGCCAATCCTTGAACCTAAGTGGTCGCACTGGTGTGGTCTCCAAAACCCATGGCTTGATTTGGCTTAAAGTGGGCTGTCGAAGGAGACACAGGCAGAGGAAGGCGGGGCGGAGACGAGAAAGGGCGAACGAAGGAGACACGGCTAGAGGAAGGCACGGCAGAGACAAGAAAGGGCGAACGACTATGAGGAGTAAAGTGCGCGTGCTGCTGTTGCTGTGTGTGGAATCCATGCACCCCGCGTGCGTTGGAGGGTCAATCATGTGCGTAGCATGCATCCTTGCCAAGCCTCAGGCGAGTGCTTTGCATGTGCCTACACAAGGGATTGGGCAGACATGACACGCGCCCATGCGCCCCCCCCCCCCAACGTGATTTTACTGATATGCTCTTTGCTCGCATGATCTATTTCTTTGCCCTTATATGCAATTTGGTAAATGTTTGATACATGAAATTAAATGTCTAGTCATTTGTATATAATTTTGTTTAATTAGAGATTAGTCACAATATATCTAATTATCTTAAATTATATATATTGATAGCCTTTGGATCATATATATATATAAGGGACATTGATTAATCAATTGTGTCTATATAATGAATTTCTTCCCACATAAATTTTTAAAATATTGATATGTTTAATTAGGGTGAAATATCATATTATTTTTCCTAATTTACCCAAAAGGATTAGGAAAATAATATAATACAATAGTTTCTTCAAAAGTTAATTATGAATTTATTTAATTACAAAATTAGCCCACATGTAGGTTTTGATGTTATTTGATTCATATCTTGTGACATGTTCTACATTGGCGAAAACATCTTTATGTAAAATTGCCTTAAATTTTGTGAATAAGCATTTTTTTTATTATGCAGCTTCACGACCTGTAAATTTTTTTGATCTTAATGTTCTCGAGTTAATGGTGACAACAAAAGTGCCAGCTACTAGCTTTTCCAATATCTCTTCTGGTTTACTCCTTGGATGGAATTTGATTTCTAATTATGAGTCCTCTCCTTGAGGGCGGAATTGGATTGGATGAAACCCGCTTTTGGTATGCTTTACTGCTCGGATTAGTACTGACCAAATCATTCATGGTGATGTAAAATTCTTGAACTCGGGGATTACACTTTCTCTATCGGCTGTTTATGGGGAGCATACTTTTGTTGCTCGAAGACCCCTTTGGAGTGAACTTATCAGCTTGAGTTCTACTCTAAAGGAAAGTCCTTGGATGGTTGTTGGTGATTTCAATGCTATTATGGATTCTTCGGATTGCTTGGGGAGCTCGGATATTTGGATTCCAGCCTTCGATGAATTCAAGAATTGTCTGGAGCAAGCTGAACTATTCGACCTACGTTATGTGGGTTTTCGGTTTACATGGTCCACCTCCTCTGGCCCTCGCAAGAAACAAAGGAAGATTGACCGAGTCCTGGTCAACAACTATTGGTGCTTCGCTTTCTCTTTCTCTGAAGCATACTTCCTGGCCTCTGGCCTATCTGACCATACTCCGATGACTGTGAGAATTCTTGCACCTGTTTCTAGGCGTAATCCTTTTAAATTCTTTAACTTATGGATGAGTCACCCGGACTTCCTCATGCTAGTTTCTCAATCTTGGGAGGCCCAAGTATCAGGTTCTCCTATGTACAAACTTTATGCTAGACTCAAGTTGCTGAAGGGCTGGCTCAAGTGCCTTAATAGAGATGCCTACTCGGATATTTCTATGAGAGTAGCTACGGCTAAAAGTATCCTTCTGTCTACTCAAGAGGCTCTTCACCTAGACCCTCAAAGTAGCTCTCGGCGGGCCGAGGAACATGCCCAACTCAAGGAATATTATGAGCTCCGCTCTCTTGAGGAATCATTTTTTAGGCAAAAGTCTAGAATTCGCTGGCTTAAGGAAGGGGACCATAATACCAAGTTCTTCCATCACTCAGTTAACCACCGACACCTCCGTAATTGTATCATTTCTGTCGTGGACAGCTCAGGACAAATGATATCAGAAATGAAGGAAGTTCAGAGGGTTTTTGTCTCTTACTTTTAGGACCTCCTTGCTCCAGCTGCTATGACTATGAGGCCTTCTATACAGGAACTCACTGATGTCATTCAGTCCCCTCTCAAGGAAGACTAGATTAACTTTCTATCCCAACCGTTTCTCCATTCGGAAATTCGAGATGCTATGTTCTCTTTGGCTGGAAATAAAGCCCCTGGACCTGATGGCTATAATGCTGATTTCTTCAAAAGAATTGGGACAAGGTTGGCTTTTCGATTCGAGGCGGTTATGGATTTCCTTGTATCTGGTTGTATGCTTAAGGAAGTCAACAATACTATCATTGCCTTGGTGCCAAAAATCCCCAATGCGACATCGGTTTCCGATTTTCGCCCTATTGCCTGTTATAACACAATATACAAGTGTATCTCTAAGATACTCTCCTCTAGAATTGCTGTGGTACTCCCTTACCTAATCAGTCCGGCTCAAACTGCATTTGTTAAAGGAAGGAGAATAAGTGACAATATCCTTCTGGCCCAAAAACTCTTCAGCGGGTTTCATAATAAGCCTTATATACCGAAGTGTGCCATCAAGGTGGATTTTAGAAAAGCTTATGATACCCTTGATTGGAACTTCCTTGAGAAGACCCTCCAAGCATTTGGATTTCCCTCTCATCTCACTAAGCTCATTATGGTATGCGTTAGGACCCCGAAATTTTCTATCTCCATAAATGGCGAAGAAACCATGATTTCCCTCTCACCACTGGCGGTGTAAGGCTACACGTCTATCCCACATTTTCTTTGCGGATGATGTATTTCTCTTTAGTGAAGCGAAACTTGCTTCTATTTCTTGCCTCCAAAACGGGCTTACCTTATTTTCTAATTGGAGTGGATTGGTCCCTAACCCCAGGAAAAGTGAAGTCTTCATCTCAGGAGGCTCGGAGAACACAAATGAGCAGATTATACAAGCTCTTGGATTCAACCGTGGTTCCCTTCCTGTGCGATATTTGGGTGTACCCATCATTTCATCAAGACTGAGCAAAGTGGACTGCAATGCCCTAGTTTGCCGGCTCACTACTAGAGTCCAATCTTGGACCCACCACTTTCTTTCTTTTGCAGGCCGTCTTCAACTTATTAAGTCGGTGCTACATGCCATCCAAGCTTATTGGGCCTCCATTTTTTGGCTCCCATCGGCGGTAGTGGACAAGATAGAACAAATATGTAGGCAATTCCTCTGGAAGGGCCCAACTATGGGGCCAGGAGGTGCAAAGGTATCTTGAGATGATGTTTGCCTTCCCCATCAGGAAGGGGGCCTTGGAATAAGAAGGATAAGGGATAGCAACAAAGCAGCCATGGCAAAACACATTTGGCTGCTATTCACCGATAAAGAGTTGCTATGGTGCAAATGGATTCATGCTACTTATCTCAAAAGGAAGAATTTTTGGGATACTTCAACTCCTATCCATTGCTCTTGGGCATGGTGAAAGATCCTTACTTTAAGGGAGGAATTCCTACCCCATTTCAGGTGGAAAATAGGAGATGGTGAATTGACATCGCTTTGGTTTGACCCATGGCTTGCCTTTGGTCCTCTAAACTCAGTATTCTCTAACAGTTACATCTATCAATCGGACCTTCCTAGACAAGCGAGAGTGAATGACCTATTTTCTCTGGAAGGGACCCAGTTACTCCAAGAGCTGGTATTGTGGCAAATACCGATTCCCCATCTCTCAACCGGTCAAGACACCTTCACATGGGTGGAGGGCTCCTCCGAAAAATTTTCAATAGCTTCGGCTTGGGCTACTATACGGCGCAAATCCAACCCGGTTCATTGGTCTTCTTTTGTCTGGGACAAGATGCTGACCCCTAGACATCAATTTTTTCTCTGGCTGATTACAAAAAATCGCCTCCCCACTCAGGCATATCTCATGTCTTATGGCAGAATCCCTAATTCGGTTTGCGCTCTATGCAACTCTATGCCGGATTAAGTCAATCACCTGTTTTTTGCGTGCGGCATCTTTAATACCCTATCTAACTACTGGGCTGCTAAATGTAATCTCCCTCGGAGCAACTCCTCTTGGTCAGATAATTTACTTTGGGCCATCAAGTTTTTGTCTGGGAAAGGTTTTTACAGGGAGATAGCACTTTTCTCCTTTGGTTCTCTCTGCAATATTATCTGGAAAACCAGAAATGACATCATCTTCAGTGGCCATAACCTTTGTATTTCCTCTATGAAGCAGGTCCTTCATAAGGCAGTTAAGGATAAAGCCCTAACCTTCAAATCGGTTGAAGACAACCCTAGAAACAGAAGGATGCAACGCAGTTGGGGGATAGACCCTCAGATTTTTGGAGCGGAGCCACCTATAACTTAGTATAGGATGGCTTAGGTCCTCTTAGTTCTCTGGGCATCTAGCCTTTTGTATATTTTGGGACCGCAGTACCCATCTACTCCAAGGACACTTCGTCCGGATGAGTATCTGTTGGTACCGTGTATTCCCCCTTCTGTTGTATAGTTCTATGGTTGTTCTATAAAATCTTACCTTACCAAAAAAAAAAAAAAGTTAATGGTGACAACTATAAAATTTTGGAAGGAATTAATCCTTCTTCAATTGGGGTGCATCGATCTCGATTATGCTATGTAGAAAGATAAACTACTTACTCCTACCGATACTAACACTTTAGCTAAAGTTGCTTTTGAGAGCCTATGGATATACAATTTGAAACATTAGAAAAGGCTCATGCCATGACCTTAAATATGAAGTTTTTATCATGGAAGCTCATTAGTGTTAGAAGTGTGTAAGCACATCATGAAGATGAGTGGCAATATGGCTTTGTTGAGAGCCTTGAGATTAATATATCTCAATCTTTTTTTTGTGTGTACTACGTTCTGAACACTCTCCTATAATAATCTGCACCTTTTTAAGATCTCTTATGACACACATAAGAATAAATGATCAATTAATAAACTCATGATTGTGTGTGTTCAAAGGGAATAAAGGCTGCTCATGGAAGAAGGTGCTCATTTGGCAACACAAGTATAGGGGCCATAGAAAGTAGAAGGGAAATGGTAAAATACCTTTTGAAGCTGACATTAAGAAGAAATCTAAATACTTCTTTTGTAAAGGAAAGGGTATATAAAGAAGGACTGTGTCAAATTTTGGGTTTGGTTTAAGAAAAAAAGTAATCCAATCTCATGTGTTTGTTATGAATTTAATATGGTTGATATAAGTTATAGCACTTGGTGGATTGATTTTGGATTTACAATCTATATCTTGAATTCCTTGCAATATTTTCAAAACCATTGAAACCAATGGAAAATAAACAATGCATCTATCCAGAAAACAAGAAGACTTTTATGATGCGATGCATATTCATATTAATGCTGGTAAAAAAATTATATGTTGCGAATATTCCTTTGTGTTGTGGTGCTGGAAATTAGGACATATCTCCATAGATAGAGTTAAGCGGTGATTAGTAAATGATAAAATACTTAGTACTTTGGATTTTACTAATTGTGACATTTGTGTGGACTACATAAAGAGAATGTAGACCAACAATATAAAGAAATATGCCAAAAGGAGTACAAAAATATTAAAAATCATACATATAGATATATGTAGTCCAAATATGACTCGTATAGTCAGAAGTACTTCATCTCTTTTATAGATGATTACTCACATTTCATGTATCTTTACTTGTTTCATAATAAGCATAAAGCATTATATGCCTTTAAGGTTTTTAAAACCAAAATAGAGAAATGATGAATTAAAAGAGTTCCACATTATAAATTTTGTAAATTAAGACTGTTGAATTAGATAGAGGAGGTAAATACTATTGTAGATATACTGAAGATGGATAATCACCTGGTCCATTTGTGAAGTTTCTTGAATAGCATGGGATAGTAGTTCAATACACCATGTTTGGCTCTCAAGACTAAAATGGTGTAACAGAAAGAAGAAACCAAAGTTTACTGGACATGGTATGAAGTATGTCTAGTAACTCCAAACTTTCAAAGTCTTTGTGGATTGAAGCTCTTAAGATGATAGTATACATATTGAACCGAGTTCTAACTAGGGTTGTCCCAAAGATGCCCTTTGAGTTATTTAAGGGTTGGAAACCAAGTTGGTGACATATACGTGTTTGGGGATGCCCTTTTGAAGGAAAAATCCACAATCTACGAGATAAGAAGTTAGAGCCAAGAATTATAAGTGAGTATTTTATTGGACATGCCAAAAATTTTGAGGGTTACAACTTTTACTATCCATTTCAGACCACTAGCATTGTAGAATCAAGAAATGCTAAGTTTCTTGAAAATGACTTGATTAATGGGAGCGATCATTGTAGGGACCTTGTTCTTGAGAAACATTATCCAATATTCAACTTTCCATCTCTAATATTAGATTGATTGTTGCTCATAACACCCCTCTAGTCTAGCTGATTGTTGAACAACTAATCATTGAAGTTTCAAAACATTTGATATTAATACTTAGTTGTTCAACAATTACTAGAAATTGTTGAACAACTAGTTAAAAAACATGTTCCTCAAGAATGTTGATGCAACATTAAAAAGGTCTACTAGAATGAAGAAATCACTAGTTCTTAGTGATGATATTACGTATTTACTAGAGTTTAATTATAATGTAGGAGCTGAAATGATCCTCAAACATTTTTACATGTCATTAGATTAATCCAATTTATGGTATAATGCCATAAAAGAATAGATGAGTACCATAGCATCTAATGAAGTCTGCATTTGATTGAGTTGCCTTATGGTGTGAAGGCCATTGATTATAAATGGATCTTCAAAACTAAGTACTTATTAGGCAATATTGAGAGATATAAAGCTAGATTCGTTATCAAATGACTCATATAAAAGGAGGGAATTAATTACATGGTGTTACTTTCTTTTATATCTAAGAAAATTCTCTTTGTATCATTTTGGCATTAATTGCCCATTTTGACTTAGAATTGCATCAAATAGAAGGGAGGTTCACCTGAAACAATTGATATTGCTAGTATTAACACCTAGAGAGGGGTGAATAGGTGTAGAGAAATTTTACGCGCAAGTAATATAACACTTTTTGCAATCTACAAAAAGAAATTAAATAGAGAGAGAGTAGAGAAGATTGCAAACACTGTTTATAGTGGTTCAGCTTTTGACAAACCTACGTCCACTTTCTGGGCGATCAACCAATAGGCTGGATTTCACTATGTGATCAAAGGTGATTACACGCTCTTGAGTGTTGCACTTGGTGATAATATGTCTCATAAAGTCACTCTTCTTGGTAATGCACTAAGATCACTCAATTTTGCACTTTTTTAGACAACTAATGAAGAACATAATCAAGCTTTGGAATATTTTTATCCTCTCTATTTTACTTGGTCTCATCCTTTTCTTATATACTCTCCAAGCCATACTCAATTGTTGGTTCTTTCCTTGAGAGATTAGTCTTTCCTTTCCTTACTTGGACAAACTTCATAAGGAAAGTCTTTTTGACCGTTTGACAATAGATCGGATCCCCTTGGATTCTATTTGCCCATACAATCAGAATCCAGGCTTCCATAAGTGTTCCATTTTTTTTTGGAAGTTGTTTGTTGATTGATCTTGTCAATCAGCTCGATACACAGAATCAATGTAAATATTGTAAGTGAAATACATGACCGTTGGTGATCTAGTCCTATAAATTGATTCTGGGTCTGTAGACCAAGATTCTAAGTCTACTTGAGTTCTCCGTCTAGAACTCATAGACTTAGAGTCTGCATCTCTTAGTATCCTCTATCTGGTATGGACAGACTTAGAAACTGTGTCTCTTCGCGTCCTCCGTCTGGTATGGATAAACTCAGAGACATCTTCTACTCTTCTTCTGCTATAAGTAGATTATGAAGAGTACACCACCCTGTGACTCTTTTTCCTTAAGAAATGTATGCTTTCTTGAATGAATAAAATGATTTGTTAACATCAAAACTAAGAGTTTTCTCAATAATCTCCCCCTTTTTTATGGTGACAAAACCTTTTATGCAGATGGTTTGTTGTTCCTACAAAACATGGTTAGGCAAAGTATTCTTCGTATAACATAGTAATATATGACTAGTATTATGATGCTCAGATCACAACATATCCATGTTCAAATAATAAGAGTATCAAATGATGATCCATGCACACAATACCTGCACCCATGTTAAAAAATTTAACAACAAAACCAACCAACATTTATCAGCTCAAAGTTCCTGCAAAAAATCTCCCCCTTTTTGTCACAGTCAAAAATTCCAATTATCCTTAAAAGATTAAGCATAGTCGGACAGATAAAACAAAAGACTAACAGTCAAAGAAGTTCAACATATGAGACCATGAGACTGTGGGTTCAGGAAGATGGCCTTTTAGGTGTTTGGACTAAGGTGAAATCCTCCATATCTGTTGCAGACTCTTCAATCCTAGTTAGACATTGATGAATAGAGTCCTCCATCCGTGTAAATTGTTGTTGGGTTGTCTTCTCGAGAGTCTCAAACTTGTTATTAAAAGAGGTTTCCATATCAACTTGCTGATCTCTGATTTGCATAAGAAGATCCAATATCTTCTGAGAGTTAGAACGATCAGGTTGAGCTTCAGGAGTTAGTGTTTCAACTCTATGAGATGGATGCTCTCCTTGAATTGATGCATCAGTTTGATCATGTTGCCCTTATGAAAGTCTGTCCTTTTCCCTGGTTTCATTTTCAACCTTAGGAATATGACCCTAATCTATTCCCTGTCCTTCTCTCTCTCTTCCTTCTTCTTCTTCCATCTTCGTCAGACTCATCTTCTTCCTCTGGTTCAGACATCTCCACATTTTCAACAGGTTGAGGTTCTGTAGTAGGAAGGTTCTCTTCTGTTGTGATTGGTGCAGGTAGTTCTTCTTCTGTTTCTCTCATGTTGCAAGCAATATGACTCATTTTTACTAAAATTTCAAAAATGGTCTCCTCCTCATCATCTTCATCATGTAACAATAGTTGTCTCATTCTTTTAGAACTCGGTCCTGTAGAACTCACTTCCTTTCCTTTTCTCTTGGCAGTGGTTAATGCCTTAGCCAGTTCCTTCTCCTTTTTTCACCAAAACATCCCGCAGCCTCATTTTTGTGATCATCCTAAGTCCAATAGCCATTGTTTGAAGCACTTTAGTGCAGAGTCTTGTGGGCGAATTGATTTGGAAATGTTCGAAGATTCTAATTACCAAAGCTCCATAGGGCAATTATCCTTTATCCTTCGAAACTGTTCTATACATGTGGAGAAGAAAAGTATGAGGAAGTGAGAACATAACTCCCTGTTCAATTGCCCACATCAACTTTTTTTCAAACCTGACAACATTAGTCTTTGATGATGCCTTAGAACGAATGTAGTTTATGATGATCTTATGCAGAATTATCCTTGCTGAATTCATAAAGGGGTAAGTGATGTTTGTCCTAAAAGAGTTTGTAAGATGTTTGCAAATCGTCTCATAGGGAACTTCAATGGGTTTAAAAACACCCCTCTCAACTTTCATGATGTTAGCCAAGGTGTTTGCATCAAGTTCATAAAACATGTCATTCACACTAAATTGCAATTTGTTTGGAGTTAAGAATGACAAATTTGAGTAGAAGTAGGCTGTCAGTTCTGGATAAACAGTAGCAGAATCAGTACAGAAGCGATCCATCTGCAAACTTTCAAAATAGCCTTTGAGATTCACATCAGTGGCATCTAGAAAGTCAAAATCCACAATCTTGTTGTGCATTATTCCTCAATCAAGTAGAGCGTTATAACACACCTTGTGTTCTCTAGAATGGAACAATTTTCTGTTGTATTCCGTGTGACTACAACAACCCCCATTCTAACTTCAAAGTTCCTAAACAGTCGTTCATCATCATCTTTTCCTCCCCAGAAACTGTTCGCACTCCTGCTGACTTCATTTGCCTGTTCTTTTTGTGCAAATGGACTCTCTGCAAGTTGGACAGCCTGAACTAGTCGCAACTCATTTGCGTACCCTTTTTGTCTCAAATATTCAAGTTTGATACTATCCATAGCATTTCTTCTTACTAACAGTTCATACATTTTCATGACTTTGTGAGGATCATCAGGTTTAAGCAAAGTTAACCTAGATGTACCTTTTCTTGAGATATTCCTCTGCATAGATTCAGTTTGAGAATCCCTTGGAGATTCCACTGTTTCATTTGCATTCCTTTGAACCAATGTGGCTGGAGAATGCCTTGGGGATTCTTCAGAAGTCTGTGTTAGGTCGAAATGGGTTTCTCCTCCTTCAATAGTTCTTGGTCCTATGCTAGCAATCCAGTTTGATCGTCTTCGAGGGGATGGAGACACGGACCTTGACTTGGACATGGAGGATCTCGAGGCCATGTTGGAGAAGATTTGGGTTGGATTAGAGAAAAAAGATGGGATCTTTAGGGTTTCAGAGACGATTTCTAAAGGGGTTCGAGAACTTGATGGAAATGGACTCGATTCTTTTTTGTTTTGGGGTTTATAAGCCCTTCTAAAGAGAGGCAAATGAACATACGCGATTTTTTTTAAAATAACTGAAAATGGCAGTTATTTAAGAATTTGAAACTTGACAAAGATAGATGCAAAAAATATGGGCATGCACCAGAAATTACACAAATCAACTATTAACTTACCAAGTTCAATCATATAAGGGCATGACTTACGCACCAGAATTTAAATTTCCAAAATTACCATCAAGTCCTTTTGAGTGCATTCTAGAAGATTAGTCCATCCAGAAGATTGCTTCTGTAAGTTGAATGTTTCTCCTAGAAGATGGCTTGTCTTCACAGACTTTATGCAAAAGGGTTAATAATATTTAGTCTACTGCAAATAGAATCAAATGTACCTTTGTCTACTGGCTTTGTGAAAATATTTGCCAATTGATTCTTTAAATCAATAAATTGCACAAATATATCACCATTTTGCACATGATCTCTAATAAAATGATGCTTGATTTCAATATGCTTTTCCCTTGAATGCAAGATAGGATTCTTAGTGAGATTTATAGCACTTGTATTGTCACATTCTATCTCAGTGCAAGTCTCTTCCTTTCCATAGTCCTTCAGCTGCTGTCTCATCCATAGAATCTGTAATCAACAGCTTCCAAGAGCAACGTATTCTGCTTCTGCGATAGATAAAGCCACAGTGTTATGCTTTTTAGAGAACCATGAAACTAGCATATGTTCTAGTAGTTGACATGTTCCAAATGTGCTCTTCCTGTCTACTTTACATTATGCTAGGTTAGTATTCGAGTATCCAAGAAAAGTAAAGTATGTTTCTTTGGGATACCATAAACTTAACTATGGATAAGTAGCAATGTGCTTTATTATGCGCTTTACTGTAGAGAGATGTAATTCTCTAGGGTCCACTTGAAATCGAGCACATAAGCACACACTGTATAGAATATCCGGTCTAGATGTAGTAAGATAAAGAAGAGAACCAATCATGCTTCTATAGGTCTTCTAGTCAACTTTCTTCCCTGTTTTATCCTGGTCTAGTTTGATGGAGGTTGACATTGGAGTTTCAGTCTTTTTGCAATTCTCCATTCCAAACTTCTTGATCAAGTCTCTGGCATATTTTTCTTGATAGATGAAAGTGCCATGTTTGGATTGTTTGACCTGAAGTCCTAAAAAGAATGTAAGTTCTCCTATCATGCTCATCTCAAATTCCTCCTGCATAGACTTAGAAAAATTCTTGCATAAGCGTTCATTAGAGGAGCCAAAGATAATATCATCTACATATATTTGGACAAGTAAAATATCTTTACCTTCCTTCTTAATGAAAAGAGTTGTGTCTACCATACATTTCTTGAAATCATTATCTAACAGAAACTTGCTTAGTCGTTCATACCAGGCTCGAGGTGCTTGTTTCAAACCATATAGTGCCTTTTTCAGTTTGTATATGTGATCTGGTTTTCTTGGTTCCTCAAAATCGAGAGGCTATTCTACATAGGCTTCTTCTTTAATAAATTCATTTAGGAGGGCACTCTTCATATCCATCTGGAATAGTTTGAAGTTTTGATAACAAGCATAAGCAAGCAACAGTCTAATTGCTTCCAATCTTGCTACGAGTGCATAGGTTTCATCATAGTCTATTCCTTCTGATTGTGAATAACCTTTGGCCACAAGTCTTTCCTTGTTCATCCACTTTGTTTCTGAAAACCCATTTAGTGCCTATGATGGTTCTTCCTTTGGGTTTAGGAACTAATTCCCACACATCATTCCTTTTGAATTGTTGGAGTTCTTCTTGCATTGCTTCTATCCAGCTTTCATTATCAAGGGCTTCGTCTACTCCTTTGGGTTCAATCTCAGAAATGAGTGCCACAACGCTTGTATCCTTTTTGTTCCTTGATCTGGTTCGAATTCCTTCAATGATATTTCCAATAATCAGCTCTTGAGGATGACTGGATTTATGCTTCTAGTTTCCATTGTGCACTTCGCTATCATCAGGATCTTTTGGTGATTGAGTGGTGTCAGATTGAATGGTTATTTGTTCTGGAGTTTCCTCTATGACTGTTTTCTGAGAAGAGTCAGCTTCTTTGTTAAGAATTGATTTCTCAGGAGCAACAGTTAGTTTCGAATCTTCGATTTCAATTCTACTCTGGTTAGAAACATCTTGCTCTAGAAACTTCACATTCATGGATTCTTCCACAGTTTGAGTGTTTTTGTTAAACACTCTGTAGGCTTTTCTTGTGGTTGAATATCCTAGAAATATACCTTCATCTGACATTTCCTCAAACTTGCTTGGATAATTGTTAGCATTCTTAAGAATAAAATATTGATAGCCAAAGACATGAAAATAGGAAACAATTGGTTTTATTCCTTTGAAAATTTCATAGGGAGTTTTCTCAAGAATTGTTCTCAAAAAAACTCTGTTAATGATATGGCATGAAGTAGAAACCGCTTCTGCCTAGAAACGAGTTGCTACCTTGCTTTCAATAAGCAGAGTTCTGGCAATTTCTTGCAAAGATTTATTCTTCCTTTCTATGACTCCATTTTGTTTTGGAGTGTAGGGAGAAGAGAACGTATGCTAAAGACCATTTTTATCACAAAAATCTACAAAGTTCTGATTTTCAAATTCTCCACCATGATCCATTTTGATGCTAGAAATAGAGTAGCATTTCTCATTTTGAGCTCTTTTTGCAAATATTGAGAAATAAGAGAAAATTTCTCCTTTATTTGCAAGAAAGAATACCCATGTAAAACGAGAATAATCATCTACGATTAAAAAAAAATATTTCTTACCTCCAATACTTTGAGTTCTAGTTGGTCTAAAGAGATCCATATGATGAAACTGCAATACATGATTAGTAAAAACTTGTTTCACAGACTTGAAAGAGCTTCTTACTTGTTTTCCCAAAGTGCATGTGGAGCAAAGTTCTGTCTTCTTATATCTTAGTGAAGGTAGTCCACGAACAAACTTTTTGCTGAGCAATTTTGAGATCTGTTTTATATTGACATGTCCAAGTTTGCGATGCCAGAGGTTTGGTTCATCTTGAACTAAAATAAGACATTTGGTAGTGTCTTCATTTATATCCAAGAGATAAATGTTCCCATGCCTTCATCCAATGAATGATTGAGAAGAGTCGTGACTGATTCCAAAACATAGATTCTCTTTGAAATCAATTCTAAAACCAACATCACATAACTGGCTAATGCTTAGAAGATTGTAGTTTAATCCCTTAACCAGAGAAACATTGTTGATAATTAGACTCCTAATCTTGACAGTTCCTAGTCCAACAATGTTCCCCTTAGTGTTTCCTCCAAAAGAAACGGTTCCTCCTATAATTCTTTCTAAGCCAATGAACATTCTTGAATCTCCAATCATGTGTCTCAAACATTCACTGTCCAAGTACCATTTCTTCTTGCTTTTGAAACTTACCTGCAATCAATATGCATACTCATTTTTTCTTTGGTACCTAGACTTTCTTGGGTCCATTAAGGTTAGTAGTGTATGTGTCTATCCATTTATTATGAACAGGTCTCCAGACTTTAGGACATTTGTTTTCAAAATGTTCTCTTTCTCCACAATTAGAACATTTGAGATTGTCTCAACCAACCGGTCTTACAAAATTCTTTTTGAAATGATTTTTGTAAGCTTGTCGAGGTCTCTATCTAATTCTCTCCTTGACTTTGGGAAAATCGATCAAAGAATCACTTTCCTTATAAAACCCGAGTCCTGACTTATCGTAGTAAGGAATCTGAATGGAAAGTATATGCTATAGGGTTTTCGATGTTTTAGAGAATTTTGTATTAATATTTAAAAATTCCTTTTTGAAAGATTCATTTTCCTTTTGTAAGGAATCTCGATTTTCCTTTGTTTCCAAAAGTTCCTTTTTGAGATAGTCATTCTCATTTAATAAAAACTCTTGATTTTCTTTTGTTTCCAAAAATTCCTTTTTGAGATCATCAAATTTTCCTTTCAAAGAAAAGTTCTATTGGCTTAACTTGTAATTTTCCTTTTTTAATCCGAAGGTCCTCTTCAAAGTGGATTTTAGATTAGAACACAGCTCATTTATATAATCTGAAACTTTGATAGGAATATCAGAATGTCTAACCTCAATTTCTTTGTCTGAGTCTGCTCTAGAGTCTGAGTCTGAGTGTGCCATAAGACAAATATTGCCATATTCATCTTCACTGTCTTCAACCTCAGTGTCGCTCCATGTTTCAGCTTTCAGGGCCTTCTTGTACTTTTCATACTTTCCTTTGTTCTTTTTGAGCTTGGGATAGTTTTGTTTTATGTGACCATTCTTTTTGCATTCAAAACATACATCTTTGACGTATTCTTCCTCGTCTTCTGTCCTTCGTTGTCTAGACTGTTTGGTTTGCTTTTTGCTGTTGAGCTTCCTGTCTTTCTTATTTAACTTTTTTATTTTTTTGATTAGCAGTGCAAGTTCTTTGTCGTCCAGCTCATCCTCAGAATTTGTATCATCAGAATCAACATTAGACTTGAGAGCAATAGATTTCTTACCTCTAGATTCGACTTCCTTGTTCATATGTTCTGCTTCATAGGATTGCAAGGTACCAACAAGATCATCAACTGTCAGAGGTGAGATTCGCAGAGTTTCTCGTATAGAAGTCTTCACATTGTTCTAATCTTTTGATAGACCTCTTAAAAGCTTGTTGACTTTCATTGGTCGTGGGATAGACTGTCCTTGATATGCAAGTCCATTTACGATTTCTGTAAATCGATTGAACATATCTCCTATGGACTCCACTTGTTTCATCCTGAAGGATTTATATTGACCAAGTAAAATATTTACTTTGGTCTCTTTCACACGATCAGTCCCTTCGTAGATAACGTGTAGCCTATCCCATACTTCCTTTGTTGTTTCATAAGAAGAAATTTGATTATATTTATTAGGGGATAAAGCACAATAAAGAGAGTAGATAACCTTAGCATCTAAAGCTTGTCTCTTTGTTAGTTCTTCTTGTGAAATGGTAGTTGATGTTTCTGTTGCTTTCCCATCATCTTTCTTTGAGGTTTTTCCAGCTTCAGTATTAGGATCAACTCCTTTCTCGGTTACGTCCCATTCCAGTGGATCATTCGATTTGAGAAAAACCTTCATTTTGTTCTTCCATATATTGTACTCTTTTCCATCAAAGTATGGTGGTCGAGTATTGCTCTGCCCCTCAATTAAACCTAGTGCAAGAATGCTAGCCATCGAGAATCTTTAACTCTGAAGTAATAAACACTTCAAAACACTGAGCACAGGGCTTTGATACCAATTGATATTACTAGTATTAATACCTAGATGGGGGGTGAATATGTGTAGAGGAATTTTATGCACAAGTAATATAACACTTTTTACAATCTACAAACAGAAATTAAATAAAGATAGTAGAGAATATTGCAAATACTGTTTATAGTGGTTCGGCTTTTGACAAGCCTACATCCACTCTTTAGACGATCAGCCAATAGACTAGATTTCACTATGTGATCAAAGGTGATTACATACTCTTGAGTATTAGCACTTAGTGATGATATGTCTCACAAAGTCACTCTTCTTGGTAATGCACTGGAATCACTCAATTTCGCACTTTTTCAAACAACTAATGAAGAATAGAATCGAGATTTGGAATATTTTTATCCTCTCTATTTTACTTGGTCTCATCCTCTCCTTATATACTCTCCAAGCCATACTCGATCGTTGGCTCTTTCCTTGAGAGATTAGTCTTTCCTTTCCATACTTGGACAGACTTCATAAGGAAAGTCTTTTTGACCGTTTGAAGATAGATCGGATCCCCTTGGATTCTATTCACCCATACAATCAGAATCCAAGTTTCCATAAGTGTTCTATTCTTCTTTGGAAGTTGTCTGTTGATTGATCCTGTTAATCAGTTCGATACATAGAATCAATGTAAATATTGTAAGTGAAATACATGACCGTTGGTGATTGGTCCTATAGATTGATTCGGAGTCTATCAAACCAAGATTCTGAGTTTGCTTGAGTTCTCCGTCTAGAACTCATAGACTTAGAGTCTGCGTCTCTTAGTATCCTTCGTTTGGTACGGACAAACTTAGAAACTGTCTCTTTATGTCCTTCATATGATACGGACAGACTCAGAGACATCTTCTGCTCTCCTTTTGCTATAAGTAGATTCAGAAGAGTACACCACCCTGTGACTCTTCTTCCTTAAGAAATGTATGATTTTTTGAATGCATAAAATAATTTGTTAACATCAAAACTAGGAGTTTTCTCAATAACAACTAGAAGGATTCTTCTCTAATAATGGTGAGCATTTGGTGTACAAAATTAAAAAATTTATTTATGGATTGAAATAAGCATCCAACCGATGGTACTTAAAGTTTTTGATTTCATCTTTTCATTTGATTTTGTGGACAATGTCATGGATCAATTTAAGTACTAGAAGGTTAATAGAGCAAAACTTGTTTTCTTGTCCTACATGTGGATGACATGTTACTTGCAACCAATGATAAGGGGTTGCTATATAAAGTGAAACAATTTCTCCCCAAGAGATTTGATATAAGCATTTGCATGAGAGATCTTATGTCATTGGTGTTAAAATCAATAGGGACAGATCTTAGGGCATATTAAAATTATCTCTAGAAACCTTTATCAATAAAGTCTTAGAGAGATTTCGGATGAAAATTGTTCACTAGATATAGCACCTATTGTGAAGGGCGACAGTTTTTATTTAAACTAGTGCCCAAAGGGCAATCAAGAAAAGAAACAAATGAAAATCATTCTATATGCTTTTGCTGTCAAAAGTTTGATGTATGTTTAAGTTTGCACTAGACCTAACATTACCTTTGCTATGGGAATGTTGGGAAGATATCAAAGTAATCTAGATATGGATCACTGGAGAACTACAAGAAGATGATGGAATATCTTTAATGTACAAAAGGTTATATGCTTATGTATAAATGAACTAACAATGCGGAGGCAATTGGTTGGATTCAAAGTTTACTAGTTGTGTTGATTCTAGAAAATCAACATCTAAATACATTTTTATGTTTGTTGGCAGAGCCATGTCTTGGAGAAGTACAAAGCAGATTTTGATTGTTACTTCCACTATAGAGGATGAGTTTGTTTCTTTTGTTGAGGTCACCTCGCATGGTGTATGATTGAATAGTTTCATATTAGGGCTTAGAGTTGTTGATTCCATTTGCAAAGACATTAAGGATGTTTTATCACAATTCTGAAGTAGTTTTCATGACTAAAAACAATAATATTAATAGTCAAAACAAGCACATCAACATCAAGTATTTAGCCATAAGAGGATGTGCCAAAGAGAATGGTCATAGAATACGTTAGAACTAAATTAATGTTAGCTGATCGTTTAACTAAAGACATACTACTAATGAGATATGAACATCATGTGGTGAAGATGGCAATTGGTCTCGTCATGTAAAATTTCTTGATGTGAATGAATTTTTAGAAACTATTATTCATTTGTGATATTTTTCTCAATTTTGGTGTGCACATTCATTTGTTCAAAGACTAACAATCATTTTTTATTTAGAATAATATAAGGTTTATTCATTAATTTATGTCATCACATATGGGCTAATAAAACACATTGTGATACGTGGAAGATAATATTTGTTCTAAAAGGATTTATCACCATAAATGTTTTCAACAAAAAGTTTTTGTGGATTTGGTTCAATATTTCATTAGATGAAATGTCATGATCAAGTGGGAGAATTTTATAATACCATTTATGTGATTATACATTCTATTTATTATTGTTCACATTAATTAATTTCATTGATGTATTATTGTCCACATTAAGCTTTGCAATAACTAAGAGATTGCCCAATTTTAAGATAATCATCTTTGATGGAATATGTTATCTAAAAGGTTTTTGAATAGGAATATACATAGGTCTAAGCCAAACCCTCTCATAATTAGATAATCGAGATAATACACCATCAACGTTGAGAGGGCAATTGACTAGAAACGTCAATCCAATTGGCTAGAAACATCCATTCACCAATCATTCAAGGTTTTGTGAATCTGAACTTCAATCATACTTCATCAATTGCTAGATGTTAGTACAGAATTTTTTACGTTTCTACGTTCAATATTAATTATGCATAAATTTTGTTTATCCATGAATTATTGGATCTTTAGCCTTCCGCAAATTTCTAACAATTAAATGATGTTGCTTAGAAGCATTATACGTGGTCCGGGGACAGAACTCATCACTATCTGCTCAAATATGAAGTTGACTTGGTGCATTCGGACAAAGACTGCTTGAGAGAAAGCCACTGTTTGCACAATTGCACTCGTTTCTTCTATTCCCCTTGTCCATGCGTGATGCATCAACGCGCATTGGTTGGCTCTATTTGGTGACGGACGAAACTATATTACGACGTTAAACCTCACAAATCCATCATCTTATCTAAATTATCTTCAGAGTGGACTCAAGCGGCAAAGATTTAACTTGAAGTTACATTATCACTTATTTCTGGGGGACCATTGCCAAAAAAGTCATAAACCTATTACAATTGTGCCAAGTCAATTCTAAACCATTTTTTTTTATCAATTCAGTCATAAACCTTTTGTGATTGCGCCAATTTAGTCCATTTGGCCAAATTTAGCCGCCCGGAGCTGATGTGGACTTCGACCGGTGTTGGCAATAATATTTTAATAATAATTTTATTATTTTTCAAATTTTGTTATTATGTTTTTCCTTTTCTTTTTTTTCTCCTCCTCCCTTGCCCCTCCCTCCCCCTGCCAACGACAGTGGCCGCCTAGCTCCGACGAGGCTGCTGGCCACTACACGAGGGCTGTGAAGCCCTCGCTGGCGACCTCGCCTGCACACGGAGGTCATGGCGAGGCCATCGGCAAGGGTCGTTGGCTACGACGAGGCTGGCCTTGCCCAGATCTCGGGCGAAGCCACCTTGCCTAGGTCCGGGCGAGGCCTCCGATGAGGGTTGTTGGGGCCGTGACCCTCGTCGGCGGCCTTGCCGTAGCCCCTGTGTCTAGGCGAGGTCATCGACGAGGGCTTTGCAACCCTCGCACGGTGGCCGGCAATCTCGTCGAAACTGGTTGGCCACTACCACCGGTGGGGGAGGGGCAAGGGAGGAGGAAAAGAAAAAGAAAAATTTAAAAAATTTAAAAAATTAAAAAAATTAAAAAAATTCAGAAAATAATAAAAAATTTGAAAAATAATAAAAATATTATTAACATATTGTTGTCGGCATCCGCCGACGTCCACGTCGGCTCCGGCCGGCCAAATTTGGCCGGATGGACTAAAGTAGCACAACTGCAAAAGGTTTAGGGCTGAATCGGTCAAAAAAAAGGTTTAGGACTCAACTGGCACAATTACAATAGATTTAGGACTTTTTTGGCTATTCTCCCTATTTCTAGAGATCCGCTTGTGCAATTAATAGAATAATACCTTACAAAAGTCGAATATAATATGGAAAAACTACTCAATGAGCCCACCCATGTACTAAACTGAATATGAACTGTCCAATAAAATGAAATCCTTCAACAAGATCCATGTAACATCCACACAGGATCCATCATTTTTATGGGTTTAAATCTAGTTTAATATATATATACTCCCCTCATTTAATAATTTTTCTATAGAATGAGTAAAACGAAAGAAATTGTTCGATGTGAACACGCAACGTGTTTGGATTAGGGGTTGTTCATTTTGTACTGAACCTAAATAACTTATCGTTCCGTGTAGTCCGGAAAACAGCAGTTCAAGGAAAGCACGTTATATGGAAAGTGTGTTCTACGGTTGCAGCTGAAGCCATTTTGGACAAAGCTACAAGAGCAAGAGCCAATGAAAGCAGAAACACAGCTTGTCGTCGCCCCATCGTTCGGCGCAAGCTTTTCGAAGGTCTAGGAATTTGCTTAGACGATGCAAGAAACAGAGAGGACGCGCCCGTATTAAAACCACAAGCCGTCTTTAGGTTTCTTCCAGGAGACGAGAAGTGCACATCCTTGTATTATATTAATCAGATTTTGGTGTGTTCGTGAGACTTTGGTGGTGATTTTCTCTCTTATTTTGGGGAAGTATGATGTAATGTAGATCATAGGTCTTATTCTCCAACCGTCGCACGATTGCGGGATGAGCATTTAATTAAATGGAGAAAGCGTCCCTTAGGGTAGGTTTTGCACAGCGATAGCACAAGCTTCGCTGTCCTGGCGGTTTAAATGGCTTCTATCATATGATAAATTAGGCAAAAGTACAGCGGGAATGCCAAAACTTGGCACAAAGGATCACTTAAGTGCCAAAAGTTACAAATGGTACACTTAAGTGCCACTTTTCAAAAAAAATGGATCACTTGAGTGCCAAGTCGTCGGAGCTCAGCCGGAAATCCTACGTGGCAATTTTTTATTAATATTCTTGCCTACGTGGCTCGCCGGAAATTGAATCGGCCAAAAATCAGCCAAAACGACGTCGTTTTGGCTGACGTGGATTTTAAAAATTATTAATTATAAAATATTAAATAATTATAAAATATATTTTATTATAAAATCGATTTTATTAAAAAAAAAAAAAAAAAAAAGGGGGGAAGAGGGGATCGGCGAGGGCTGTGCAGCCCCGCCGCCGCCGCCGCCGCCGCCCCACCTCGCCGGGAAGGGCCGGCGACGGTGGGCGAGGGTCGGCCGGGGTCGCCGGGCCCCGGCCAGTGGCCGGCGACCCCGGCCGGCCTCCGGCGAGGGCCTGCGCGCCCTCGCCCAGATCTGGGGCGAGGGTCGCGACCCTCCCCAGATCCGGCGGGCGCGCTCGGGCGGCCGACGGCCCTTGGCCGGCCGGGCGGGCGGGCGACCCTCGCCGGATGGGGGAGGGTCGCGACCCTCGCCCAGATCGGGCGGGCGGGCGCGCCTCGCCGGAGGCCGGCCGGGGTCGCCGGCCCACCGGCCGGCCGGCGACCCGGCCGACCCTCGCCCACCGTCGCCGACCCTTCCCGGCGAGGTGGGGCGGCGAGGGCGGCGGCGAGGGCTGCACCCTCGCCGATCCCCTCTTCCCCCCCATTTTTTTTTTTTTTTAATAAAATCAATTTTAATTTTTAAAAATCTGACGTGGATATTTTTATAAAAAAAAATTACCACATGGATTTTTTATTTTAAAAAAAATGCTCCGTCAGCAAATTAAGTCGCCGGAAAATTGACACGTGGCAATTTGGCCGAATTTTCGCCGTTGGCACTTAAGTGATCCATTTTGCTCCGATTTTGGCACTTAAGTGTACCTTTTGTAACTTTTGGCACTTAAGTGATCCTTTGTGCCAATTTTTGGCACTCCAGAGGTCCGCACCTCTGATAAATTAGCATATAGAAATATAAACAAACAGACTAAATAAATAAGTGGATTAAGAAGGAGAGAAGCATGGAACTCATGTTATAGTCTCCTGACATAGCTTTGGAATTGTTTAATTCAACTACGACAAAAGCAACCCCGAAATCCAATTATATCATTTTATTTCAGTTCATTCGAAGGTTCGGATGCAATAATTTGGTTAATTAAGTCGTTTCTTTATTTTTATTTTCAAATTTTCTTGAATGGATGATGAGATCTCATAGTGGCTTGTTGGATATATAGGCGTGGAAGCCATGTTGAAAAGTTGAGGCTTGTCCCTCCACTCATTCCCATTTGAAGTTGGAGATTTCACTCAATTCGAGGATGTTCATGATTATTGACAGCCATGGGAAGGAAATGGGGTTTCTCAACTTCTTTAAATTTGGGACAACTTGTCCTTCAATTTTCTTTTCTATATACGCAATTGGTTTATTGAACTATATGTTTGTTTGTCCATGTTGGTCCCTCCTTAAAAGTCCAACTGGTCAAAGGGTTATAGTCACGGAGCCTACGTGGTAGAAATATGGTGCCCATGTAGCAATTTGAAAACTCAAATGGTGCCACATCGCCTTCACATATCTTCAAAATATATTTTAAAATACAATTTTTTTTTTGTCACCAAAATTATACGGACTTAATGGAAGTCCTTAATTGTACTATTTGGACAAGTTTTAAGACTGAATTTCACCCTTCAAAAATTTCACCACACATGATTGCAATTTCATGATAAATTTTAAGAATTTTAGTGTATTCTATCCCTATAAAAGATATTTTTTTTTTTTAAATTTAAATATTAATAAAAAAAGAAACGAAAAATTAAAAAATAAAACAAAAGAAGGAAAAGATAGTTTCTCTTTCCTCTCTCCCTTCTCTATGTGATCTCCTCTCTTAAAAATGTCATCCTAGATCACCACAAGCAACCAAGAGATGTAAGCAATTGGCCCACAAAAAGGATAGCGACCTAAATATAGATTGTATAGTTGGTAGGAGGCTATCATATGAATTTGCATTGAGAGCTCATGTAGATGATTGACCTTCGGTTAAATAAGAATAAAGAATACAGCTGTTCATTTATGCATGGAAAGCACGCTTATATTAAAATGTATAGCGATGGACGCATTAAATAGTCGATCAAAAGTTTAACTAGGGAATATCGTTCACTAATCTTTGGCCCCAAACGAAAAATTCTTCCACAAATCCTCAAGCAAAAACAAGAAAAAAGAGGGGCAAAAGAATTGAAAAAAGAAGAAGAAGAGAAAGTACCTTTTGGTTGTGAAGCCAAGCCGATCAAACACAATAAATGTTGAAGGTAAAATCACTTGACAGATTTACGTTGTTTAAAGGTTGATGCAACGTTTATATGTTGTTTACGATTGATGTAACTTACGTTCATGGAGAGGGACTTTTCAAATCTCAATAACATGTAATAAATTTACTGGCAAGTTTCTTATGGTTTTTTTCTATAATCCCACGAAAATCAGACGGTACTCATTGGACCGAACCATCGCTATAGATCAAGTCAGACTTAAACTCAATTTTTTATGCTCTTTGCACACTTTACCGCGTCATTCTTTACCAAATCAAATTACAAATAGGCTTCTTAAAGAAAAGAGGCTGAACATTAACAAGTTGACTAACAACTCGATTGAAAATGACAATCTTTGATTTATACATCTTCTTGGCAGGGTGAAGACCTTGGGCAGCGGGTTAAGTTTGGTTTGTTTTTCTTCTAGATTTGGCCAAGGCATCAGATGGCAAGGATAAATAGTCAGAAGTGATGATAGATCCCAATAAGGTAGGTTGATGGAGGATGCAAAAAAGCACAAGTAAGTGTGGTTCAGGTTGGGCTGATCCACCCCCTTAATCCCGAGATTAACTTGCACAATGTTGGTCCTCAATTTTTGAGACTGATAACCAACCCTATTGAGCTTGGGATTGAGGATTAGATTGACCCAATGGGTTTAGTCCGATTTTAGGATCCACTTGGGACCAACTGAAATATTTTTTTTTTGTTTCACTTTTTGTATTCACTAAAAAGACAAATTTACTATTTCAAATTACATATCCATCAATAATGCAACGTTAAGCAACCGAACTAGAAAACTATTAATACAAATACATATTCAACAAATTTAAGATAAGGAAAAATAGAAATTTCACATTTTCTAAAAGCAAGAAACCATAAAAATGATTAAGATTGTTCATAGAGCCATGAGGCAACCATTGCTCATGAGTGGAGAGTTTTTAATTAGGGCTTCGTTTCCTTCTGATTTACTCGGCAATGAGCGAGGTTAGCGAAGAGAGGAGATGTGATGTCTTGAATTTCGACCCCATTTTGGGATTATATAAAATGTCGATATTGATCTATGCTCTGTTAGTACAAATATTATGAACTGATCATTTGTGAGATAATAGACTTTCTGAAAACGCCATTAGGGAATGATACGCGTACGACCATAAGTTTTCATTGGGAATGGATCGTTCGATCATAATGATTCGTGGGGAAACAATACCATCTTGTACCAGACCATTAGCAAATGAAAATAAATTGATTTGGTAGAAGTACGAAGCTAGATTGCAAGTGATTCTGTACGACTTCGATACGAACTACAAACGACGTTAAACCAATTCCTTTTTATCTCATACTCAGGATTATTAATTGAACCCTTGGGATTACATGACAAGTGAGGATTATCCTTTGTTTGAAAATTTTCTTAAATGTGGATCGAAAAGTTATTGATCATGGGTCAAATGTGAGGAAAACCCTAAAGTGGCGTCCGATATTTTAAATTGTACTACGATCGCAATTGATTCAATTTAACCCCAAATTTTAATCCGATTTCGGGTATTGACTTTTTAGAGACTTCATGACTAAATATTTAGATATCACCATATTTATTCTCAAGTTTTCTGGTGGATTGCAAAGTGTCAGAAAAGGAAAATTTGGGCCGGTAAATGGGCCTGCTTAAGACCAGTAGCCCAATGGGCCTTGCGCCCATCAAGGATAGCCCAAGGTGGGCCCAAGCTAGCCCATTTCCTTTTTCTCTTTAGCCCATGGGCCTCTCTTCTAGAAACTTTCTTTGTGTGGTCCTTAGTTTTTTAGATAGCTTGGCTCTTAGGAGGAAGTTCAGAGACTTCAAGGCCAAGTTTGCTTCTTCATTCTCTCTCCTCTCTCCCCTAGTTGCCGCCCAACTCTCTCTCTCTCTCCTCTTCCTTTTTCCCTCATTTCCTTCTCTCTCCTCTCTCCCCTAGTTGCCGCCCAACTCTCTCTCTCTCTCCTCTTCCTTTTTCCCTCATTTCCTCTCTCTGCCGCCCAACTCTCTCTCTCTCTCCTCTTCCTTTTTCCCTCATTTCCTTCTCTATTTTCATCGCCCTTCCATCTGCCACTACTATACGCTAAAGCCGCTACCGTTATCCATTATACAATTGCTGCCCTCCAGAGCCTCACCATTGATTGTTAGTAGCCATTCGTTGCTATTAGCCGCCCACCTAGTCATCGGTAGCTACTAGCCTTCTTTGTTTCAGCGAGAAACAGGCTTGCTGGTGTTGTTTCGTGGGAATTTGGCCATTGTCCGCCATCTGTCCCCGTCCCCAAGCTAGTCCTATGTAGCCCTCGCCCTTGTTGTCACTCCAGTGTCGTCGAAATCTTAGAGTCTATAAATTGATTTCCTAATCCCTTAGTTAGGGGTTAATCTTACTTTAAGAGTAGTTTAATTAGTCTAAGTGTGATTAGTGACTAAGTAAGGTTGTTTATGATTAAATTATGGTTTATATGCCTTGAGTATGCTTAATTGAGATTATGTTAAACTAATTGTGGCTTAATTGTGCTTAGTTGTTAATGAATTGAGTTTATGATTAATTTGCATTATCTTATATTACTAAGCTTGCTTATGGTTGATTAATTTGGCTAATGAAGGTTTAGTCTTAGTTAATTGTGATTAATTATTATGGGAATAATTAATTATTATTATTTTATTTTATGAAAATTATTTATTTATGGAAATATTATATTATTTTGTGGGAATTAATTAATTAATTAAATTATTTATTAATTTCGAATTATTTCCTATTTATGAATATTAATTATTTTTGGGAGAAATAATTAATTATGATTATTTTATGGGAATTTTTTAAATTGAGTAATTTTTATGAGAAATTAAATGTGGCTGAATTTTCTAGAGTTAATGGTACTTATATACTAAAAGGTTGATGGACCTTGGTTTGTTAAGGAGTGGTTTCATGAAATCAAATTACTTTGGTTCATTATTTATTTATGGGATTGGTAAATATTTATACTCATTTTGTGGGAGTTAAATTATTTTATTGGAATGGTTGACTATGGTTATATACTTTATAAAAGAGTATTTTTATTATAATCCTAACTTATGCTTGTTTATGAGGATTGAGCACTGATGAGAATGCTTGACTGTTGTTAGTTATGGAAACATGTGTTTACTTACTAGACATTATTGAAACAAGTGGTTGAGACCGATTGGTATGTTATGACTTGAACTACTATTTGATGACTATATTTGGAACTATTGAATTATGCAAGTTCATGTGACCATTGATTATTATTGCATTGCATTATACGTGTGTTAACGGCAATAGCATGTTGCATGAGTACTAACCATGACTGCATTGATGATAAAGAAAAGAAAGAATGAATTAGTTGATAGTTGTGCTGCATGGTTACATTAAAGGGAAAACTCGACATTGCTGAAAGACTGCCAACCCTTGGGGTTATGCTATGGATTTTTGGTCACCTGACAATGGCCAATTGCTAAATCGTGGTAGAGGTCCAAACCAATGCTCCTTCGGGAATGTCGTTTGGGGGCAGACCCATGACGTAGCCGTGCCCATAGAGGGGGTGATGCTTGGTTTTGGATTAGTAGACCGTCAACCATAAGGTTGTGCCGTGACCCAATGGGTTGTAATAATCGGAGTATGTGCGGATACTGAGGCATGAGAAAGTTCTTTGAAGTGCTCTAATTATGTGAATGTTTGTTGAGATTGTCATAATGTGGATGGTATTCTTTATGCAGGGTATGTGTACGAAAGCAAGGTGAGATTGCCTGTGTTTGTATTTGATGGTTGTTGAATTGTATCATGGTTGTGTTTTTCTAATATGTTAATATATGAGGCAAGTGAAGGTCGCTTTGCAATTGATCTACTATCAATACTAGGTTGTATGATTAGACTATACTTGAGGTGAGCAAAGTTCCTAATTAAGGCTTTGGATTTTGACTTACTGAGTTTATCATACTTCGTCGTGGTTAAATTTTTCAAGACCTTAGTATGACGAGCTAGTGAGGTTCGGTGTCCCCGTTGACATGAGTACCTCTGTCACCATGTGACTTGTCCCGGGTCACAATTTTGTTTATGAGCAGCACGTGACAACGATCTGTGTTGATGAGGGGAAGAGAGATCATTACGTGCTACACATCTTCAAGGCATGGTACGTCAAATAGGAGGACTGTTGCAACCCTCCTGCAGGAGGTTGATGGATTACTAAACGCAGTGCTTAGCATGGACTCTCCCAAGTCCTACCAATTGCAACTTGGTACTCGATTCAACTATGATATTTATCTTACCTATTGGAGCCGTCACTAATCGGTTTCGGGTCGATTAGACACCCAAGTAAAATGTGGGAGTACATTTTACTTCTGCGAACCAAAAATCATGAGTTCGGAGACTTGTACATTTTCTCCTTATTTTAAAAAAAATGCTTTGCATACAACCTTTGTTGGATTTTGTAATATTACACTATTAACATTTAAAATATTACCAAGCAATTGAGCGAACAATAACATCCAACGATAATGATCATGAGAAAATATGAACCTGAACATATTTTTTTTTTTTTTAAAAATGATATTATCATTATCACAATGTTTCTAAGAGAGATTGGCACAAATCGGAAGCACGATATTATATGAAACAACTAAAGGAATGTAGCAGCAATGACCAGCAGCAATGTAGCAACATCGACGCACCAGAACAGCAACGAACGTCGACAAATCAGCAGCAAACCAGCAGTAAACAGCAGCAAACTAGCAGCGACTAGCAGTGAACAGCAGCAATGATCAACGATGGAGATCTTCAGTGAGGACAGAGCTTTTGTAGCCGCTATTGGAGACTCATTTGAAGACTAAGGACTCAAGAAAAGGATTGCGTTGTGATGTATGCAAGGCACCACAACATTGTGAAAACACGAGAGAGCTTCGTATGGTGATGAGAAAACTGATAATCCTCTCGTGCTCTTCTTCCCTCCTTTTATAATGGCCCCGAGCGTCTCTTTCTACAGGCAATTTTTGAGTTTCCTTTTCTCATTGCCTTAATTCATGGTTTGCATATTGGTACGCGATTTGGTGGCCAGCTCAATCTTTCCTATTTCATGTCTTGATTCATTTCTTTGTCGAATTTCTTGCCTTCCTATTCATCTGATATTTTGGCTCTTGATTCTTAATCAGAAATTTGGATCCTTATTTACCAAAATTCAAATATCCATTAAAACAAGAATGGTTGACCAAGATTCCCACCTTCCTTGCATAGCTAATTAGATTGATCCCCTCTTATTTTCCAGCTCATTAGCTTCCTTTTGTAAGTCTCCATAGCCCACACTTGCCACAAATGTTTTCGTTTTCTTCCCTCCATTTCGTCTATCTTATCCCATGAATTCCTCCGAAGATTCTTTGTGAAAATTGCGACCCCCTAATATCCAATTGATTTCTTTCTGAATTTTCTATCCTCCCATGTGCAATTTATCTGTCCCTTTCATCATATTATGGGCGAGGTTCATGGTCCCTTATTAGGCTGAACATAATTTCCGATTTTGCTTAAGGATCGAGTCAGCCTGCAAATATAGTTACGTGTTAGGTCAAAATTTAGATGTCAACAAGGACATGATGTACGGTCCCTTGAGAGGTTACGACGGGCCTGCACCGCATGTGGGGCTAGGTGAGGAGATATGGGATCCGATGGACCTCAATCCCCTTGATGGCGCAGTGACGGACCCCTCGATAGGCAAGTTTGACCCTTTTGAGCCTAGTGATTAGGTATCTGTAGCCTAATCTCTTTTTGACTGTCGCGACCTATTTTTTCCTCTTGCGGTGAGAGAAAGGAATTGATAAATAAATAGGTTTAGGGATATTGTCCGAAGAGTGGGTCCAAGACCCTCATTAGACATGGGCTCTCCCAAGCCCATACCTCGCATGACATTAGGTATTCATGAAAATCTTCGAGTGAGGAGTCGCCACTAGCCTATTGGGGTCGGCTAGAAACCAAACGAGGCATGGGAGTGTGCCTCACTTTTTACCCAACCAGAGATTCTAGAGTCGGGGACTTGATTACACTAATTAACCAATTAGTGCCATTTTGGTACCTAATCTTGTTCATTTCAAAAAGACTTTTGTCAGGCAGTTCGGATTGATTTTAGAATTAACCACTAACATGTGAGGTGATCATGCGGGTGCGCAATCATCAAAATATGACAATCAGCAATTCAAGAAAACATTAAATAAATTGCAGGAGAAAATAAACACATAGCATTAGGAGATAAATAAATGACAATCCTAATTAAAATAAGGAGGAAACCATAATCATCGCATCATAAGCGTGCATTCAAGGGCAATTGTATCCAAGGATAATTAAAACCTTAAGATGAAGCTGTGAAGGCTTGTTCGATTTTAAGCACAATCTTAGACCGATAATTTTCTAACACTTTTTAAGAGAAAATTGATCCAAGAATTATTTTAGAGCTTTTTATGAAGCTCTAAAACAAACTTGGAGTTTTTGGGATTTTTGAAAAAAATTTGGAATTTTCAATATTTTAATATTTTCGAATATGTTTTGTTAATAAATAAATAATAATAATTTTTTTCGAAATTTTTTATAAATTTTCAGGTCTCTGAATTTTCCATGAAGTTTCTGAAATTTCGAAATTTTTAATGATTTTTTAATGTTTTTTATGATTTTTTGAATTTTGAATTTTTTTATATTTTTTATTATTAAAAAGATAATTCGGACCGGGTCAAAAGACCCGGCCCTACTGAGCTGACCCGGACCCTATTGGTCCTGGTTGGTTAAAAGGAAACGGGTCGGCCCTAAATCCACGAGGAAGGCCCATGAACAATTCTTCTTCTTATTTTTTCTAAACAAAAGCCCAATTTTATTTCTACTTTTCTAGCCCAGCTAAAGAACCCGGCCCGTGACAAAATCAACCCAGCTGAAGCAGGCCCGCGGCGAAGCCCACTTCCTTGGCCCCTATCTCATTTTTGGCCTTTTTTTGTTTTCTTCACTTCTTTTTTTTTACTGTTTTCTTTTTTTCTCTCTTTTTAATCTTTTTCTGCTCCTGCAGATTTCTTTCCTCTTTCTGCATGCATGCGTGCCTCTCTCCCTGTGTATCTCCCTCCATCGAATCTACCCTCAACGGAGCTATGTTTCGGGCACGCCTACTTTGCCGAGACATCATCATCGACGGACTCAACACTAGGACCTCGCGAGATAAACGGGAAAGACCGACTAAGGTGACCCCTAACCACGGGCTTCTCCGGCGAAGGGCGTGTCTCCGGCGGGAGGGGTGTGCGCGAAGGCCGGTTCGAAAAATGAGAGATGCGCCACCAAAAAATCAAAGAAAACACCGATAAAATTATCGAGACAACAATATTAAAGCAGATCGTGTAGATAACAGAGATCTAAGCACCGGTTTTAAGGATTCAAGTTCGCTTCCTCAGTGAAGCATTTTATCAAACATTCGGCGTGCGTGAATAAAACAAAGGGCTCTCGACTCGAGTCAAACTTAGACCGGGCCTAGCCTTCTAACTAAACACGACAGCATACAGAGAAACCTTCATGGAGGCACGGCAGGGGCCGGGGCTCACGCGAACTAGTGGGCGCGAGCTCCGGCCCGTCACTTCGTCAAAACGAATAGAAAGGTTCGAGAAGGCCTACCAGGAGAGAATATTGCGGTAAACGGCGACAAGCGAGCGAACTCCGGCGACGTTTGACTCCTCTTCGAGTTTCCCTTCTCTTTGGCTCTCTTTCTCGTGCCCGAGCTTCTCGGTTTTTTTTTGGCAAGACTCGGCTTTCCTCTTTCTTTTCCTGTTCGAGTTCTCTCTGTCTCCGTCTCCCTCCTCTCTCAGATCTGGTTTTTTCTTCTTCTTTTTTGAACAGACTCCACTCTCCACTTCTCTCTCTCTCGGTCTCCTCTGTCCCACGCTCGAGTTCTCCTCTTCTCTCGTTTTCTTCTCTCCCCCCTTGCTCTCTTAGCTCTGGTCTTTTCTCTTGACTCCCCCCTCTCTTCTGCTTTGCTGCCCTTCTCCTTTTTTTTGCTCTCTTGCGTGCTCTGACTTGCTGCCGTTCTGACCCCCTGCTCTGGCCCGCCGCTGACCTTTCCCATCTTCTCGTCTTTCTGCTCTGACCCGCCGCTTGCTTTATCATCATCATCTTCTGTTTTCCTGCAGGTTGGTTCGGCACGAGAGAGAAGAATGGAAGAAGAAAAACGAGTGGGCCGGGCCGGGCCGAAGAAGAAGAAAAAGAGAGGGAAGTGGGTCGGGCCCATGCAAGGGAAGGGAAAGGGCCGCGTGGGGGCCGGGCGGGCCCAGCCCTGGCCCGACCTCTTTTCGATTTTTTTTTATTAATTTTTTATTAATTTTAAATTTTAAATTTTTTTAATTAAATTTTTTTTTTTCATATTAACTTTAAAACTAGTGATGCAAATGCTCCTAATGTCTATATGCGATGCAATTTTAATGAAAGAATTTTTTGTTAAAAGATTAGAAACTAATCTCTAATTTTTCAATGTAGTTAATAAATGCTAAAACAAATCGCCAAAATTTAAGTGTCAACATTGACTGACCATCTATTTCTTATTGTTGTGATAGGTTTTTGTGCTGGCTTTGGAACGTCACCCGAAGTAGGGCTTGTATATATATTGTTTACCCAAGCTAACTTTGTAGATAAATAAAAGAAGTGTTGTTGTTGCTTTACTGTCGCATTCCTTTTGTCATCCATATTTGTTGTTGGCTAGATATTTTGATTTCGTTTTCACGTGTGCTTAATGATAAGATAAAACGAATGGTCGGAAATAGAACTTGGGACATCGCGTGCTTTAGACCACAAGTGAATTTGGGTTGTTGCAAGCTTAAGGGTCGAGGTGTGATAGGAGAGTGGTGTGAGCATTGATTGATGAGCATGGGGAGCGGAGCAAGCATTGAAAGGCAAGAGGCAAGAGCGACTAGAGGCAAGTGAGGCGAATGTTGAGTGGCAAGCAGAGTGAGGTTTCTTGCGAGTGGTTGCTCATAAGTGAAATTGTTTCTTTCAATTTTACTTGGCAAATTGAAGACTGAAAGGATAAAGATGAAAGAAGAGAGCAAGAGAATTGGAGGAGAAGGACGCCATTTGAGTTAGAATTTGCTCTTTAAAATATATAAACAAATATTATAAAAAAATATTATAAAAAATATTATATATAATATATTATATATGTAAAATATATAATATATACAGTTAGGGTTGGTTCGGATTAGACCAACTCTAAACTCTTAGAACTGAGGACCAACCCACACTATACTGGTCCAAGGATCCTAGGACCAATGACCGACTCAGTCCTCCTAAGAATTGAACCAAGACCAGCAAGTAGGGCTGGTCTAGGTTCGGTCTAGGATCGATCCAAGGTTGATCCTAAATTGATGCTCACCCCTAGCTACATGATCGTCAAGCTCCATCAAGAGATGTAAGAAATCAGTTTATTTAAAGGATAGCAATATATATTAAAGTTGGTAGGAGGCTGTCATATGAAGGTGCATTGAAAGCTCATGTAGATCACTGACCTTCGGTTAAATAAGAAAACGAAATACAGTTATTCATTTATGCATGGAAAGCATGCTATATTAAAATGTATAGTGATGGACACATTGTCGATCCAAAGTTTAACTAGGGAATATCGTTCACTAATCTTTGGCCCCAAACGAAAAATTTTCCACAAATCCTCAAGCAAAAACAAGAAAAAAGAAGGGGAAACGAATTAACAAGAAGAAGAAGAAGAGAAAGTACCTTTTGGTTGTGAAGCCAAGCCGATCAAACACAATAAATGTTGAAGGTAAAATCACTTGACAGATTGCAACGTTTTTATGTTGTTTACGATTGATGTTGCTTACGTTCATGGAGAGGGACTTTTCAAATCTCAATAACATGTAATATATTTACAGGCAAGTTTCTTATGGTTTTTTCTATAATCTGACGAAAATCAGACAGTACTCTTTGGATCGAACCGTCGCTATGGACCGAGTCAGACTCAAACTCAATTTTATGCTCTTTGCACACTTTACCGTGTCATTCTTTACCAAGTCAAATCACAAATAGGCTTATTAAAGAAAAGAGGCTGAATATTAACAAGTTGACTAACAACTCAATTGAAATGACTCCCTTTGATTTATACATCTTTTTGGCAGGGTGAAGACCTTGGGGAGAGAGTTAAATTTGGCTTGTTTTTCTTCTAGATTTGACCAAGGCATCGGATGGCAAGTCTAAATAGTTGGAATGATGACAGATCCCCCTAAAGTAGGTAGATGGAGAATGCAAAAAGCATAAATAGTTGGAAATGGTGACAGATCCCAATAAGGTAGGTTGATGGAGAATGTAAAAAAGCACAATCCCGTTGGATTCAACAGAAGAGGCGTTGATTGAAGTGACCAAAGAGAAGGATGCCACAACATTATGGGCAAAACTTGAGTCAATTTATATGATAAAGGGTTTGAATAATTGCTTATATATGCTGAAAATGATATTTCAATTCCGACTAATTAAAGGTGCATCCATTAAAGGTCATTTAGATGAGTTTAACAAATTCATTATAGGTTTCAAGAATGTAAAGTAAGCCTTTACCAATGATAAATAAGGTGCAATGTCGGTGGCATCTTTATCGGATTCTTTTGAGTACTTTATTGATTCACTGCTATAGGAGCACACTACAATTAAGAGATAGACTTTCCCTGTTTTCTAAGGATTGACCAAAATAATTAGTGGACAAAATAGCACAAAGTTTGATTATCCAACCAGAGACAAACATGGAGGGGAGCTATTCTAAATCAAGATCCAACTTAGGAACTGTCAATGTTATCACCCCGATGAAGTAGGACCCTATTGGAGGGATTGTACGAAGTACAAGGGTACAGGAGTTAAGCTAAATTCTACGGGTGATGATAGTGCAGTTAGTGCATAATTAAAACGTGACATGTCAGTTTGAATTTGTGCAAAACTAATCTACTAGCACAATAGCCTATATCTAATCGGCTAGGGATAAAAAGCATGCGTGAAATCCAACAAACAAATTCAAAGCTCGATTTTGCTTAGCAATCACCAAGCGGAAATTCATAGCTGTGACCAAAAGGAGCCACGCTTTTTTGTGATTGCGTGCACTGCATTGTAGAGAATCTTGGATACTCATAATTTCGAATATATCGAGCTTTATCCGGGAACCTACCTGAGTCATGTGACCTAAATAGATATTAATGGTGACGAGTCCTTTCTAGGTTGAAGCCTTTGTTTATTGCTTTCCTAGTATCTTACACGAAATTAGGTCACCCAAAATGAAAAGACAACCGGTTGACTAGAATTAATTTTTGTTTGCCACAAAATTTGCGTGTATATTTAAACATGAACTTGGCACTTGCCTTGCCTTGGGCTCGAAGGTTTTACTTTTAATCTTTGCATGGACGCGGTCAACGATTTATCTTCTGTGTCTGCATTCCTACGTGGGACATTAATCACCAAGATAATAAGAATAACAAGTAATCAAGAGCATCACTTGTATTTTTCTTCAAGACTTCATCACTTCTTCCTAGGCTCCGCTTATTTCGTAAAAAATAATAATCTGAAAAATATTTTCCTAACAATAATACTTATTTTACTTTAAAAAATGGTTGAACAGAATTTTTCATTTTCCATAAAAATTTTTGACATAAATTATTTTTAATAAGTCACAAGTCATTGGATATTGTGATATCCAAGTAAGAACACATGTGCTTGTTTCAGATAAGTTGAACGTGACATGCATAGAATGATTAGCATCATAGAAGCTTTTAGCATGGTCAATCTAATCGTTTATGCTCTAGTTTTGTGTAGATAATTCTTAGACTTGAGGCATAGTAATGACTTGTATGTTGGATGGCCATGGTTCACAATTGTGTATAGTGATGCTTCGTTGAATCATCTCTATTTTCTATGGTCATAGTTTGTTTACATACAAAGACATATGTGTGCACAATATGTAATATGCCTTGTTGTTATATAAAGGTACAATAATGATGTCCTATGCTATCTAACGATGATATTGTATTGAGATCCTTAGTTAGGGTTATGACCGAGAATGAATAGTTCATGATCACAAAAAAATACATGTCAATTAGGTGTTAGTGCATATAATCGAATAGGTGGCTCAACAAGTGATTGTCATAGTCTTTGTTCGATTAGGACATAAAAAGACTAAAAGAATTAAATCACACTATAGCCACGGCTAACAAGTTCATTATGTATTTTAAATATTCACATTGTCTGGATAGTTATAACATATTGCTAAATGTCACTCATGACTTGTAAGACTTGAAGATTGATCCAGACAATCAATTTTCTTTGAGTACTAATATGTTAATACAAGTCCTATTGCTAGCTCATTGATGAACCTAGGGAAGTCATACACCATAATCAATTCAAGACGACGCTTATACTAGAGAAATAATATTGCAAATGTGTTTGTATTTATGACAATCGAATTGAGTTAGGCTGAAGTTAAATTAAATGGAGTTTATTTTGATTGTTTTGGGTCATGGCTATGGGTGCATGCGATGCACACACATGGCAACGAGCACACAAAATCAGCACTAATTGTGCCCCGATTTGATTTAAAATGGTTTTAGAGTTAATGACCGAATGAATACTTTAAAAGGAATAAATTGCAAAAACCTTCAGCTATCTTCGAAACACTATTCACCCGCTCTCTTTCACCCGTGCCCCTATTTTCGCCGGATCTTCGAACGCCCGGCCTGGCCGGCCCCGGCCTCCGGCGGTGGCCATCTCCAAAGGAAATAATCACCCAGCTTGGGGCTACTAGCCCACTGTAGCAATTCGACTAGGTACGCCCTAATCAGCTACAGCGTTTAGCTAACCTAGGTTCGACTTGGCTATGGAGATGGACTGATTCTTGTTGGATAGAAGTTGGGGTAGTCGTATTATGCTTGAGAACCCATAAGTGATGGAACAAACCCCTGCTGAGGCGGAGCACAGTCGCCATCGAAGCAGTAGCAGGCCCCCGGCTCACCACCCCCTGTCTCGTGGCCGCCTCGGCAAGAACAAGGAAGGGGCCGCTCCAGAAACGGTTGAGGCTGTCTCCGTTCAAGATAGGCAGATGCGAGAGGCTGCCAAGGTGCTGGAAGTAGCAAGGGCAGTCTAGTTAACCGTAGGAATGGATCCCCCCCTCTGGTGATGCTGCTCAACTGAACCACAATGGCCCTTCCATGCCAAAGCGGAATGGAAAGGAAAATGCGGCTCCTCACTCTTGGGCAAATGTTGCCAGGATTGCAATGAGAGGCTATGACCTCAGGTATATTGCCCTGACTACCATAGAAAAAGGAAGTGAGGGCTGTATTTGATGAGGAAGCGCTTGGTGGTGCGGACCCTATGTGGGTTGAATGTGTTGTGGGGTACCTCATTGGTAAGAAATTGCCCTTTAGACTAGTTGAAACTACCCTAAAGAATGCTTGGGGATCGAGTTTGATGGAAGTAAAAGCTGATGATAGGGGTTTCTTCTTTTTTCGTGTATCCGATGCTAAGTTTAGAAGGCGTCTCCTAGACAATGGTCCTATCACCATCGCCCGTGTGCCATTGATTTTGCAACAATGGCATCCATTACTGGAATTGAATAAAGACAACCACTCAAAATTTCCTGTATGGATTAGACTTAGGAACATTCCATTCATGCTTTGGTCTTCTAGAGGCATTAGTGGTATCGCAAGTGTGATTGGTAATCCTCTCTATGTTGATCAGAATATAGAACAGCTAAGAATGCTATCTTATGTCCGTGTTTGTGTGGAGTTGGATGCAGCTGACACTAGAATGGATCATGTCATTGTGGATTTTAGTGGAGTAACTCGCAGAGTGGAAGTTGAGTACGAATGGAGGCCGATTAGCTGCAAAAAATGTGGCACTTTTGGCCATTGATGCAATACAGCAGGAGACACCTCAGTGCAGGTGGACAACAGACCCTTACAACACCCAAATGGCACTCCAGCAGCTCCAACAGCAGCTCCAACCAGTGCTGATCATGATCTCCAGTCAGCAAATATCACCTCTGATGTTATCAGCCCACCTCCCCTATCAGCACCAGCAATAACAGTAGTGCAAACCAATATCACACAGCACTACCAGTCAACTCCAGCTGCTGTAATAGCAGCTCTAAATCCCGATCTGCACAACACTCAACCGCCTACAGCAGGAATAGACCTACTACCTTAGATGGCAGCAGCTCCGGAAACCTCTGGCTCGTCTTCCAACTCTGCTACAGCAACTCCAGTTGCTGGTTTGCACAGCAACCAGGCGGAAACAATACCTCAGAAGCTTGCTCCCCAAATGGCAAATCCTGCTAAGGACAACCCCAATACGAGAGGGCAAATCCCTCTCCCATTGAACTATCCCCAATGAGACACCACAGCAGTAACTGTGGATGAAGATCCTGGCACATTGAGGACATCCCAGCATTCTGGATAGTGGCAAATCCAACCATCCTCCCGTTGGAGAGCAGCTAAGAAGGAGTGGAAACATAATGCCAGACCTGAGCTCTATCCTCACTCCCTTCCTCGAGATAAAAGGGCTCCAAAGAAGGCCATTCGGTTTGATGAGGCGGTCAAAAATTTGGCTGGCCCTAGTCTAAACCCGATAATCTCTCAAACCTCTTTCTCTTCAGCGGATGACCTAAATGACGATGAGGAAGCTTCTAGCACCAGCTTAGGGGAAGAGAAACAAGAGGGCGATGTCCCTCTTGCAGCATCCACTCCTACCCTTGTTGTTGTTCTCCCATCTATGGATGCTGCTGATTCATGCTCCACCCTACAACCACTAAACCACTTGCTGCGGGCAAAGGTAAGGCTCAAACACAGTCCAAACCCCCTCTTCCAAAACCATTGGCTAGCAAGCGGCGAATGGTGAAACGCAAGTGAGGTGCTGTCCTACTCTTATATATATAGGCTTTTGGAATACCCGGGGCATAGAAGATCCAGTCAGACAATCAGAAGTGAGGCATTTTGTGCGCGAAAACAATATTTGCTATCTTGGACTGCTGGAAACAAAGGTCCCGCCTCATCGTTTTGATTCCATCTCGGCTACTTTATGTACAGGTTGGAAATGGATTAACAATTATATGTACGCTGATAGAGGTCGTATCTGGGTAGGTTGGAACCCATATCTAGTGGATTTTACAATATTATTTATCTCTAGCCAAATTATACATGGCTCGCTTAAACTGTTGCATACTGGCTCTATTCTATACTACATTGCTGTATATGGTGAACATACATATGTGGCTAGAAGACCCCTATGGAATGATCTTATCTGGTTAAGCTCTAACCTCTTGGATAATCCTTGGATAGTGGCCGGAGATTTCAATGTGTTACATGATTCCTCAGACAGGTTGGGGGCTTGGTTATGTGGCTCCCTTCTTTTGATGAATTTAATGAATGCATTTGCCAGGTTGAACTAGATGACCTTCAATATGTAGGGATACGATACACATGGTCGACTTCTTCAGGTGCTCAACACAAATAACGAAAAATTGACCGAGTGTTGGTTAACAGCAAATGGAGCCTGGACTACTTATAATCAGAGGCAATCTTTCTTCCTCCTGGCATCTCGGACCACTCCCCAATGCTGGTCAGAGTCTTAGCCCCCCAGCCTCAAAGACAACATTTCAAATTTTCAATTTTTGGATGTCTCACTCGGATTTCAATACCATGGTCTTCCAAGTGTGGAAGAGTCAAACTATAGGTAATCCAATGTACAAGCTATACATCAGACTTAAACTTCTTAAATGCAGGTTAAAGTTACTCAATAAGGAGGCATTTTCCGACATTTCCATGCAAGCTGCTACTGCCAAGCAAGCTCTCCTTACTACCCAAGAGGCGCTCATGTAGGATTCACAAAACGTCTTGCTAGCTGAGAGCGTAATGGCCAAAGCTCGTGAGTTTTATGAGCTCTGATCTATGGAAGAGTCTTTTTTCAAACAAAAATCTAGAATCCGATTGCTGAAGGAAGGCAACCTGAACACAATATTTTTCCACCACTCGGTAAACCATCATCACTTGCGCAACCGGATCATTTCAGTCCAGGATGGTGTGAGTAATATGATCACTGTACTGGAGGAAATACAAGGGGCCTTTGTCTCTTATTTTCAGGACCTTCTAACTCGGGAAGACTTAGCGATGAGGCCTTCTACTAGTGAGATCAAGGAGGTCTTGTAGTACACATTATCTGAAGTCCAGGTTAGATCAATAGCTGAGCCTGTAAATGCTTAGGAAACTAAGGCAGCTTTGTTCTCATTGGCTGGCAATAAAGCCCCAGGGTCAAATGGATACAACTCTAATTTCTTTAAAAGGAATTGGGGAACGGTGGATCCTTCCATCATAGAGGCAGTCCTAGACTTCTTCAACACAGGCAGCTTATTACGAGAGACTAACTGCACCATTCTTACACTAGTCCCTAAAATTCCAAATGCATCATCAGTTAATGACTTCCGGCCCATTGCATATTGTAATACCATTTACAAATGCATTACCAAGATTCTGGCTAATCGTATTTCAATAGTGCTTCTTGACATTATAAATCCCGCTTAGACGGCTTTTGTTAAAGTCAGACGCATTACTAACAATATTCTTCTAGCTCAAGAGCTTTTTAGTGGATTTCACTTAGACACTCACTCATCAAAGTGCGCTATCAAAGTGGACTTCCGGAAAGCTTATGACACACTTGACTGGGACTTCTTGGAGATAACTCTTACAACATTTGGGTTTCCTGCTTGCTTCATACAGCTTGTTATGGTATGCGTCCGGACCCCAAAATTTTTTATTTCCATTAATGGCGAACTCCATGGTTTTTTTAGTAGTGGCAGAGGTCTTAGACAAGGGGACCCAATCTCTCCTTATCTATTTACCCTAGCCATGGAAGTACTTTAAGGCATCTTGGAGGCCTAATCTAACCAGCCTAAGTTTCGGTACCATTGGAGGTGCAAGCCTCCCCACCTCTCACATCTCTTCTTCGCGAATGATGTGTTCATATTCAGCAATGGCAAACCAACATCGGTGTCTTGTATAAAAGAGGGATTGAACACTTTCTCCCAATGGAGTGGATTAATTCCTAATGATAACAAGAGTAAGGTATTTCTCTTGGGTGTTGCAGAGACAACTGGGATCCAGCTCCTTCAAATCCTGAATTTTAGAAGAGGTTCTCTTCCGATGTGCTACCTGGGTGTTCCAATCATTACCTCACGTCTAAGCAAGGTAGACTGTAATGCACTGGTCTGTTTACTTATGACTCAAGTCCAGTTTTGGACTCATCGTTTCTTATCATTTGCGAGCAAGTTACAACTTATCAAATCAATACTGCATGCTATTCAAGCATACTAGGCTTCCATTTTTTGGCTTCCTTCATCTATTGTTGACTGAATTGAACAAATCTGTCAGCAATTCCTATGGAAGGGACCCGGACTCGGGGTGGGTGGGGCAAAAGTATCATGGGACGATGTATGCATCCCTAAACAAGAAGGAGGTCTTGGGATCCGAAAAATCCGTGACAACAATAAAGCAGCCATGATCAAGCACATATAGATCCTCTTCACTGACAAGGAATCCCTATGGTGCAAGTGGATACATGCAAATTACCTCAAAAGGAAGCACTTTTGGACTACCCCTTCCCCAACCTGTTGCTCATGGACATGGAGGAAGCTTCTTGCATTAAGGGAGGAAAGTATAAATTTCTTCAAGTGGAAGATAGGTAACTGTACATCTACTTCGCTCTGGTTTGACCCATGGCTAGACTTGGGCCGCATAAATTCGATTTTTGATAATGGCTATATATACCAATCTCCCTTTACTAGGCATCCAAAGGTTGCATATCTATTCTCCGTGGATGGCCAAATCATCTTAAATGAGATTCGCTTATGGCAAATCCCTATTCCTCCACTAAATCAAACGAGTGACACATTCACTTGGTTGATGCATCCTTCTGGTACCTTTTCTACAGCATCTGCTTGGTCGGTCATATGAAGGAAAGCGGCCCCGGTCCCGTGGGCTTCATTTGTGTGGAATAAGGCGATAATTCCTCGTCACCAATTCCTCCTTTGGCTGATGTCTCAAAATCGCCTACCAACTTAGGCTTTTGTAATGGCCTATGGTAGACTACCTCCGGTACACTGTGCATTGTGCAATATCAGGCCAAATTCTATAAACCATCTATTTTTTGACTGTCATGTCTCCAACTTGCTTGCTACTTTTTGGGCTGCAAAATGCAATCACTCCTGGACTAATCGATCTTGGATGGAGAATCTTAGTTGGGTAAGCAATACCCTCTCAGGTAGTGGCTTCTATGTGGACATCGCCAGATTCTTCTTCGAAGCACTTTGCTATGTGATTTGGAAGACTAGAAATTATATAACATTCCGGTCATCTAATCTCTCTATGCCGGCCATGAAACAGTATCTCACCAAGGTGGTCAAGGATAAAGCTATCTCCTTCAAATCGATTGCTGATAACCTAAGAAATAGGAGATTGCAGCATAGTTGGGGGCTAGACCCCAATATTTTTGTGTAGGAATGTGAATGAGGTTAGCCTTGCTAAACTTGGCTTCTCACATTTGTGTTTTTCTTTGTTGTGAACCTGCCCCCCCCCCCCCGACATGTTGTCCTGTTGAGTGTGGGTTGGTGCCAAGTCTCACCCCCTCTGTATAGCTGTATGGTTGGCTTTCAATTTTCTTTATAATACTTAACTTTACCAAAAAAAATACTTTAAAAGGATTTTAGCATTAATGACTAGATTAATTTAAATAAGTTGGATTTGAGACTAAAATATATATATATATATATAATATATAAAATATATAAAGTAAAAACAAAATGTTATTCACATAGCAATTGCTAGCACAATTGCATTGGTGAACTCTTTCAAATTTTCTCTACCGCTCAATGTGTCATTGGTGTGTTTGAGCTAGAGATCCAATGTTTGTGAGGATAGAACTAAAGAACATTTGGATCAAGTTGTTTTGGGCACACTATAAGGGAAATTTGATTAACCCCTTTTATTTTCTTTTATTCTCTCGTTTCAAAAGACTTTTAATTACAATGCACAAACAATGTATTGGAGATACATGTATGGGCTTTCGCTTCCATTGTAATTTTAATTTAGTTTATGTATGCATGTTTAATAAATCCCGACAGCCACCTCCAAAGCAAACTTTAGGAAAAAGATAGTAAAAGTCTCATAATTTTTAAACAACACTCACTTTGGTGCTAAAATCTTTTGTTGAATCACTAAAGTATCAAATTGAAGAAAAAACTGTGACTTAAGTGCCTTTAGTGATAAATTCCGACCAAAAGCCCCAAATGGCTTTTTAATTAAGTGATAAATCATACATGGCTTCTTTATATAAAAAACCAAGTCTAACATGGACTATGAGGTAGCTGGGCTCTCATAAACAACGCCATATAGTCATTCACTCTTCATTAATCTTGCTCAATCTCCTTCACTTTCCTATATAACAACGATAGATTAGAGAGTACCTGGTTGCATGTGTGTAGTGGCTAGACATGTGGCCCTCAGGGTTTACTCCCCTAGCTATCGGCGGGGTGCGGGATTCCCTGGGTCATCAAAAAAAAAAAAAAAAAAAACGATAGATTAGAGAGCCTTTCCCAATACACCATAGATTAGATTTTCTCCATGGATTTCAATAAATTCTATATATGACTTCGATTCCTTCCTGATTTGTCTTCTACTTTTTGTTCTTTTTTTTCTTTTTTTGTCGAAGTCTTCTACTTTTTGTTCATTTTGCTCTTTTCCATTCTTTAACTGTTAGCCAAATTCCATTGCCATTGATAACGTTGTAGAGAGGGAAATTGGGTAGCGAGGAAGCTCTAGTCAAACCGTCGTCGCCATGGCTATAGATCTGGAGATGGATTAGCAGTGTGTTCCTCCTAATCTGGAGATGGATTTCTTCATGGCCGTGGGGTCGATAATCAATGGGGTGAGATTGGAAATAAGCCCCAATCCAAGAGGTCACCAAGCCCATATCCGGCTTTGACTTAGGTGTTTCAATACTTTTCTCATCTTCCTTAGCACCTCATCATCTTCCAGCTTTTCTTCTTCTTTGATTGTCTGCAAATTGAAAAAAAAAAAAAATTGATGTCAAACCTGGACAAAAACCCTAATTTGGACAAATTAAAATTAGGGTTTACACCAAATTAGGGTTTACATTTGGGGCAAAGATGTAAGCGACTTGGTTTAGGGCTATTATACCTGACTGGACATGCTGGCTAGCCATGTTGGTTAAGAAAATTGATAAAAAATCTCTATATCAAATTTCCGACAACTCAAATGGGAATTGACACATAAATAATCTAACGAAAAGTTTTAGTATCAAAATGAGCATTAAATGAAAATTACGATATCTCTAGTATCATTTTCCTGCAAACTTCATTTCCTTTCCGTGCATCTCCACTTTTGTTGCCATCTCAACCTTTTCCTTCCTACCAAAATGCCACACCAAATCCATTTAAATTATGGTTTCTCACGTCCAAACAAGATATGTCATTGCTAGAAATGTCTTCAGCTTGCACGTCTTGTAAAATAAAAATATAGTTAATTCCATTATCTCAACTTCATTGTCATTCCTTTAATTACAAGTTTTCCGTGTTGACTTTTTCTCGGTACAACATATGAACCCAATGAGGTTATTGTAATTGCAAGATATTGAAAATACATTTGCTAAGTTAGAACCAAGGTGGACACGAGACTCTTCTCTTTATTTCTTCTTTCATTGTGCTTTTACATAAATAGATGAAAAACAGGTAGACAATCAGATTTATTAAAGACATGAAATCGCCAGCCAAAGGCGGCAGATGATTTTGAACCGAAGGACGGGAAAACACGAACTTCTTCACTGAACCGGCATTGTCCAAGAAATGAAGCTATGAATGACTTTGTATCACGATGGGGTTGCATCCAGAAAGAACAAATAGACAAAAGCGCGTTTCGTGTGCTCTCTGTCCTAACACTGAGGCAGATCAGGAGGAGGTGGAGGCAACGTCGACAATGGGGTCGGCCCATTCTCGACCACGATGACCGTCGCCAGTCCCATAGTCAAGTGGGCGTCCAGGTGGCAGTGCAATATCCATGCACCTGTAAAATATATGCGAAAAAAGAATGAGATACAATAATCTTGTTCTTTGGGGTTCTAAACTGATCATCAATTTCCGATATGTCATAGTTTAAGTTCATCATCGAAATGGTCTAAAGGATATGTTGCCCTGTCACTATCCTTCAACTCGTTGCTTCTAAATACCAAACTCATTCCTTTACCTAACTCCCTGCCCTGAGAAACATTCACGCTTGCAAATACAAAAGTGTGAGTTCAAGCCACATGACAACAATGACAAAAAACAATGGGATTATAAAATGCATATGCTTGACGAGTTAGCTTAAAGATGATGATATCTATATAATATCTACTATCATAATACATAATACAAAAGAGAGAAAACACAGGTTGGCTTGTTTATAGGGATAGACGAACGGCAGCAAAAGTCGTATCACAGTGGCTACCCTCAGTTGGTATCCGGTGCAGTTCATGTATGACCGGTACTGTAGACATAACTCATTTGTTCTTCCAAAGCAACTGGACTAGAAATATATGGTGTAGTATCTTTGCACAACATGGGATTTGGCCTTCTTCAGGAGATTGGACTAATGAACTTCAATGGACAATCAACGCTACTAAGGGCAAAGACACAAAGATGAGGCTCCTCAAGATATCTTTCCTAGCGACTACATACTTCATTTGGATAGAGCGCAACTGAGGACATTTCAAAATAAGTCAATTGATATCCCTATTATTTTTGGCTAAGGGCTGCAAAATCATAAGAGGTTGAACTTTAAACCTTCCTGGGCAAATGTCCTATTTGCTACTATATGGAGATTTTCTTTGTCCAATTTCTCGCATTATTAGTTCTATTTATAACCCTACGATACCCCAAAGTTGCTATACTTAAGACCTACAAATTTACCCCCCCCAAAAAAAAAAAAAAAAAACAACATTACCTGGATTATTTGCTTGGAACCTGATGGTAGCCCAACCTCCCACAGGCACACCGATCGTGTTGCGTATCACCGGGTTGAAGAGATTGTATTTCTTGGGATCATTGACCGGATCAAAGTTCCCGAACCCTTGTCCCACAACGTGGAAGTTGTAGCCGTGCAAGTGCATAGGGTGATTCTCTGCGCCGACGATGGTCGTGTCCTGGAACACGATCTCGACGGTCGCATTGTACTTCACTTGCTTCACCCTCGTGCTCTTGAACGCGAACGCCAACGCTGTGTTGTTGCTGTTGGCGGGGTTAGTGTAATCGAATTTCAGCGGTGGCTGGTCCGGGAGATCGGCGGTGTAGACCCCTGTCACGTTGAAGAAGTGCGCTTGCAAGATGGACTGGCTCGTGGGGAATTGGAACGACGCGTTATTTATGTTTGCGGACTGCCGGAGGGTGGGGATATTGGGGACGCCCGTACAGGCGTTGGGGGGGCCGCACGGGGATACACCCAATCCGATGGTCCAGAGCAATTGCTCATCGAGCTCAGTTGGTACCGGCCGCCAGTTCGGGCTCCCCACGAGGCTGGTCAAGGAGGAGGAGAAATTGTGGGCTGTCGGGGTGTCATTCAGGGCCGGCAAGAGCGGCATGATTGGGCTTGTGTACGGCAGCTCGTCGTAAATGAGGATCCCGGTCGTGGTGGTGTTATCGGGCGGCGGAGCATTTTGGGCATTAAAATACGGGCGGGCTGCCATGTAGTAGGCCCCTGGGGTTTGGTCCGTGGTGAGGAGCACATCAACCGTTTGGCCCGGGCCGAGGACAGCAACATCCGTGACATAAGGGTCGGTGTATGAGGCATCCACGGCGACGACAGTGAACTTGTGATTGGCTATCTTAAAGAAAAGTTGGTTATTGAGTGCAGCGTTGATGATGCGAAGCATGTAGGTGTTTCCATGCGCGACATTTAGCATGTAGCTATCTGCGTGGAGGAAAAAAAAAGTGCCTAAGTATCAAATATCAACAAACCACCATTGACATTTCTCTGAACTTTGTTCCAGTTGAAATTATTCTTTATAAACCAAAACCATCAAGGCGATATGAAGGAGAAAGTTGCAGTGTCTTGTTGGGGGTTTTGCTTACCGTTTTTTGAGCAAGGGTAGAGATCTCCGGGCATTCCATTAATGGTGTATGCATCTGAATTGTTAGGCCCCGTGCCGAGCGCTTGTGCCTGGTTCTGTAAATCGATCACATTTGTGTTCCACCACTCTCCTGCAGTACGATGTAATTCATTAAACAGCATGTCGAGTTCCTATTTAGAGAGATTAATTGCGTCTAGCAAACTTAATATGATTATCATGTTGACAATTCATAGAATTCAGGTTCCATTACTAGTCTAGTCTGGTCGATTAATGAGTCATGTATCCATTGAAAGATATAGAAAGATATTTACTAAGATTAGGATATATACATTAGAAATTGGGTGAAGAGTGATACCTAGAATGATTGGAAATTGCTCGTGAGGTGTAGGAAATGGGTATTGACCCGACTTGGGGAGGATGACAAGAGCACCATAGACAGTGGCGCGAAGAAACGAGACATGAGCATGCCACCAAAGTGTGCCTTCTTGTTTAGTGATTGTAAATTTGTAGGTATAATTGTCTCCAGGAAGTATTGGACATTGCGTAATATAGCTCGGTCCATCTGCCCAGCCACTCAATAGTTGAAACACACCGTGCCTGCATGAATCGGACTGAGTATCATGCTTAGCGACTTTAGGGGGAAAACAAGCAATGGAGACAAAATAAAAAAAACATTTCCCAAAGTAGGCACTGGGGAAGTTCATCAAAACGTCTTTTTCCTCCCATTTTTCAAATTTTCATTTGTTGTAAGCAAACGAGTAGATAAATTCATGGGTTGGGTAAGGTGAGATCTCATAATCGCATGCCATCATCAATTTTGGGTTAAAAAGCAATTGCTCATCCCTTCTTTCTTTTTCGTGTTAACGAAAAACAAAACAGCTGGAAGGTAAAAGATAAAGCATTATCGTACAAGGCTGTCCAAGGCTGTCCAAGACAATCCTCACAATTGACTTCTGCAGCGTGCCTGGGGCTTTGACCCCTCTATCTTTGTTGTGCACCCGAGGGTTGATTAGTTTTCTTTAGTCCTTCAAGGTTTAAAGCTTGTATTCTATTTCTTTGATGGGTTCATGTATTTTGTGAACATGGTACTCGTTCACTCCGGTGACGTGTTGTCTAGATGAGTGTATGTTGGTGCCATAGTTCCCCCTTATACATTCTATTTGGTTGAAAGTTAATATCACTTACCTTACCAAAAAAAAAAAAAAAACAGCTGGAAGGTAAAACAAAAAACTGGAAAAACTTAACGTTGTCCGATGTCAAAGTCGAACTTCCTATGCATACGTCAGTCTTTTTATGTAGTTGTTATTAATTACCAGTGAATAGTGACATTGAATGGGGACTTGTTGAAGACATGAACGAGGAGGGTGTCTCCCTCCGTGACTTGAATCGTCGGGCCGGGAAGAGATCCGTTCACTGCAGTGATCACGTGGTCTTGGCATAATTTGCTCACCGTCACATTCTCCACCTGAGACAGAACATTGCATCCATATGAACACCCTCTTAAAGTGGATATTCGAGAGGAAAGTTAATTCTACATAAAATAGGCATTAACGTGATGAGCAGAATCGATCATTAAAAGGGAGAGGATTAATCCCATGCCGTACATCGGAGTTTAATCCATGTTTTTGCAGTTTAATCCATGAAAAGTGAGACTATACAGACACCGAACGCCTACTTCGATATAGTTCTTTCCCAGAGAACTAAGAGACAGATAAATGAGCAATCAAATTAGGTCTTGCATTGCATGCATAAGAAAATCACATTGTGCATGACAACGATTGGATCGAACAAGAATATAAATTGGGTCAGCACATAAACCGTTGCATGGTATGTACATAGTTGGAAAAGAAGCTTTAAAAGGAGGAAAGCACGTTACATTGAATACATGTTCCACGATTGCAGCTGAAGCCATCGAAGATATAGCTCCAAGAGCAAAAGCCAATGCAAGCAGAAACACAGCTTGTCGTCGCGCCATTGTTCGGTGCAAGCTTTTCGTCGGTCATGTAATGTTTGACGATGTGTTCGTATTTAAATCGCAAACCACCCTAGGTTTCTTCTAGGGAAAGTAAGTACAGATCCATGATTTTTTATTTCGATAAGACTTCGTTGTGATTGCGAAGTTTCGGTGGTGAAAAGTTTTTTGTTTTTGTCAAGAATAATAGTAATGCAGATCGTGGACTTATTCTAGGTCTCTCGCACGATGATAATATGATAATTTAGTAAATTGAAAAGTAAACAAATAAAATAGATAAATTAAGTGAATAAGGATAAGAGAAGCATTGAATTGATTTTATGGTTTTCTTCCTTTAAATTGGTTAATTCAACTACGACTAAGAGAACCTCGGTTATCTAATTGTACTATTTTATTTCAGTTCAATCGATGGTTGGTGAGTAATGGCTGATGAGATCTCATCGTGGCTTGGTGGTATTTTGATGAGGGAGCTATGTTAAGAAGTTGAGGCTTGTCCTTGCATATTCCCATTAGCCGCTCGAGACTCCCATACGTGGATTTTTGGGAAAATTGTTCAAAAAATCTTAAATTTATTACACTTTCATCAATTTAATCATAAAGTTTTTAATTCTATCAATTGAATTTTAAACATTTTAACATTATATCAATTGAGTCCATCCGGCTAATTTTACTTAGAAATTGCTAATTTGGACACCATCTATTCTAAATGGCACAGTCAACGTTAACTTGGATGTTTTTAATAATTTTTTTTGATTTTTTATTAATTTTTTGGTTTTGTACTAAGGGCCTGCAAGAACATTATTAAAAATATTCACTTCATGTAGGATAGGTAGCATTCACATTAGCAATTTTTAATCAAAATTGATTGAATAAACTCTATCATTAACATGTGAAAAGGTTTATGACTTTTTGAATAACTATCATACAAATTTCCATGACTATAAGCAACCATCATTAAAAGACAAAAAAGAATTATTTTGAAGGGATAATGATAGTTGGTATCCCAACATTTTCAATTTGGACAACATCGTTTTGAATATATAAATGTGTGCGTACGTATGTCTTACAATATATTCAATTGATTTATTAAACTATATGTTGGTTTGTTCATATTGGCCCTACTTTAAAACCCAACGAAAAATGGTGTCGTGGTTGTTGAGTGTCACAGCACCTGCATGGATCAGTCCATTTGGTTATTCATTTTTCTTGAACTCAGTTTGATCATCCAATATTCTTCGAGAAATACGTGTCCATTTTCATCAGTTTCTGTTAAACACAAATTAATATACAATTTAAGAATGTTCTTTTATCATGTAAGTGGATCGCTTGGCGGACTACCTGATTGCATTAGTCTCATAGCTACAGCAGTTTCGTTAGCGTCTTGCCATTCCTGAAAGTAAAGGGACAACCTATTCTAGATGGCACGGGCAAATTAATTTGGTTTACTATTCATGGTATCTTTTTTGAGGAATAAAAGTAGTTAGTGGTTTTTGCTGCGCTACTACCAATCAAATGTTTTAAACATGTTTTGTACAGAATAACTTGCTTAATGGAATATTTCCGATGCATGCTAAACTAGAAGTACTTGTTCATGGAAGATAGGAACAAGCTAAAGCGAGGATGCAAGGAATGGGTCTACAAAGCGGATAGCGACGTAAATATATGTTGTATAGTTGGTGAGAGGCCATTATACAAAGTTGCATTCAAAGCTCATTTATGCATGGAAATGAGGGAGTGATGGACACACGAAATTTTCAAGTCAAAAGGTTAGTTAGGGAAGATCTTTCACTAATCCTCAAGCTAAACAAGAAAAAAAAAAAAAAGGAGGGAGGAAACCCTAGAAAAGAAATGATACAGTACATTTTTGTTGTCAAGTCAAGCCTATAGAACACCATAAGAGGCGAAATTAAAATGGCACAAACTATTCATGTCGTCCGCAGGTTGACATAACCAACCTACTTCCCAAATATCGATTGCATATAATAAATTCGTAGGCAAGTTTCTTATTTCAATATAATCTCACAGAAATCAGACCTAAAATACTCATATTTTACATGGAATCCTCGCTATTGATCGAGTCATGAGTTAAGACTCTGAGCATAGTTTTTGAATATTTTCTATGCTCTTTACACGCTTTATTGATGTCATTCATTACGAAATCAAATCACATATAAGCTTACTAAACAAAAGAAGCTGAATATTCACACGTATTATAACTCGATTGAAAATGACTCTTTCAATTTTAGAACTTCTTGTTGGCGGGGTGACAACTGTGGGGAGTGAGCCCAATTTGGTTCGTTCTCCTTTTTATAATTTTAGAACTTCAATACTAGCCATTCGTTAATAGTTTTTACCTTACAAATATTTCAATAGCTTCCTCTGTATTCCCCCCGGAGGTGACTTATTTATTAGAAACTCTAACCCAAAAAGAGTATACTTTAATGACCCTCTCATGGGACACCCACACATACCAAATGAACTAAGCAAAACTTGATTCTGATACAATGTTAGAAAGGTCAAACCCAAAAACTTAAGTGTATAATTAAAAAGAAATACGTATATAAAGGATATATAAATTCATGAAACAGTTTTAATATTATGGACCAATTGAAATGAGTTGATCTCACATCCGTGAATCAATGATCAAATTTGTTTGCACATATGATCATCAACATATCTTATGATCTTTTCAATATAACCAAGAAGAAATTGACACTTTTGAAAAACTCATAAAGCCTTAAGAGTTCGAAAGTTTTTCAATTTTCATTTTGAAAAATATAAAGCATTCATATTTATGAGGTGATTTTTTAAATTTTCACGTGTTTGGTTCGCCAAAAGTAGATAATCAACAGAACTTTATGGTCGATAAAATAACCACACTCAAAATTGAGAAAAACGATTTCTCCATCATTAATAGAAAAAATCATTTTACCAAGCTCCTTTTCCACACGCGTGCTGACATGGACTTCCGTTCTATTCTCTCTCTCTGCCGGGCTTCACTTCTCTTCGGTAGATCTGTTTGGATGCTTACCGTAACATCAATTTTTAATTATTTCTTTCGGATGAAGAATCATCCTAACGTGAAGATTAATGAGCACAAAGAAATTAATTTTTTTAAGTGCCTTCATTTTCTACTTTTTTGGCATCCTTTTATTGGGTTGCTTTATTTTGATAATTAAAAATGTAAAATTCATACTTCATATATTAGTAATATCTTAGACAAATGTTTTGATACCATTTTAGTATCTTATATTGGGAAAATATTATAGTACTAATAATGATGATGATGATGGTTATTATTATTAGTATTAATATGATGATGATGATGATGGAGACAATAATTTTTTAAAGTAAATCCGAACACTGAAAACCTTCTTCCATCTAACTTGGCGCACCAATAGACAACTAAAAACCAGTTATTTCCCTTATAAATGATTTCCATAAAAAACATTTCCTTTCGTCAAGAAGGTATCTGCGAAACAAATACGCCTTAATTTGGAAGAGCTTCGACAAAAAGATTTTTTGAGAGACAAGGGACTGAGACATTTTGCGACAGAAAATTGATTTGATGATACTTGAAAATTTTCAAAAGCCAATTATCAAATTTAACTCTGATATTATCTACAGGCAACTCTTCGTGGAGCATCATTCAAAAGTTTGGCCATGGCATAGACATGTTTAACACTTTGAATTTTAAAACTCGAGTTTTTCCCGGTAGAGGGAATACAGAGCGTAACATGATGAGTTGAGAAAGAAGTTGACATGGATTAAACTCTTAATTGGGTGAAAATACTTAGAATTTAAATAATAAATTTTCTTTTGTTTTACAATTCTACGTGAAAAATATCCATTTCTTAAGAGATTGTGTTGCTTTAAATATGTTAGTGGGCTTGATTTTCAAATATCCCAAGGAGTATTTTTGGGGTATAGCACATTCATCGCAAGTAAAATAAGCCAATTTGTGATAAACCTTATATTATTACTTATGAATCTGATTTCTAGATAATTAATATTTTTAAATTAGTTTCAAACGCTAAAGATAAAATTCATAAGTTTGGGGTTTGTCATTTCAAGTAGATGTATCTTCCAATTTTTTCTTCAATAAAATAGAGTCATCATGAGTATTTTAAACTATAATTTTGTAAGAAAGAAGCAAAATAAATAAAAATTATATTTACCAAGAACGAGTTATTTTACCACAAACAACTCCTTTTGTTGAGACGAATTAGTACTTATCAAGAACAAGTTGCATTCATCAGGAACAAATACGGTTCACAACTATTTAGTGTAAACGTAACTCATTGTTCACCCAAGAAAAAGTAACTTTTCCTTGGTAAATGCGTGTTCTTCTCAGTAAAACACAATTTGTCCTTGGTAAGAACGAGTTAGTTTTGGTAAATACAAGTTGTTCTATGTAAATACAAGATGTTTGTGGTATACATTTGTACTTGTTAAAATAAGTTTCTTTTTCTGATTTTTTGCAAAAACATAACTTAAAATCATTGATGCTTACCATAATTAAATAATTAAAAAAACTTACTTAGAATCGTATTCTCTTGGAAATAAAAATATTTACCATAAATATATATAGTTACAGAAAACTCGTATATTAATTTACCACGGATAAATCAATCAATATTGTATATATAACTCTTGTTGAGATGAATGTCATTCTTGACACATGATTTCTTTTCCTTTAATTAGTGTTTTTTATTTTGTTCAGTTTGCTGTTTCTTAAATTTCTCCTCATTTTTTTTATATTTATATCTACTTTGCTCAATTGGTGTGCAATTTGGAGGCGCTTGGTTCAAAAGTATTGCAACTCATGTGTTCGATTCCCAGGAATGAGATCTTTTACTAGTCACAAGCTTGTTTAACAGATACTTATAACAAATGTAAGATATATTTTTCTATAAGAGTGGGTAACTTTTTTGACAGATGGGAAAATGGACATTTTTCTTTTTATTTCATGGTTGGTGAGGAATCTAATCTCACCGTGAGGTCACCATGTAGCTGGAAGCCCTTAGGGAGTCAATAGAATAAACATTCCACAACGTAGCTGGAAGCCCCTAGGGAGTCAATAGAATAAACATTCCACAAATTCCGCTTTATCTCCATCGAAAGTCATATTTCTTAAAGAAATTTATTAAGGAAAACGTGGAGTCCAACGTGATATGTTTGTAGAGAATTTTGTATAATAATATTTAAATAATAAACTATATTTTCATTTTATAATTTAAGTTTTAGAACAATTAGCAGTAATCCCACAAGAGTAACAACACTCACATGGTATTAAATAAAGGATTATGAATTTTAAATGTTAAATCATGCATTTATCTAACATCTTAATCTATTTTATATAGTTGATTATAATCTCATAAAATCTAACATCTTGAATCCTCAAATTTTGAAACATATACGAGCTTTGTCTATGGACCAACCTTAGTCATGTAAACAAACCAAGCGATTAAATTAATGGCGATGAGTCCTTCCTAAGTCAGAACTTTTAAGAGGGAACTGTATCATTGCTTTCCTAATACTTTCCCCCTTGAATTTTGTAATTTTCAGCTAACACGCATGATAATCATTTTTTTTTTCTTTTTTTTTTTTTTTTTTTTGTTTCTAAGAATAAGTTTGGAACCTAGATCCATTTGGTAAGAAAATTTCATTTTTTTATTTTTAGAATAAATTTTTAATCCTACAAATAGGTATAGAATAGAAATCAGAAGTAGAATATTTTTACTTTTCTATTTTTAGAAAAAAATAAAAAATAAAAATTTTTCTCATTACTTGCCTTCGCTACTAGTCCACCACCCACATGGTGCCTGCCAGCCATATGTCCCTTGTCGTCCTTCGTTGCCAACAGCCCAAGAGAGAGAAATTTTGTATTATTATGAAGTGAATTTTCATTCTTGGAACATAAATTTTTTATTGTTATCAAATATATATTTTTACTCAAAATTTCATCCGAAAAATAAATATAGAAAAATCAATTTCTAGCCAAAAATTGATTTATTGAACAAAATTATTATCATTTGCACCCTTAATATCATTCTCTAGCTAAGATAAGAATGATTTGACTTTTGAGTGCCCCTTATGTTATATTAGCTAGGAGAAATATATATACACGCCTCTTGATTACTTTATCATGACTTTCTAGGGTTTCTTCCCCCGTCGATAGGGTGTCTGGGGATATATATATATATATATTTTGAGCAAATCATGAATCCCCAATGAACCTTTTCAGCCGCGTTTGCACTCGGTAATTATCAGGACAAATAGGTTTATAGTTTTCTGGGGTGTCCTCTGGAAAGCGCTTCATTGTGATGTTATGAGCTCAAGGCCTTGAGCGAGAAGGGCGGACAAGTATATCTCTTGAACATAACCCTTTGGCGTTTTTTGTAACTGATATTCTATATGAAGTATTAACCGATGTCATTTAGAAGTATTAGACTCGGTCAAGGGTTAGAATTATCATTGTCTCTCTGAATATGAAATGGATTTGGTTCATCTGGGTTAGTTAAGTGGAAATTTTAATTAATTGGTTAAAAAAGGGTTAGATACCTGAACTCCTATCTTAAGAGTAGTTAGAACCAAATCGACAAGTATGATCATTGCCATCTTAGCAAAAGATAATAGATAATAACTACATTAGGACAAAACTCAATTCCCAAGTGGGAATGGGCCAAACGTTTGACCGGTTTTGGACAACGACTGCCTGAGGGCTAAAGCCGCTGTTTGCACAATTGCACTCATTTTCTTTTTATCTTCCCCTTGCTCATGCATGATGCATCAACGCGTATTGGTGGGCTTTATTTGGTGACGGACCAAACTGAATTACAAAGTAAGATCTTACAAATCCATCTTATTAAAATTATCTTTAGTGTGGACATAAGAAGCACAGATTTGACTAGAAGTTACATTGTCATCGATTTCTTTGAAACCCGCTTCTGCAATTTATAGAAGTGAAAAAAGTAGATGACGACTCCGTCAATTTCACAAGAGTGACCAAGCCTTCCCCACCACTCAATTTATAGAGAAAACTGGATGACACATTTGTCCGGCTTTTTGCTTTCAGAATTAAAACCCCGTTGGATGGTATGGGCATCAGCAAGCAAATCCCCTATTTTATTATTTTAAGAAGCATATAAGAGAAAAGAGGAAATGTAAGAAATTAGAATAATAAAACAGTGATCTTGTCATCCTACGGCTTTTTTGTAATCGTAGTTAGGCATCTATAATAGTATAAGATTGGGATAAGTGTACTAAAGGTACTAAAACTTCTCATGATAGTATAATTAATTCCTAAAACTTGCCAAAAATTGCAATTGAATCATTCCGTTAATTCTGTCTAATTTGGCAAATGGAAAATATTGCCATGATTTTTCTTTTATTATTTTTGTATCCTACATGGCAATGACGTGGCTGAAATGATATCATTTTGGTCACAATCTACAAATTTTATTTAAATGATATTAAAAAATGAGCTGAATTTTAGAAAAAGAAAAGGGATGAGAAACTAGGCGGTTGAGGGCTACATTCCCTCACCATCGCAACCCTTACTATTGTCAGGAAGGACCAACAAGGGTGGGGGATGGTCGTCGAGCCTCGGCCATTAAATGGTGACCCTCGCCAGCCCCAAGCAAGAGTCATGCCATTGTAGCCCTATCAACCTCGGGTGAGGGTCAAGGCCAACAACACTTGGCCCATTTGGGAGGGCCACAACCCTCGCTCAAATCTAGGCGAACAACCTTCCCCAAATTAGGCTAGGGTCTATACTTGCGGTTGTCCAAGGTTGCTAGCCATTAGCCGGGGCTTGACTACCCTTGACTACCATCCCCCATCCTCACCAACCCTTCCTGACAATGCAAGTGCAACAACAACGACTAAGGGTGAGTATCAGTCCACGGTCAATCTTGGACTAGCCCAACCCTGTTAGTTCTAGTCCGATTCTTAAGGGGCCTAGGTTGGTCCTCAGTCCTAGGACCCACGGACCCTACACTGTGTGAATTGGTCCTCAATCTTGGAATTTTAGATTTGGTACATATAGAAGTGTGCAAAGGAACTGGGAATCGCCTAGACCTAGACCAGACCACCCAAGAACTAGTGATTACTAAAGGAACGGATTCGATTCTCAGTTCCAATTTATCGAAGCTAGTGGGTACTAGTCCGGTTTCCAGTTCCAAGTGTTGAACCACTCCCCGAACTGGACCGGTAATATATATACATTTTAATTTTTTAATTAAAAAATGAAACATCTTAAATCCTTAGGCTACTAACTAGTTTTTATATTGGATAATTGTTTGCATTTGCCCATTCATAACAAGTTTGGTGAATGTGCTCTTTTGCTTACACACTTCCTAACATACTAATATTATTAGTTCCTTAGCTCTAACTAGAATTATCTTTAATGAGGTGATTCCATCATGTAATTTTTTGTTGCATATTACGGTGTTAATACGTGAAGCTTAATGGGACCAATTACATGAACCCACCTAAGAATCGAACTGGACTGGCAGTTCGGTTCTCAAGTGGATCAATGAAATCAATGGGAGATTTCTAGTGCCAATTTTTTGGAACCAATCCTTAATAGGCGGTTTTCAGTTCTAAAATCAGAACTGGCCACCCGAACCATGCTCACCCTTAGGTCCAGCCCAAACCAACCCTATACATAATTATATTATATATAATATATTATATGCATTTGTCTACTCTAAATTTTAGCATCTCCTCCTCCATTCTTATTGAGTTTGTCATGTAAATTAGAAAGTAGAAAGAAACTCAACCCTAATTTAACAAGAAAAAGCCCTATTCAATTGTCTTAGCCTAGCTCGCCTCTGTCCACTAGCCTTGCTACTCCCTTTATTCCCTCACCTCTTTTAGCAAGTGTAAATTTCTATTGTTACATTATCTTATAGTTATGTTTGGTGTTCATAGTTTGATTGCTCTAGATCGTATCATTGATGAATACGTAATTTGAAATAGTATGTTTGTTCTTTTAAACAATAAAAGAAAAAATCGGTTGGTCCTAGATTGATTGTGCAACCTACCAAAACCCCATAGGGTTGGTTTGATTCTCGATCCTAGACTCAACAAGGTCAGTCATTAGTCCCAAAAATTGGGAACCAACACTATGCAGGTTGGTCCCTAGAGGTGTTGGATCGGCCCAACCTCGACCATGCTCACCCCTAATGGCAACAAGTTGCAATCCTCAACCTCTCAATTTCTCATCCCTCTCCTTTAATTTTAAATTTAGCTTATTTTTATTTTAATTTAAATAATATTTGGACTAAAAATCATATTTAAACCAAAATAACATCATTTTAGCCTTATAATTCATGTTTTCACCATGTAGAAGAGAGAAGATATTACAGCAAACAACTTTAGCATTTCTCATTATCCAAATTGGATGCAAATAATGGAATTACTTAATTGCACCAATTTTACAATTTTTAGCACATAATTGCACTTTTATGATAAGTTTTTGAACTTCTAATCCTTATTAGATTAGATGGACTATTCCAAATTCATCACAATGTTGTCATTAGGTTAGATGGACTCAAAACCACATATCTCTCTATACTATTGTCAACATGTCATATGCCACATCATCATGCTTGTCCTACCATGTATTCCATGTCATCCCGCCATGTCATTTATTGCATGTCATCATGTATGTGAACATCATCACCATGTCATTGTGCTATGCCATGTCATCAACTCGCATGTCATATAGCCTACATGTTAGGTTCATTTAGTAGATTAAAATTGCATGTCATTAGAATTAGGTCATGCAGCTTAATACTTGTATGCCATTTAGTAATTGCATACCTAGGTTCATTTAATCAGAATCGCATGTCATATTAAAGTATTATATATTACTTATAGTTGAATACCATGCCATGTTAGAATAGATAAGAATTTATACGTCATTGCATTTAAATTGAGCTAGCATTCCATGTATTACATATAGTTTAGATTTCATTTAAATAAAAGAAAACCCCCAAAAAAATTATCGGAAGTGGATGATAATAGAAACCATATTTAGGTTCAATGTTGTAGATCGCTTTTGCTTTGAGGTAAATAAATTCTTCCCTATCCTTACAATTTATTTATTGATTTGATTTATTGAGCATTAAATTAATGGTTGCACACTCACATGAGCACCTCACATGTTAGTGGCTAAAGTTAAATCAGTTTGTGTACAAATCATTTTCCATAAAAAAGAAATGTTACTGAAATAACGTTAGAGTAATCCAGCATAACTAAATTCCTGAATCCATAATCTCTAGTTTGTAGAAGTAAAGTAATTCTCTCAATACTTTACTTAGATTTCAAATCGACCATCCAAAAAGTACATTTATAGTGACTCCTAAAAAGAAAAAATCTTGCATGTTAAATAACTTGAATCTAAGTTATGAATTGGTATGGGCTTAGAAGAGCTTGAGCTAAGTGTAAGCTTAATAATCCAGTAGTCAACCCCTAAGTAATTCACCTTCGAGAGGGTCACAACACTCACTAATGCACTTTGCTCTATAGCGATTAATTCAAGTAACCAAAGCTTCAATTAGTTAGCTATCACCTTGGAGATGATTTTGTATCCAAAGTTTCATTGGTCTATAGAGCGAAACAATTCGAGTCTTTCTAGGTTAGGGATTTTTCATGATGCCTCAGAATGTCATGTGCAACAGGTGTCTTTTTGTTTACATCAGAATTATAATTATGCATGCAGAAGCACAATATTAAATATTATACTTTTAAATCAACAACATAAACATTAACATCCCAAATACTCAACAACTTGAATATTGACAACACTTAGCTAGTAAATTAATAACTTAGTTCCCAAAAATATCACTTTTATGTTTAGTTTCACCCTTACCATTTTTATCTTACCGAATGTTATAGACATCAATTTACCGTAAACTCGACAAGTGGAGACTCAACAATTCAACACATAATCCATATAATTTTCTCATACTAAAATTAACAACCATCAAACAACCAAGTAAAATATGCTAAGTAGATCAACCCAACTTAATGCCTAGAGTTTTCACTTACCTCAAATAGAACACTTGTGTAAAATCAAAGCTTTAATCACCTTGTAAGCTTTTGAAAAATAGAATTTCAAAGCTCTCAAAACACAAGAATAGAATATTTCCTTGCACACAAAAGATTGGAATATGAACATGAAAGAGGAAGATCTCTTTTTCTTTATTTGCAAGAATAAGTTGAAATTCTTTTTGAAACTTGAAGACCTATTATAGACTAATGGAGGTAAGAAAAAGTAACTTAAGTTAAGAGAAATGATGACTTAAAGAAAATGCTAGATGGAACTACAAAAGAGATGTCAAGGTATATAATTATAAGTGGCATGATCATTTGACTCAATCCAATAATAAGGCAAGGGGAATGAACCAAGTAATAATGACCTTGAGTTAAAATCATGAGTTCTAAAGGTAGAGAGGATGAGTGTTCCACTAGAAACTCTTCAGGTGACCCTAAGTGATTAGCTAGGGTGTAACTAGTCCAACGAGATTTTGCCACAAGAAGATTTTTGATTGAGATGAAGATGAGCTCATCTTCTTTAGCCAAGTGTGTGCATGAATCACAAAAAAAATAATGAACTATAGGCATGAGTCATCCAAAACATTAATGAACCATAGGTTGGAGTCATGCAAAGCATTGATGAAACATAATGATGAGTCACTCAAAACATTAATGAATTATAGTTGGAATTGATGATGTCATGAATTATGTAAAAGACAACCAAATTAAATGTCTAAAACCAAAGCATAGGTTTAAAATTTTTGATTGAGAAAAGAAAAGTAGTGTGCCAATTGAAGAGATAGAGATTTAAGGAAACCAATATTCATTCTAAACATTGGTGAGTTTGAAAATATTTTAAATCTACTAAAATCATCGATGAAAGATATCAAAATTGGGAAAATTCCAATTTAACATATTTGAAACTTATCATTAAACATGAAATTCATAACATATCAATCCCTTTCTATAACTAATATAACTATAACGGTCACAAAAATTCATACTAAATACTGTTGTCAAGCATAGAAAATTCAAGATGTCACATATAATATTCTCTTATCCCGCCATCCCTCTATCATGGTGACGTTTACTTAGTACACCAGGTACTTTGTGACGTCCTGAAATTCGAGCCCTCTGAGGGAGGACTGAACGTTACTTTCGCCAGTGCATTGTTGGTTGATCTCACTCGGAACTGATCACTCCTGAGATACTGACCTTGAGGGGAAAGGCTAATGAGGACAAAACTTGTGCGACTAAAGAACTTGACCTGGGAAAACGACTCGACCGTGAGACTTGCGTAAGGACGATCCTGTAGATATGCAGGCCGATTTTAGGGACGACTAGAAGTCGATTCGTGGACAGAAATAATGGGACGACGGGTGATTCCGTCTACTGTTATCGAACCGCGAATGGCCCTATGTCGATCCTTGATAATCGTGTACTTAGAAATAAGAATCAATCCTTCGCAATTTCATGTAGTCAAGGACGTCCATGTGTCGAGAAGTCTTGAACGTGAATTGGCACGAGTCGGTTACGCGTGAATCCTCGAAGCCGCCTGTCAGTCTGAGTAGTACCAAAATGGCACTCGGGCGAAATTGACAAGGCATGAGAATCCAAGATTGGACTTCGAATTTTCGGGAACGTCCGAGACGGACTTTTGGACGATGCTTCCTCGATAGTCGACAGTGTCGGTTGAGCCGAGTTTTTGAGAAAGGGATTTCGGACTGAGAAAACGAGCTTACAAGGACGTGGGCCGGGCAAGAGTAGTGTGGGCCACACGCCCAAGGTGGGATGGCCACCGTGGAAAGCCCGAGGCAAGCAAGTGAGCCCGTAGGGCCAAACCGACCCTTAACCCTTCCGAGCCCGTTGTCTAACCTTGAGCCAATTCGAGCCCAATAAATTCCCAAGCCCGTTCCTATTCATTTTTCGGCCCGTTTCCTAGGCCCGCCTTTCATTTTCAGCCCAAGGGCAGATTGGGAAATGTGCAAGGTGGAAATGACCAAAATGCCTTTGGATATTTTGAAGAAAAGTCAAAGGAAGAGAGAGAAGATGATGTCATGTTTTGTGGGGACTTGAGCCAAGCCATTAATGGCATTGATGAGGCCTAGAAGCAGCCCTCAATGCACTCTCTCTCCTCCTCCTTCAGCCCTCCAAAATCGCAGCCCCTCTCTCCCCTTCTTTCCTTGCTTTCCTGAAATTTCAGTTTCTGACCTTCCACCGAAAATCGAGTTGTTCATGGCCTTCCCGTGTGAATCTCGGCCCGTGCCACCCGCCGTTGTGTTCAGAAGACGAAAACCGTTCAGATGGAGTTGGTCGTTCGTCGAACGGAGTCGCCGGCCGTCCTGTACGGTCGCCGGAAGTCGCTGCTCGCCGGACCGTCACTGTAGCGGCAGCTCTGTCCAGTTTCGCCTTTCCAGCCATTTTCCTCCCATTCCGACCCAACCACCACCCATCCCAACCTCCAGCAGTTCCCCCTCGACCCCCAGGAGCCTCCGGTCACCGGCCACGAGCTCGCCGGAGCTCCGGCCACCTTGTTTTTGCTCCGACCAGCAACCTCCTCCTCCTGCAGTGCTGTTTTGTGAAGTTCAGTGGGGAATCCGAATTTGTTGCTGCTGTGTTGAGCCCGGGACCGCCTTGGATCGTCGTGAGTGAGGTCCCCGGGTGTCGGGTTCGTCGCCGCCGCCGCGCCGGTGTCGCCGGCCCGCTTAACGGGTGAGTTTAGCCCCTAATCCCTATTTAGTGCCTAAACTTGCTTAGGGTTGGGTTAATTAGTGTTAATGCTGGTTTAGGAGGGTTAATTAAGTTGTATTAGCCCTAAGGTAGGTGGTTAGATAGGTGATTAAGATTAGCTTAGCTTAATCTTGTTTAATTATGCTTGATTATGCTTAAATGTTGATTATGTGTGGTTTATGTGTTAATTAAGCTTGTTTAGCTTAATTGATTGATTAATTTGTGTTTAATCATTGTTTTGTTTAATTTCTGAATTTAATTTATTATTAATTGAATTTCGGAAATTACTGTTCATTGATTATTGTTCACGGCACTGTTCATCCGGAAGTGAAATTGTGCATAATTTCATGTGTCTTGATCATATGAAGTGAAATTGATGTGTCGTGGCATGAACATTCGCATGAATCGTGTGAATTTCACAAAAAGGGAAAAATGGTTTGTCCGAGGGACACCGGAAATGGACCGCCTTTATGAGAAAGAAAGTGATTTGTCCAAGGGACACTGGAAATGGACCGCTTTTATGAGAAACGTAGGGAAAATGGTTTGTCCGAGGAACATCGGAAATGGACCGCTTTTGTGAGAAATGATTCGAGGTTTTATATGCAAGCATGTGTGCATTGGCTAATGCTCAAAGATAATAAGTGGATTGTGATGGTATGCTTGCGTGATCACTAAGTTGAACCCGATTTATCGGAGATCATGGAAAGGGAGGGCACGGAAGTGCATGGTTGTGCCTCTGCAGAGAAAGAGCACTGTAGCGTTGTAGCGCCTTGGAGAGCACGGAAGGGCATGGTTGCGCCTCTGCGGAGAAAGAGCACCGTAGCGCCATAGCGCCTTGGAGAGCATGGAAGGGCACGGTTGCGCCCTGCGGAGGAAGGGCGCCGTAGCGCCATATGGAACGGAAGGGCACGGTTGCGCCTCTGCGGAGGAAGGGCGCCGTAGCGCCGTTGCACCTTGGCCAAGTTGTAACCCTATGGGGCAGTAATAATCGGAACACGTGTGGATGCGAGAGTGCATGAGAAAACATGGCATCATTGGTTCCGATTATGCATGAGGTGATCATATCATTTATGGCACGCACGCATGAATTGATAACGTGCAGGGTATGGCAATGGCCAGGTGAGATCGCTTGTGGTGCGACTCGCATGTGATTGATGAACTGCATCATCTAACAGCCATGTGCATTGCATGTATTGTGCTGACTTATAACGTGCAGGGTATGGCATACCGGGTAAGGTTGCATGCGAACCGACTATTTGATTGTTGGTTGCATTGCTTGCATTGAATGAGATTTAACGTGCAGGGTATGGCATACCGGGTAAGGTTGCATGCGAACCGACCTCTGATTGTTGGTTGAACCTGTCTATGGTTTAATTGCTGATTGCTGGGTGTTTGTGGTCGGGTTGAATGAGGGGTGGTTCTGGAGAGATACCCCGGGTTGAGTTGGTGTACTAACCGGGGCTTAGGGGAAGAACTCGCTGAGATTTTATCTCAACCCGTCGTGGTTAACATTTTTCAGGCCCCTAGAATGGCGCACCTGCAGTGGAGAATCTTGCCCCCGCTTCTCCAGTGATCGACCTGACGGAGTCGAGTCTGATGGGTCCGAGTGACCGCGGTGTTGAACCCGAGGGTTCACTTTGTACAGCTAGATTAGCCTAGCCTAGTTCCTTTTTGGTTTGGCTTAGAGGATGGATCGGCCCCCTTTTGTCGGGCTTGTAATTTGAAAGACGATCCTCCGTTGGTTAATCCAGTAAATTGTATAAATGAGTAGTCAAGGTTTCTGTTGTTCATCCCTCTATCCCTGATTGATTGCTTGATTGTTTGTTGGACTGGGGATGGTTCGTCTTCCGCTTGCGCATAACGAAAGATTAAAACGAATGGTCGTCGACGAGTCCTGGGACGTCGCTTTCAATTGACCATGGTAAGGGGTTGTCGCGTGCTCGGGGTTCGGGGCGTGACATACTTCATCCACCATCTCTACCTTTATCACCTTCAAAATCTCTTTCCCTTTATTGCAATGTAGCTAAACAAATGAATTGAGATCTCTAATGTCTCAAGGATAATTTCATCTTTTTCCTCTACTTTCTCTTGTTTCCCATAAAAAGCTTTCCAAAATGTGCTATAATCACATCTCTTCTTTTCTTTTTAATTTCTTTTTATGAAATGGTATCTCTTTGCATTATATTACATAGTGTCCCAATGTCCCACATGAATAACAAAAATGTAATAATCTTTCATACCAAAATTCCAAATTACATATTCTTCACTTCTAGCTTGATCAGCTTACTAGATTTTAGTGATTCCTGAAGGTTAGTTGCTTTTCTAGCTTCCCTTGCTTTTTTGTAGGCATCATCTTTCATTTCCACTTTGGCATATGTAACTTTTCCCAACTCTAGAACAAATTTACAAATAGCCTTCATGGTGACCCTTTCTAAGGGAATGCACAGGTTATGAAGTCATACCATTAAGGGAGGTATTGGCAATACAAGGTTTTAGAATCAACAAGTTATTTAGAAAGAGTCAAGGGCTATTCTCTAGAACCCTATTTTTCCTCTTTCTTTCTAAGTTTAAACACATGTAAACCAAATTCACAATGTGATATCAACAATGGTATCAACAATTTTCAACTTTCTAGGCTTTTTTCATCAGATTATGAAGGCTTGAAAATTGATGGAAGGGTTGGATAGGAGCATATGCACTAAAATAAATTGGCATTTCTCAAGTTTTTTCTTTGCCATTGCATCATCCCATACTTCAATCTTCTCTTTTGACCATGGTCAACCTAACCTTATGCTGAGCAAAGCTAGGTGAGTTTTTCCTTCCTCAATTTCTTCCATAAGAAATGGAAAAGAAATGCTTCAGTAACAAGAACTCCAGGGGAAGAAATCAAGGTAAAAGGAGAGTGGGAAAGGTGGGGCTTTAGACTTGACGGAGTATTGTGTGGAAATTAATTTTCATGTGTAGGGTTTATGAAAAGTTAACAACAAATTAAGGTTGAAGCCAAATGGAGAACAAATGTCTAGTTGGTGAATAGTTCTAGATAGGTATATTCTAAGGAATAGGTCCAATGTTCAATGTATGATGGGTAGTTTTTTTAAGAAAAAAATTGGCAATCTATTTTTTATGGAAATGGTAAAAGTTGAGCCTTGTTTTAACACCAAAACATAAACTATATGGTGGGATTGGTGATGAAGAGGGAAAGAAAAACAAAGGGGAAAAGTTGGAATTTGTGGACTATCATGGAGGTAAAGAAACTCCACATAGTCTAAAGATCTGGCAAAACTCGTGGTCTCCAAACACCTTCTTCTATTAAACCAACACACAAGCTAACTTCATTACCTTTCCGTACATCTCTATTTTCATTGCCACCTCAATCTTTTCCTTCCTACCATCATGGCACACCCGATCCATTTAGTTTTGGTTCCTCGCATCTTGTTGCAAAAGCAAATGATCGAACAATAAAATAGATAGAACAAGATAATAAATCAAACACTAGATTTATGTAGTTTGATCGTAGTGATTTACGTCTACAAGGAGAGTAGTAATGAATTACACTATAAATTAAGCGATACAATGGAGGTAACAATCACACTTAGTCACTCAAACACCCTTAGTGTTTCACAAGCCCCAATTATATCCAATAACTCACACAGTATTTAGCACCTCAATTTGTCGCTAAATAATCTTTCAATTTGATGAATAAATTACACACAAATTCTTATCGCAAGAATTAATTGGCTTGCACTAGTCTCTTAAATGTAATTCACGAACAAAATCAACAACCACACCAAGCACTCGCTTTAAAATGGCACTTCAAGACCTCAAGTACAGAGGCACTCATCAACATGCAACCCAAAACTAAAATCCAAGAATATATATAATATATAAAACACAAATCCCTTAAACCAACTTCTATAGGGAAAGAGTTTCATACCTATCATTTCTTCTTATCCTTTCTCTCATAGGTTGATCGAGTCAAAGTCCACGTTGGACTTGGCGCAACTGGCCCATCTTAGGCTTGAACCAGAGACCTCGCCCATGAAGTAAATCGTTGCACCTACGGTCCAACCAATTGGGAGATAATCAATAGATTCCTGTCGTGACCTTCTCGAAGGTGAATCACCATGGGAAGACTAATGGATTACTAAGTCTGAAGGCTTAGTGCGGACTCTCCCAAGCCCTACCAGCCGCAACTTGGTACTCAAAATTTAACGTTGTTAAACATGCAATTTTATTCAATTAGAAGCCGCCACTAATCAATTAGGGTTGATTAGAAACCCAAGTAAAATATGGGAGAATACTTTACTTCTGCAAACCAAAGATTCAATTGCTTCGAGGATATGGTTACGCTAAGTTAAACTAGCGCCCTTTTGGTACCATTTCTTTTTAAGCTTCAAAAATATTTTTTTGCAAGCAATCTCGATTGATTTTAACCTAACCCACTAACATGGAAAGGAGTGGTCATGCGGATCACAATCAATAACATTCAGTAAGTCCAAAAGGATAAATGTAAGAATCATGATCAACCTTAAGGCAAAACAAGCTATAACTAAAAAAGCATGCCCTAAACATAAATTCTAAATGGGATGACATTTACTTTTTTTTGGATTTTTCTAAAATTAATTATATATAACTTTAGTCTATATTTAATATGCATGATTTTTACTCTAATGACATATGACATACAATTTAAATGGCCTAGCTCTAATGACATACATTAATTGAAAACTATTGTGACAGGATACGATATAATTTACATGACCCTAAATATGCATGTATTACATGACGTGGGATGAATAACATATTAATACTATATGCAATGAAAGTTTTTTTTTTTTTTTTACCTTTTATTAGAATAAGAAATTGCTTATTGTTTACCATGATTTAATATGGAATAAAGAATAATAATAAAAACTATTTTAACTAATGAAATTTCCTAAGCTTCTACATCATATGCAATGTAGACTATAAGTTTAGTTCGACATGAAATGCATTAATCTACTCTATTATGCAATGAATTATTTTATGCATTTTCGTAAGCTTACTAAAAAATCAACACATACAATGCATCTGATCATATAAAGCATGCAATTTGCCCCAATCCAAGATAAAAAATCCAAACAATGAAAAACCTAATCCGACATCTTGCGACTCAATATTTTTTATTAATAAGATTTTTTTTTAAACACAACATAACAACTTCACTTAATCAGAATATGCCTAATATCTCAAGGAAATCACGCTAGTAACGAATATATTGCAAATTAGGAAATTTAATATTCAGATGAGCAAATATATTAGAAAATTACCTTGATGGTCTTTCTCCGGTTTTCTCAAACAACTAGTGATGGCTTGTTATTGTTAATGACAGCACGGCAGCAATGGACAGCCAACGATGGTGAGCAACAGCAACAAAATTTGACAGCAAACGACCATGACCAACAGCAGCAAAATTGGGCAGCAAATGACCATGAGCAACGGCAAAAATGGACAGCAAACAACCACGAACAATAGCAGCATGACCATGAACAGCAGCGGCAAAACTAGACAATGAACAATGACGAACCCCAACAGCAAAATTTGGGAAGCAACTCACAAACAATGTATTGGAGATACACATATGGATTTTTGCTTCCACTGTAATTTTAATTTAGTTTACCTATGCATGTTTAATAAATCCCGACAGCCACCACCTAAGCAAATTTAGGAAATAGATAATAAAAGTTCCATAACTTTCATACGACACTCACTTTAGTATTAAAACTTTTTGTTGAATCACTTAAGTGTCAAATCAGAGAAAAATCAATAACTTAAGTGCCTCCAGCGATAAATTCTAATCAAAAGCCCCAAGTGGCTTTTTAATTAAGTGATAAATCATGCATGGCTTTTTTCTATAAAAAACCAATTCTAACAGGGACTATGAGGTAGCTGGACTCTCATGAACAACGCCATATAGTCGTTCACTCTTCGTCACTCTTGCTCAATCTCCTTCACTTTCCTGTTCAACAACGATAGATTAGAGAGCCTTTCCCAATACGCCATTGTTTAGATTTTCTCCATGGAGTTCGATAAATTCTACACTTCGATTCCTTCCCGATTAGTCTTCTAATTTTTGTTCATTTTGCTCTTTTACATTCTTTAAATGTTAGCCAAATTCCATTGCCATTGATAACGTTGCAGAGAGGGAAATTGGGTTAGCAAGGAAGCTCTAGTCTAACCATCATCGCCATGGCTGTAGATCTGGAGATGGATATCTTCATGGCCGTGGGGTCGAGAATCAATCGGTTGAAATTGGAAATGATCCCCAATCCAAGAGGTCACCGAGCCCATATCTGGCTTTGACTTAGGTAACGGCTTTCATTACTTTCCTCATATTCATTAGCACCTGATCATCTTCCAGCTTTTCTTCTTCTTTGATTGTCTGCAAATTGAAAAAAAAAATTGATGTCAATCCTGGACAAAAACCCTAATTTGGACAAATCAAAATTAGGGGGCAAAGCGACTTGGTTTAGGGCTGTCATAAGTGACTGGGCATGCTGGCTGGCCATGTTGGTTAGGGAAATTGATAAAATATTTCTATGTCAGATTTCTGGCAACCCAAATGGAAATTGACACTTAATTGATCAGTTTTTTAAAAAGTGACATTTAAGTGATCTAATAAAAAGTTTTAGTACTAAAAATGAGTGTCGGATGAAAATTATGACATATCTAGTATCATTTTCCTACAAACTCCATTTCCTTTCCGTGCATCTCCACTTTCATTGCCACCTCAACACCTTTTCTTCCTACCATAATGCCACACCAGATCCAGTTATTTTTGGTATCTCACGCCCAAACAACATATGTCATTGCTAGAAAAGTCTTCAGCTTGCATGTTTTGTCAAAAAGAATATAGTTAATTCCATTATCTTCACTTCATTGTCATTCCTTTAATTACTTGTTTTCCCTGTTGACTTTTTCTTGGCACAACATATGAACCCAATTAGGTTATTGTATTTGCAAAATATTGAAAATACAATTGCTAACTTAGAACCAAGGTGGACACGAGACTCCTCTTTATTTCTTCTTAAATTGTGCTTTTACATAAATAGATGAAAAACAGGTAGACAATCAGATATATTAAAGACATGAAATCGCCAGCCAAAGGCGGCAGATGAATTTGAACCGAAGAACGGTAAAACACGAACTCTCTTCACTGAATCGGCATTGTCCAAGAAATGAAGCTATGAATGACTTTGTATCACAATGGGGTTGCATCCAGAAAGAACAAATAGACAAAAGCGCGTTTCGTGTGCTCCCTGTCCTAACACTGAGGCAGATCAGGAGGAGGTGGAGGCAACGTCGACGACGGGGTCGGCCCATTCTCAACGACGATGACCGTCACTAGTCCCAAAGTCAAGTGCGCGTCCAGGTGGCAGTGCAATATCCATGCACCTGTAAAATATATATGAAAAAAGAATGAAATACAATAATCTTTTTTTTTGGGGTTCTAAACTGATCATCAATTTCCAATAAGTCATAGTTTGCATTCATCATCGAAATGGTCTAAAGGATATGTTGCCCTGTCACTATCCTTCAACTCGTTGCTTCTAAATACCAAACTCATTCCTTTACCTAACTCCCTGCCCTGAGAAACATTCACGCTTGCAAATACAAAAATGTGAGTTCAAGCCACATGATAACAACGACAAAAAGCAATGGGATTATAAAATGCATATGGTTGACGAGTTAGCTTAAAGGTGAAGATTAGATTGCCTGATGATTTGTGGACTTAGTTCCTTTATCTTGCTTAATTAATCACAAGATTTTCTTCTTTTTTGGCTAAATTACCCAACTACGAACTATATTGAACTTCTAATGAAGATGCACGTACTCATGTCTTGTTTTTGTAAAAAGATAATCGTGTCTAGTCTGTTCTCCAAAAATTAGTCAATTGTATTTTAAGAAAAAATAAATCACACTTGAGACTTCAATCATAATCTAACATTGTGATTGATTTTGTCTCCCCGTATCTTAGTGTTAGAATGCAATAAAATAAATGTAATTTTGCCATCATAACTTATGATATGAAAGAGAGAAAACAGAGGCTGGCTTGTTTGTTGGTATAAACTATCGATAGCAGAAACCGTATCAGGGTGGATACCTTCAATTGATATCCAATGTAATTCCTATAGGACCGATGTCGAAGATAGAACTCATTTGTTCTTCCAGGGCAACTAGATGGGAGTATATGGCATGGCATCATCGCAAATATGGGATCTACTGTTCTTTAGGAGGTCAGACTGATGAACTTTAATGGACGATCAAGGCTATAGGGGGCAAAGACACAATGGCCAGACTCCTCAAGATATCTTTTCTAGTGACTACCTATTGCATTTGGATAGAGCGCAGCCACAAGCATGTTCAAAATAGGTCAATTGATATCTACATTATTTTGGCTAAGGATTGTAAAATCATAGGAGGTAAAGCGTCACTTTACCAAAATTTTGAACCCTCCTAGGCAAATGTTGTATTGGCCACTCTACGGAGATTTTCTATTTCCAATTTCTTGCATATTAGTTCTATTTGTAATGCCAGGATATCCCAAAGCTTCTATACTTAATGATAATTGCACACTTACCAAAGAAAAAAAAATATTACCTGGATTATTTGCTTGGAACCTGATGGTAGCCCAACCTCCCACAGGCACACCGATCGTGTTGCGGATCACCGGGTTGAAGAGATTGTATTTCTTCGGATCATTGACTGGATCGAAGTTCCCGAACCCTTGTCCCACCACGTGGAAGTTGTAGCCATGCAAGTGCATAGGGTGATTCTCTGCGCCGACGATGGTCGTGTCCTGGAACACGATCTCGACGGTCGCGTTGTACTTCACTTGCTTCACCCTCGTGCTCTTGAACGCGAACGCCAACGCTGAGTTGTTGCTGTTGGCGGGGTTCGTGTAATCGAATTTCAGCGGTGGCTGGTCAGGGAGATCGGCGGTGTAGATTCCTTTAACGTTGAAGAAGTGCGCTTGCAAGATGGACAGGCTCGTGGGGAATTGGAACGAGGCGTTATTTATGTTTGCGGACACCCGGAGGGTGGGGATATTGGGGACGCCCGTACAGGCGTTGGGGGCGCCGCACGGGGATACACCCAATCCGACGGTCCAGAGCAATTGCTCATCGAGCTTAGTTGGTACCGGCCGCCAGTTCGGGCTCCCCACGAGGCTGGTCAAGGAGGAGGAGAACTTGTGGGCTGTCGGGGTGTCATTCAGGGCTGGCAAGAGCGGCATGATTGGGCTTGTGTACGGCAGCTCGTCGTAAATGAGGATCCCGGTCGTGGTGGTGTTATCGGGCGGCGGAGCATTTTGAGCACTAAAATACGGGCGGGCTGCCATGTAGTAGGCCCCTGGGGTTTGGTCCGTGGTGAGGAGCACATCAACCGTTTGGCCCGGGGCGAGGACAGCGACGTCCGTGACATAAGGGTCGGTGTATGAGGCGTCCACGGCGACGACAGTGAACTTGTGATTGGCTATCTTGAAGAAAAGTTGGTTATTGAGTGCAGCGTTGATGATGCGAAGCATGTAGGTCTTTCCATGGACCACCTTTAGCTTGTAGGTATCTGCGTGGAAGAAAAAAAAGTGGCTAAGTATAAAATATCGACAAACCAAATCATCAAGGTGATATGAAGGAGAAAGTCGCAGTATGTCGTCGGTGGTTTTGCTTACGCTTTTTGGAGCAAGGATAGAGATCTCCAGGCCTTCCATTAATGGTGTATGCATCTGAATTGTTAGGCCCCCTACCGAGCGCTTGTGCCTGGTTCAGTAAATCGATCACATTTCTGTTCCACCACTCTCCTGCAGTACGATGCAAATCATTTAACAGCTTGTCGAGTTTCGGTTGAGAGAGATTAATTACGGCAAAACCAAGTCTAGCAGACTTAATTTGATTATGGAATTCAGGTTCCATGACTAGTCTAGTCTGGTTAATCAATGACTCACTTATCCATTCAAAGATGTAGAAAGATATTTAATAATATTGGGATATATACATTAGAAATTGGGTGAAGAGTGATACCTAGAATGATGGGAAATTCTTTGTGGGGCGTAGGAAATGGATAGCAACCTGACTTGGGGAGGATGACAAGAGCACCATAAACGGTGGCACGGAGAAATGAGACGTGAGCATGCCACCAAAGCGTGCCTTCCTGTCCAGTGATGGTGAATTTGTATGTGTAACTATGTCCAGGACGGATTGGACACTGTGTAATATAGCCTGGTCCATCTGCCCAGCCGCTCAATAGCTGAAACACCCCGTGCCTGCATATATCTGAGTGTCATCCTTAGCGACTTTAGGGGGAAAAGACAAACAATGAAGACAAAAAAAATGAAACATTAAGTAGGCGCTTGGGAAGTTCACCAAAACAACGTCTTTTTCCTCCCCTTTTTCAAATTTTCGTTTGTTGAAAGCAAACGTAGTTGACATATTCATGGGGTAGGTGAAGTCTCATAATCGCATGACGTCATCAATGTTTGGTCAAAATGCAATTGCTCATTGCATCTTTCTTTTTCTTGTTAACGATTTAAAAAAAAAGAAAAACAGCTGGAAGGTCATTGAAAAATAGAACAACAAAATGGAAAAGCTTAACGTTGTCCTACGTCAAAGTCGAACTTCCTATGCATATGTCAGTCTTTTGATGTATTTATTATTGATTACCAATGAACAGTGATGTTATACGGGGACTTGTTGAAGACATGAACGACGAGAGTGTCTCCCTCCGTGACTCGAATCGTCGGGCCAGGAAGAGCTCCATTCACGGCAGTGATCACATGGTCGTGGCATAATTTCCTCACCGTCACATTCTCCACCTGACACAAAACGTTACATTCATATGACACCCCCCCTTAATTGCATAATCGAGAGGAAAGTTAATTCTACATAAAATGAGCATTAATGCGATGAGCAGAATCGATTATTAAGAGGGAGAGGATTAGTCCCATGCCGCGCATCAGAGTTTAATCCATGCTTTTGCTGTTTAATCCATGAAAAGTGGGACCATACAGACTCGGAATGCTACTTCGGTAAAGTTCTTTCCCGGAGAACCAAGAGATATAAATGAGCAATCAAACTAGGTCTTGCATGCATAGGAAAATCACATTGTGTAAGACAAGGATTGGATCGAACAAGAACATAAAACGGGTTGGCATGGAAACCCCTTGCATGGTATGTACATAGTTGGAAGAGATGCTTTGAAAAGGAGAAAAGCACGTTACATTGAATACGTGTTCCCAGATTGCAGCTGAAGCCACTGAGGACAAAGCTCCGAGAGCAAAAGCCCATGCAAGCAGAAACACAGCTTGTCGTCGCGCCATTGTTCGGTGCAAGCTTTTCGTCGGTCGTGGAATGTTTCGACGATGTGCTCGTATTTAAATGGCAAACCACCCTAGGTTTCTTCCGGGTAAGGGGTAAGTGTAAATTCATAATTTATTTCGATAAGACTTTGTCGTGGTTGCGAAGTATCGATGGTGATATGTTTTTTTTCTGTCAAGAATAATATTAATGCAGATCGTGGACTTATTCTTAGCCTCTCACACGATGATAATATGATAAATTAGTAAATTGAAAAATAAACAAACAAAATCGATAAATTAAGTGAACAAGGATAAGAGAAACATTGAATTTATGTTATAGTTTTCTTCTTTGAAATGGTTAATTCAACTACAACTAGAGAACATTGGTTATCAAAGTGTACCAATTTATTTCAGTTCAATCGAAGGTTGGTGACTATTGGGGATTGCCCCAGTAGCTACCCTTCCCACATGGAAAGGAAATGGTGGAAAGTCCAGTTCCCCACCTTCCTAGGGGAGTTGAAGGTGGGGACGTTTGATTTCAAGTATAGGGTAGACTTCCATAGTTTGTAAAAAGGTGGGGTAAAATTTTAAGAGTAAATTGAAAATTAGAAAGGTACAGACAAAAAAAAGGATCGAAAGGTGGTGAGTTAATGGCTGATGAGATCTCATAGTGGCTTGGTGGTGACTAGATGAAGGAGAAATGTTAAGAAGTTGAGGCGTGTCCCTACACATCCCCATTAGCCGCTCAAGATCAATATGAGGATTTCCGGCAAAATTGTTTAAAAGTATTAAACTTACATTTTTTTACCAATTCAGTCATAAATTTTTTTATTATATCCAATGAATCTTAAAAAATTTACATTTTACCAATTGAGTTTATCTACCTTAGATAATTACCCACCTCGAGCCCAAATTTAATTGAATGGTCTTGGGCCTCTCACCTCAAAAGCTAGCTCAAGATGTGAGATTTTTCCTCACACTTATAAACTAGTCACCTGCCCCTTCCACAACCGATGTGATTGGAGGCATGATATTCCATAACTCTTCTGTGTGACTCTTAAGTCCCGACTTGTTGACATCCTCAACAATCTCCCCCTCACACCCAGGTCTGGGTTGGATATGTCTCCCGTGTAACCGTTAGATCCAGACTTGTTGACAAATCTAGGCTTTAATACCAGTGTTGGGTGATCGTGCACCTCTCTCGCTCCAAAAGCTAACTCAAGAGGTGAGGCTGTCACATTTATAAACCGATCACTTGCCTTTTACACAATTGATGTGAGACATCCTCAACAAATTCTTGGTAGCCTACTAACTACCATGTTATTCTCCTCCTTCATTATCAGTGGATAAATACGCTCGGGCAAGAATGTTCTTTTATCGTGTGAGTGGATCGTTTGGTGGACTACCTGATTGCATTAGTCTCATAGCTATAGTGATTTCTCTAGCGTCTTGCCATTCCTAAGAGTAAAGGGACAACCTACTCTCGATAGCACAGGCAAATTAATTTGGTTTGCGATTCATGGCATGTTTTTCGAGGGATAAAAAGAATTTGATAGGAATTTGGTTTTTGCTACGTTACTACCAATTAAATGTTTTAAACATGTTTTGCACATAATAACTTGGTTAATGTAATATTTCCGATGGATAATAAACTAGAAAACCATGTTCTTCGAAGATCGAAACAAGCTAAAGCGAAGATGCGAGGAATGGGTCCATTAAACGGATAGCGACTTACATATAGGTCGCATAGTTGGTGGGAGGCTATTATACAAAGTTGCATTCAAAGCTCATTTATGCATGGAACTGAGGTAGTGATGGACTCATGAAATTGTCAAGTCAAAAGGTTAGTTAGGGAAGATCTTTCACTAATCTTCAAGCCAAACAAGAAAAAGAGGGGGGAAAGCATAGAAAATAAATGATAGAGTGCATTTTTGTTGTTAAGTCAAACCTATCGAACAGCATAACTGGCAAAACTAAAATTGCACAACACATTCATGTTGTCCACAGGTTGATACAACCAACTTACGTCCCAAATCTTGATTGCATATAATAAATTCGTAGGCAAGTTTCTTATTTCAATATAATCTCACAGAAATCAGACCTAAAATACTCATTTTTTACACACAATCCTCTCTATTGATCGAGTCATGAGTCAAACTCAGAACATGGTTTTTGAATAGCTTCTAAGCTGTTTACACGCTTTACTGATGTCATTCATTACTAAAGAAAAGAAGCTGAATATTCACACGTTGAGTTATGAGCCGACTGATTCAATTTTGCAACATCTTCTTGGCGGGGTGACAACCATGGGAAGGGAGCCCAATTTGGTTCGTTCTCCTTTTATGATTTCAGAACTTCAATACTAGCCATTCGTTTATAGTTTTTACTTTACAAATATTTCAATAGCTTCCCCTGTACTCCCCTGGAAGTGACATATTTATTAGAAACTCTAACCCAAAAAGAGTATACTTTAATGACCCTCTCGTGGGAACCCCACACACGTCAAATGAACTAAGCAAAACTTGATTCTCATAAATGTTAGAAAGGTGAAACCCAAAAGCTTAAGTGTATAATTAAAAGAAGACAACACACATATAAAGAACATATAAATTCATAGAAAGGTTTTCATATTATGGAACAATTGAAATGAGCTAATCTCATATTTGTGAATTAATGATTTAAATTGTGTGCCAATATCAAGGGAGAATTACCAAAAAAGTCCTAAACCTATTGCTATTATGCCAATTCAGTCTTAAGCTTCTTCTTCTTTTACTAATTTAGTCCTAAACATTTTATAGTTGTGCTAATTAGTCTATCTATTAAAATTTGACTAGCTAGTGCTGACATGGCCACCGGCCTACACCGGCTTTCTGACAAGTAATTTTTTAATTTTTTTGAATTTTTTTAACAATTTTTTATTTTTCCTTTTCTTTTTTCTTTTTTCTTTTTTCTTTTTTCTTTTTTTTCTTTTTTTCCCTTTTCTTCCTTCTTGGCTTCTTTTCCATGCAGTGGTTGACAAGGCTCTGACGAGGCTCGCCGACCACTGCGCAAGGACCGTGAAGCCCTCCCCAGCACCAGCGAGAGTCACGGCCCTACTTACCCTCATCAATGGCCTCGCCCAGATCTAGACAAGGCCTAGGGGCCGTGAGTGAGGCCATGGCAACCTTCACCCAGGCTCGCCATGACCTCACCAACCATCGGCGAGGCCACATTCACTTGCGGCCCAGCCATGGCAAGGCTGGTCATGCCCAAATCTGGGCCAAGCCACCTCACCCACAGCCCCTAGGTCTCGCCTAGATCTAGGCAAGGCCGCCAACAAGATGGGTGAGGGCCATGACTCACAACCTACACTGACGACCAATGAGGGCTTCGTGGCCCTTGCGCAATGGTTGGCGAGCCTTGCCAAAGCCTCGTCGGCCACTGCGTGGAGAAGAAGCCAAGGAGGAAGAAGAGGAAAAAACAAGAAAAGGAAAAATAAAAAATTATTACAAATTTTGAAAAAAATAAAAAAATTGCTTGTCGAACGGCTAGCGTAGGCCAATGGCCACATTAGCACCGCCTAGCCGCCTACCAAATTTCACCGGATAGACTGAATTGGCAAAATTGCAAAAATTTAAGACTAAATTAACAAAAAAAGAAAAAAAATGTTTAGGATTGAATTGGCACAATTGCAATAAATTTAAAAAAAAAATTGATGATTTCCCCCACATATTGATCATAAACAGATCTTGTGATCTTTTCAATAACAACCAAGAAAAAATTGACACTTTTGAAAAAATCATAAAGCCTTAAGAACTCGAAAGTTTTTCAATTTTCATTTTAAGAAATATAAAGCATTCATATTTATGAAATGTTTTCTTTCAGTTTTCATGTGTTTGATTGGCCGAAAGTAGATAATTAACGGAAATTCACGGTCAATCAAATAACCATACTTATAATTGAGAAAAACGATTTCTCCATCATTAATAGAAAAAATCATTTTACCAAGCTTCTTTTCCACACGCGTGCTGACATGGGCATTCGTTCTACTCTCTCTTTCTACCGGTCTTCACTTCTCTTCGGTAAATTCTGTTTGGATGCTTACTGTGATATCAATTTTTAATTACCTTTTTCGGATGAAGAATTATTCTAACGTGAAGATTTATGAGACAAAAAAAAAATTAAATTTTTTAATTGCTTTCATTTTCCACTTTTTGGCATCCTTTTATTGGGGTTGCTTTAGTTTGACAATAAAAAATGTAAAATTCATACTTCATATATTAGTAATATCGTAGACAAGCGTTTTGATACCATTTAAACATTTCCTTTTGTCCAGAAGCTATCGGCCAAATAAATACGCCTTAATTTGGAAGAGCTTCGACAAAAAGATTTTTTGAGAGACAAGGAACTAAGACATTTTGTGACAGAAAATTGATTTTATGATATTTGCAATTTTTCAAAAGCCAATCGTCAAATTTAACTCTGATATTATCTACAAGCGATTGTTCATGAAGCATCATTTAAAAGTTTGGCCATGGCATAGACATGTTTAACACTTTGACTTTTAAAACTTGAGTTTTTCCCGGTAGAGGGAATATAGAGCGCAGCATGATGAGTTGAGATGTAAATATGACATGGATTTAACTCTTAATTGGGTGAAGATTTTAACTTAGAATTTAAATAACAAATTTTCTTTTGTTTTAGAATTCTACGTGAAAAATATCCATTTCTTAAGAGATTGGGTTGCTTTAAATATGTTCGTGGGCTTGATTTTCAAATATCCTAAGGAGTATTTTGGGGGTATTGTCGACAGTGTTGCCAAGCCACTGAAAATTTATTGTGATAATTCTGCAACAGTTTTTTTCTCTAATAATGACATGTATTATAAGGTTGCTAAACATATGGAAATCAAATACTTGTCTTTTAAAGAAGAAGTTCAAAAACAAAGTATGTCAATTGAACACATCAGCACTAATCTTATAATAGCAAATCCCTTAACAAAACGACTACCGCCCAAAACATTTAATGAGCATGTTGAAAAGATGGGCATTATTGGATGTTATTAATGTTTGTATTATGATTGTATTAAATTTATGTATTTGACACTCTGAGCTCATTTATGTGTTTCCAATTTTTCTATTTCCTATTTAGTATACATTATGAAAATAAATGAATGTTAAACAGGATAGTCTATAAAGAGACATTATAGTTGGACTATTATTGTACTTCTCATTTATGGATCATGTTAAGTAGAGTGATATAGTTGTAGTACATAGAAGGAGACTAGATCGATTAATGACATACAACACTATGACTCACATTAGTTTTCTTTACTTAATTGTGATTATTATGTGATCGCCAATTTAATGAAAATTCATAGCATAATGTTGTTGTACACATTACAATCTTTATTAAACCATAAAAGAAAGATCATATAGGCCAAGTGGAAGAATATAAGACTTATTGTGGCCCACATGATATCATTTATTATATGTTTTAATAATTATTGAAATACTATAAAATAAATATTGGCTACGAGAAATTACGATTCTAATAAAATGAAAGAGTATAATCCTCAAGGAAAGTTACTGCTTTTCCAAAGAGGTACGACTCTTATAAAAGTTAAAAGACGCTTTGATAGAAGGCACATGTTGATAGAACATATAAATAGAGTCCGATCCTCTCTTCACCCATATGAACAACAATAACTAAAAAGAACTCAATATTCTCTTATCCATCGATTAAATACATTAAAGCATAGTAGGTTAAGGGAGAGAAATTGAATTTCTTCATTTGGTTCGAGTTATTCGATTTTCCATAAGGATTATATCCAAGGGTAACACTATGAATAAAAGCATATTCTCATCTATTTGTGAAAATCATGAAGATCAAAGATTACTGATTTTTGAATTTTTGCATCAAAGAATTATATATATCCTCTAACAGGTATAGCACATTCATCGCAAGTAAAATTAGCCAATTTGTGATAAGCCTTATATTATTACTTATGCACCTGATTTCTAGATAATTAATATTTTTAGATTAATTTCAAACGCTAAAGATAAAACTCATAAGTTTGGAGTTTGTCATTTCAAGCAGATGTATCTTCCAATTTTTTCTTCAATAAAAAGGAGTCATCATGAGTAATGCTAAATTATTATTTTGTAAGAAAGAAGAAGAAGAAAAAATTATATTTACCAAGAACGAGTTATTTTACCACAAACAACTCCTTTGGTTGAGAAGAACTAGTACTCGTCAAGAACAAGTTGCATTTATCAGGAACGAATAAGGTTTACATATTTAGTGTAAAGGTAACTCATTGTTCCCCCAAGAAAAAAGTAACTTTTCCTTGGTAAATGCGCGTTCTTCTCAGTAAAACACAATTTGTCCTTGGTAAGTACGAGTTAGTTTGGTAAACAAGTTGTTCTATGTAAATACAAGATGTTTGCGGTACACATTTGTACTTATTAAATATAAATTTCTCTTTTCTGATTTGTTACGAAAAAATAACTTAAAATCATTGATGGTTACCATAATTTAAAAAAAAATTACTTGAATTTGTATTCTCTTGGAAATAAACATATTTACCATAAATAAATATAGTTTGCAGAAGACTCATACATTAATTTACCACAGATAAATCAAGTTCTCCACTACCATAAATATAACTCGTTCTTGATAAATGCAAGTTGTTGAGATAATGTCATTCTAGATACATGATTTCTTTTCTTTATTGAATGTTTTTAATCTTTTTTCAGTTCACGGTTTCTTAAATTTCTCCTCATTTTTTATATTTATATCTACTTAGGTCAATTGGCATGTAATTCGGAGGCGTTTGATTCAAAAGTATTGCAATTCATGTGTTCGATTCCCGGGAATGAGATCTTTTACCAGTCACAAGCTTGTTTAACAGATACTTATAAAAATATAAGATATATTCTTCTATAAGAGTGGGTAACTTTTTTGAAAAATGGGAAAAATAGACATTTTTCTTTTTATTTCATGGTTGGTGAGAAATCTAATCTCATCGTGAGGTCACCATGTAGCTGGAAGCCCCTAGGGAGTCAATCCAATAAACATTCCACAAGTTCCGCTGTATCTCTATCGAAAGTCATATTTCTTAAAGAAATTTATTAAGGAAAACGGTGGAGTCCAACGCGATATATTTGTAGAGAATTTTGTATAATAAAATTTAAATAATAAACTGTATCATCATCTAATAATCTAAGTTTTAAAACAATTAGCTGTGATATCATAAAATTAACAAGATTCACATGATATCAAAGTAAAGGGTTTTAATATTTAAATATAAAATCATGTATTTATCTAACACTTTAATTAATCCTTTTTATATAATTGATAATAATCTCACAAAATCTAATATCTTGAATCCTTAAATTTTCTTTATCTGGTGGCCAACCTTAGTCATGTAAACAAACTAAGCGATTAAAGTAATGGCGATGAGTCACTTCCTACGTTGGAGCTTTTAAGAGGGAACTGTGTCATTGCTTTCCTAATACTTTTGACGGAATTAGGTACCCAAATGAAAAAGGAAAAAAAAGCAGTTGACTAGAATTTTTATTTTTATTTTGATGACCCAGGGAACCCCGCACCCCACCGACAGCTAGGGGAGTAAATCTTGGGGGCTGCACGTGCTAGCCACCACACACATACAACCAAGTAGCAGTTGACTAGAATTCATCTTTGCTTACTACAACAACCGCGTGAACATATCTAAAAGAATTCGGCCACTCAACTTGAGCTTCAAGTTTGACTTCCATTCTTGCATGGCCCTCTGCCTTTGTGTGTGCATCACTGAGTAATCACCAGCATAACAAAAATAAAAAGTAATCAAGAGCCTCACTTACTTTCTTTTCAGGAAAAGTGTCAAAAAAAGTCCTAAACATTTTGTACTGATATCAATTTAATTCTAAACCTTTTATTTGTGCCAATTTAGTTTTAAACATTTTGAATTGATACCTATTTAGTCATAAACCTTTTGTTGGTGCCAATTTAGTCCTAAACATTTTGACTTTGTGCTAATTTAGTCCTAAAACTTTTAACTTAGTACCAATTCGAGCCTTCTGGCTAATTTTGGCCGGATTTTGCTGAATTGGACATCAGACAGCTAACATGGCACAATTGATGCTGACGTAGATAACTTTTAATAATATTTTCATATTTTTCAAAATATTTCTTTATTTATTTATTTATTTTCTTTCATTTTTCTTTTTTTTCTTTTCGTTTTCTTTTTTTTTCCCTCGTTCCCTCTTTCTTCTAGCTAGTTGCCAGTTGGGCGACTGGCCAGAGGGAAGGGCCGACGAGGTCGAGGTCGACCTCGCAAGCCTCTAGCGCACCTCGCCAGCTATTGGCGAGGCTCAAGCCCTTGTTAGCTCTGGCATGGGTCAAGCCTCGCCAAACCCTTGGTGAAGGCTTGAGCCGTCACTAGAGGCTGCAAGGTCATGCCTACAATGGCTCAACCCTCGCCCATGGCCAGCGAGGGCAAACCTTGCCCTCTCGGCACGAGGCCACCTTAGAATTATCGGCCCTCCCCTCTTGCTAGTCTCCCAATTGACGACTGGCTAGAGGAAGGAGAGAACAGGGAAAAGAAAAAGAAAAGAAACGAAAATAAAGAAAATAAAATAAATAATTAATTAATTAATTAAATGATTCGAAAAATATATTAAAATATTATTAAAAATTATCTACGTCAACACCGGTTGTACCACATCAGCCGTCTAGGACGCGAATGATAACATTTCTGGCCAGAAATTGATTTTTGGAAGAGAAATAGATTTTTCTATTTCTATTTTTGGATGAGTTTCTAAGCCAAAAAACGTGTTTGATAACGATAAAAAATCTCTACTCTTAGAATAGAAATTCGTTTGATAATCACAAAAATTTCACTTTCTCAAGTAGCGGCGGTAATGGGAGGGGCGGCAGTGGCGACCAGCGACCGCCGGCGCCGACATGGAGAGAGTTGAATGGGAGGCTTAGTGAGGTTTCGAGGGAGGTTCCAACCTCTGACAACTCGAGAAGGAAGCGGCAAACGTCAAGGGATGTGGGTAGAGCGACGGCTGCACCGACATGGAGGCGATTGCCGGCAAAGGAACAAATGGCGTGGGCAATTTCACCAGTGGAGAGAGAGAGAGAGAGTTTGTTCCAAAATTTTATAAAAAATCTGCACCAATTAGCCCCCTTTAGAATTTTGGAGGGAAAATCCCTTTTATGCCTCCTTTTGAGCTCAAATCCTAGCCATTGGTTCGATCCGACGGCTAAGGATTAATCCTATAAATCTAACAAACTTTCTTAGCCTTTAATGTTTAGAATTAAGCACATGTTTATTTTAATTGCTGAAATTTCACAAGATCAATGGTTCAAATTATTTTTGCAATCAATGACTTAATTAGGGGAATTTTGTAATTTTACAAAATCCAAGGCATTTTTGTAAAATCTGAAAAATATGAGGGTATGGAGGCTAGACCATGGGACGAGCCACCCGCCTGTGCCATCGTTGGCTAAGGACCAGCCGGAGGAGGGCAAAATTGGCCTCCTTCGCCAAAGGCTGATCTAACCAATCAAATCAATCACACAAGCTCGACCAATTCAATCCCCCTTGGGTTGGTTCGGTCTAATGTACTCTTGAATTTATGCAATTTGGTCCCCACGTGGACTAAATTAAAAGAAAATTTTGCCTAATTGGAAAGGGAATAGTCCAATTTGGAAAAAGAAACAGCACAATTTTGACTAAATTAGGCTAATCAAACTATATAAATGCATTTCGGCAATTTATATAGGTTTAATTATCTAAGTAGTATGAAAAAATAATGGACCTATGCCACGTGGGCACCTAATTGGACTCTCTAGGCTTTAAATTGGGCAATTTTATTTAATTGTTGATCAAAATTCATAAATTAATTGAAATTGAACTCAATCAAAATCACAAGACACCTATTACCCTAATTGCCCATGCTTAGGGTGACTCATTGCATTCAAATTGACCTTTAATTGGTGGTATGACCTTTTCGTCAAAATTAAATTGAGAGGCAATATCGAAATTGAATCTCAATTCGTCAAATTAAACCATAATCATAAATGGATCAACTTGAATTTCTTGAATCGAAGCTCAATAACCCTATTTTCTTAAGGCCAAGTAAGCTAAACTTCCCAAATTGATGAGTTGGCAAGTGAATTTCCTATAATTGACCTTGAATGGACTTAAATCATAAAATTGAGTAGAATAAAGGTATTCATTTGCAAATAATGGTGAATGGACTCGAACCTCTAATTGGGGGCAAAAATGTCAATTCGCATCTCACATTGCCCGATCTTGAAATGGATTGAATGAGTGAATGGATAATTATCTCTAGATCAAATGTTGTAAAGGGAACTAAGTCTAATTATGACTACAACAAAAGTAATTTTATTTTTGGCCGATTTCAAACCTAAAATGTAAAAATTCGGAAAATGAGGTTCTTAAACGATTTTCACAAAATTCTTGATGCTAAAGTCAAATTAAAGCTACAATGAAGTGATTTGTTGATTTTTATATTTTTCAATTTTTTTCTTCTAAGGTTTGACCAAAAGTCGAACCCTAATTGACTTTTCACTAGGAGTTCGATTTTATGATCAAATCTTTGATTTTTTTTTCCAAAATTTTCACTTCTAAAGTGAAATTAAACTTGAAAGGAACATTTTTTGTGCAAAAAGCTAAAATTTGACTCAATGTTGACTTTTGGTCGAATGGTTAACCAAAAAGTCAATCTGAAAGTTAACCATTTGACTTTTCGGATTTTCATATGAAATGGATAGGAAATTGCCTTCTAAAACTAGACCAACAAATAGAATTAAAAAATACCACTTTTTGTTCGGAAAATAGACTTTGTTGTGATCGAAAACCCCTAATTCGCCTTTTCTACATTTATCAATGTGTCAACTAAAAATTAGGTGTCAATATTAGGCTACCAAAGTAAAGGTATTCCTAAACTCGCCTTTCACATCCGATCTTCTTTCTATAGTATACCATACATGTGGAAATCATTCACGACACCCTTTCACTATTGCGAGGGATATGGGTTTGGAGAACCCACATTTGTGTAAACCTCAAACTCAATGGGCCAAAACTGAAAGCAAAGTGATAACGCCTTTGGTAGACATGACCTCAAATGCGAGCTTATAAGCAAATACCCCCAAACACCATCCCTCCCAACAAGCGACCGTCGGTGGGGAGCAAGTCATGACATGACTTCTGCAAGGAAAGATTTCCATATCTGTAATTTCTTCTTATCCTTTCTTTGACATGTTGACCAAGTCAAAGTCCATGTTGGACTTTCCAATTTGAGAAGCAAGACTCCAATTCATGTACGTAAATTGTTGCCTACTTCAGTGAATTTTTATCTAGATACAAGTCCAAGATTGAGTATCCATTATTCATCGTCACTTCAACACAGAAAAAAATTTCATATTTTTCCACATTCTTTATTCAGATTGAGTTTCATATGATGGGTTTAAATTCAAGACATATTTTAACACATTTAAAAACTTCGTCAGCTTGCATGTTTTGTCAAAAAAATGTACAGTTTCTTTCCATTATACCTTAACTTCATTGTAATTCCTTCAATTACTTGTTTCATTATTCACTTATTTCTTGGTACTACATATGAAACAATTAGGTTACTGCATTGCAAGATATTGAAATGTATATTTGCAAAGTCACAACTAAGGTGGACACAAGAGACTGTTCTCTTGATTTCCTCTTTATTATGTTTCTACATAAATAGATGAAAACAGGTGGACATTCGGATATACTAAAGACACAAAATCACCGGTCAAAGACGGAGGATGTATCTGAACCGAAAGACGGGAAAACATGAACTCTCTTAATTGGACCGGCATTTGTCTAAGGATTGAAGCAATGGATGACTGCGCATCCTAATGGCGTTGCATCTAGAAAGAACAAATAGACAAAGCGTGTTTCGTTTGCTCTCCGTCCTAACACTGAGGCAGATCATGAGGAGGTGGAGGCAACGTCGACGACGAGGTTGGCCCATTCTCGACGATGATGACCGTCGCTAGTCCCAAAGACAAGTGGGCATCCAGGTGGCAATGCAATATCCATGCACCTGTAGAATGTACATGAAAAAAAAAATGAGATACAATAATCTTTATGTTTGGGGTGATAAACTGATTGTTAATTTCCAAAATGTCATCCTTTGAGTTCATTATCGAAATGGTCTAAAGGATTTGTTACCCTGTCACTATCCTTCAACTCGTTCCATCTAAATACCAAACTCATTCCTTCACCTAACTCCCTCCCCTGAGAAACGTGTGATTATAGAATGCATATGGTTGACGAGTTAACTTAAGAAAATGCTTAAATTGCCCGATGTTACGTGGACTTACTTTTCTTGCTTAATTAATGACAGGAAATGGTTCTGTGTGTTTGCTACACTTGCAAGTGATCGTTGATCATACTTAGATTATCTTCTTTTTTGGGTTGGAAATAATCATGCTTAGATTAAACCCCGAATAATTATCAATTACGATAATTATGTCTAGTCTTTATCCTAAACTCTAGGCAATCATACTTCGAGAAATACTAAATACCACTTTAGAATACGATAGAGTGATTGATTTTGTCTCCCCGTACGTTAGTTAGAATACAACAGAATGATTCTATATAGTATTTACTGTCATAACTCATAGTATGAAACAGAGAGAACAATATTACCTGGATTGTTTGCTTGGAATCTGATGGCGGCCCAACCCCCCACGGGCACTGCGATCGTGTTACGTATTACCGGGTTGACGAGATTGAACTTCTTCCGATCGTTGACCGGGTCGAAGTTCCCGAACCCTTGTCCCACCACGTGGAAGTTGTAGCCGTGCAAGTGCATGGGGTGATTCTCCACGCCGATGAGGGATGTGTCCTGGAACACGATCTCGACCGTCGCGTTGTACTTCACTTGCTTCACCCTTGTGCTCTGGCGCGCGAATAACAACGCCGTGCTGTTGCTGAGGACGGGGTCCGTGTAATTGAATTTCAGCGGCGGCTGACCGGGGAAATCGGCGGTGTAGATTCCTTTCTTGTTGAAGAAGTGTGCTTGCAAGATGGACAGGTTCTGGGGGAGTTGGAACGACGCGTTGTTCATGTTTGCGGACATCCGGAGGAAGGGCTTGTTGGAGACGAACGTACACTTGTTGGTGCCGCCACACAGGGAAACACTCAATCCGATGGTCGTGAGAATTTGCTCGTCCAGCTTTTTCGGCACCGGCTTCCAATTCGGGCTTGAAACAAGGCTGGTCAAGGAGGAGGAGAACTTGTGGGCCGTCAGGGTGTCGTTGTAAGCCGGCAAGATAGGCATGATTGGGCTTGTGGAGGGCAGCTGGTCGTAAATGAGGATCCCGGTCGTGGTGGTGTTATCGGGCGCCGGAGCGTTTTGGGCACTAACATATGGGCGGGCCGCCATGTAGTAGGCCCTCGGGGTCTGGTTCGTTGTGAGAAGCACATCGGCTGTTTGGCCTGGGGCGAGGAGGACTACGTCGGTGACGTAGGGGTTGGTGTATGAGGCATCGACCGCGACCACGGTGAGCTTGTGGTTGGCTATCTTGAAGAAAAGCTGGTTATTGAGTGCAGCATTGATAATGCGAAGCATGTAGGTCTTCCCATGCACCACCTTTAGCTTGTAGGTATCTGCGCGGATGAAAAAAAAAAGAAGTGCCTAAGTATCATCAATAAACCCCCAATCAAAATTTCTCCGAAACTTGTCCCGGTTAAATTTATAAAAATTCATCAACGTGATATGAAGGAGAAAGATGCAGTATGTTGTTGGCGGTTTTGCTTACGCTTTTTGGAGCAAGGATAGAGATCTCCGGGCCTTCCATTAATGGTGTATGCATTTGAATTGTTAGGCGGCACGCCGAGCGCTTGTGCCTGGTTCTCAATATCGATCACATTTGCGTTCCACCACTCCCCTGCAGTACGACGTAAATCATTCAACAGCTTGGTCGAGTTTCGATTGAGAGGGATTAATTACAGCATAATTGGGTCTAGCAAACTTAATTTGATCATCATGTTGACAAATCATAGGTTCGAGGAGTTCGCCTTCTGCGGATCCATTCAATGATGTAGGAGGACATACACATTTGAAATCAGGTGAAGAGTGATATACCTAGAATGATGGGAAATTGCTTGTGGGGTGTGGCAAATGGGTAGTGACGTGACTTGGGGAGGATGATGAGGGCACCATAGACAGTGGCACGGAGAAATGAGACGTGAGCATGCCACCAAAGTGTGCCTTCCTGATCAGTGATAGTAAATTTATAGGTATAACTATGTCCAGGACGTATCGGGCATTGTGTAATGTAACTTGGTCCATCTGCCCAGCCACTCAATAGTTGAAACACTCCATGCCTGCATGATCGAGCCGAGTGTCATCCTTAGCTATTTGGAGGTAAAAAATCAAACAGTGAAGACAAAAAGAAAAAAAAACATTTCCAAAAGTAGGCACTTGGGAAGTTCATCAGGACAATGTTTTTCTTTTACCTCCCTTTTATTCAAATTTTTATTTGTTATATGCAAAGGTAGTTGACAAATTCATGGGCGATGTGAGGTCTCATAATCGCATGCCGTCATCAATAAATGGTGAAAAAGCAATTCCTCTTTCCATCATTCTTTATCTTGTTGACGATAAAATAAAAACAGCTGGATGGTCGTGATAAAAAAAAAAAACAACAACAAAAAAACATAACTTTCGACTTTGTCAGAATCAGAATTCCCATGCACATGTCAGTTTTTTTTTTTTTTTGTTAGTTCTATAATTAAACTTAATTACCAGTGAATAGTGACGTTGTATGGGGACTTGTTGAAGACATGAACGACGAGGGTGTCTCCCTCCGTGACTTGAATCGTCGGGCCGGGAAGAGCTCCATTCACTGCGGTGATCACATGCTTTTGGCATAATTTCGTCACCGTCACATTTTCCACCTGAAACAACACATTGCATCAAATATTCATAACCCTCGAGTTGATGATTGAGAGGAAAGCTAATTCTGGACAAAAAAAGGGCATAATCACTCGAGCTCACTTAATCACTTCAATGTCGCCTATGTATCGTGACGAACAGAATCAGTCATGAATATGAGAGGGAGAATTTATCCTGTGCTGCTTTTCTTTTTTGTGCATGCTGAGTTATTCCATTAGTTTATGTTTAGGAACGCTTGGTAATCGAAACTGAGACTATACAACGATAATCTCCATCGCCCCAGAATGCTACTTCAATATAGTTCTTTCCCAGAGAACTAAAAGATGGGTAAATGAGCCATCAAACTAGGACTTGCATGTATGACAAAATCACGTTGTGCTATAAAAACCATTGACAGAACAAACACGAAACGGGGTCAACCATTAAACCCTAGTACAAGTTGAACAGAAGAGATAAAGGAAAGTGAGCATATCACATTGAATGTGTGTTGCACGACCGCAGCTGAAGCCGTTGAAGACAAAACTACAAGAGCGAAAGCCAATGCAAGCAGAAGTGCAACTTGCTGTCGCGCCATTGTTCGGCGCAAGCTTTTTCTGAAGGGCTTGGAGTTTTTCGACAATGGAAGAAACAGAGAGGAAGCGTCGGTACTTAAATCCCAAGCCATCGGTAGGTTTCATCAGGGGAAGAAGAGAGTGCACATCCATATTTTTTATCTCGATGAACTTTGCTCTGATTGGCCAAGCTTCGGTCGCAAGAATGAAAATGCAGATCTTGAACTATTCTTAACCTTGGCGCGATTGTGATCGGACGCCAATCAAATGACTTGGCAAACGGAAATGGCGGCAGAGGACAAGCTGCGCTCTCCTGCAGTTTAAAAGGCTTCTGTAATATAATGACTTAGTAAACGGAAAACTAAACTAAACAAATAAAATAGATAAAGTAAGTGAGTAAGGAGAAGAGAAGAATGGGATTTTATGTTATAGTTTTCTACCTTTGAATTTGGTTTATAAATGGCCGATGAGATCTCATTGTGGCTTTTGGGGGGGGCGAGGGGGGGCATAGATGAGTGAGACGTGTCAAAAGTTGAGGCTTGTTCTTGCCCATTTCTATTCGCCGTCCAAGGTCCCAATATGAAGATTTTCCATGACTATTGACAACGCAACGTTAACAGTATCTTGAACTTGAAGGGCGATTTCCCAACTTTTTCAATTTGGTCAACATATCTTGAACATCAGTTTTTGCAATATATGCAAGCGATTTATTAAACTATATGTTCGTTCATTCATATTGGTCCTACTTTAAAACTTAATGGGAAATGATGTCGTGGTTGTTAGAGCGTGAATAATAATCATTTTATTTCTAAAATTAATTTCTATCTAGATTTTTCTATTTTTATTCCATTAATGAGTTTATGAGCAAAATCAAGTATTTGAGTCATATAATTTATGTTATCATTTGATAATGACATAAAGTTTTCTCACCTAGGTGGTGGTGGGCAGCAATGGAAGACAGCAGGTGGCGACGGCAATCGACGGTGATTGGATGGCGATGGTGGCTAGCAGACCACTACAACTGAGGATGGGCATAGTAGGAAGGGCGCATGATGAAAAAAAAATTATTTCTCAATTTTATTCTAGAAATAGAGAATTAGAGAATTTTTACTTCTCATTTATGTTTCTAATTTTAGTCTAAAAATTTGTTGCAAAAAGAGGAAAAATGAAATTACATTACCAAATGGATTTTTATTACAAATCTATTCCCGAAAATATAAAAAAAAAATTTTGACCAGAAATAGATTCGATAATCATGTGCATTTAGCATCATAGCACCTGCGTGGCAAAGAAATTGATCATTTTGCTTATTCAATTTTCTTACACTCCGTGTGATCTTTCAAGTTTCTTCATGGGAGCAACACGTGCGCATCTTCTCCTTCAATCTCAGTGGATAAGTACGATAGGGTAAGGAAGCTCTTTTATCATGTACGTGGATTGCTTGGTCGATCACCCAATTACGCCAGTCTCATAATCAAAGCAAATTAATTTGGTCTACGATTCATGGCATGCTATGTGAGCGACTAAAAAAATTATTGGTTTTTGCTACGCTACCACCAAGTAAATGTTCTAAACATACTTCACACATAATAACCATCGTTGGATGTATGTCCTAAAGTTATCATGTAATAGTTACATTTTAAGGATTATACTATCAATCTTATTGTTTAATTAATGGCAAAGACGTATTCATTCATTTGTCTAATTATTAATATATATATATATATAAATGATTCCATAAGATTCATAAGATCATTCTTAACCGAACCTATTCTTGAGTTGTTAAAAATATGTGTGACAGGTTCACAATCAAATTGAATTTTTAAATTGTTCATGATCAATGGATCATTGAGTAGATATTAATGATCCCGTTAAGACCGATGTATTATTAGGGAATGACAAGACACAAATCATTGGATATTGTAATGTCCGAGTTAGAATACAAGTACTTGCTCAATTCACTGAACGTGACACACATGAAACAATTAGTGACATAGAAGCCTCTAGCATGGTCAATGTCTAATCGTTCATGCTTTAGTTTTGTGTAAATAATCTTTAGACTTGAGGCACAGTGTTAAGTTGTGTATTGGACAGCTATGGTTCACATGTGCACATATTACCGGCCCATTGATTCGTCTTTACACCTGATGATCATGGTTCGTTCATATACGAAGTTACATGTGTGCACAACATGGAATCTATCTCCTTGTAAGGTACAATAATGATGTCTTATGCAATCTAATTATGACATTGTATTGGAATTCTCAGCCGGGGTTGTAATCGAGAATGAATTATGTATGTCTCGTATAAAATGCAGGTCAATTAGCTTTGTGCATATGATTGGATTAGTGACTTGACAAATATTCCATGGTCTTTATTTGATCAAGACATAGTAAGACAAAGAGATTGAATTATACTATAACCAAAGCTGATAAGTTCATTATGTTCCTAAAACATTCATACCATCTAGGTAGCCATGATATATTACTAGATGTCAATCACAGCTTATAGAACTTAAAGATTGATTGGAACAATCAATTCTCTTAGAAGTACTAATGTGTTAGTGCAAGTCTTACTACCAACCTACTGATGAACCTAAAAATGTCACATATCATAATCAATTCACTCATTCTTTTACGGATACAACCCACTCATGAGAGTTGTTCTCTCGCTCACTCAACTTACATCAACATAGGCAAATTCCTATGGAGTTTGAAACAAGTGCATTTTTTGTTATAAACTAATCATTTAACTTCTTTGAGAAGCTAGAGACCGACTTTTGGAGAAGTAATCATTTAACTTTTTTGAGTAGTTAGAGACCAACTTCTAAAGAAAGTAATCATTTAACTTTTTTAAAGGTTAAAGATGAGCTTCGGGAGGAAGTAATTATTTAACTTCTTTGAGAGGTTAGAAACCAGCTTTTGGAGGAAGTTAAATGTTGACTTCACCAATATGTTATATATAGAGCAGAGAGAGGATGAGTGGGAGAGAAGATTATGTGATCAGCAATTGTTGCTGACCCATGCACAAGATTGTCTCCACGAGATCACTAGCACAATCATAGTGGCAATTACCTATGAATTTTTTTCCATTCGAGGTGCATTGGTGGTATGTTTGAATTAGAAATCCGACGTTTGTGGGGCTCAAACTGAAGAACATCTTAATCAAGTCGTTTAAAACACGCTTCAAGAGGTAATTTGTTTAACCCCCTTTGATATTCTGATTTTTTATTAAAATGCAAGAACAATACTTATAAAGATACATATATAGTAGTATTTTATCCTTGCTTCCATTGCATTTTTGTTTATTTCACCTATACACGTTCTATAAAAAGTTAAACTCCAAACATAGTGTGAATAGCCTTTATGCTCTTAATAAGCTTTATATATATACATGATAAATTGTTGTTTTTATGATTATTTTAATCAAATTAATTTGATTCAAATTCATAATTTATAAATAATAATAAAAGAACCTAGAAGAATTTACACTAAAAACACTAATCTACCATTTATTAATATTATTTATTGTTTCAATTTGATAAATCTAACTTCATTTCAATAATCCATAAAACTTGGAGAAAAAATAAGCAATCAACATTCTGGACTCGCGTGTAAAAAAAGAAGAGAAAAAATAAACTTGAGGGCAAAGGTGAATTGTGTGTCATGAGAAATGAATGTTAGAAAAGAAGAGAAAACTAAATTTTTCTTCCTTCCCCTTTTATTATTTTTATTATTATTATCTTTTTTTTACATTTTTACATTTTCATCACTCATTTATTGAAAATTTTTAAGATTGACTCAATGTGTGTTAGAATGACATATTGAAATTCCAAATCCAGGTGATAGTATTTCAAACTCAAGTATTGAAGAGTGTTGGGAGAGTTGACCAAGTGCCGGATTTCTTGACACGTGTTAACTAAGTGTCGAGTGTGTTAGGCATGTGTCGAAGTATCTAACATGACATGAAGGCTCTTGGAAAGTGTTGGTGCTTACTAGACCAATTCTGTCCTAAACCATTTGATTGTGTTTATTTGGCATAAGCCTATTGACATTTTGCCCATCCAATCATAAATCGTTCAATTATACGAATTTAATCTTAAATTTTTTAAGATTTACCAATTTAGTCCTAAACATTTTTAATTGAAAATCGCTAACATGGCAATTTTGTCACCACCAAACATCTTACATGCACAATTGGTGTTGATGCAAACAATGTTATAATCTCTTTTAAAAAATTCTAAAATTTTATTGATTTTTTTTCCTTTTTTTTTTTTTTTTTTTCACAAGGTCACTAGACACCAGGCAAGGGTCGTGAAGTCCACTATAAAAATTGCAATTTCAGTGATACAAAATTACACCAATGAAGTAGCAGACCTCTATTACAAGTTTCAGTTACTAATTTTGCCCCAAGTCCATGATTGTAGGGCTGGGGTTTGAGGAGGAGGCTGAACTTTTCACATACCATCTATTGTGAGGTAGGTTTGAAAGGTTGAATCTAGGGCAATTGAATAGTAAACAGCATCATTCGGGACTATTAATGTTGAATAAGCATGCCGGCGAGTCACGTCAATTGGTAGAAATATTAAAATATTACAACAATGGATTTTAGTGTCCCAAATCAAAGTTGGTATTAAATTTTAAAAAAGTAATACTTAAGTGATCTAATTAAAAATTATGGCATCAAAATAAATATTGTATGAAAGTTATAACACTTTTAGTGTCTTTTTTCCTATTCTTAGATTATTAATATCCTTATTTTAAAATAATTTCAAACGCTAAAGACTAAGTTCATAAGTTTGTAGTTTGTCATTCCAAGTAAAAATAGCTTTAAATTTTTTTTCAATAAAATAGAGTCATCATTAGAAACGTTAAATTATAATTTGTGAGAAACAAGAAGAAAAACAAGTGTATTTACCAAGTACTAGTTAATTTTACCACAAACACCTCTTTTTTTAACGAAGAACTAGTATTTATCAAGAACAAGTTGCAATTATCAACAATAAATAAGGTTTGCAACTGTCTAATGTAAAAGTAACTCACTGTTCACCCAAGAAAAAAATAACTTTTCCTTAAATGCATGTTCTTCTCAGTAAACTCAAATTGTTTTTGGTAAGTACGAGTTACTCTTGGTAAGCATAAATTGTTTGAAATACAAGATGTTTGTGGTAAGGACATGAAAACATCGGGGTAAGTTAGTAGATCATTGGTTTCGTAAGAAAAAATTCATGTTTTTTTACAAAACCTCCTACTTCCCAGGTGGTTACCCACCAACAAGGGCTGCCTATGGTATTCTCCAAATGGAGTGCCCATCAGGTTGTGTTCTCTATTTTTACATCCTAGTGCCCAAATGCCTTGCCCCTTTGTTGAATGGAAATATTTTTCTTCCCACCAACCAAGCAATTTGAGAAGTGATATTGTGGAGTTTTTCATCGTAAAGCAGATCTCCCATCTATTTTTTCTCCCTTGAATCTTTTAAGGATCTACTTGAATACAAACTTGTACTTATTAAATATAAGTTTTTCTTTTTATGATTTGTTACGAAAAAGTAACTAGACCATGATTAAACAATTCAAAAATTTATTTGAAATTTTATTTGAATATTTTCATTATCGATAACAATTTATGACTAAACATTTTGATTGTGGATGTAATTATTTAAAAAAAAATACTTTCTAAATTATACACGAAGTAAACAAAGCTAAATAGCATTTGACAGACATTATAACAAATATAAGATATATCTTTCAATAAGATTGGGTAACTTACTTAATAGATATGGACATTTTTAATTTTATTTCATGGTTGGTGAGAGATCCATTCTTATGGTGAGGTCAACGCGTGATTAGAAGCCCCGATAGAGTAAATACAACTAACATTCCACAAGCGCCGCCGTGTCTCTATCGAAAGTCATGTTTCTCAAAGAAACTTATTAAGGAAAACAGTGGAATTTGAAGCGATCAGGGTTAAGATCATCACAACTTTTCGTTTCAAATTAGCATTTTGTGATAGCGTTCATTGCATTGAATTTCCGTCGGGATTTCAATGTTATGTATTTGTAAAGAATCTTGTGTTGAACTACGTTTTTGTCTAATAATTTAAGTTTTTGAACAATTAACGGTGACCTTACATAATATCACATAATAGCAGAGAAAGAAGCCCTTAGTCCAAAATTCAGCCTATGTATAAAGACGAATATTAGAATATTTCAATATTAGATCATGTATGCATCTAACGATTTAAATTTTTTGTACAATTAGCATTGTCTTAGAAATTCCTACATCTTGAATCCTCAAAATTTCGATATATATGGAGCTAAGACCAATCTTAGTCATGTAACCAACCAAGAAGATTAAATTAACGGCGAGGAGTCCTTCGTAGGCTGCAACTTCTAAGAGGGAAGCGTGCCATTGCTTTCCTAATATTTGTCACGAAAATATATACCCAAATAAAAATAAAAAATAAAAAAGCAGTTGACCAGAATTGGTCTTTGTTTCCTACAAAGACTGTTCGACTGTTATCAGTCCTTTTTTGGGGCCCTGACTTCATTGATGATGAGAGCATGAGAGGCCGCCTCCTAATTCTCTGTTGTCACTCTCCCTGCCTCTACCATACAACTAGCCCTTTATTTTGTAGTATTCGGCTAATTAATGCCATTCTCTGGCCAAGGTAAGAATGATTTGATTTTTGAGTTGGCCTTATCGGGATAAAAACGTTACAAGTATCGTAACTTTGATATAACACTGACTTGAATATCATTAGTGTTTTTTTAACCACTTAAATATCATAACTTCTAAAAAATATTTACTTGAGTGATATAACTTTCAATCAATTATTTATGTACAAAAAAAAAAATTAAAAAGATTCACTTAGTTATTAGAAATCCGATGTAGCATAGCATTTGTAGTGAACATTTTAAAAGGTCTAGCACTCAAGCGATCGGAAAAATGTTATTACACTCAAGTGAGCGTGTTACATAAATATTAACACTCAAATGATCGGAAAAAAAAATTATAACACTCAAGTGATCATTAGCTAGAGCAACATGCAGATAATTTTCCCTAGCAAAATATATGTCTCTTGATTTTATTGTCGTGACTTTCTAGGGTTTCTTCCCCTGACAATGGGGTGTCCATGGTTTTTTTTGGGCAAATGATGAATATCCAGTGAATCCTTCAATCACATTTGCACTCGGCAATTATCACGACAAGAAGGTTTGTAATTTAAGTGGAGTCCTCAGGGAAGTGCGTCATTGTGTTTCTTTCAACTCAAAGCCTTGAGCAAGAAGGGCGAACAGCTACACTTTTTTTTTTTTTTGGGTAACCGGCATTCTATATGAGCATGCGGTATTAAACAATGTCGTTAAGAAGCATTAGACTCGGTCCAAGGTCAGAACTATGACCATCTGTCTGAATTTGAAGTTGATTTGGTTCATTTGGGTTAGTTGAATGTGAAATATAAACCACACCACTTGGTTAAAGAAAAGTTGTTATACCGGAAACTCCTATCTTAGGAGTAGTTAGAACCAAGTCTGCAAGTATCATCATTCCCACTTCAGCAAAAAATTAATGATAACGACCACATAGGACAAAAGCTCTGTTTGCACACACTTGCACTCGTTAGCGCTATTTGGTTGGCTCTATTGGGTGACGGACGAAACTAAATTACGAGGTAACATCTCGCCAATCTATGTAATTAAAACTATCTTTAGTGTAGACATAAGTAGACTTGAAGTTACATTTTCTTTTGTTTTTCTGAAACTAGTACAACAACGCCACAAAAAAATCAAAAAATAAAGCAAAGTGTATATTGTAACGGACCTGATATATGTATACAAAAGTAAATCTAAACTGTCAAATATCATGGTATCCGCGTGGGATCCATGAACTCACCGGTTTTAACTTTTTTTTTATATATTTATTTGTCTTACTCCAATTTTCAACACACTCTCAAACTCATGAAAATCGAAACCCACACATAAAACTAATCATCCCACCACAACCCCTTAGAAAATGGGAATTCGAACATTTCACCTCCAATGTGAGAAAAGTGGCCACTGGAGTAAACTTTAGTGGTTGCCGATTTAATGGTGGAAATTCAATTTAGTACATATATTACAGTCACGTAACAATTTTCCTTTTCATAAAGTGGCAAAAATGAATCTAAAAAATAAAAAGGTAGTTCCATGTGATGCAAGGTGTTGTGATTAGGAAATTGTTCACGTCGTGGATTCGGTACACATAGTGCCTTCTCGAGAGACTAGAACTCCCTATAGTCCATTTGCATCGCATTTGGCTAATAAATAACAAATAGCGATCACATTTCTGCTTGCATAATATGCATCGCAGTAAATTTTGCATTTGAAATTTGAAAACTCTTTTCTACTGGCTTGCTTCTTCATGTCCAAAGTCCAATCGAGTTTGAATTGCAACCAAACTTCCCGAAAACTATAAGGAGTTTTCAAGGTTATTCTATACAGCTTTCACACAACTGTCTCAATGGTGAAGTGAGATGTATTTGGCGAACACCTTACAGTCGCAACACCTCTAACGTTACAACAACTTATAGTAATATTGAGGATTTATTTTTATTTTTTTTGCATCCCTAGAAGATGTCTCGCCGAATTTTGAGGTGCTGCAATTATAAATCATGTATTACCAAACAAAAAAGTCATGCAACGCTTCTGACACCACTATATTTTTAGTTACAGCTAAACAAACTATTTATCCCCTCTTGACAGTGCATGGATCTCCAATTTATCAAAGTAAAAATAGTGTTGGTCATGTATAGATCCGCTCATTTTGTCAAATCTTATCAAGTGTCAGAAGTAACTATATAATTTTCAACCCCAGAGATTGTTTTAAATTTATACAATTTGTGAAAAATACCATGTGAATGCGTGCCGACAGCTATATATTATGAAAATTGCAAGTGTTTAAGAATAGATAAATAAATAAGTCAAAAGACCGCCCGCGGCAGTCATAAATGCTTGGCTAGACAATCTCGCGATGCATGCTGGGCTGTAGTTGACTTTTGAATTGGAATCTTCTGGTCAATCAGTCCTCAATGCACTGAATATGAGTTGGCCTGCCGGGGACCCGACCGATTCATGAAGGACAGAACTTCAACGGTTCACGTGATGAATGATTGCCTTGTTGATATTGCGTGCACACATCGCATACACATCGCTTACACTTTTTTTTTTTTTTTGGTAAGGGACATCGCTTACACTTGCCTTGGGGAGAATGGGGAGAATACGGATGACAACGTGCGATGGAAGCTCAATCGACTAATCATTTGCGCACTGTTTGAAGCTGAATCCGAGGAGAACCTCTTGTCATACGGCCGCCAGCTTTCCATACGGGTTCAGCATGCCAGAAACGAAATCTCCTGCCAGTTAAAATCTGGAAATGATTTTCTTAAAAGCACAGAGGCTGCCAGTAGATTTAGGAGAATTCAGTATTTCCATCAGAGCAGGACATGTATGGATAATGGATTCACATTACCATGGCATGCCACAAGCAGCACATTTTGCGACTAATTAGATATGTCAAACGAGTTAATCGGATCGAATTTGAGTCATGTCATATATAATCAACTCAAATTGACCAATTTAACCCGTTTATGACCCATTTATCATAATACAAAATTCTTGACATATACCCGACCCGACTTATTCCCAATCCATACCTAACCCATTTAACTAAATTTAAGAAAATTTATTTCTTATGATTTTTTAAAAAAAAAAAGGCAATATAAATCTAGTGGATAATTTTTATAATATTTTAAAAAATAAATCTTCATTTGTTTCTTTGAAAAATATTTTCCAAGAAGTATCTTCTTTCTTTTTGCCCAAAATCTGAAAATAAATTAAAAAATATTTTCCATCATTTGATATGAAAAATATGATTAAATTTTCCTTCATGACTCCTTTTAATATTTTTCTTTTTCTTTTAAAAAATAATTTATAATTATTTTTTGTTTTCTAAAAATCTATTTTTTTCTTTTTTTTTTCTTTTTTAAAATAATTTTTAATTTTTTTTTTTTCTTTTTTTCTTTTTTTCCTTGTGCTTCTTCTCGACTAGTCACCAATCACAACAATAGTCAACGACTAGCCACAGGCAAGCTCAAGCTCACCTAATTCCAACAAGCTCGCTAGCCGGACACTAGCCTTGCTAGAGCTCGCCAAAGCCAACAAGCTTAAGCCTTGCTCGATTGGTCATCGCTCGTGACAACCGGCAACTCAAGAAGATGGAGGAAGAAAGGAAAAGATAAAAATAAAGATAAAAAGAAAAGCAAAAAAAAGAAAAATTAAATATAATTCAATTTTTATAAAAATATATATTTTAGTAGGCTAAAGAGGGAAAGAGAGTGGATTGTAAAATGGGTTGTAAATAGATTTAAACTAAACCCATTTAAGACCCATATATTTTAATCATTTTATTTTTCAAATTCATTATGAATGATTTGAGAAATAAAGCCTATCTCATCCATGATCCATTTAATGTTTAAATGAGATATAAATGGATTATAGACCCATTTTGACAGGTTTATGGTTATCTCACTCTTATAATTGATCATATGAACAAGCACACTCAAAAAAAGGAATTCCGCTCTCCAAAACAATGATATCTAACTCAGCAGTCAGAATTCAAATCAGGTCAATGTCCTCTTGGAATATAACTCTAGCTCGATTTGTTTATTTTTAGTATGCTAAAGAGTCCAATAAAAACAAGTACCTGAGCTATTTTCAATGCATTACTATAATTTGATCCGCACCGGGCCTCTTCAGAACGGTAAGTTAGTTTAGGCAATGGCACTTTAGAACACGCTACCATATCCGATCAAGTCGGCAAAGAGGTGACCAAGGAGACATTTTCTCAACACCAGAAGCATATACTGCTCCACAGAAAGCTTCACATGTACATACAAAACTCAGACATGGCAACTGGGATATGAAGATAGGCATGTTCAGACAGTCATAGTGCCTCAGTCTCATTCAGCAGCACAAAAGGGTGATCTTCCAAGTGGGGTTCTGCAAAATTAAGGGCTCCCTAGACTATAAACAGCCCAACAATTGAACCATGATCCAATAATGAGTTACCAATTGGAAGAAGATAAATTAGATGATAATCATAGTCTACAAAGTGAAGGAATAGCACAGAGCTTATAACTTCAGCACCTAATAAGCACCCCCATGATCCAAAGGGCACCCACTGGCTGCACCATGAACACAAATCCTGCTTTCCCTAGCTGCCTGTTTCCAAAATATACTTAAAAATACCCTGTCAAACCAGAAGTAAAGTCAGAAAGGACACCCACATGCAGGGAAATGCAACTGAGGATTACAGACTAGTTACTCACAAGACATGTAACATTACCCAAATTCACCCATCCAAGAGTCCCCACCTCATAATTTTGATGAAAGAATTAACCAACGGCACAAGAAAACCCAAAGGCTTTGTTTGATGGTGTAATGAAAATAAGAGGAATAAATGATGGAAGATATATATTCTCCTTCTCTCCATCAATAATTATAGTAGAAGGGAACATAATTGGATTACAGTAGAGAAGGTTGCTATAGATAACATATCTAATTAGCATCATAATTCCAATGAGTTCTCAGACTAGGCCATGCAAGACAAATTCCAATCAGTTTAAGAATTATGCCTACTATGGTCAAGGTACATTTATCCACTAGTGGTTTCTTAGTGATGTTCATTAAAGGAAGAATAAGTACTCTTGCTTAGGACAAACTTGAACATGGAGGTAAGAGTACTGAAAATGTGCACGAATCACTGCACCTGGACAATGCAAATTTGGTCATTCTTTCCATCTACAGGGATGAAATGGAGTCATGGCAGGTATGATGAGCAAGAGTGGGCTAGCCAAACCATGGAAGTCCCATTCTGTAAGACAGAGTCAGTCTATATGTTCATATACTGGCAACTTTGCAAATAGAGGAACAGAAAGCTTTTGAAGACCAAAGGTCTCTGTGTTCTATCAATAAATTTAGAGACATATGTCTGAAAACTAAATACTTTTGAAATACCAGAAAGATGTCTAAAGAAGCAAATCTTTGATAGTCCTTGCAAAATCTCTCTTGTAGATGAACTCTTTGGGTTTTGAGCTTATTTTCTGTGTATTCCTCCTACATTCAGAAACTTTATTTCATACAAGAATGAACCACCTATGTGCACTAAAAATTATAATAGATGGTATAGCCTAAAGAATAATAAAAGATATATTTCTTTACTGGTAAAAAGAAAATCTGCAATTTAACAAGCAAACGTACCTACCAAAGCAAAACTAATGATTAGTATCGGGAGCTTTAGCATTAGCATTAAAACTGTCAAAGCCTCCACTAGTCAGTCCTGCTGGATTTATTTGGTAGGCAGGAGGTGCAACCATTGAGGGGGCGCTACCAGAAGAGGTTAGATTTGGTGCACTTCCAGGCCCTGAAGGAGGGACATTCAATGTAGGAGGCCTTGGCATGCCATTCATCTGAGGCATAGAGGGAGCACCAGGGGGTGGCGCCATTGGTGGCATCCCTGGAGGAGGAATGAGGCCTGCCAAAAAAATTACAACCTATAAAATGAGGTCCATGTTTCTACTCCAATAGCCATCTTAAAATAGAAAGTAATACCTGTGGAAATTAAAGACATCAGTAGAAGGCAGCAGGCTCTCTTAATAAATAGATGATACAAGCTTACCAGACTTATATCAAACTAATGATGAGAACATACATGGAACATACTGCTCGCTAGTCAAAAGATTTACCACATCCAAAAGAAAAGGACAAAGAATTATGAATGCAATACGATGTTATTGAATGGAAAGGAAAAGAACAGTAGAAAAGCAGACCATAACTCAACTCATAAAATAAACATGGCACCATATAACATATGTGAAGTTTGTGCCTAGAATAAGGACTAATTAAGAATGATAGAATATCTTTTCCCACCAAATAATGACTGTGATTTGACAACTGTCACCTTTAAAAACAATTCAGAGAGAATTAGCTTATGTGTGATTGTCCTTGCCTTTTGGAAGTAAACATTTACGTGTTTGAGTTAAAGAAATAATGAAAGAAAAAACACAAGAAATCAGTAGCATGTATCCATCTATGCCATTACATAGCATTAGCATTTATCCTACCACATCTTCTACACCACGTCTTATAGATGTTAACATGAACACTTTGGCAAGGACATTTACTCAACTCATAGCAACATCCACACGATCAATGTCCAATCTAACTAACTTTAAAAGAGCTTTACTGTATTTATTTTTCCAATTGTGAGCATAAAAATACCGAAAAATTGACATTAGATAAAAGGAACAAGAGAAAAATGTCAGTCTCCAAGATGGTATATGTTTCATTTGGAAGATCTTACAAAAAAATTAGGCATTCTAGGGAACAATACCAACAATTTCATGAAATGCTGTGTCATCCAAAATGGATGCTAACCATTTACTGCATTATCTGCTATGTTCAGACAAAGTGCCTGAACATAGACACTAAGCAGATAGGCATTCTTTCAATAAGGATTTTCTTGGGAATGGCTGTAAAGGTTTGATATGCAGAAAGATAGTTTGTGAAGGAGCATAGAGTTCCAAAATTGGTTTTGGAAAGTGTATATGGTGAAGAACAATGTCTAATCAAGAAGCACACAAGATTTGGCCTTCAAAGAAAATAAAGCACAGGTGGGATAACTTCAGTAGCAGAAATACTTTAGAGCAGGCAATTATAAGAAACCTGTGTCATGGGATGACAGATGGTGGGGAGATAATGCCTTAAACAATATATTTTTTGATTGGTTTGTATTAACAAGGATCATGACAATTCATGCGGGTTCATTGGCAGAGAAATAATAGACAAATGGGGTGGAAGGTGGAAGTTTACGTAGGACTCAAGATAAGGAGCTCAATGCTTTCTCTTGACTTTTTTGAGCAGCTATCTTAGGTGGCACCAAGTGCGGGAGAAGACGATGGTCCATGGTTGAAACTTTTGTGCATGGAGAAATTTATCCATCAAAGCCTAATACTCTAATCTCATCTCTAGTCAAGTGCAAGTGCAACAGAACACAGTCTCCACTTGGGAAAGTAAAGGTTTCTTTATTCTCTTTGGAAGCAGCCCAGAGACACAATCTCAATTTGGATAATCTTCAAAGAAAGGAAAACATTGGTAATAGAAGTTTCAATGCAAGAATGATGAAGAGAGTGCAAATCACTTATTTCTACATTGTCACTGGAGAAGATAGGTTGGGACTACAAATTTTGCAGTTTCAGGAGCAAAGTGGATTACTTAAGGCACAGTAAAGCAACAACGTAGGACTTGGAGAGGGGCCATTAAATTCTCTGTTGGAAAGAAGAAAGTTACTCAGATAGTTCCTCTCCTCATATGTCAGCTCATTCTGAAGAAACAATAGGCATGTCAGAGGTAGCTTTTTGATTCTCAGAGGCATTCTTTGGAACTGTTGTATCTTTGAAGTTTTGTATCAGAGTTTTGTGTCTTGTCTGATCTGAGAGTGTCATTACTTGTCTGGGTTGTAAAGCTTACCAACTGTTTCTGCAGTTTGGACATGTATTTGATGATGGAGGACTATGGCAACAACCTTCGAAGACTTGGAAAAAGGTATGCCAAATGAAGATTTAGTTTTAGATGATAATCAGCTTAATTTTCCTCATTAGATTAAGAATCTTTATTAAGTGTTTAGAATCATTAAGTCTTTTAGAAAATAATATTTCCTTTTATTTGAAATGGAACTTTAAGTTTCCTAGTTTCCAGGATATTATTTGTCCTTTTTTATCTCCCATTTAGAATAGAGACCATGAGTCTTTTAAAATGGTCTTTTTTAGGCTTATGATGTATCTATCTGATGAGCGAATACAATTTCAGCATTTCTTTGCCAAGAATTGTGCAGTGCAATTCTCCCCAGGTGTGATGCTTAGGTACTCTCTCCCAACCTTTCTTACAACATCAACCAAACTCTTATCAATTTCTCTATCATTCACTTATCAGCAGATTTAAACCCCGCATTAATGTTCACTGGTAATGTTCACAGCCTTAAAACAGTCTTCTAGATATGATTCAACCGATCAGATTGCCCAACATCATTTGAGCTGTACGTTTGCTAGTCTGTTGGGGCTGTACACATATTCCACTTGTATTTGTTCATGATTAGCAAAGCTGGCTGATGATTATCAATGACAGGTAAAAAAAGAAGAAATAGGAATAGGCATTTCTAGAAGTGGATCCCCTTAAGATTCTTTTAGGGATAACTAATTATATACCCCTCACTTTTGGTATTGTAGGAAACTTCAATTTTCATACTTATCTTTTGTTGGAAAAGTTCAAAACAATTGTATTGGCATAACTTTTGGCTTCCCTTGTGAAGCCATTCTGCATAGGGGCCATACCCCACAGCACCTTCTTAAATGGAACTTTCTTTATCATTCAGAGAAAATGCAAGTAACATCCAGGTCTCAGCTCTACAAATACACAAGTAAACTCTCGTTGCTCACTATTGGTGCAGAGCAGCACTATATGTTTTAGCTAAAAAATCTACAACAAACTCATGCCAAAAATTTCCACCTATAAATTCAATACCTTAACAAAGCCCAGAGACAGAAATATAAAAATCGTAGTCCCTAGTCAATCAACATAGCAAAACACATGGAAGCTACTTGCTCAGAGTATGTATCAGAACTCATGTACTAGCCAGTCTAGAAATCAACATGATACCTGGTGCACCAGGCGGTGGCCTTGGCAAGACAGGTGGCCTCATTCCAGGAGCCAACTGCATATTTGGTCCCATGGGCATCATAGGTGTTGGTAGAACAGGTAATCGAGGCCTCTGAGCCATAAGATGTTGATTATATGCAGCACCAACTTGTTGGAAAGCTGCCGCTTGCCCCAAATGTTCCTTAATCCTTTGATCAATTAAATTTTGAGTTTGCTGCTCCTCAAATTGCAGATAGTAGAGACGCACATTTGCCTAAAACCAGTCACAAATTCAAGTCCAAACCCATAATTTAGAACAAGGCTTCTTCAAAAAAACCAAAGATAAAATGCACCGAAAGGCAATGTGGTGAAAACTTGTAGCTCATTCAAATTATTACAACTAAGAAAAGAAATAAAGGAAAGCAAAGCAGATGCTGGTAAGATAAAGTACCTTGTGCTTGTACCCTGCATTGTGCTGCTTTCTGACCGATGGCTGAAGTATCAAAATACATAATTAGGGACGAAATTCTTTACGCATTCTGAAGCTCTAAAGGATCAAAAGACTAGTGCATGCGAATAATGATTATAGTTTACTAAGAAAGTTAGTCCAAATAAACATGACATACAGTTATGTCAGGTGAAATGAACCCAATCTCATGAACACAGGGTCAAAAGGCAGATGTCATTAAACACCTTCAACAAGATACCCACGACCCAGAGCTAATAACTATAAGGTCCCAGAGCAACTAGGAGAAGCAAGCAGCATTATAGCATATCGTTTCAAAGCCCTTTCTTTCTTGTCCCCAAGTACTAAATGCTTCCAAACTCATACACTAGCCAAGATTGCAAATTAGATACAGCACAATGCCGACAGGATTAAGAACTGGATTGACGACGCGAAAGAAGGAAAAGAAAAGACCCAACCATCAACACCATTCGCCAATCGTAAAGAACTGAAGATTTGCAGGCTTACAGAGTCGTGCGTCAAGTAAGTATCGCAGTAGTCACAGTAATACCTGCCAATCATCACCAAGAAAGGACAGAACTCAGTTCAGAAACCAGGCAATGCGACGTCGAAGACGAAAAGACGCGAACGAATCGGACGCGCCGAACGTACCGAGGCATGACTGCTTCGAGCTCGTGCGAGGAGCGACTACCGAGGGCAGAAAAGACGGCGGCCGAGGGAGCTCGGTCGGCGACGGCGACGGCGACCGACGGACGGCGAGAAGGCTGCTAGCGCGGTCGCCGCTGCGTGAGACTCAGAGAGAGTTGAGCCGCGAGCTTGACGTTATGTTTGGGTTTGGGAATTTTTTGAATTATTTCACAAGAAAGTACGGCCAATTTAGTCTAGAAGGTTGAATAACCTAAATTTAGAGATTCTCTTTCTTACATTTTACTAGGATTAATACCAACAAAAATTTCAAATTGATGCGTGCATACCACATTCATTAAACTAATTTTTGTATCGCAAAAATTTCAATTCAGTGCATCATGATAAATTTATTAAAATGTTGAAAAAATTGAGACAAAAATAAGACTTCAGTTGATTTTCCAAATGTAAGAGACTTCTTATGGCAAAATTAACTAATCTTTCGTCCTCTTCATTTCCTTTGGATCTAGCTTCTCAAAACAACATTGTTTAGAAGATTCATTAATATTGAATTTTTCATATTAAATGTATATCACACACTAATCATTCGAATTGTGACTTAGGGAGCCATGTGACGATATCTAGCAAATGTTAAAAGAGATGAATAATTGTCCTCCTTGTTCTGGTACTAGGGCACCAATAATTGGTGCGATGGTTGTAATAGTTTCCCTTTCTCACCATCGCCCATATAAGACAAAAGCTTATAACAAGATCGGCAAAGACTTACCCATTAGTAATAAAATCTATGTGGTGTGGTATGATGAACTTCTAAACACTTTCCCTCCTTCTTTTTGTCCGGTATGATTCTCCAAAAGACAAAGAGCATTATGATTAATCTTGATAGTATGTTTTGCATTTGTCACAATTACATGAAACCTATGCATCAAGATTCCACTATTATAAAATGTTTCTCTAGTAGAAATCAATACTTGAAGAAGATTCAATAGCCAAATGACAATCCTTACCGAGGCTTATCCATGTTAGCAATTCTGGGATAGCATGCCTATCATTGGTTTTGTCATCAAGCTCACTAATTTATACCATAGGCTTCTTTTATGGTATTGGAGCCATGGTTTCTGGACAGAATAGAACGATCTCTTCGAGAAGTTGAAAAGTCTTTATTTCTTTCTTCTCTTTTCACAATCTTCTTCAACCTTCAATCATTCTCACCCTCCCCTCCATATATTTAGATTTTCTTTGAGTTTTTCTTTTTTTACTTTTCCTCTTTTTTCTCTCCAAATTTTGATTTGGAGCTGTGTTCTCCCAATTTGGTTCTAGATTTGAAAGTTTGATCTCTTCAAATCTAGTTATAAACCTAGGAGTTCTTCTCTTCCGATTTAATTCTCAAGGTTTAATAATATTTTAGGATTTCGATACCCTCGTGCTTTGTTTGTATACAAGTTCTTTGCCTCCAATTTCAATGATGATTGCAAGAGCTCTAGTGTCTTACTAAACTAAAGATTTGCTCTTCCAAAGGTTAAAATTGTGTTTATTCAACCTATTTTAGTTTTAAAAAAAAAAAAAACCTATTTTAGTTGTATCCGTATGGTGATGGTATAAAGGAAGCCAAAGCTAAGCGTGCACCGCCAACTAGCAATGCCATAGTTATTGAAAAATGAATTTATGGCATGTGTTTTCACTAACTATGATATGAGATTTGATAATTGGTCACTAATTATTTTGCTTGACAGATCTACTCTTTTGAAATAAGTACGTGTTTAACCCTAGCATCATTTTGTTGATCCTCCTTCTTTTATGAATTTGGCTTTGTTGTGTAGTATTTTGGCTTTTGCTTTGCTTTGATTTACTTTATCATGAAAGTCTACATACTTCTCATGTATTCTTTTGAGCCACAAATACAATTTTTTTGACCAAATAAAAAAAGGAGAAGCTTCCAATGCATGAAAGACGGCCTCTTCCATGGTGATTTAAACTTTATGTGAGTTTCCCTATTTCTCCATCGACAATTTGCATGATATTAATGAGAAATAACGAATGGTAGATTTGACACAAGTCTACCGGTTTGGGATTTTTTATGATACAAAATTAACATAAGATTAATGATGGGAGGCTAGATTAGTTTGGAAATTTTAGTAACATAAATCTGATTTTTTTTACCATAGTTCATGAAGCATGACTCTTTTTTATTTTTCTTTCACGATTTCCTATTTAGGGTTTTTTTGTTGGTTCTACTCTACTCCTACTTTAACTCTTATTTCACACTTTTGTCTTATATTTTTATAAGACGTGAGTCGAAACTCACATTTGAAATTAAATCGTTTCCACTCCAGTCTCTTTGAAAATATAGGGATTTGAACCTCTCATCTCCTTTTTCCCATGTGGAAAGGATAGTCATTAAGGCAAACCCTAGCGGTTATCTACCCTATAATAAATTTAAGATTTTTTGGATAATTTTCTTAACTTTAAAGAGCAATTATATCTCTAAATTCATGTACTTTCACAAATAATTGAGCAAAGGACTAATAATTTCACAAGCTTGGCCTAAGTCTATATCTAAATTGTTACAACTTAAATTATGAATGAAAGATTGATAAGGCCGTATCAATACAAAAGCATTAAAGTTAATAAATTTGAAATGGGAGCGTATAAGTGGTGGAGCATACGGTTAATGATTGTTCAATCAAGGTTCTATTAGGCAAAATAATTCTCTAATTCGCAAAAAAAAGAATCCAAAAATGTCCATAAATCACGTAATTGTTAACATACGCTAATTTATTTGAAAGAGAAATTATTCTCTAAGAAATGCTCAAGGATTAGTTGTTTAAATAAATAATATTGCAGGCGAAAATAGTTATTCATCATACACGAGTGCTCTGCTTGAAAGAATGTAGATTAAGATAAACAGAAAATTAATACTCCACTTTTTTTTTTATTCCGGGGTGAATATTAAATTAGATATTTCACTGTTATAATAGTACACATCCTTCCTTAAAAATGCCTCTCTTTTTTTTTTTATACATATTGAGAAGCCCTTTTTCCATGTAAAGAATGAGGAAAAAAAAAGTCTTGTCAAAGTCGTTAATTTAATGGAAAATATCATATACGTATACAAACATCGATGATAATAAGATATTGGCAACTTAATCAGTCGGCTGTAATTTCCCATAATAAGATATTCTAAAAAGAATGCTCAAATAAAACTACCTAACGAGATTATGACATTACTTATTGTGATCAAAAGCACCAATGTTTATATTTACAAAACAATGATAGCAAATATAATTGTAATCAAGGTAGAAGATCAATACCGACCAAAAAAAAGGTAAAAGATCAATGAATTTATGGTGAATTTTAAAATTGAAACAATCGCACGCTCATAAAGATTTAGAAGAACAAATAACAAATGTTGGGCACATAAATGAAAAACGTTAACACAAAAATCTCATGACAATTGGAGATTCTATGATTTACAAGGTTGCATAATTAGCTAATCCAACCTGATAAGGAAATCTTAAACTTATTATAAGAATATAGAGATATAATTACTCTTTGAAGTTGAGAAAATTGTCCCAAAAACCTTAAACTCATTATAAGGTAGTCAATTCAATTCCAAACGTTTCAATTGTACTAATTTAGTCATAAAATTTTTGACAATTTGTCAATTTAGCCATAAATATTTTAATGATTTGTTAATGTGGTCCTTCTGGCCGATTATACAAATAATAGGTTAAGAACTAAATTGGCAAATTTTCAAAATATTTAGAACTAAATCAACAAATTGTCAAAATGTTTATAATTAATTAACACCATAGAATGGTCTAGAATTGATACGATATGTTTAGGACTTTTTAAATAATTATCCCCTTCAAAATTTTATGGAATTTTTTTTGTTGATTCTATGTAGTTTCATGGTGTTGAAAAAAAGAGTAATTTTTACTTAAAATTAGTTAAAATAAGAGCTAATACCACAAAAAATCCCAAACTAATACATCCACAATAAATTTATCATAAATTAATCTTTTACCTTAAAAAATCTAAAACTGATACATTTATAACAAATTTACTCTCCATTAATTTCGTTGAATTTTATTGTCAAAATGCTAAGTCAGATAACAATAATAGTTGACAGGTACTAATTTAAGGTTTTACCCTCTATTTATTATAGATGTTTGATTCATGATTTTTCGTGGTATTATTCTAATTTAACAAAACTAACACAGGGTAAACTTGTCGCAAATGTATCAGTTTGAGATTTTGATTCATTAAAAAAATAGTTTAGAGTAAATTTGTTACATAGGTGCCAACTTTAGAATTTTGTAGTGAAAAAATTAATATAGAGTAAATTTACATGTGAATTATTTTGGGATTTTTCATTATATTAACCATTGACCAAAACTAATATTGAGGGTAAATTACCCACATTTTTCTTTTAGGACAAAAAGAGTAAAGCAATCAACTCCAATAGAAGAAAAGGAAATTTTTCATCGTGGCAGTAAAGACAAAAGAGCAAAAAGGGGTTCCTCCTTAAAATAATCAAATCTATTATTTTCGGCAACTTTATCAATTAATTAAAAATTAAAAATTTATTTTACTGATGGTAGAATTCAGACTCCACCGGAAGTACCTTCCTTTTAAATTAACCAAATGGAAAAATTAGAAGCAACTTTAAAGCGTTTTCCAATAAAAGAAGACTGGAAACAGTGTACATTGCTTATATTGAAAAAAAAAAAAAAAAAACAGTAGTATTATTTTTTTTTTGTGCAAAATCACTTTATTATAAAAAAAAAATGTAAAGAAGTCAGTGAGGCAATATATAGACATTGCGTATATATGGAAAGAGAAGATATTTTAAATTTTGAAATGTTTGGTTAGATTCTTTGAAGGTAGAAAAGACAAAATTGTAAAACTCTTGTCCGTTAATAGAATTATTAATTTGTGCAATTGTCCATAAACAGAAAATTCCTAAATTTAGATACTTGAAGGTATTTAGGGAAAGAAAAAAAATGATTATGATACCTTTAAAATAGCACATCGTTTTTTTTCCTTCATACATAGCAAAGCATAACTAAAGCATCCTATTGAGGATTTTTCTTTTCTTTTTTTGGCCTGAATCCTACTATAAACTCCCTCGTCTTCGTTAATCAAAAAGTTCCCAATTCATTTTACCATTTAACATCATAACATAGCAAAAGGAGGTAAAAAAGGGTCTTTAAAATCGCCCAAAATTTGACCCAAAAAAGAAGAAGAGATAGCCGAAAGGATGGAAGATCCATTAAAGTTTGTGAAAATGGGTTGGACACTCGACTCTAGGGGTGTGCATGATCCGGGTGGGCGGTTCCCACCCTAGAATCGGGAACCGCCCACTAAGGACCGGTTCCAAAAAATTGGATCCATAGAACCGGTCTCACAAGCGGGCGAAGAAAAAAAGCTCCACTAGACACATATCGAAAAGATTGTCTACTTAGAGATTTCGCAAATGTTATCGCGCTTTTTTCTTTACCTCTCCTGATAAATTGCCTCAAATAAAACAATAAGAATTATAAACATAGGGCTTCAAAATTTTAATTTTTTTAACCAAAAAATTTATTTTTTATAATAAAAATTAATATATATTATTATTATAATACTGATCCGGTCTGGATGGGACGGGCGGGCAGATCCGCCAATGGAACCGGGAACCAGATTGGTCCCTTTAGGAACCACCCATTCCGGGCCGGTCCAGTCCAAGTCCGGGCGATCTGGGCGGATCCAGTTTTTTTGCACATCCTACCCTACCTTACCATTGAGTTGATTTCTTTTCAAACCAAGTAAATTACTCATAGTGCAGCCACTCCCCCGACTTGACCCCTTATAAAAAATCTCCCCTCGAACTGACCACCAAATACATTCCAAGCACACAAGGTCACACAATTGACGTCCTTACCCTTCTCGCCCGTCGCCATACACAAGCCCCTTGGGGAGAAATCCGAGGGGGCTCATCCGTCTTTTCACCGAAAAGGCAAGTCTTTTCTTTATGATAAAGGGCAAAAGACATGGAAAGCAAAGGAAAATGCAGACGGACCGAGTAAATTTCAGGTAGAAATTCTGCCCCCCAATTGACCGATCTCAATCCGGAGTCTACACGCGACCTCCCACCCCCACGGTCACGGTCACGGTCGACGTCCGAAAAAGCACACGGGAAGCCCGAGCCACTCGCCCATCTGACGCACGACACATCGTCAAATGATTCAGGACGATGGTCGCAGCCCGCGTAGCGCTGTACGATCTCTCCCTCCACCCCACCACCCCCGCTTGCTGTCAGGAATATAATAACCAGGAATCAAAGCTGAAATCTTCCGTGTGACTTCTACGAACAAACGCGAGCCGAGTGAAATCCGACCCCAGCAGGTTTCCTCGTTTCGTCTGTCTCTTTCTCTCTGCCAAAAAAGCAAAAGCAGCCCCTTCTCAAAAGACATTTTCTTTCCTTTCCTTCTTCGTGTCACTGTTCTTGTTCTCTGTCTCTTTCTCTCTCTCTCTGACATTATTCTCCTCCTCCCCCTTGTCGATCCCAAACCCCACTGAGATTTTTGTTTTCTTTCTTTATTTTCTCAATGCTCTATTTTGGAGCTCGCTGTGGAGTAGAAGAATGCCACCTAATCCATCCAAAACCAACAATCTTCCCCCTCTTTAAATCGACGGTTTCAGTCCACGCTGCCTCTCAGGCGCTCGGGGGCTCGCCGGGTCCTTCTTGAATCTCCGAAAGTTCCGAACTTTGAGCCTCCCCGGGCTTCGTAGTGCCCAAAAAACCGTTCTTGAGCTTCTGGGTATGCCCCAAAATGGCCTCCGATGAAATGTCCCACGTCGATTTGGAGCGAGGCGAAGCCCGCCGCCGCCGCCTCGACGTCGTGGGCAGCGACGATGACGACGACGAGGAGAGCGTCTGCTTCTCCGACGCCGACGACGGCAGCGCCTCGTGCTACTCCCAGTTCTACTCCACCGCCGGAGGGTCATACGACGAGCTCACCTTCTCCTGCGTGCTGGACGTGGACTGCGACGCCGAGGTGGGGTCGGGGAGGCCGTCGTCGGCGTCGGATTGCTCGGTGGTGGCCGCGGGAGGAGGGAGGGAGGTGAAGGTGCATTTGGCGAGGGTGGAGAGAGAGAGGGATTGCAGGATTTGCCATTTGGGGTTGGAGAGCAACAGCCACGAATACGGGGCTCCGATCCAGTTGGGCTGCTCTTGCAAGGGCGATTTGGGTGCTGCCCACAAGAATTGTGCAGAGGCCTGGTTCAAGATCAAGGGAAACAAGTAAGTACCCACAGAAGAAAAGTGACACAGAGAGTAAAAAAAATATATATTTAAAATTTTAGAGGCTTAATGTTTTCTGATTGCGGTTTGTTCTGTTTCTAGAGTTGTTCTTAATGCAAATTGCTATTATCTGTTTCATCTTCCGGCTAGTCTCACAGGGTAATTATTAGGAATTTGTGGAATTGGAAATCCTTGATAATTGATTTATTCTCATGCATTTTGAATTCGGGCTTCTCGATGTTCCAGTTGAGGATCATTCCACGGTCATAGAAACGATTTTGAGTGTCCTGACTTATCAGTTCAAAAGTGGCTGAAAAATATCTCATTCGTGATCCAATGATTACTATTGCTTTAAGAACGGTTCCTTGTGGATCATATAGAGATCCTAGGAAAGATAGCAGTTGAATCTGATGATACGGAAGGATTAGAAATGGGATGTGATCCTCTGCCATAATACCAAAAGGTAAATATGTCAAAAGAAGCACTGGCCTTGCAAGTGGGACAATCAAAAGTAGGCTTGCTCTGATAATAGAAGCTACAAATTCTTGGCCAAAAGGAGAAAAAAAAGGGAGGGATATAAATATGAAAAGGAAAAAAGGGGAAAAAGAAAGGAAGAAGATGAAAGATTAAAGCATCGGAGTGACCAGATTGCGTGTCACACTACACTGCCTCATTGTGCTTTTTTCTTATTTTTCATATTTAGAAGTCCTTATAGTCTCTACTCTGTCGCTCTCTCCAGATTCTGTTGCTTTTATAAAAGTGGAGGAGGGATCCCTTGTGATTTGATCATTTTCCCATGGCTGAAGATTGTTGCTCTTAACAGATTTGATCATAACATCGCGTTACTTGTTCGTTGTTGAGATTCCAGTTATTCACATGGTCCTTGAAAATGATGTTTGTGGCATGGATATTCTAAGTTTCAAGTTTTTTGCGGGCATCATATCATGATATGGTTCTTTGTTCTCTTGTTTGAAGATGTGGGATATATCAACATGTCACTCTCATCTATGTTGATGATGCATCTTTCGGTTTTTCTCTGTGTCAGCTCCTCTCGAGTCTTGAATCTTCAGCATGTTCTATGGCTTTAATTCAATGAGACTAGTGCTTGTTTGTATCTTATTATGGTATGGTTGCAGTCATTAGAGGAATTATATTATCAAGGATACCTTAGTTTCTCCTAAGTCAATGAATTTTCACCAATACATCATGTTCAAATTCTATTGAGGTCTAAAGAAATCTTTAAATGTAAAAGCTGTGGAAGTAGAGATGCGGGACTCTAAAAGCTACTAGTTTGACTTTAAGTGCTTGAGCTTTCATTTACTTCTGTCTCTGCCGGTTGGTGAGATGCTATAATCAGACCTGTAACCTTTTGAAGAGCTTTTTCGATTCGCAGTGAAGTCTATTTAATCCATAGACTGATAGAATTTAATCACTGCAATAATTCAGCAGAAGAAAAAGATGAAAGGACATCAATTCAAATTTTGGATTTTCGAGTTGAGAGTAGTTTGCTATTTCTTAGATACATTATTGATGCAATTCAATGCAGCTTAATGGCACCTTTCATTAGGCCTTTGTGGTAGAAAAACCAGCTTGCACTCTGTTCAAGACATTAGCATACTCTTTAACCTCTCTCTGATGCCCAGAGTCCATCTACATAATGTACTTCCTAAGACTATGCATGACATACTCCTCTATTTTTGGATCTTTTCATTTTGAATACCTTGACTTTCCAGGACCTGCGAGATCTGTAATTCCATTGCGCGGAATGTTACTGGTGTCAATGAGGTAGAGTCTGCCGAGCAGCCCACCAATGAGATTGACAATCCCACAGCTCCATCAGCCGTGCCGGCCGCCCCAACATTGCCTTCGGAGACCCGGAACTTCTGGCAGGGCCACCGCTTCTTGAATTTGCTGCTCGCTTGCATGGTATTCGCCTTTGTCATATCGTGGCTTTTCCACTTCAACGTGCCGTCATCATAGACAGCACATTCTCTTCACACGCAAAAAAAAAAAAATTCAAGGAACGTAGCAGCAGTTGCTTTTAAGAGTAAAATTTACAGAGAGAAAAAAGGGGAAAGTAGGGGAATTTTCGAATTTACCTCATCTTCAAAGCAATTTACATATGGATTGTGCATTTTTACTGTGCTCCTCCATGGACATTGGGACGTACATGTTTATGGGAGTGTTTTCTCATGATTCAAGAAGCATACAAGCCTATTGATTCCCTTCCTTCTTTGCCTTTAACGTTACACGTGGTTTGGCACTAGAATGTAGTTTCCTTGTCGAAAGGGAAAGGAAGCGTGCAACTGTATTATGTCCATTATTGCTCCAGTGGTGCCTTTTGATGATAGCTTATCATCATTGAAGCCGTGTTGTGAAGTCTAAGCCTGGTTTTTTAAACTATTTATTGCGAATATTTTTGGGTTGTGTTTACCATGATGCCTTCCCTCTTTTAACCAAAGCAGTCGAGTAATAATGCATGGCTGGATTAATTAGTTTAGAAATAATTTAGCTCTAGTTGAATTTATGTGTTTGAGATTAATGTAAAATATATAAAGAGATGTTCGAATGCAGATATACTGACTAATGTGTCGCGTTTAAATTTCAAAGATGGTGCAATTATCATACATTCATACGTAAGTTTTACACGACACCATTATGACATAAAGGCACGAATTGCCAGCCTTACAAAAGGTTTTGCTTCATCATTAGGTAATACTTCGTCATGAAGAAATGTATTGACCGAAAGGTTTAATATAAGTTTTTTTTTTTTTTGTCATTATGTTAATACAAACACAAGTCTACGAAATAAGGGAGATTTAGGGTATATTTAGTAATATTTCTGTTTATAAAAAGTTTGTACATTTCTGTTCTCGAAAATAAAGAAATAATTTTTATTTTATTTTTTATTTCTATTCTAAATTTATTCTTTAGTCAATTTTTCATGTCGGAGATTAAAAAGTTATTAAATAGGTTTTTATTTTTATTTTATTCTAAAAATAAAAAAACAAAAAAACAGAATAATATAAAATTAGAATGGCTATCAAATAGATCCTTTGCTTAATCGCCCAAGCGCGTCAAAAGAGAAGGTCTGGACAATCTCTTCTTTCAAGGGACCGGTCATATAAGTAGAATTGTTTATGCACGTGCGAGCCACGTAGGACAAAGTTGCCGACCCAAAAGAAGGTTCAAGCTAGGAAAAATCAAAGTTTGATCCAAACTAATATTTTCTTTCTTGCTTTTCTTTTTCTTTTTCGCCCCACTTGATATTACATATACTTTTGTTCAACTCTTGATAAATTACCAAAATTGCTATTGTGCTATACTTGATTCTAGGGAAAAGACTCCAAGTGCTAAAACTTAACACGAGAAGATATTAAGTATGAAAAGTTACGAAAAATATACTTAAGTGTTAATTTTTTTTAAAATTGGATTATTTAAGTGCCAACTTCGATGAAGGCCATTGAAAATCCGATATAATTTATTTTAATAATTTTTAATATTTATATGGCTCGCTAAAATTTCACATCAATTCATATCCTAAATTGAAACTGCTGCAAAGAAGTCGTACCGAAGAACCTCTGGGATTAGGAGGGAGACCATGCATACAATCTTTTTTTATCTATGAAATATTCTTAGTCTAATAATGAATTTTAGAATAATAATCAAATGCGAATAAAAAAAAATGTAAAATGCAGTTTTCATGTTTAGCGCTGACTTTCCTTACTATTGGGACGAACATAGAGCACCCACCAGTAGTATAAGATGAGTATACTCATTTCAATGTTATCTCATCTCCATTTGTTTTACGAAAAAATAAATAATTTAAAAAATATTTTCCTAAACATAATCATTTATATCACTTAAAAAAACGAATGAACATAATTTTTTTTCATGGCTCAATGTTTAGATATAAAGTGTTGTCAACGATGAAAACTTTTTTTATTGACAAATTATTTTAAACGAAATAAATGATCATTTTTAGATAAATATTTTTCAAATAATTCATTTCAGTAGTGTACTAAATTTCGACAAACTACTTGTTGAGTTTGTAACTAGTTAGTAAGTTCAATAGGTTTTTGAAGAGTACCAACATTTATTTGTACTTCCAAAATTACCAACTGTTGTGATAATTTATTGGCATGCAGTTTGATAGCTTACCAAAACCTTGACTACTTACTTTTATACAAAAGTAACAAATTCAATTTGAGTTATTGACCAATATTCCTCCCATCAAGTTATCGGTTAATTTAATTTTAGCCAACATTTTTGAGTCACTTATCAACTTTTATTTTGTCTATATCAACATTACTAACCATTATCACGATTTACCAACATTTATTTTTGAAGCTTACAATGTGTTAAAGTTACTAATCATTTATACGCAATTGCCAATCGTAGTTTGAGTTTTTTTTACCAACTTATCTTTGATGTGTTACCAAATATTTTATTTATAAGAACCCTTATTCAAGTCACTTACCAACTTATGTTTGTTTGTATTAAAAATCATTGCAATCATTTACTATTTCGTAGTTGTGATATTCCCAACTTGTTCAATTACTAACTCTACTACAAAATTACCAACCCTTATTATCTATTTCAATATCTATTGACGGATAATTTTGGATTTAGCAGTACCAACATGTTAAAATCACTAGTAACATTTATTTGACTATAAAAAAGGTATCAATTGTATCATAATCTGCCAGCATTCACTTGTGGAGCTTAAGTTGCCAATAATTTTATCAAATTACCAAGTTTTATTTGAGTCACTTACCAATAATTGCACCAATAATTGCTTGATTTTTCCTAGATTACTAGCTATTGCAATAATTTATCAAAAATTATTTGAGTCTAGTTATCAATGTTTACTTGATTCTTTCAAAAGCACCATTGCAATGTTTTTTACCAACATTTGTCTTGGACCTCACCAACCTACTAAAGTGACCAACTTTTACAAGTTACGAACTTTTAGAAGAAATTATCAACTCTAACCATAATTACTTGCTATTGTAATATTTTCCTAGCATGTCTTGCGGGGCCAAAGTTACCAATTTACTAACTTTTATTTGATTTTTCTAATCACCAACTTTTTCCCATAACTTATTTATTTCTTGTTGTTTCAGAAGTACGACCTTTTCCAATAACTTACCGACAATTGTGGAGCTCATGATGGGTCAAAGTGACCTGATTTTACACGAAACTGTCGCCGTTGTGGAAAATTATCGACTGACTCAAATGATTTACCAACATTAATTTGTGGAGCTTAAGCCACCTAGGACATATGAAATTAACAATTCTACTGATTTGAATTAATTAACAATTATAATTTACTAGCCTGCCAACTAACCAAACATCACAGTCCCATCGGATGTTAACAACCTATGAATATGAAATAGTTAGAGGTTTAGGTAGATCCTTTGCCAAAGAGCAGTCACAACCTTCCCACCACAACTCCTGCTAAGTAGATGCATGACTTTGTACCAAAGCTGACCAGACCTCACTCCGTGAGCTATCACCTATTTTACAGTTAGACGCCCTCGAGTCTGATGTACACGCGTATAGTCTTGAGCTGTTAGTCGGGTTGCTTCGGAACCGGCTAGTTCAGATCAATCGACAGGTCGTTAAGCTAATAGCGTTTTGGACAGGAGTGTCTGATCGTCGAGAGAAGTCAGATGAAACATAAGAGGACTGGCCGAGACCCAGTCATGAAGGGCATAGTAGATTTTGAGTGAGAGAAGACGACAGCAGATCTTCAAAAGAAAGGAAGAACTTTCATACATTACAAAAATGCAAAGCAATCAAGAATTTTTTTCAAAAAGAAAAAGGGACAAATAAAAGAAGAAGAAAGAATCTCATAGTCGGTCACTCCGATCGGAATCGGAGTAAATAAATACAGGAAGACAAGCATTACCACGGAAGCAAAGGGGCTCGGACGAGGTGGCAGAGGAAGAAAAGTAGGGAGAAAAGCGAAAAAGAAGAAAAGGCTATACATTTATTAATGTTTGGTCCTTTTTGTTTCTAAGCTCGTGGCGTCCTTGAGAGACTCCTGCGCTTCGTTTTCCATGCCGAGGTTGAACAGGCAGGCCGCTTGAAGATACAAAGCCGTGGGCCACTCAGGGGACACCACCAGGGCTTGCATTGCGTCCCCGAGAGCGTCTTGGGCCATGTCGCTCATCAAGTACGATAAGCACCGCCTAGCGTAGACGGTGGGCGAGACCATGGTCCCGCAATCGATGAACTGCAAACAAAGAGACAACATGAAGTCGGACCAATTTCTGTCCAAAAGAGGAGATATCACTGCCTTCCCAGACAAAGTGCAGATCGAACATCATTAAAGTAAATGTCTTGTGACATACTTTTGGCAATTGGCGCTCCTTCCTTTTTCTTTTCATTTCAGCATGACAATCAGAAACAAAGCTCTGAGCTCAAAAGTTGCTATCTTTCTAGTTCTTATCTCATTATGTAACCAATTACCAGAAAAGGATGGCAATAGATCTGATTCATTTTATTCCAACCAATAACAGTCTATCTACATTGATGGGTCTCCTAACAATATTACAGTTAACAAGGTTTGGTATCAGAAAACTTACTTGGGTATAGCAATCAATAGCAGTTCCGAAATCCTTTGCTCGAAAAGCAGTATCGCCATGCTTCTTTGAATTCAAGGTCTCCTGCATTTGATTGGTCCACATTTGAAAAGACAGCTGCAGGACAGAACTTATCATCTCAGAGTTGGAAGTTGTTGACAGAAAGCAGGAAAAAAATGATTTGCTTGGAGTATTTATCTTTGTGTTATTGAAAAAAAAAAAACAATAAAGTTAAAAAACTTAACATATCACATTTGGAAGAAAAGTTACTCATAATCAAAATCTAGGTCACTAATCTCCGAGAAGAAATGATTACACAATTCCTACTAATGTGTGGTTAGTTATGTTCATTTTGCAGGGAATGTGTTTGAGCCACCTGAAATTGATAAGCAATACTGGGGATTTTTCTAAAACAACAACCAGATGACACAAACTAAGCGAAACTCGATAATCCTCTGTAAAAGAAGCCATGTCACCCTTTGCAGATAGACACAGAAGTGTGGCAAAAATTGTGTCAAGTGTCATCAAGGTACATAATTTATGCAGGAGTTAGTGAAAAGTCGATACAGAAAAACAGAGATGTACCTCATTGGCAATTCCTTCATCATCCTTGTATCCAATCTTGTCCAATATCTCGTGAATTGCGGTGAGATCCATTCTCAAGCAAGCCTCGCCAAATGGTGTCAGCGACAATGGCTGTGCAGGAGACTGGGTCTCTAGTTGGATACCCATAAGTACATGTGATGGAACCTGCTCAAAAACTCTTGGAATGAGAGATAGCTAGTGCCCAGACAGGGAATAATCAATTTTTTATTGCGACAAACTGAAGTCGCTTAGTGAGGCAAATACTAGTTTGTAGGACATATTTTGGGCCAAACAGAAAAAAAAATCATGGGACATATCACTATAATAGTAGCGTAGCCACAGGATGCTCAGACCAGCAGCTGGCTCCAGGGTAGGGACTGGGTTTTTGCTTGTGCTCAAAGCACCAAACAACGGTTTGTGCACAAGTAAAAATTGCCTTATGGTGGTCACATGTATATGAAAGATTTCAACAAAAACATAGAAGACCCTTCTTAGTACTTTAAAAGAAATGCTTAAAAGTAAAAGACAGTGTGCAATCAATCATACGTCCGTTTCCTTCTGTAGTGACATAAGGGCCGTGACAAGGGACTTTGCATTCGGCCTCTCACGAGCTTCATATTGCAAACAGCGGGAAGCTAAACGAACTAGCTCAGTTCCATCATCATTGGAAAAGTGACCCTCTAAAGCAGAATCCATCAGCATCAGGAAATTTTTGCCACGAATCAGATCAAGTGCCTGCAATTAGGCTATATGTCAGCAAGCCTGTATTTGGGAAGATCACACTTCAATACAACAGAACAGAAGCAGCAACATGGAAGATTAAGTAGAATCCTAGTGGATGGCAAGGAGGAGGAGAGGGGGAAAATAATGTGAACAGATTCACAGAACGCCATGGCCCATTGTTGTGACAAAAACCTCCAACCCTGGAAGAGAGATTCTTAAAATTTGCATGGAAAGCCTTTTTTCCACTTTGTTACATAAGGAATCAATATCGCAAGGGTCAAAACCTAGTACTAGCTCATCCACTGTGTCTCAAATGTACTTCTAATTTGAACCGACTCTAGAGTCCAGAGTACAAAACATACCTACATCACTTCAAAAAAACAGTAGGAAAGTATATCATCAACAAAGCAACCACAACACAATGACATATCAGATGTGATAGCAAAAGATTTTTGAAGATTAGCTCATACATCATACAGAGTATACCAGCTAATTCTAAACTTACATGGCTTGGGGGTATATGTTTGCCACTTAGAAGATCAAGTAACATGGTCCCAAAACTGTAAACCACACTTTCTGCCGTCACTCTGCCTGCAAAATGTAAAAAGATAAATGGTAATTTGAAATTATTCAAATTACAACAAAACAAAGGAATTAACATTATCCAATCTAGGACATATCTTTCAGAATGCCGGCAGCATAATCAAATGATAAAACTGCACTGAAGACATGTTTGTTATTCAGATTGATTATGTGCATGTAACCCCTCTCAGTACAAACAATGAACATAGAACCTGAGTTTAGGCAAAAGGACAGCACACATATTTCTTTAATATCCATGAAGGAGACAAGCTGAAGCTTTTGACAGCTAAATCCAAGCTATTTGCAGACCAAGAGTACAGAGGAAAACACATTTTTAAGCACATCAATTAAAGGGCCTCCATATTGCACAATTTTTTTTCCCACTTCAGTCAAGGGTGTTTTTGGACCATTTAATGAAATACAGCGTAATATTTGCAATTTGGACAACTGTTCAAGCCAAAAAATCCATAGGAGACCACATTATCTAAAGTAAGAAGGCTGCACAAGCATGGAAAATTGGGCATAAGGAGACTTGCCAAAATTCTAAACCAGTATGAGAAGAGAGGGTTTGGGAGAGGATTTTTTTTCATATAATTCAACAGCATGAAATTTTTTAATTGCCATTAATGTTCATAATTCATCAAATTCAAGCTACAACACGTCCTCAGAGCAATTGCAGACTTGTTATTGAATATACTCAGAGAAGAAATGCATGTACCTGTCCTCAAGTATTCTGGAGGTGTGAAGGCCAAGTTGGTACTGTAACTCTTGCCGTCCCTACTGTTTTTCATAAGGCCGAAAGAAGACAGACGTGGATTGGCATCCTGTCGAGAAGATCGAAATTAACAAACCTCACAAGTGAACCAAACATCAGTTCAAGGAAGAATAGACTTGCGAAGGGCTGTACCTGATCAAACAAGACTCTGTAGGCATTGAGATCATGATATAAAGCCCGGCCTTTACCGCTGCAGTAATCCAGCGCTTGGGCCAAGTAAAACGCTACTCGCAGTCTCATTGCCCACTTCATAGGCTGGTTCTCCCCTGGAACCAACCAAAAAAAAAAAAAAAAAAAAAAAAGAAAGAAGAAAAATTCAAGTTAGAACAAATGGCGAAATAGGTTAAAAATTCAAAATTTGGACAATGCAAGTGTTTCATCTACACCAAAATTCCACATTAAATTCGTTCGTGCACATGGTTTTTTTAATTCTCATGGTTCAACAGCATTTTCTGAAGTGTCAATGTGCAAAGAAAGAAAAATAACAGCTTTGCAGCTACCAGTAATATCTTAAAAACCAATTTCAGGCAGCCAGATCCAATCTCTCATTGATGAAAACAGAATTTGCGATTACCAACTTGTTATAAACACCTGAGGCAATCAAAACTAAGATATTACAACGGGACGGATACATCACGCCTAAAATACATACTCAATGCAATTAGCAGTACCCATCCGCTAACTTGTCCTAAAATGACAGAAGTATGACACTGTTGAGAATCCACATATAGATCATCACCATTTCACTCTTCCGAGACCTTTCATTACCTTTCGATCCGAATTATGACATATTGCCATCACCGCATTACCAAGCTCGAGAAATTCAGGCATCGAATTAGCAGAGATAAAAAAAAGAAGAAGAAAAATTTGACAGCATACAGTGAAACAGATGCTTCGCAAGCGTCTCATTCGGCATGAACTCCGCCACCAGCAACCTCTCATCTCCTTCGCAGCAACACCCGATCAGATTCGCCAGCCGCTCACTCCGCAAGCTCCCGACGGATCTCGCTTCCTCCTGCAACCATGACATCATTCCAATCAAAGCACTCAATTTGATTCGGTCCGATCATCTAGAGGGACGGGAGACGCACGAGGAACTGGCGATTGTCGGGCCAGGCGAGGCGGTTGAAGCGCTTGACAGCGATCCAGCGGCCGCTGTCGAGCTGGCCCTTGTAGACGATGTTGGGAGCCTTGAGGCCGTGCTCGGAGACGATGTTGTCGGTGGAGAAGCCGCCGGTGGCGGCCTTCAGCTGGTCGAAGGTGTACTCGGTGAAGCTGGGCCATGAGCTCTCCTTCTTGTCCCCATTCTCTGCCAACAAGAAAAACCCAACAGCCAAGAAACGCCACTCGATCACTCTCCGCAAAACCCACCTCCCCAAAACGCACAGAAAGCGATACAGAGAGAGAGTATACCGAGATCGGAGGATTCAAGAACAGAGGGCTTGAGGTGAGAGTGGAACCAGCAGAGAGAGAATTTGGAGCAGCGAGCTCCCATCGTCAGACACAGAGAGCGAAAGAAAGAGAGAGAGAAAGAGAGAGATCAAGCGGCGGGGAGAGCACTGGCGGGGGTGAGGTCAAACGATCAGACGGTGCGCATTGCTGCTGACCAGAGCCTCTCTCTCCAGAGGAGCTCTGCACAGAGATTGCTGTGCTCGTTTCAGTGGCGAGAAGGAAGAGGAAGAGGAAGAGGAAGAGGAAGAGAAGAGAGCAGAGCAGCAATGGTGATCCAACGGCTATTCTCTCTCTCTCTTTCGCTCGCTTGCTGTCGACAATGAAATGAGAGCGAAGCGTGGTGATGGCGGTGGTGCTGGTGCTGGTGCTGGTGCTGTTCGGCTAATAATAATAATACTTTATCATTGGAGGACACATTATTGTTCGCGTTTGTGTCTCCAACATCATGCGTGTTTGTTTCAAAAAGGGGACTAAAAAGCAAAAGATTAAAAATTAAAATTCCAAAAATTTTAAAAGCCCCTCATCTTTTCCAATTTCCCTTTTTCTAACCTTTCTGATTTCAGCCCCACCTCTTCTTTTTTCTTTGTTTTTTTGACCGAGCAGTGGATATTTTACTCGCTCATTCTCAATTTAGGCATGGGAGGTTACTATATCTTTCCTATTCAACAGTAGTCAGAATCTAAATTTTGACGAAGGGCTACTTAATTTTCAATCAATCTTTTTTTTTTTTTTATTGAGAGGGAATATAGAGAATGGCATTATGGAATCTTCCATTATAAGGCCGATCTTCCATATATTTCTTACCATTTAAGCTTTTTAAAAATCTGCTTAGATCTAATGTTTCTTTCATAGAGGGACTAAAAAGCAAAAGATTGTAAATTAAAAATCCCGTCCCTCTCCGTGTCTCGAATCAAGGTTTCATTTTGCAACTAAGAGAGAGATCAATGGATGTACATGTAAACCCGTGATGGGATCACATCCCCATCAGCAAAGTTTGGTATATTATCATGGGTTGTAATTGGGATATATAAATAAATGATCGTATTAGATCTCTATAAGATTCGACTATATTATTTCCCCATAGGACCGATACCATTAAATATTCCAATCTGGTACTTCATGACACATTTACCACCTGCATAAATTTACGTATCACAAAAAAAAATCCCAAATTAAGCAATTGAATGACGTGCATATCAAAAACTAAATTTTATCAATGGACTGGACATAGGATATCCACATGGCACATATGCATTTTAACGAAGGGGTAGAATTGGGTTTTAGGGTATTGGGTTGGGATTCTTTCCAAGAAGAAAATCTTTTTGGTGAAGCAAAAGTTAATTTTGAAATAAATGCATGGCGTGAATATCAATTTAAGATTTTTCAATAATCATCCACGCTTTGCTTCATCAATTTTTACGAATTAGTCTGAGCACATCAAGCATTTTCATTATTACCCATGATTAGATCTATAAATGTCCATAAGTTGGGGGTATAGTCCAGCTAAATTGGACTTGCTGACGTGGATATTCTCGTCGGTCCAAATTATGGGTGAGTGGGTTTCGGCAATGAATGGGGGAGGGCACGGAAGAGTTCCCCCATTCCGTCAAAGTCAAACGAAACCCAAAAAGAAAACAGTTAAATAACTATATCGCACTGCCTACCATGGGTCAGGTCAAGCGGCACTCATATCGGATTAAGTTAAAATTGAACACTCCCTGCTTTAGGCATGTCCTAATCAAGTTTGACAACGACTCGACATCAGCCTTGTTTGAATTGTTAACGTTATTCCCATGAAAAGATAAGTTGAATTTGTTGGCACGGTTTGGCTGGGGAGACCACACGAGACCAAAGATATAGAGTTGTTAGGATGTCAAATTGTCAAACGCGAAGTTGGCGACGTAGTGTTGGAAATGTGCACAAAACAAATCTAGAATGACTTCAAATATCTCATGCACGAGTAGAAATTGAAAAAGAAAAGATTGAAATTAATTAATCGACAGAAATGGGTTTGAGGCAACAAGAAAGGGTTAATCTTACGAGAAACTTTAAATTGATACACGTGTAAGAAATTTAACTAAATTAATTTTTAATCACAAAAAACTTCAAACTGATACATTTCTGACAAATTCACTATCCGTTAATTTTTATTAAATTAGATTAATACCACTAATTTGTATACTTGATACACTCGTTAACTGTCATGTGTCATTTAACTTAATAATTTGATAATAAAATTTAATGAATAATAAATTTGTCACAAATATACTATTTTGAAAATTTATGTAGTATTAACCCAAAAGAAAAAATAAAGGGTTTTTTTGGTCTGAACGAGTTTACTAATTTAATATGACTAGAGCTATTGAACGTGTGAACGAGGTCAGGTTTATGTGGGTTGAAAGTTGGTTGGATCCAAAATGACCCACTTGATCCATTTTTATTTAATATAATTTTAACAATTCATTTTCAGCCTGATCTAACTCAAATTGAAAGCATGCCCAACCCAATCCGAATTCCAATTCTTGACAATTTTTCTTTTTAAATATGGAAAATAGCATACCAAAAGAAACTAATCAACTAAAAACAAATTTAACATGAAAAAGACGGACGAATAAGAAATTACTAATACATTTAACGAATCAAGGTACTAGAACAAATCTTTTGTCATTTCTCCAGGTTCTAGATATTTGATCTAATTTTGCTTTTAAAAGAATGCTGCTCTTGTAACGTATTGAGATACTAGGACACATATTTTGTTATTTCTTTGTTATTTCTTTGCTTCTTTTACAAAAGAATGTTGTTCTTTTATTGGCGAGGCCTCGAGTCTTGCGGGCCTTTGGCAAGCTCAAGCTTGAGTTCGCCTATGACTAGTCATCAGCCATCGCCATGGCTAATGATCACTTGATCAGTTAGGGAAGAAACAAAAAGAATGAAAAAGAAAAGAAAACAATATATAAAATAAAAATAATTAAAAAATACAAAATTTTTGATAATTTCCCCATTGGATTTTCCTTAAAATAACGGAAAATGCTTTCTCGGTCTTCTTTAAATTTCAGCTAAAAACTAAAAAATAAATTCATTTTCTTGAAAATGATTTCCTATAAAATATTTTCCAAAAATTATACGTTTTATGCGACACAAACAGACCCTAAAACTTGTATGTAGTTAGATATATATATTTCTTTAGATCCATTTCAACCCGTTTTGAAATTTTAGACAACCCATTTATGACTCGTCCCATCATAATATGAGTTAAGGAATGGGTCTTACCTAGGGGGTGTGCAAAAGACTAGGACCCACTTGAAACCCTCGAAACTAGGCCAGACTAGCCTAGAACTAGTGATTCCTAAGGGGATCGGTTTGGTTCCCGGTTCCAAATTATTGGAACCACTAGGTACCAGTCCGGTTCTTGGTTCCATGGGTGGATCCGCTCCGCCCACTTGGACCGGATTGATATTATAATAATATATTAATTTTTATTATAAAAAAACTAAATTCTAAAGCCCCATATTTAGAATTAGTTCCACATTTCTTTGTTTGTTCTTGTGTGCACAGAACTTTTCTTTCTCTCCACTTTTGAGTTCCTTTTTACCTTTGTTGCTTTGTTGATTTGAGAGCCTTGTCTAGAAAGGAAAATTAAATAAGGTTGAGAGGTAGGTTCAAAGGATGCGATCAGAAAAAATAGAGAAAATGAGAGTTTTCTTGAAGTGTAGATTTTACTCAAGCAGGGATGATCGGTAGGCTTGTGATTTGTGAGCAAAATTGAATTGAAAATTCAAATTACTTGCTTTTTACTTCTTAACTCATTTATCCGAGCATATAACATATTGCATCCATCGAAATCTTATTATAGTGAATATGAGTGGAGCAAATTGCCGTCGCACCACGAGAGACCAAAAGGCAGAGAAAATTTGAGAAGCAATGAAGTCTCATTAGGAGGGATAGAAGAAGACCATCACCAATATAGAGGCATTCTCACCAATGCCGTTTTTTTTGTTGACTCTTAAATTTCCGAAATATAATTGCGTTTGAATCATTCTTTCATGCTAGAGTTTGCATCCTCTAAGACTCTATCATCGCACATTTAGAATAAACAAGCACACTTAAAAAGGATGGTTTAACATGGTTCTCTTGCCATTATGTGTGATCGCTCGCAAGACTATTTCCATAAATCTACTTGGGAATTGGAGCCGGACTGGATCGACAGTCCGGTTCTCGGGTGGATCCTTAAAACCAATGGGAAATTCCCGAATCCAATTTTTTGGAACTAGTCCTTAGTGGGCGATTCCCGGTTCTAGGTTGAGAATCACTTGCCTGGACCATGCATACCCCTAGTCTCACCCCAATATTGGCACCTCTAGATGTGATGGACATGTAATATTTATGGAACAAAAAGTTATCTGTGCATCTTTATTTACATGGATTTTGAAAATGACTTCTAATTTATCTGGTCTCAATGTAGCACACGGAATGAACTAACCGGTTCGCCTTTCAAATTCTTGCCGAAGATTATGCAAATTCTTATCTTGAGCCCGCCTTTCAAAATTTTTGCTGATCCGACCCTTTAAGAAAGTCTCCATGTTTACATCAGAAGACAAACATTCTGCTGAAGGGGGGTGTGACTGTGATGCACGCCCCTCCCATCCTACAATTGGTAAAGAATATGTTTCTTCCCAAATGCAATTGGCGTTTGCCGCGTGAAAGGGTCGATTTCTGCATGACCTGACCATGGACCGAAGGTCGCTTTCTTGCGTCGGCAGAGGTCGCTTTTTCTTCACAAGAATCACTCCCCATCAACACGACCTGCCTGCACTAAACATGCCGCGTCCTGTCGTTTTTCGCCTGAACCCTCCTGCTTTTTGTAAGTTCTAAGCTTCCAATTTATGGAGCTTTTAATGGCCAAGAGAGCACAAACGCATCTTCCCTTTGGGTAGGGTTACTTCTTTTCTATTTTGCACTTAGCCATGAGATGCTAATTTTATGTAAAGAAATGATAATTTCTCGAAAAGTACTTTCAAGATCCTCATTTTCTATTTACTGGTAATGCATAACTTCCTTATTTTTTTAAAGATAAGTGGAGTCCTAAAATTTATCAAGTATAATTGAATTTTAAAACTTTTAAAGGTGTAATCAAATCTCTCAATTAATCCCATCCAATCAAGGTAATAAGAAAATGTTGATATGATTTTTTTTATTACTTTTTCAAGACACACGACACCGATGTGGTGCCTACCAAGCTATCCAACATAAAAAATGCTAGAAAAAAAAAAAAAAGAAAAAAGGATAAAAAAAATTAAAAAAGAAAAGAAAAGGATGAAAAACAAAATGATGAGAATTTAAAAAATTGTTAATTAAATAATTTTCGCTTGGAAAAGCTTTAGCTGTCATGTTTGTGAGCTCCAAATTTCCTTAGCTCAAATAATATTTTTTGGACCAATGTGAGATTTTCCTCCAACTTTCCAGATGCAAATTGAAAATCACTAGCTTCAAAATGAAGATTAGAAAACACAAATTAAAAAATTCACAAGATGAACCGATATCAATTATCAAAATATAGTAGCTTGAGCGTCATAGAGCTCGTGGAGCGAAGGAGATTTGGAGCTTGCGGCCACAGCAATTGGAGCTTCTTCGAGCGCATGATCATGGTTACTCGATCTTCATCGAGCTTGTGGAGTGAAAAAGATTTGAAGCTCGCCACCATAGCAAATGGAGCTTCTTTGAGCTCACAACCATGGCTGCTCGAGTTTTTGTCCAGTTGACCATGGCCACTCGAACTTACTCAAGCTAGTGGTCGTGGTTGCTTTAGTTTCATCGAGCTTGGCCGTGACGATTGGAGCTTTGTTGAGCTTCCTCCACACAAAGTGATGTTTCAAATCACCCCCATCACATGTGATTGAGTCACCGAAATACTTGATGTGGCAGGCTGATGACTAGCAAGGTCTTGCCTTTTCTTTTTAACTTCAATTTTAGCTTTTTATTTTTTATTTTTTAATTCTTGTCCTTTTTTCTTTATTGTATTTTTTTTTTCAAACAAATTCGCCCTTTTATTCTTATTCCATGTGTCTTAATAAAGTAATAAAAATAAGTCACATCAGTATTTTTCACGAGTCAAATCAGATAATAAATAAATGGACTAAATTGCACTTATTTGACATACGGGCACTTAAGCGTACTTTTTGAAAAGTTGTAGTACTCAATTGTATTTTCATGATAAATTTTAAGATTTTTGTATACTTATCCCCATAATTTAAGTTACTTCGAAAGTTATCGGCCCTTTAATAAGGAGTCCCTTGCTTACAATGCCCTTGCCAACTTGTCAAACGTACTTCCTAGTGAGAACTATTCCAATTTTACAAAGCATCGATTGCATATTGCACAAGAAGGGCAACGGACGGAAAAATTTATGAATTTCTCCGGACGAGTTACACAACAAATACCCTGAACCAAAACGCTCGCTAACAAAACCTTAATAATAAACCCAACCCATCTCAAAGGACGCCCTTCTTTTCCCCTTTTCCCTCCGTAGCAATGTTTAGCATTATCCTTCACTAAAACGCACGTAGCATCATTGCATTAAGGAATTGAGGAGAGGGGGGAGATGATGAGGACGAAGGGGCAAGAATGTGAGTCATAATTGCTACCACCCCAACAGGGGTCAAGAGGTCCCCCTTTCCCCTCCCTCTCTCCACTTTTTTCACAATGGGGGAAAAGGGGAGAGTAGAGAGGCTCATGCAAAAGGCAAAGCTTCCGCCCCAAGACATAGGCATGCCTTGGTCTCATGATCACGATATTCCCCCTCGCCCCCTCCCCCCTCTCTATCATCAAATCCCCCACACCTCTCCATCTTTATTGACCAACTTTCCCACCTCCACAATTTCCGCCAACATTATTTTCCCGTCTCTTTGTCCACGGGATCTGCCTCACACATGTCGCTTTTTTGTACGTGTTCATTCCGCTCGATTTCACGTGTCGTTTTCGGTCCCGTCTGGGCTCGAGGGCAGGTGTCGAAAAGCATGATTCGCATCGTTTGTTCATGAAATTTCAAAGGGCGTTATACGTTCATGTAATCTCCCTTCACCTGTCTAATGCGCACCAATTAAGAATTCAGTCTGCTGTGGCTCTGAAAGGACCGGTGTGCACCATATTTTCATCCATCAATGACTTAACTTTATTAGCACAAGAATGTCAGCTTAGCATCATGATAGCAACAGGGAACATTGAAATTTTTATTGACGACAAGATCCATTTTTATTTTCAATTTTTAAAAAAATTTCTTTGCCTCATGGAAAAAAAGCCTGCCCCTACTACACGATCTGGCTGGGGACCTCCCCTTTGTTATGGAGCGCGGCAACACAACGATTATATGTTGTTCTCCCTGGAAATGATCCCACAGGCCAGGCGACAACTAGCTGTATTACAGCTAATGGGTCTGCATCGCATGGAGGAAAACAAATCCAGAAGACAATTCTTTGTTTGGCATTTAATTCTCGAGCCGATACCATGGTGGGCCTAGATAGGTATGATAAACAAGTGGTTCACTTTGAAATGAGCATTTGGTTTAAAAGCACCACGGATGGATCGCTCGTTAAGTATCCAAATAAAATCTAATTTTCAATGCAGTAATTATCCTTGTGATATGAATAGTTAACATCTTGAAAATTCACATAATTACTCATTAAGTACTTAGACAGACACTTGTTAACAATATCTTAAATCCATTATAACATTTAATATAGTTATGACATAGTTGATTTGATGACAAACTCATGGAAAGATTGCTTAAGAATTGTTATGTTTTATGCACATCCTGTGGTTGAGTGATCGGCAAAAGTATACTTCAAGTGTCAAAATATAGCACGGGAGGACATTTAAATACCACAAATTCCGAAAGGCACACTTAAGTGCCGATATTTAAGTTTATACTGGAAATCTGACGTGGTTTATTTTAATAATATAACTTGTCTACGTGACTCGCCAGAAAGCTTATCTAATAAAGAAAAGTCAAAACGATGTTGTTTTTTTAACGTTTGACGTGACTTTTAATATAAACATTAATTAAATTATATTTAAAACTAAATTTTATTTTAAAAAAAGGGGAAGGGAGAGAGGTTTAACAAGGGCTGTGTAGCCCTTGCCACCATCGCCCCTCTGTCATCGAGAAGGGCCGATGACAGTGGGCCAACGGTTGGTTGGGGTCACTAGGCATTGGCTAGTGGTCGGCAATCTTAACCAACCACTGGCAATACTCGCAATTTGGATGAAGGTTGCAACCTTTCTCTAGATCCAACAAAGGTCACGAGCCCTCACCTAAAGGGGCTAATGGCTGCTAGTCATTGGCTGCTAGTTGTGGCGACCCTGGCGGTTCGCTAGGGTAACCGGCCATTGGCCAACGCCGAGCAACCCCTACTGACCCTTGCCTCAACGTTGCTGGCCCTTCTTGACAACAGTGAGATGACGACGACAAAGGCTGTGCAACCCTTGCTGAACCCTCTCCCCTCTCCCTTTTTTAAATCGATTTTAGGGACTTATTGCTGATGTGGCAAATTTTTTTTAATTGCCATGTGGATTCAATTTTCACTTGGATAAATTTTTTTTAAAGAATTGCCACATCATAAAAAAAAGTCATTGGAAAATGCCAAGTAGGAAATTTCGTCAAAATTTCTCACCAAGATAAAAGCAATCCATCTGGAAATCGAATTTCGGATTCTCCTCGACACTTAAGTGATTTATATTTCTCTGATTTAGGCAATTAATTATATCTTTTGAAATTTTTGGCACTTAAACATCAATAATAAGGCCCGGCGACCCCAGTCGATCCTTGCCCCACCGTTGTTGCCCCTTCCCAGCGATGGTGGGGTGATGACAGCAAGGGCTACATAACCCTCGTTGAACCCTCTCCCCTTTTACTTTTTTTTTAATTGATTTTGGGGACATATTGCCGATGTGGCAATTTTTTTTAAAAACATTTCATGGGGACAATTTCTTTTTTAAATTTTTTCACATGGATAATTTTTTTTAAAGAATTGCCATGTTAGCAAAAAAAAGTTGTTGAAAAATGCTATGTAGGCAATTTAGCGGAAATTTATCACCGTCGGCACTTAATTGATCCATTTTTCTCTAATTTGGATACTTAAATTTACCTTTCAAAACTTTTAGCACTTAAATGTTTTCCCGTGCCAAGTTTTGGCACTTAGGGTGTCTAGAACTCTTAGAGTGGTCATACACTTGATTCAAGTCATGATGTTTTCCAATCAAAATAACCTCATGAGTTGAGTTTTTATTCCATGCACGGGGACATGGCATTTTGTGTGTAATAATCGGGGTTTGACAATTCAAGAGTTCTGATATTGTGTTACAATATACATTTTGTATTCAACTAATGCTTTAGAAAAAAAAACTACTTTCAATCTAACCCAAGGAGTTGGCTAAGCAATTAAACATTTGATTTAGATACAACAGATTTCGAGTATATATAGTAGAAGTTGAATACCTACGTCGAAGAGAGAACGTTAAAGGAGAGTTAAAGTCTAAGTCCATTAATATATTCAGTTTGATATTTATTCCCTATAAAACTTAAGCTTACAATTTTTAGGCCAATTAGGACTTTTCAATTATTTCAACACCATATTGATTCTACAATATGGGACTTTTCGAACACCACTCAAATGTATACCTTGACAATCTCAGCTTCACTTGTGAGTTGTTCTAATGTTAGAACTACTTCCACATAAGAGAGAGACCCATTTTGGATGCATTACCACATCCAATTGAATTATTTTTTATTCAAAAATTTAAGCTAATAAATCAAAAATGTACGTATTGCTCACACCATATATATTCCACAATACGAGACTTTGCTAAACCTCCTCATGCATGCGTCTCAATAACTCAAACTCAAAGATATCTTCAATAGTTACATAGAGTAATTTTAGGAGCCACACTCACTTTCCTATTATAGAGATCTACATGATAAGTGTGAATAAGATGATTTGCGTGCTTTCATGAGTATAAATCGGCACAAAAAGTGTGAATGTCCCATGGTGTAGAAATTAAGTGCCTATAGTGAGATTGCTATGACAACAGGCAATACTTACATGAACCTGGTTTTGAGCCGTCATATCAATGGGTCTGTCAAATTTGATGATTTACATGAATTGGACTCAAGTGGTGATGCGTGCGAACAATAAATTTTTGGCAGAACTGTAAGGAGGAATGTATACATCAACGATGCAGAGAGAGAGAGAAAATACTGGCGTGCATAAGAAGTAATATAGTCAACTATAAAATCATGAACTCTCCTTTGCTTTTACGTAGCTGAGATGGGGCGGATCAAGAACCGAAAGAGAGGGTACAAAACATGTCGATGCCTTTTGTTTCTGGAAAAAAGATACGTTGTACACGTTCCTGTCTAGGGACAAAATCTGTCTCGTTCTTACTTTTCTGAAGGCATTCTAAGTAGGGAAATAAATCAACCTCTGAGACCTGACTTGGGAGGAAAAGCTATCTTGTCGATTCCACAAATACATGCTGCCTACATACATCTCTTTTGGGAGAAAACTATTAGCTACATTCAGATCACATCTGTCCATTCACTGCAACGATTTAAATAGCGCGGACCTCACACGGGACTCGCAAGATTCAATGGATCACATGCACTAGGCTACTACACTGGACACATCCTGTAACTTCTCCTTTTTGGGCTTGAATTTGGGCACGACTTTAATACCATGATTTAATGTGCACACATAATCTCCATCAATTGAAATGTGTATTATTTTGGTGTGCTAACTTCCAAATATATTGTTTTGATAATCTTACATTAAGTACTTAGCATGGCAACTCTTCCTTTTGCATTGTGTGGATTAGTGACGATTAAATATACAAGTACAAAAACAATATGAAATTTGAAGCAACTAATCAGAAGATGCATATTCGACCGATATCAGGCTTTTGGATGCGCAATTTGGTTGGTGAATGGCAACTCTTCCTTTTGCATTGCGTGGATCAGTGACGGTTAAATATAAGCGTACGAGAGTAATATTGAAATTTGAAGCAACTAATCAGTAGATGCATATTTGATATCATGCTTTTTGATGCGTGATTTGGTCGGCGAATGTTTGACGCGACAAGCTTCTATGATTGGATCTGAACACTGCAAAGACAAGAGTCCTTCTAAGTTTTACCTAAGGAGAATTCCCCCAATGTAAAAGTGAACTAGGGTTTTTGGGCCATGCCTTTGCAAGTAGTTGTTTCACATATCGTGTAGGTTTCCGGTTTTGGACCCTATTGAAACAAATTATATCCACAAAGTATAATAATTTAGGAATTAGGTTATCTAAATGGGCCTTAAGTGGAACATTAGCCCAGCTAATTTTTATCCAAATCGATATTGGAATATAAATGTTGCCTTAAATTGTCGTAGAACTATTCTGGATATTCTCATCTACATCTTAAGTATGTTGTCTAGTTCTCGCATGCGTAAGTTTTTAGATAATAATAAATAAACTTCTTTTAGAAGGAATTAAATAAGATACTGAAATATGTAAAGACTGGACGAAGGATAGACAAAGTGTAATAACGCGAAGAGTAAATGTATATGATAAAACACAGCACAATATTCTGAGCAACTCATTCAGACCAAAAAAAAAAAAAAATTAATAAATTTCATCATAAAATAATATGGCAATAGATAACATATAGCATCAACTACACATTTTTTTAGAAGTACTGTTCTAAGTAATTTCATCCGAAAAACTATCCAAAAAGTTCTAAATATGTTATACGATAGTTAATTTACTCATAAATCTTTTAAAATTCATTATGACAAAAAAAAAGCTTAATATGAGTTCATTATAAAATAATATGGCAATAGATAACATGCAACATCCAATACAAATTTGTTTAGAAGTAGCGTCTAAGTATTTTTATTAGAAAAATTATCCAAAAAGTCATAAACCTATCATATGTCAATCAATACAGTCTTAAACTTTTAAATCGTATCAATTTAATCTTAAATATTTTGAAGATTTGCCAATTTAGTCATTTTAGCCAAATTTGATTGGTGCTGACGTGGATGTTAATTGTCTTACATGGCACAGTTGGCATCGATATGGACAAATTTTGCCATTTTTTTTATTTTTAAAATTTTCAAAATTTTCTTTTATTTTTCTATTGTTATCTTTCTATTCTTTTTTTTTTTTTTTTTACTATAGGGCCCGTAGGTGGTCAACAACCAATGGCCAATGCCTTATGAGCCTTGCTAGCCACTAGGTGAGGGCTTACGGCCCTCATTCGCATCTCATGAGGGGCCGCTTGTTAGGGATGATTGGTTCTAAGGTGGATAGGTTCTAAATATGGAACCTACACTCAACATTGTTATAACTGGTTCCTAGTTTTTGGAAAAGATACCCTACCCTATTTGTATTGGAACCTATTTGGAACCTACCTTGCTTTTTCAGTCCAGTTCCAAGGTCTACCCGAGAACTTGTTTTTCATAAACACCCCAAGCAAAAAGCATCCACCTAATGTTCTATACAATTTTGGATTTTACATAAACACGTGAGGAACAACAAACAAAATTTCCAAAATTTGTGAGCTGCAAAATATGATAATTAAGGTGCTTAGTCAATTACGCCATACATCAAAAGTTCCTACTCAATATATAAATCCAATTAGCGTGGTTTGTTGAGCAATGACTTCATGATAGTATAATGTTAGTGCTTAAACAACATCGAAAGATATCCTTTTGAAACAGATATAATAAACAAAAACAAAAAAAGAATTGAGATTAAGACTACTTTTTCTGTAGATTATATTAGAAAAAAATGTCCAAATAAGAAATTGCAAAGTTAAATACTCATTCCTAAGCAAAACTCTTAATGTTCAAGAAAGTGAAATTATGGTTTTTTTTTTAGAAAAAAAAGTAAGAATTGGTTCCAAAAATGGTTCGGTTTTCAAGTGAGCCTTCTCTTGGAACTGATTCTCGGACCAATTTAAACAAGAACTGGTTCCCAGACCTGTTTTTCAAGTGGTTCGATCCAATTTTTAGGTAAACTTGATCTAGTTGCACACCCCTACTGCTTGCCTTGCAATAAAAAAAAAAGGAAAGAAAAAACTAAAATTGAATTAGAAATTAAGAAGTTGTTCAAATCATCGTCAACTATATTAGGTAGGGTGACCAATGTCCAAGTTAATAATGTCTAATTAAAATTGGCCATAATGACTAAATTGACAAATCATCAATTGGTTTAAGGCTAATTTGGAAAGGTTGAAATGTTTAGAACTTTTTTGGACAATTATTCCTATTTCCTTCTGTATCTCAAATACTCTTACTTCTTCCAATTTCTTTAATTTTCTATCACTTTTTATTCACAAATGCAACGATACTTCATGAATGATAAAAAGTTACAAATAAAATGATGAAATAATGAAGAGAATGTGAGGTTAAAAAGTAATAAATGGACGGAATGTGAGAAGGAAAAAAACTCTACTATTGCCAGTAGCAAAATGTCAAAATGAGTTGCAAATTTATTACCTTGTATTGTTGTCAATTTTTCAATAGCTTACATTGTATGTGCGTATAAATGAGTTAGGATTTCTTCACTCTTTTCTTATTAGAATGATACAATGATACTAACTGGATATCAGATCCACATGAGATAAAATCCACTTATGGTCATATCTTCACTTTTGGTGGAGGTCCTCTATGTTGGAAACCAACCAAAACAACTTATGAATGTGAGATCTACTTTTCATTTAGGGTTTATACCTCTTGAGTTCAGTAGTAATGAGGCTGAATGATTGAGGGGTTTCTCAGTAGATATTCCATTGGGCGTGAAACCAATGCCTTATGTATCTATGCATAGTAATTGTAAAGCTGCAATAGCCATTGTTAAGAATAAAGGTCACAATAGCAAGAGAAGGCACATCCCCTTGAAACATAAAATCTTAAGGCAGTTGTTGAAACATGGAATTGTATCAATAAATTATGTGAAATTAGGAGTGAATTTGGCCATTCCTCGGGCTAAACCTTTGGGAAAGGAAACAAATAGTTTTAATATCGAAGGAGAGGGATTTATGGCAATTTGAATATAAAAAATGGTCGTAACCTAATCTATGGAATTGCAGATCCTATGAAGTAGTTCATATGGATAATGACAAGTCATTGGTCACTACTCTTGCAACAAAATTTGTTAAGTTCCCTCCTATGGTGTGTGCTATTTGCAATTAAGCTCCTAATGAATTCAATATCTCTTATAAGTGGGCTATTCATTCTTAGTGCACGGTTGATGAAATCATCTATACAAATATGGAGTAGGGCCACTTCTATAAAATTCATGGCTGAATCTCTACTATACTCATGAATAACTAGGCGCGTGCACGGGTTATTAGTGCAAACCTGTGTTCAACAGCAGAAATTGTAGAGGTATAATGTAATTAGCGAGAAACTTTGCATACAACAACAATGCTTCAAGGAAGACATTGGTTTCATCGTTGGGTCTGTAAGTTATGTCAGTTTTTAGTTTTTTCTACATTAGGGTCATAGTCTAAAAGACACCAGATTCGATACATTGCCGTCCAATGTGAAACCAATTTAAATTCCTTCTCTACTTTCTTAAACATTTTTGAAGTATGTGGGGGAATTGTACAAAAGTTTTTCAAAAATCTTGTTCCCAACACTTTTCCTTGCCCATCCTTTGCTTAAGAAGCTCTCTCTTCATCACACTATTAATGGGTTCACCTTGTTAGTTTGGTAATAACAAGAAATTGGTGTCAGACTTGCGCACTTGAGCTTGGTTGAACCAAGTGTAAAGTTCGAGTTTGCCCTCCCTTCCTCGTGCACAAGATACCCTTAGCTCCGGTCCAAGATTTCTTTGACACAATTCTTATTTTTGTCACTAAAGGGTGAAAACAATTATTGGGAACAATGCTAGCACGCCTCATTGCCACCATTGACCGTACAAACAGTATCCGGTCACCATCGTGCACGGTGTTACGGCGCCACTGTTGGCGGTGGCTCACATAAATGAATACGGCATAGATGTAATGTGTTTTCCATGAAGATATTATTGACCAATAAATGGCACCAACTCAATTAAATTACCTTGCACACTTGCGTGCTCGGTACCCAACATGGCATAGATGTAATGTGTTCGCCATTAATTCCGCTGGGTAATATATCATTTAATGATGTCTGCGCTTGTGTTTTTCCCACCCATGTCCAGCAATCAATAACAAGGCATTCCAACATAGTACACATTCAACAGTTCATCCGACAATCACGTGGGACTCTCGATCTATTGATTTTCGATGTCATATATCCTGAACACACACATTTAAACAAAATAGATAGGTATAATCATGATAGAAAATTTTAAATAAGAATCTAGAGTGTCCGCATTTTCTTAAATAAGGTCTCGAAGTTGATATTATTTTAAATAATAGCATAAAATGGTCAAATTGTCTCAATTAATGGCCTAAAGTGACAAATCATCTTAAATAAGGGATTGAAGTGGTCAAATCATCTCATATAAAAGACTTTTGGCCGACCGATGACTATTCTAGTCATCGGAAATTGTATTTTTAGTCAAAAATTTCTAAGCATATTCTTTAATTTTTTATATTTTTATATTTTTCTTTTGCTTTTTATTCTTTTCTTTTTTTCCCTCTCTTGCCTACCTTGTTGATGGCCGACGGAGGGAAGAGGGAAAAAAGAAAAAAGCAATAAAAGGAGAAAAGGGAAAAAAATTGAGAAAATAAAAGACGAAATTCTCCGTAGCAAGTTTATGTCTTTTTTTGAAATTGATATGACTACTTTGAGCTTTTATTTGAAACAAGTTCCATTTCAAGTCCTTATTGAAAAAATGAGAGCACTTCATGTTTTTATTTGAAATAAAATATACTTTAGACCTTTATTTAAGAAAACGAGAGCATTTCTGATCTTCAACTAAAATTTTTCCTAACCATAATATTGAGTAATCTAATGAAGAGCTATAGAATCTGTCATTCTGGTCTCTCATTATATCTAAGATCTATAATTTTCATCATAGCAACGTCATAGCAATCATGTTTGGATGTCCATGTAAGAAGAGCGAAGAGGGCGTGCATGCATGTGATGCAAGATAAAATATTTTAGAGTCTAGAGGGAAATAAAATATAAAATTATGAGACATTGAATTGTCTTGTACCTCGTATTAAATGAACATGGGGACAATAATTCTTGTGAAGTGCAGACAAAGAAGCACGTAAGTTGCTCCAACCGACAGGCACATTAACGAGAAGAAGGCAAAAAGAAAAAACAAGACTTGTTCACATGCTGTGTCGTGAATCGAATACGTGAATGTAGACGTTCTCCACATCAATCGGTCAATCAAACCATGTTAGTCTTTTTCCTGTTCCTACAGCCATGTCTCTCCTTGTAATAGTGAGATTCACATTTATCACCTTTGTCGTTGTCCCTTTCGTGTTCATTCGAAATTAAATTTATTTTTATTTTATTTCATTGTGGAAAAAGGAAGAAGAGCATAATATCTCCTGATCTTTTCTTCACTAGACAAATTGTCCATCGGATGTCAAGTTCGCAAAGACGATGATTCCTCTCGTAACTTAAATAAGCAATTAAAGTTACTAATTTTATATAAAAATCAAAACATTTTTAGTGCACCGGTGACCTCTAAAATAGATATTGATAAATCTTTGAAATGGATGATAATGTGAAGAATCAAACAATGTGGATACCTTTTTAGAAGTATAGACAACTTACTAATACGTGACGAACCAAACAAGTTAAGAATTAGCTTTTTTTTGTTACCGATGAGATATGTCACTAACCGATGCGGAATTTATGATCATGGATAATGATTTTACATGCACGAAACACCACAATCGTCCTCCTTCTTCTTCTCCTTCTCCCTCTCCCTCTCCCTCTCCCTCTCCCTCATCCTCAAATGATCTCCTTCATTGTGCCTAGGAGCTTTGTTGTAGCCACCTTGCTGGCCGTCACCGATTGGGACACCAACTACCTTGATTAGAGGTGATGAATGGGTCGACTTCACCGTGCCATGCCCTGACTCGAGCCCGAGCCCGAGCCCGAGCCCGAGCCCGAACCCAACATTTTTTATTTTTTATTTTTGGTAGTGACCACTGGATAGGTTAGTAGCACTGTTCAAGGCCTAAACGCTTTTTGGGGCAAAAAAATCATGAAAATGATCAAAAGGGCCTAGAAAAGGCTTGGCATGAAATAGGCCGGCCCAGCAATCACCGCCCATGGGCCCAGCCTCAGCTCAGCCTAGGCCGATCGGGCCCATTTGACAACCGTAGCCACAATCACCCTGGGAAACGCCCTTCCCTCTCTCTCTCTCTCTCTCTCAGAGTACTAGGGTGCGGTGGCTATGTGTAATTTTTCAAAAAATGGGGGCTGTTTATGATTACGTGAGTGATGTGATACAATTCTTGTTAGATTACTGATGCATCAACTATTTAGAGGGGTTCTGACCAAAAAATTTTAAAAAAAATTATTTAGAGGGGAATATTTAAAGTTTAAAAGAAATTGGATTCTCGATGAATCTACACATAATAATCACTTATTTTGAATTATCCTGGGTGCTCAATATTATATGAAATCAAATTATAAAATCTGAAAAAAAAAAGAAAAAAAATTATTAAATCACTTCAAACACGTGTTTGTTTGTTGAGGAATCATGGCATTTGTCATAATTTGGTAGAAAATAATCCAAATTTCGTGAATTGGAGAAATAAATGTTTGGGAGACAAGACACACAGGAAGATTTTAGTGAGAGTATGAGCGTAAACGATAAAGAGGGATAAAATGAAGAGAAGTTCGAATTAAGAAAAGGATGAATTTTGAAATCCAGCATGGCAAGTGGGACCCTCAATAGAGACCTTTAATGGAACAGTGGGAGTATCCTAGTTTGGCAATATAATTGATTGTGATCAAATGCGTTGGGTGACTTATAATTGATTTCGCAATTTCTAAAGTGAGTTGGCTCTTTAAAAAGTGTATTGGACTCTATAACTTCTTGATTTGTTTTATATGCTCGAGTGTAGAATCAGGTCCGCAATTCCCTAAAAAAGTTATGTGAAGCGCAACAAACGGACCACTTCTAATGCGATTCTTTCTAGGCAATGAATTGTAGCTCGGATAATATATAAGATATTCTATCAGTGTTTAGTGACACATGTCCAGAATTGTTAAAATAGGTCCATTGGATGAGCTATGTAGAGAGGCAATAGCGACAGCAGTACTACTTTCTCCCTATTCAAATTTGGAAAGTTACATGTCTCCATCTTTTGATTCAAATGTATGATACCGCAGCCGTTGGGGGTAGCTACTAGCCTGGCAATTACAACATAGTGGTTGCCGCCCTTGGGCAACTGTCGTGCCGTGCTCATTGACCTTGCAACAATCTCCATCATAGATAGTCACTAGAAAACACGATCGAGGGCTTGTTCGAAAGATCGACAGCTCTCAAGTGAAATCAACTATCGTATTGTTATAATATTTAAATATTAAGCCACATTTTCATTTGACAGCTTTAAATTTTAAAATAGCTAGTAATGAATTCACAATTTAATATTAAGCTTAAAGTATAGCCTCTACGCAAGAGAAAATGTTACATTATTTACACACTAAACCACAATTGTCCCAGTGGCCACCCTTTCCATGATGGAAGATTCGAATCTTTACATTCTTAAGAAGTATTGGGATGGGTACGGTTTAGGTTTAAGTGTGAGTTTTGATTTCTATGCCTTATAAGGAGGCAAGGCAAAAGTCTAAGAGTGAAAATTAAAATAGGATCGACACAAAAAATAAAAAAATTACGATTTTATTTAATAGTTTAAACTAATTGAATAGTTGATAATAATATCACGTAATCTTTACACATTCTATAGTTGCCAATCTTGTGCAACCACAAGGTGGCGGTCACCACCCTAGGAGATGCCATGCTCATGAGTCGCTTGGTAGTGATTGGGGGAGGTTTATGTCACTTTTTTCTTCTTCTTTTTTAATGAACTTTTTATGTCTTTTCTACTTAACCTCATTTTTATTTCAATATCCAGTCTTATAGTCAATCAAGAAGTGGAGAAGTTCTAGGATATAAAGAATCCGAGGGGAATTCTTATTATATTATCCCATTCTATCATTAACCTTGTCTTTGCGACCAAACGCAGTCTATTATCTCAACTCTCCTTTTGAGGTGTTTTACTAGATCGACTACTCAAGGATGCAATCTTTCATGAGTGATTGCTTCTAAACACACCGTGTCCATCTACCGCCCCGTCTAGGAGACATAGATCCATGCCCATCAAGCTCATTCACATCTGATCGGTCTGGAATAGGATTATTTACATGTTAACTACTATATAAAATTATACAAATAATTTTTTTTATATTATTTATTATTTGTATAGTTTATATAATATGTGCAAATTAATATAATAAAGTAATATTTTAATAAAAAATATAAATGAATCGATTCTCATTTCATATATAATGACAAAACGTGGGAAGCTTGTCTTTTTGGAGGAGGTGGGAGTGGGACTGGAGTTGTCTCGGATGTCGGTCCAATTGCTTCACTGGTAAGGCAATGCCTGCTACTATTCGAGTGAGACATGTTAACATACCGAATTACCGGTGCAATCTTTGGGCTTACGTTGAACGTTAGTTATATTTCTTATCATTAGAGGGTTTCCTATTGGAAATGTCATTAGCAAAAGTCCCATGACCAACCTATTCGGTATAATTTATGCCCAGATGTTTTGATTATTATACTCTCATAATATAAAGTTAAAATTGAGTCCTTGATTTATTGCTCTTTCATAATTTCATTAGAAACACAGTGAGTTTAATTCTATTTTGGAGAATCCTGAAAACAATCATTTGGAAATGTGTATCTTCTATCCACTTTCAAATTTAAGATGGGCTAATACCACAGAAAAACCTAAATTGGCACACTTGTATTAAACTTATTCAAAATTAATTTTTTGACTATCAAAAACCCCAAGCTAGTATATTTATAACAAATTAATTTTCAATAAATTGGATTAATATATATGAAAATCACAAACCGGTACACCTATATAAAATGAAGGGCACAATCTCAAACTGGTATATTTGTTGACTGTTACGTGTTATCAAATTCAACAAATTAATGATAAAACTTAATAAAAAATTAATAGAGAGTAAATTTATCACATATGTATTAGTTTAGGTTTTTGTGATAAATTTGTCACAGATATACTGGCTTAAGGTTTTTCATGATATTAATCCTTTAATAAAAAAATAGTATAAAATATCTATTTGTGCCATAGAGTTTAATGGATTACCAGTAGAATTGGGCCATATCAATGCGTGTTTTGTTTAAGATTTTCAATCTAATTAATTTTCAAGTTGACTAATGTTCTGGTTAAGCTCGTTTCTCTGGATTGGTCCCTACTCAAGTGGGCTTCCATCAATATGCCCTCTTACTTGTCTGTCGTCTCTTGTATTCATTTTATTTATAAAAAGAAAAATCAAATATGAGACGTTGTGATTTAGTGTCTCTAAAATTAGAAAAGACAAATCCCTACATGCAATCCAATTTTTCTTTCCAGCACAAATAATCTTAAAGTATAAAAAATTGACTGAGGCTTTACATCATGCCTTGTCTGATCAATGAAATTAATTTTATAGATGAGATATTGCTTCTTAGCATCAAAAAACACAAAATGAGAGAAGATAGTATATATAAGGGTGATAGTTTTCATTGTGTTGGAGCAGGCAATATTACTAAATTTCCAGGGAAAAGCTGTAAGAATAATTGCAGTCCACATAATATTTAATGGTTTAATAACTATTTAAGTGCTAAAAATGTATTGTCTATGAAAAGTTGCAACTAATGTGGAGATGAAAATGTGCAACTGCTGATAAGTTACAACTCCTATGAAGAGATGCAACTCTTATGAAAAGGTACAATTATTATAAGAAATTACAATTTTTATGAAAAGATAGGATGAAGATATAATGAATTTTCTTACCTTTACCAAAAAAAAGAAAGATATAATGTATTTTGATAGAAGATACCTATGGTAGTCTATATAGATAGAGTCTCTCTCCTAGACAACAAAAGGCTGTAGTTTGTCATCCATCAGATAAAATAAATTAAGACAAAAATGAGTTAAGGGAGAGAAATCGAATTTCTTTATTTCTCCTATTTCTACAATAATCATTTTCAAGATTAATGCTACGCATAAAGATATGTCATCATCCCTCTTATGTAAAATATCATGAAGGTCTAAGATTCTTTAATTCAGAATTTTCTGCATAAAGAATTACTTTATAGTTTACAAAAGCACCTACATAACTCGTTCTAATGACGAAGAATGATTGTCTGTCGTCACTTGGCTTACTTTGCAAGGAAATTGAAAGGCTACAAGTTTGCCTGTATATTGATGCTCTCCTACTAGGTTGGCCACCTCTTACCTGCTCTTTGCCATGCTTCCAGTATGTGAGCAGAAGACTGATTCAGTGATAAGGAGGATGAAAACATTGGCATGCCCAAGCCGACGGACGCTTCTACTGTTGTTGCAGATTCAACAAAACCCAAAACTGGGAGCAAGTAAAATCCCAAATTAACTTGGAACTTCAATGAGTAGGACTCAAGATATGCCTTGTGGATGAGGAAACAAGCTACTAGTTTTCTGCCCAAATCAACGGGAGGCTCTAGAATGTTTATCCCAGACTGAAATGCCGAAAATTAGAACTATGGCGAGAAACTATTTGGCCCTCCAAAAGCGAGAATGTTTTTGGTATCCAAAGTTAATTCCTCTTGCATATGGGAATGGCCTGTGCAACATCAATCACTTAGCCAATTTTTGGCCAGAAAACCTGTCGTATTAACTGCTATCCAGAGTGTATCCGGCTCGGACAAAACAAGTTCCACATGATTCTAATTCAATCTAGTAACCTAGCGGTTGACACGCCAAACGAAGAAGGATAAAACCTTCGAACAGCCTGAGAGTAATGTACTTTAGCCCTAAAACTCAGAAAGCAAATTTCAAAGATTACAGAAGACAAAAAGCAAAAGATTAGACCTAACTTTCATGGTTGCCTCTCCCACATTTGATTGTATGCAATCATAAATAGCAACGATAGTTTAATATTGTATTGTAACTATCGTTCATCCACATCTTCAGAGTTGAGGGTAATAAGACGCCAACATATCGGTACAAGGAAACAAAGTTTGCATACTGTTAATTTCACCTGGTTTGGCCCGGGGAAAGAGTTCGGGTGGAACTTTTCAGGTTTTTCATAATGCAAACATCATTTTCTTTGTTCTGGTGCTGAAGCTGGTCTATACAAGGCCCAAAACAACCTGAGTCAACCCCCTTTGAAGGGCTCGTTTCATTGCAATGTCCCAGTCCTACCATGAGAAATGCACTTCTCAGAACTTCGCCGCCAGTCCTCTCGGTAGTCGATGGTTTTAACCATCTGGTTGAAAAATCAAAGCACCCCTGCCCAGAATTAAACTCTATCGAGCGGTGAGAATGGGGGATATTTTGGGGCAACTTCAAAATGCGGCGCCATGTTTGGCAGATTCACATCATTTCCATTGACTGAATGTCCCCGCAAAGTTCTAGATTTGGACAGCTGATGCCGATCAGAGGGCTCAGATGACATCTGACAGCTTATTACAGCTATGCAAATGGCAAATGCTTGTAATGACGAGATTGTAGGATTGAATTCGACCAAGTAGATTCCTGTCCTGTATAGTTTCAAGCTGAAAATGGCATTCTCTCGTTGAGCTTCTTCCTGTAAACAAGAATATAACAGGTGAAACCAGAAGCATTAAGTGCACAATGCAATTACCTGAAAAGATGAAGTATGCATACACACCTGCACAAAAAGTTCAAGGTGATCTGACATCGAGCAAAAACTTGATGTTTCACAGAAGTCCTTCGGTGGAGAAAGAATGCGCAATTTGCAACCGACATCCCAACCTCCACAATCACATGACCCACCAGATCTCCATCTATCAATCAACGATGAAGGTTCTCCATTACTTGGCATACTATGATCACCACCTGGAAGTATGACCATTAGATGATTTTTATCTTCATTTGAAAGTTTGGACTGTTGCAAATCCACTCTTAAGAATTTATGATTGATAGCATGCGCTTCACGATTGCTAGGCATGTCCATAGGAATCTTGAAGATGATGGCAGCAAGTTCCCTGTACATTGGTGGATCAAGTGATTCCTTGTCAGCTCGACTCAATCTGAGTCCCGATAGAACACATTCCCTCTCGACAGTCAGCTCATTGCCGTTGTCTGAACAAGCATCATGAATTGTCAACTGACCAAGTACATTGTGCACAGAGCTGCCACTTCTCATCTTACTTCCTTGTCCAATCCAGCTGTTGCTCTTCTTTATCGTTTCATCCACAGAATAGATTGTATAATTCCTTGCACAATTGCTTTTTCCAGATAGTGTCACATCTTTGGTGGCAGCAGCGACAATGTGGCCGTTCTTGCCAATCACAAATTTGAATAAGGGGAGTCCGTCAGCATAAGTAACTTGAAGAAGAGCTTGAAGTGTTGATGCGTCATGGTTACCGATTTGAAGTGATTCATTGGAATATTCATGGCTTGAGCTCAGAGAAGCTAGGCTGTGTTCTGATTGCCGGATGCTTTCAGAGCGACAGTATGAAATTGATGACTTGGACCTTAAAAGTGGGTCTAGTAATCTTCTTACACTGGACCTAACTTTGCTAGCAACGCCGGCCTTCTCTTTAGTGAGACTGCCACTGAAAGGAAAATCATCTGAAACCATGAGACCAGATCTATCAGTCGCAGATGCTGAGCTACAGAGAGGAGCAGAAGCACTTTCTCTGAAACTGAAACTTCTGCTTATCCTACTGAAACTGAAGCTGAAACGGTGGTTGGGTGATGGATGCCTACATTTCTTGCCTGCTGAGTTAACAGCTTCTTGATTCAGAGTCCCCACACCCTCCCCGTGGCTTGAATTTCTAGTCTTGTCACTGTCATTTGGCTTTCTCAGATTAGAAACTTCACTGCTAGACAGGTCATCCCCTGACCCGCTGCAGCTAGAGAAAGTTGAAGACTCGTCAAATTGGAGCTCTGAACCTCTCCTAGCAGTCTCTCTCTGAGAATCAACTTTCAACAACATTGGACATGAGTGTGGTAATTCTGAGCATACTTCCCTTGAGTGAAGCTCCTCAGAAAATGACACATCCGAGAAACAATTCCGAGTTGCATCTGTCAAACTCCGATCAAACATTTTTCTGGTGTCACTTTTCTGGGATGCATCCATTGAGCTATTATGTGGACGTTTACCAGTAGAAAGTAGAGCTCTGGTTGCTTTAGTCCACGAAGATCGTTTACTGGAGGTTTCTCTATTTAATGACTTCTCAACATTTTTCTTAGTCTCGTCATTCTCAGCAGTAATCGCCTCCTTTAAACTGATTGGTCTGGCATCAATACTAAGTTTTGATGATGAAGTTCCGGCCACTGATATACATTTCTGTTCTCTATTTCCTCTGATGCCTGATTCAGCCAGTTTTCCCGCTCTGGTATGACCTACGCCACTGGATACCGTCCTGTTGCTCTTACTAGGACTTACTGAAAATACAGAGTTCCGCAAGTCCGATGAACCACCTAACTCTGATACGATTATCTGATTCAACGAGTTATCGTTGTCCTTTTGGAGCCCAACGTCTGTACACTTTTTTCTCGAAGATCTATAAGTCCTATTTATCTGTTCATGCCCCTCCAAAATACTCTTAGAAGCACCTTGAACATCTTGAGAGCGCAAAACTTTATTAGCACTTGGCTTGACACATCGAGAAATCCCATCTGTCTTGCAATAACTAGGGCTAGGACCAAGAGATGCCCACTGCTCACTTTGATGATTATGAGTTCTGGTGTTACAGTTGCGAGTGAAATTCTCTAGACGACTCCAGTCCAGGACTCCAAAGTTCAGAGCTTTCCCCTGGAGGTTTCCTCTGGCTTCGACACGCTGGAGATAATCAGGCAAATTGGTCATGTGCCTGACAAGCTCATCATCTTTAAGGATCTCCCCGGTAGTGCTCTGTCCCTGTTGAGAAGTTGAGGATTTCATCTGGACAGCACGGGCCTTCACATACTTCTCCCCCGAATAACCCTGCTTTAAGGTTGGTTGACCCTGACAACTTTGTACCCTTGCTTTGTCTGGATATCCAATCCAATCAGACCATCGTGATTTCCTGACGCTCTCGTTCACTTTCTTGGAGTTCTGGTGCGGCTTTAGACTCTTTCTGACCAATGAGTTGGATCTCCTATCCCTGTTTGGAGGGAAGATTCCATGCTTTGATGGAACATCAGACGCCATGACTTCAGTTGTTTTTACCACCCATTGTCACTGCAAAAAATGGTTCGGATCATTCTTCTCCAGCATCATTCTTATAAGCAGTCTGAATCTCCTCAACACTAAGCTAAGAATTGAAAGCAAAATACTGCTAGCATGTCATCTGAAAAATTTGGATGAAAAAAAACAAAATGGTTATACATATAATGCAGGTCTTCGTCAATTGCCACCACAACTTGAAGTGGAATGACCATAAGCATTGTCAACTTGACATGAAAACTCAGAGCCTCCAATAAGGAGAAGGAACGCAGTTTCATTACAAAAGCAGATTCAAGATGACCCGTTAAGAAGTTAGTGGCGCATAGAGGAAACATAGAAGGAAAAGCAGAATCAAGTTTCTCTGTCTTCACCAGCAGTTTCCCAAATGTCCCATAGCACAATGGTATCAAGCAACTCTTTTATCAGTCTATTAGCTTATGCAAAATGCAAAAAACTCATTCATTTGGTTGGGAGAGCTTGAACAAAACCATCTTCGCTGTACACGGACAACTAGAAGTTACGGTTAATTGAATGGAGCATAAAGTTTCACCCAAATAAGCCGTACTTCTGAGCTCCGCGTCCTGCAATTGTTAACCTCAAGACTTCAACTTTCAGTTGTGGAAAACACTGACGAATGAAACAATGCAATGACGATGATTGTACAATGCTTTCCTCCTAACATGCTTACTCCAAAGCAATCTGTGCACTTTACTTTAAATTTTGAGGTGCCAAAAAAGAATTTCCTGCAGATATTCATTGTTCACCTTCCTCCCTCTACGGCTCAGATCTAAGGTCATCCTAGACACTGAAAATGACACAAACTGATCCTAAGTTCTTGCCAAAAAAAACCAACGAACCAGTTCTTAGCCACACGGTGGGGAAGATAAGATAACACAAGAAGTGCTGTGCTTTGCTTTCTATCCAAGAAGAGTAAACGCCAAAGCTATTAATGGGGAATCATTAAGCCACTATACCAAGAAAGCAGAGCATCAATATTAAGGGAAACGGACAAATGGGGTTACCAAGAAAAGCTTGCTTGGAGTTGAGAGAACGTACGAGTACGAGGAAAACCCAGAGAATGCGCGGCCCCTCCAATCCCGATGAAGATGAACTGAAGATAACCGCAGTGGTAATCAACCCAGTAAAAGAAGAAAACAGAGGAAGCGGAGTATAAGACTCGAAACGGAACGTTTTGTATCGGGCCACGAGAGTCTTATAATAACGCCAAAGGAGACGATCGCTATCGTCGATCTTTTTCCACCGATCAAAACAAAAAAGAGAAGCGGTAGACCAAGCAAGAACCAACGTAGATTATAAGCAAAGAAAGGAATTCACTACAATTCACATTACCCAAAAACGAGGGCAGTCGAGAATGATCACAACATTTAAGCATATAAAAAATTCATTTGTGGGAAGCAAAAGGAGACATCAGTGGCAAAGAAGATGGCGCTTGGCACTCTCTCTTTTTGACCCTCTGCATCAACTCCATTCAGCAGTGCCAAGAAAAGAAACCAACGAAGACAAAATTAGCAGCGAGAGAGAGGGAGAGAGTGCGCCTTTCGGGGACGTGGGTCCGACCATGGAGACTTCTGTCCTCCGGCGAATCCCGATGCCTTGGCTCTGGTGGTGGGACCGACCTAAAGCTCCTCTAATGATTTTCTCTCTCCTTAGCCATGAGAAAGCAATACAGGAGTCTGTCATGCATACTTAAATTCAACTTGCAGGACAAAACTGGTGGGCCTGCGTTGGATCGACACGCCACCTTCTGTTTTTTATTGCATTTTTGACATGTCTCGTACGAAAATTTCCGGCCTCGCTATGGTATGGATTCCCAAATATGCGATTGAGGATTGATAAAGTTTGGTGCGTGCGCGTGTATGCTTTGCTTGGGATCCACTACTTGATCTAATGGCAATTGTGTTTACCTAGTTGCAACATTGGATGGACTTTATGATTGTAACCATCTTGATAATGCCACGATGATGGGCTCACGAACCACATACCTTTGACTTGTTGGCGATGCAAAGTAGATACGGCTCCATTCCATAGGTGGGTGTGCAATTCTTATGGTGACCCCACATAGGATTGCTAGCACTACTCAACCATCTCCACTCTTTTACATCAGAAAAAAATGTTGTTTGGGGAAAATATTTGGGGGAAATTACAAAAGTATCCATATGTTGTTGTCTATCTCTAATTTTGATCTTGCTTAGTATTTTATGACAACTTTTATAGTACGACATATATGGCTAAGATGTATCGAGCCAATGGATTGCTCATTCCATATTTGTGTGCATATGACTGTCATGTCTATATATAAAGTGGTCGGGCCTACGTGCTGTGCTTGGATTGACCATATACAGGTTTTCGTGAACTGTTTGTGGTGTTTGATGTTTTAAAGCTACAGCTTCTTTTTGGAGGGGCCGTTCCCATGTTCAAGCATTTCTCAAATAAACGCCTCTACCGAAACATGAGTCGAAGTCTTAGACCTATTCTTGAGGTTCATTATCGGCGGATCTTGTGTTTGGACCTTAACGAGTTATCGAAGCTAGGGTGTTATGGAGCAACATTATGTACCGGGTGCAGGAGTTATAAGGAGCAATAGATTTACTGCTGCTGTTAGGGTTCGATCTGCAGTTTTTGTAGGAATTGGTTTCAGCTTTATCTTGAAGGACATGGGACGACCTTCTTTCGCTCCACAATAAACGAGTAAATCCAAGTAACTTCCATGCTGCACTTGTCTTCGTTTGTCACCAAGTTGAAGGTAATAATTTACTCATAATGTCTTCTTTGTCATCCTTCGTACCGGACATTAATATGATAGCCGGCCTGCATGTGGTAGCGGCCAAAACACTAATAGGCCAAAGGTTCTAGAGTAAGCCGAAAGGAGTGTTGTCCTGATGCTTGTCGACCATATAAAGCATTTATCTCTTTCGGCTGTGTCATACAAATAAATAATGAGAACGAATGGTCATTATAGCTTGAAAATGAACCCTATGGTCCCAAATCAAAAGGGTTGAGGAAGAAATATCTGTTTCCACATGTTCATTAGCTGTGGAATTGAGAAGAACAAGAGGGCAAAGAAATCGATATGAGTATTACCAGTCTTAGGGGTGAATGGTTCTAAATTCTATATAGGTTTCACTTGAAACTTTAAACTTACCCACTGTAATAGATTATTTATTTTTAGAACTTGGAATTTATCATGCATGTCTTGGAACTTGGAACCTACTCTATCATAGGTTCCAAGGTCGATTCCAAATTTTACCCAAGTTCTACTTGTATAATTAATTGAACAAATGTAATGAATCTTTACCTTTAATGACTATCATTTTATTATTATAACTCACTGACCACAATTTATATTTGACACACGGAAAAGTTTCAATCATAAAATGAAAGTTTAGATTAGTAGTTTTATATTATACACTCATCATTAGACACTATGAAATACTGCAAGATTGCACAAAGACATAAACCAAGAAAAATACAAAAAACTTATTTCAAGTTCCATGTTTCCACTTACTTAGAATCTAGAACTTATCTATTGAAATAAGTTCCACATATTTTTGAACTTAGAATATATCCTACATACCTTGAAACCTGGAACCAGATAGGTTTCCACCGATCTGCTTCTTCGATTCTAGGTTCTACCCAAGAACGATGGTTGCCCCTAATCAGAGTCTCTTGGAGGCTAGTGATACTATTTGATAACCCAATTGTGTCCTGAAAATTGAAAATTCAGCTTGTAATGAGATTATATTTTTTTTGATTATCATGACTAATAATGACTTAAGTTATTGATTAAGTAGAAAAAGTATTGATGGCAATTAAAATCCTACCAGTTGTATTGCAAAAGCATGTCGGTAACGATCGCAATCCCTTGTATGACAAGCAGTTAACAATATCTAGTCATTAATTTTTACTTACTATCAAACAACTTTAAATTTTTTTTTTTTATTTTATAATTCGGTGCTTTTTTTTTATTTTACCAAATGAGCCCTTATGCATTTTGCTCCAAATCACTAGAGGAGGGTCATAAAAATGAATAGGATTTAGCTTGAGTCACTGAATTGAACATTATTCAAATTCCTATTTAATGAGAGACGTTACGTGTTCCATTAATATATCATCTTAAAATGGGAAGGGATACCATTACACTAGTTTAAAATATCTAGATTTTTACACTGAATTTGTTCATTAAATATCTAGATTTTTACACCGAATTTGTTCATTTCTTTTATCATATGTCAAAAGGATAAGGGATTGACTTAGTTCATTAGGATATAAAAAAAGATTTTCAACTTATGAACCAAAGTTTATATTATTGAAATACTTAAATATTAAATTATATCTTCATCTAACATCTTAAACTTTTGGAATAGTCAGTAGTAGTCCTACAAAATCTTTTATGGTATTAGAGTTGGAGGTCTCAAGTTCAAATCTTTCTAGGCTTTATTTACCTCCCTAATTAAATTTCTATACTTAGTGTTAGAGGAGTGTTGGAATATTTAAATACTAAACTATGCATTTATATAACAGCTTAAGTTTTTAGAATAATTTGGAGAGTGTTGAAATATTTAAATATTAAATCACGCATTCATTTAATAGCTTAAGTTTTAAAAATAATTAATAGTGATCTCATAAAAATATTTTAATATTGTTCGATACAATTGTCCTATCTGATGGTTATCTACCTATATCAAAGAGGAGCCAAAATTAACCGATTCATAAGATTTATAGAGTATTCTATAGATTTTCAGGTAGCCAAACATCCCGTTTGGGAGGCCTTGCTGCGGCCTTGTTCACGAAATAATTCGTCGTACCCGTTTCCATCGTCGCTGCAGTACGTACTTTCAGCACATGTCATGTAACCATTTCACTTATAAAAGAAATACTCTGCTCATAATTAAAATCACGCATGGCTAATTAAAAATTTCAAGAATGATTAACATCTGATCGCGCAGACGCTGCTCCCTACTGTAGCTATAAACCTTGCCCTTTTCCTTTTTCCTTTTCGTACGTTTGCGCCATTATATTGATTTGAGCGGTCGGCCTTTACTTTTCATGGATCGATTGGAAATTACAACTTAGGTTAGTCCTCGAATGAAATGACAGAGAGGTTCTGTATAATACACGGCACATTGGACGATAATGGATCGCGACCCTCCCAACCAGATGTATCCAGACAAAGTGGAAATGATAATCTTATACCTTGTACGTAACGTTTCTAGAAAAAACTTAAATTTCATGCTTAGTGCTCTCTGGACGACACATTCTTCTTTCTGGTGCGAAATATGGTAACTCGCATTATTACATGGGGTCAGGATGTACATGGGACAATGCCTGATGGATCACAAAATCAAATTATAACCACATCGCCTTGTTCTTCGTGACTTGAGCCTCTGAATGGCATACTCTCACACGTAACCACATAAGATTGTGACCATTTGGATAGTGCCTTATGAATCATTTTACATAGCAGTTTTTTTTTTTTTTATCAATGATGTCCTCATTAGCATTACTCCATATCATTTGCAAATACTCCTCCTATGCAATGTTTGATTAGATTAGTTCCTAACCTTTGAACCATCTTAAAAGTCTGTCAGAAGCCGCATCTTGTTCAAACCATCTCGCTTAGCTATCACTTCTTACCTTCATTGATTTAGTGTATGGGTCTACTCCATGAATGAACCACACATCCACCGAAGGGAATCTGCCTTTGATATGATCAGCAATAATTCGGCCGAGTTCAATGTGGGTTGGCCCCCGAAAGGAATACTTAGTTGTGACCACACAGATAAGGCGACCCTTTGAGTGTGGGTTGGGTCTTATGAATAACTTAATGTGGTACATGTCAAATCAATATGAGACTTTGGAATGTCACTCTGACAAAACACATTTTATCCATGAATGATTGCCTACATCCTATTAAATGGTGAGCGAGGGGTAAGAAGTACGTATTAGCTTCGGTCCCTCCGAGCCAAGAGAAAGAGGGAAAATGAGCATTAGTACTCTTTTTGTGGATTCATAAGATTACACCGGGTCCACGAACACCTTGGGGAATAAAAGTTCATGGGCTTGAGGCAATAAACAGCCATCGGGATCATACTTTAGAGGCTAGTCTGGTCCAAATCTGGGCGTGGATCTTTTCACTCTCATAGTCATACTTTTTCCCTGATAAGAAAAGCATTTCGGCTCATCATTTTTGCTTTAGCAAAGGTGAGATATAGACAACAGAACAAGAAACAAAGATCAAAGTTAAAAAAGGAAAAGCTGTCCCCAAGAAAAAAAAGGAAAAGGCCTCTTACAATACCGTTATGAAAAGTGTAGATATACTAAGAATGGGAGATAAAGTGTAGAAACAGGACTTAACGTCTTGGCCGTTGGTCGATCAAGAACTTAAGGTTTTAATTTGGTCGACTGAGGATTAACTTTTCCAAAAGGCCCAATTGCTGTCGGTGAATTCAAGCGTCAAAATATCAATGAGGCCCTCCTTGGAATATTTGGTCGCTTGCTATGTTTCATTTCCGAATTTCTAATTCTATCTATCAATGGTGAGGTTGCGCCTTTTTTTTAAATCCTTAATTCCTCAATTTACAACTGCCGGAACCTTAGTCATTTTTCTGGATATATCCCCTAAGAATTTATAAAGTTTATTTTAAGAAGCAATGAGAAATATGTTGGCCAAAAAAAAAAAAAAAAACAAGAATATCCACACTTCACTATGGAAAGTTGTCATCATTTGATTAGTTCATCGATTCTTATCACGACCCTCTTGAAGGGAATCTTGAGATCACCAGGCGACAAACAATTCGTTCACGAGGTGCATCTATGCTTTGCACAGACTCTTCCAAACTTCACCAAATCCAACATAGTTTCTCTCATTAATTCATGACTGCTTTAGAATCGCCACTAAATTATTTCCTAAGTAGTTCAAGAGCCCAATAAATTGCAGAAGATCATTTTACATTTGCGAACTAAATAATTTGGGTATATAAATTGGTCTTAAACTAATGCCCATTATTGGCACCTCTTCTTTGAGGAAAACCTTTGACATGCAACCTTAATTGATTTTATTTTTTAAACATGTAAGCTTAAATGAGCATGCATTGGTGCACAATCAATGTAATGAAACACTTGATACAAAAAAAGTATACAATTCAACCCGATCTATCCTAGGCAGCATGCAAGAAAAGAAATCAACCTAAGCCATCTTGGGCAATAATTATGCATAGCCTCTTTGTTATGCCTTGAGACAAGACCCTTGTGAGCGGATAAATGAAAAGTCCAAAAACATTCATGCAGGTTTTCTAAATAAACTAAAGCATAAAAGAAAAATGAATATGCAAAAGTGATATGCTATGCACATGGGAAATTTTTTTTTTAAAAAAAAATCCTAGAAATCTATTATTATAATGCCAATTCAATTAAATAAGTCATAAACATTTTGCATTTGTATTAATTCAATCCACCTGATCAATTTAGGTTGATAATCGCTGATGTAGATGCTATCTGTTTTACATAGCACTTCTATCTCTGACATAGATAATTTTTAATAATATTTAAATATTTTTGAATTTTTGAATTTTTATTTCTTTTTCTTTTTCCTTTCCTTCCTTTCTTTTTTTTTTTTTTTCTTCCCTTCCTTCTTCCTCTAGCCTAGCCCAAGATAGGACCGATGAGGGAGCTCAGCATACCTCACCATGGATGGTTGAGGCATGACCTTGTTAGCCATTAGTGAGGCACTACCTCTCCAAATCTAACAAGGCTACTCTTCCTTTTCACCTTATTGAGACAAGATTGGCCGGTTAACAATGACAATTGGCGGGCAGCAACCGGAGGCAATGATGAACGATTGTCATGGAAGTGGTCCTTGTATGGTGGCTGGCAAAACCAAATGCATTACTTCGTCTTTGAAAGATAAGTGTTAAGTTATTTTGTTATTTTTTATCCAATCCAGGTTTATCCCAACCCTTAGCCCAAATTTTGTATCTGACATTTTATTCAAATATATGTTTATCCAATCCGAAGGACATTGCCAAGGACTACCAAATGTCACTTAAGAATTGTAAACATCAATGCACCGCTCACCCAACTAACATGGTAGAAAGCAATGGTATTTAGGAAATTTTCAGGGATCGATGCTTCTTAAATACTTATTATTTTTGGCCAAAGAAAAGAAAATTATGCGAAACAAGCATCATCTCCTTGTCAAATTGAACAATTGCGCAGCTTGGGAGATTAAATTGAATTATACTCTAATGACTAACTGTTTGACTAATCTTCCTTATGGTTTCAATTAGTCTTTGCAAGTTCTTTGACGAAGATCCCTCTGGGCCAACGCTATCCGAACTCAATGCCGAGATGCTAGCCATCGATTTCATGATCTCCTCTTTCTTGTCCTCCATCAATATTCTAACCATTGTCTCGACCGTCGATCTGTCGTAGGTATCCTTCATGTCAAGCCCAATTTTCCATACTTGACTCACCCACCTACTATTGATCTGTTGATCTCCCATTCGAGGCCAACAAATCATGGGGATTCCTGCCGTTATGCCCTCCAAGGTTGAGTTCCACCCGCTGTGCGTCAAGAAACCACCCACGGCAGGGTGGGCGAGCACCTCTTCTTGCGGCGCCCATTCCACGACGCATCGTGTTTCGCTTGTAACTTTCGATTCCAATAGTAAAGATTTCACATTCTCCTCTTTCTCACCCAAAATCGCGTCCTCCCTTAAGACCCACAAGAACGGTCTGCTGCAATTGACCAGGCCGTGCCAGAACTCCGTCAATTGATCGACCGTGATCTTCACCAAGCTCCCGAATGACACATAGACGACCGATCTCGATGCTTGCGAATCAAGCCACTTCATGCAACTCCAGTCTTCGATCCGGAGACTGCCTACGGATTCAGAACGCCCCGAAAAATGCCCGACATTGGATTCGATGGCCATGGCATGGAGGGGCCCGATCGTGTAGATATCGGCAAAGATGGTGGCGAGATGAGAGAGCATCGAAGCTTCGAGGGCATCGAATGTGTTGACTATGAGAGCGCAAGCTCGGGTCATTGCAAAGGTTTCGTCTATAAAATAGCGATATGAGTTGCTATCGACCTGTGATCTGCAAATACTTGGTAAGTCTCTCCGTCGCAGAAGGCCTTCAGCTCCCGGCAAGCCATGGAACTCCTTGTCAAGATCATCATCTGCCAGGTTTTGTCAAAACGATTAAAATCAAAGGCAACAGATTCACCTCATTTTTCCCACGAGCACCATACTATTTTTACACGTATATGTTCGATCATTTTGCTAGAGGATACTTGCAGTGGAAATTCGCGAGACAAAGAAGGGCGATGATGTCATAATAGGCAGCACGCGGGGCGTTTGAGATGGCAGCGGCTGCATTTAGGAAATGGGTCTAGGATTTCAAGGTAACTTGTAGCCATAACAAGGTGCTTGGGTATGTTAGAGGTTTGTCGTCCGAGGGACATGGGGACATATGCGAAACTACTAAGAATCTCAATGTGTAACTTTGAAAACAGAAGATGCAAAAGGATGCTCGTAGTGGAAATTCAATATAGTGTTTTTTTTTTGTGGTATTTTCCTTTTAAAAGAATTGTATTTCCTTGGAAAAATAGAAGAGGTAAAAGGATACCCTTTGGCCTTTTTAACCGAATTACCAGGAAATGGAAGCTTTCCCTCATGGATGAAGGTGGGAATGCAGAAGTAAGTCCACAAGCAGCAAGCACTGAATGTCCGGAACGAGATCGCCGGAATGCTGAGCTCCTCTGCGATGTAAATCCCAATTGACATAATCCCATCCGCTATAACGCAGGTCACCGGTTGCTCCGCACTTTTGGAAAGCAGAAACTCCCTCAAGTGAGCTTTCATCGCTGTCTTGACCGAGAGGAAAAGCTCTTCAATCCGTTCCAAGCTTCGGGGGTGGTCGTCGGGCAAGCCGTCAGAGATGGACTCGAAGCGGAGGAGAGAGGAGGGAGAAATGGAGGGGCCACGGTAGAGGATGCGGCGGCGGTTGTGGTGGGTGTTGAGGAAGGTGACGCGGAGGCCCGCGGTGGCGAGGAGCTTGGCAAGGCAGAGCATGGGCTTGATGTGGCCCTGCGCCGGGAACGGAAGGATAAGCACGTGGGGTTCACGTGGCTCCTCCATCTCTTTGGTTTGTTTGGGGAGTGGACGAGAATGGAGGTGAGAAGAGAGGAGTGGATGACGATATAGTTTGTGACGGGTCATCCATTATTGTTGATCAAGACGGACGATTTGGATGGGACCGAAACCAAACATATAAGGACGAAAGACTGCTATTAGGCCCAATGTGTAGATTCTGGACTGGGCCGTCAAACATGCCCAATCTTTTGGATACACTCTTCCAAACCTCACCAATTCCAACATGATTTCTCTCATTAATTCATTATTGCTTTAGAATAGCCACTAAATTATTTGCTAAGTATTTCAAGAGCCCGATAAATTGCAAAAGATCATTTTACATTTGCGAATTAAATAATTTGGGTATAGAGATTTGGTCATGCTAGATTAAACTAATGCCCATTATTGGCACCTCTTCTCTAAGGAAAACCTCTGACATGCAACCTTAATTTATTTCATTTTTTAAACATGAAAGCTTGAATGATCATGCATTGGTGCACAATCAATGTAATGAAACACTCAATACAAAAAATAGTATACACATAATAAATAAATTCATTCAAGCCGATCTATCCTAGGCCGCATGAAAGAAAAGAAATCAACCTAAGCCATCTTGCGCAATAGTTATGCATAGCCTCTTTGTTACACCTTGAGACAAGACCCTTGTGAGCGGATAAATGAAAAGTGCAAAACATCCATGCAGGTTTTCTAAATAAACTAAAGCATAAAAGAAAAGTGAATATGCAAAAGTGATATGCTATGTACATGGGAATTTTTTTTTTTTTAAAAGTCCTAGAAATCTATTATAATTATGTCAATTCAGTCATAAATCTTCTTCTTTTTTGCCAAATAAGTCCTAAATCTTTTGCATTTGTATCAACTTAGTCCATCTGACCAATTTGGGTGAAAAATTGCTGACGTGGATGCTAGCTGTCTTACATAATACTTCCGTCTTTAACGTAGATAATTTTTAATAATATTTTAATTTTTTTAATTTCTTTTTTTTTTCTTTTTCTTTTTCTTTTTTTCTTTTTCCTTTCCTTTCTTTTCTTTCCTTTTTTTTTTTTTTTTTTTTCCCTTCCTTCTTCCTCTAGCCTAGCCTAAGATAGGACCAACGAGGGACCTTGGCATACCTTGCCATGGCTAGTTGAGGCATGACCTTGTTAGCCATGAGTGAGGCACGAACTCTCCAAATCTGACAAGGCTACTCTTGTGGCCTCTAGGAGGACTTGTACCTCGCTAGGGGCTGCACGAGGCATGTCCTCGCAATCGCTAGCAAGGGCGAGCCTCGTCAAGGGCAAGCATGGCTCGCCTAAGGCCAGCAAGGTCAACCTAGTCGGCCCTCGCCTCTGGTCGATCAATGAGCTAGTGACTAGCCAGAGACAATACAGCTCGGTAAGCCTGAATTGTGATAGCTACTAAAGTTGTGTGTGTTGAGAAAACTCCTAATTTTGATACTAACAAAACTTTTCGAAGTTTTAGTCAAGTGATACTTATGGTATGTACTGAGGAAGAAGACTTATGTGCTCAAACATTCAAAAAAGTCTATCTATTATAGAAGAAGTCTTAAACATACGCATTATCTCATTCTATCAAGAATCCAAAACGAGGACCATAATGGCTATGAATTTCACTTACCTTACTTATATTGGTTTTGTTAATCAATCGATTGACAAAATCAATTATTGAGACAATTTCCAAATAATGATGGAACACTTAGGAAAACCTAGATTCTGCTTGTATGGGCGACCAGAATCTGAAGGAGTTCAATTTTTTCTTCAACGGTAAAGAAATACTTCTTTATGAAATCTGTCCAAGGAAGGAAATGGAAAATAATCCTTAATGGTAATGGCCAATGGCGAGTTTTGGCTTGAAGGGTATATAAGTAGGATATACAGTCAGTAGAAGAGAGGAGTGAATGCACAATTCCAAAGTTTGATTATGTCTTTCATTGAATTGTCTCACAAAGTGCAAAAACATAGTGATCTAGAGTGAATTGCAAAGAATAGTGACTTAGTGAGAGATCATACCACTAAGTGTATGCACTCAAGAACGTGTAATCATTTATTGATCATATAGTGGAATTCAGCCTATTGGCTGATAGCGTGGGAGAGTGGACGTAGGCTTGACAAAAGCCGAACCACTATAATACTATTTGCAATCTTCTCTTCCCTTACTCTTTTTATTTTGATTGCATATAACATAAGTCTATCTCGTCCAGATTAACTTTAACTTTAAAATTCTGCATATATTATATCCAAACTTTGTGTTGATCGATTTAGCATAAAAAATTTATTTACACCTATTCACCCCCTCTAGGTGTCTGTACTAGCAATCTTAATTGGTATCAGAGCCTCATACTCAGTATTTTGAAGTGTTTTTACTTCAGAGCTAAAGATCTTCCATAGCTAGTATTTTGGCACCAGGTTTGATTGAAGGTCAAAGCAACACTCGACCATCATACTTTGATGGGAAATAGTACAACATATGGAAAAATAAGATGAAAGCTTTTCTCAAATCAAAGGACCCTCAGGAATGGGACGTCGTCGAGAAAGGAATCGACCCCAATGCTGAATCTAGAAAGCACACAAAGAAAAATGATGAAAAATCTACAGAACCTTCCACCACTTTCTCAAAAGAAGAGCTGATAAAAAGAGAAGCATTGCAAAAGCAATTTATTATCTTTACTGTGCTTTATTACCAAATGAATATAACCGAATTTCATCTTGTGAAATAGCAAAAGAAGTCTGGGACAGGTTAAATGTTACCTATGAAGGAATAGATTGAGTGAAGGAAACCAAAATCAGTATTTTGCTCGGGTAATATGGATCCTTCAAAATGAAACTGGGAGAGTCTATCGGAGATAGAGGTATGGACCTCGGGAGTGCCAAAACTTGGCACAGAATGACACTTAAGTACCAAAACTTACAAATGGTACACTTAAGTGCCAACGGCGAGAAAATCTGGCCAAAATGCCGACATGGCATTTTTCCAGTGATATGGGATCGAAACAGTGTCGTTTTTGTGGCTGACGTGGTGAAGTAAACCTAAAACGACGTCATTTTAGGTGTGATGTGGCCATAGCACCTAAAATGACACTATTTGGACAAATATTAATAAATATTAGTTAGATAATATTAAAAGAGCAAAAATTTTAAAAAAGCGGGGGGGGGGGTAGCCTGTCTCGCCACCTTGTTGCCGATGGGGCGGTGGCGGCGACGGCGAGGGTCGCCACCCTCTCTCGGCGACACACCGGCTGGCACGCCCTCTCCCAGATCTAGGCGAGGGTCGGCCACCCTCGCCCCGGCTTGGGTGAGGGTTGCTGCCCTCTCTCGGCATCTGGCGAGGGTCACCGACGGTCGGCAACCCTCACTGTCCGTTGCTGCCACCCCACCGGCGATGGGGCGGCGGCGGCGACTACTCCCCCCCCCTCCCCCGTTTTTTTTAAAATTTTTGCTCTTTTAATATTATTTAACTAAAATTTATTAATATTAGTCAAAATGGCGTCATTTTAGGTGCTGTGGCCACATCAGCACCCAAAACGACGTCATTTTGGGTTTACTTTGCCACGTCAGCCACAAAAATGATGCCGTTTCAACCCCATATCACCGGAAAAATGCCATGTCGGCATTTTGGCTGGATTTTCTCGCCGTTTGCACTTAAATGATCCTTTTTGCTCTGATTTTGACACTTAAGTGTACCGTTTGTAAGTTTTGGCATTTAAGTGTTCCTTTGTGCCAAGTTTTGGCACTCCCGCTGTACTTATGCCATCAAAGATATCTTTAGTAGATTTACTAAAATAGTAAATGGGCTTGCATATCAAAGACAACCAATCTTAGGACCCATGAAAGTAAATAAGCTTCTGAGAGGTTTATCAAAGGACTAGAATAACGTCAAGACTTCTATCTGGGAAACACTAAAGATTTCACCCATATTTGTTGATGAATTCATTTGAACCTTACAATCTTATGAGGTAGAACAACTAAATGATGAAGTTGAAACAAGAGGTAAGAAGATGATGAAATGGATGATGAGGAACTTGCCTATTAATCAAGAAAGTCAGAAAATTAAACAAGAATGGGAAGAAGTTCAATGGCAAGAAGCAATCCAGAAAATCTAGACAAAGAAAAACTATGGATGAAGAAAACTCAGACAAAGATGTGATTTTCTTTGAATGTAAGAAAAAAGGGCATAGAAAAACCAAATTTTCATTTGCTGAAAAAGAAAGAAGGCAAGTATGAGAAATACAAGAAGACCTTGAAAGCTAAAGCATGGAGTGACACAAAGTGCGAGGAAAGCGAAGATGAATATGGTAATATCTGTCTGATGGCACACTTAAACTTAGACTCACATTCTGGAGTAGACTCAAAATCTGATTTAGACTCAAACAAGGAAGTTGAGGTAAGTCATTCTCAAATACCTATTAAAGTTTCTAATTATATTAATAAGCTTTGTTTAAGTCTAAAATCCACTCTTAAAAGAATCTCTAAACTGAAAAAGGAAAATTCTCAACTGAGACAACAAAATCTTTCTCAAAAAGAAAAGTTTGAAAGTCTACAAAAAGAATTTTTGGAAATAAACGAAAATCGAGATTCTCTTTTGAAAGAAAATGAATCTTTTAAAAAGGATTTTTTGGATATTAAAACAAAATTTTCAAATGGCTCAAGAACTTTACAACATATACTTTCTCTTCAAATTCCATATTATAACAAGTCTGGACTTGGATATAATAAGGAAAGTGAGTCATTGATAAATATTTCAAAGATTAAGGAGAGACTCAAACAAAGACCTCCTCAACAAGTCTACAAGAATCATTTCCAAAACAATTTTGTGAAACCTGTTGGTCAAAGCAATCTTAAATGTTCAAATTGTGGAGAAATAGAAGATTTCAAGAATAATTGCCCAAAAATCTGGAGACCTATTAAGACAAATTGGATAAACAAAGCTTACACTATTAACTCTCATGGACCCAAGAAAGTCTGGGTACCAAAGAAAGGTTGAGAATGCTTTTTGAATGCAGGTTAGCGTCAGAAGCAAAAGAAAATGATACTTAGACAGTGGATGTTCAAGACATATGATAGGAGATTCAAGTACCTTAATAAGATTAGAGAATATAAAAGGAAGAACTGTCTCTTTTAGAGGCAATGGCAAAGGAAAAATTATAGGACTTGGAACAGTACATTTTGGAAACCTTGTTATCAGCAACGTCTCCTTAGTCAAAGGACTTAACTAGAATCTTCTAAGCATAAGCCAATTATGTGATGCTGGATTCAGAATAAACTTTAGGGAAAATATATATGTTCTAGACCTAGTCAAGACTTTTCTCAATCATTTACTAGTTGAAAGCATGGCAATATATATCTTCTGGATATAAACTCAGATTCTACTAAGTGCCTTATCTTAGTCCAACACGAAGCAAATTTATGGCATCATAAGCTAGGTCATGTCAGTATGAAGCGGATTTCTAAATTATCCACCAAGAAACTTGTTCATGGACTTCTTAGTTTGAGTTATAGGAAGTCTGAACTATGTTCAACATGCACTTTAGGGAAATAGGTACAAAGCTCTTTTAAACCAGTAAAACATGTTTCTTCTAATCGTGTTTTGCAGCTTCTACATATGGACCCTTTTGGACCAACATGAACTCAAAGCATAGGAAGTAAGAAATATTGTCTAGTTATAGTTGACGATTACTCTTGATTTACCTAGGTATTCTTTCTTGCTAATAAAGGGGAAACATTCTTATATTTTTCAAAATTTGCAAAAAGAGTTCAAAATGAGAAGGGTTTTACTATTTCAAGCATTAAAATAGATCATGGAGGAGAGTTTGAAAATTAAGATTTCATAGATTTTTGTGATAAAAATGTTTTTCAACATATTTTCTCATTGCCCTACACTCTAGAACAAAATGGAGTCTTAGAAAGAAAAAATAGATCTTTATAGGAAATGACCAAAACTCTGCTAATTGAAAGCGAGGTAGCCTCTCATTTTTAAGTAGAAGCAATTTCTATTGCCTGATATATAATTAACAGAGTATTTCTAAGGCATATTCTTGAGAAAACTCTCTATGAAATTTATGAAAAAAAAAAAACCAATTGTCTCTTATTTTCATATATTTAGCTGCAAATGTTTTATTTTGAAAAATGCAAATGACCATACGAGTAAGTTCGAAGAAAGATCATACTAAGGAATATTTCTAGAATACTCTATCACAAGCAAGGCATATAGAGTATTCAACAAGAATACTCAGACTGTGGAAGAATCTATGAATGTAAGATTTCTAGAACGAGATCAAACTCAATAGAATCAAACTTCATTCAAAGACCCAAAACTTGCTATAGATCTTGAAAAGTCTGTATATAGCAAAAAAAATGATCAAGTTCAGAAAGAAGTCACAGAAGATCAACAGGAACCAACTTCGACTTAAAAAGACTCAATTAAGATATCTGACGGTTATGAAGAAAGTGAGAAATACAACAAGAATTGGAAGTATAAATCTAGTCATCCTCACAATATGATAATTGACAACATTGATGAAGGAATACGAACCAGATCAAAGAACAAGAAAGAAACAAATGTACTAGCACTTAATTTTGAGATCAAGCCAAAAGGAGTAGATGAAGCTCTTGCAAATGAAAGTTGGATAGAAGCAATGCAAGAAGAACTTCAATAGTTTAGAATCAATGATGTATGGAAATTAGTACCCAGACTCAAAGAAAGAACTGTCATTAGAACAAAATGGGTATTGAGAAACAAAGTAGATGATCAAGGAAGGGTAACCAGAAACAAAGCAAGGCTTGTAGCCAAAGAATACTCTCGAGCAAAAGGAATGGACTATGATGAGACTTATGCACACGTGGCTAGATTAGAAGCCATAAGACTTCTACTTGCTTATGCATGTCATCACAACTTTAAGCTGCTCTAGATGAATGTCAAAAGTGCATTTTTAAATGGATTCATTCAAGAAGAAGTCTATGTAGAACAACCTCCAGGTTTTGAAGAACCTAGAAAGATGGATCATGTCTACAAATTGAAGAAAGCCTTGTATGGATTAAAATAGGCACCTTGTGCTAGTTATGAAAGACTAAGCAATTTCCTGGTAAGCAACGGATTTAAAAAAGGTATGGTTGACACTACTCTTTTTATTAAAAGAGAAGGTAATGATGTTCTACTTGTCCAAATCTATGTCAATGACATCATTTTTGGTTTTTCTAATGAATTTTTGTGCAAGAAATTTTCTAAGTCCATGTAGGAAGAATTCGAGATGAGCATGATGGGAGAACTAACATTCTTCTTAAGTCTTCAAGTCAAACAAATAAAAGAAGGAACATTCATTTTCCAAGAAAAATACACAAGGGAATTAATCAAGAAGTTTGGAATGGAAAATTGCAAAAGACTGAAACTCCAATGTCTAGCTCTACCAAACTAGACAAGGATGAAGGAGGAAAGAAAGTAGACCAGAAGACTTATGAAGCATGATCGGTTCTCTACTTTATCTTATTGCTTCTAAACTTGATATTTTATATAGTGTATGCATGTGTATCAGATTTCAGGCTGACCCTAGAGAATCTCATCTTACTACTGTGAAACGAATTATTAAGTATATTGCTACTAATCCAAGGCTAGGTATGTGGTATCCCAAAGGAATAGATTTTACACTTATTGGATACTCAGAAGCTAACTTAACTGGATGCAAAGTAGATAGAAAAAGTACGTCTGGAACTTGTTAACTTCTTGGACAAATGCTAGTTTCTCGGTTCTCCAAGAAACAAAACACTGTAGCACTCTCAACTGCAAAAGCAGCATATGTTGCTCTCAATAGCTGTTGCTCATAGGTTTTATGGATCAAACAACAGCTAAGAGATTATGGAAAAGAAGAAGCTTGTATTGAAATACGGTGTGACAACACAAGTGCTATCAATCTTATAAGGAACCTTATTATTCACTCAAGAGCAAAACATATAGAAATTAGACATCATTTTATAAGAGACCATATACAAAGTGGTGAAATCGATGTCCAATTTATTGATTCCAAGAATCAGTTGGCAGACATTTTCATTGAACCATTGGAAAAATGTACGTTTGAATTCATTCGTCATAAATTAAATATTACTCACCCATTTGTTTAAAGTCTATGTAAGACAAGTAAGTCAAATTTAGCATATGGAAGAAAGAATCTTCTGTAACACACTCAGAAGATTATGTTCACAAATTTGGAAGTTCAAATTTTGGCACATAAGTCATTTCCTTATATGACCAAACAAGTAAGTAAATATTTTATCTGTTTGAGCTTGTGATTATTTCCATTTTATTTAAATCTATTTTTGTTAGTTTCGAAATTCATAACTGCCATTTACAGTTTTATTTTCCAAAATTTGCGTCTCTTCATTGCATTAGTTCATAAGGTATATAGAAACCCAAGAATACATTTTTCTATCACTAGCAACATTTCTCTCTTGCTCGAACCCTCTTTGAAAACCCTAAAACTTCTCATCTTTCCCCCTAGATTCTCAAAAGTTAATCATTTTTCTTCAAAATGTCATTGATGTTGAGAAAACTCCTGGTTTTGATGCTTACAAAACATTTTATGCACATAGAACTTCAAATATAAACTAAGGAAGTTGATGTATCCTTTTGAGTCTATGTGCTTCAAAAGAAAAATCAATGGAACATTTCCGCGTCTACGTGTACCAGAAGAAGAAACAATAAGACACGGAATCTCAGTCTGGCAGGAGCAGAACAAACCTACAAGACCATAATGAGATCAGGATCGCCAACGGCTATGAATTTCACTAACCTTACTCATACTAATTTTGTTATATCAAATCGATTAGCAAGATCAATCATCAAGAAAATTTCCAAAAAAGGATGAAACAATTATGGAAACCCAAATTCTGATTGTATGGGCGAGCAAAATCTAGTGGGATCCATTCTATCTTCAACAGTCAAGAATACTTGCCTTATGGAGTCTGTCCAAGAAAGAAAATGGAAGACAAATCTCTCAAGGTGATAGCCAATGGTCTATTGTGGCTCGGAGAGTATATAAGGGGAGGATGTGACCAGAAGAGATAGTGGTGGATATACATATTCCAAAGTCTAATTCAATTCTTCACTAATTGTCTGAGAAAGTGCAAAATCAAGTGATCCTAGTGTATTACCAAGAAGAGTGATTTAATGAGATATATCATCACCAAGTGCGAACACTCAAGAGTGTATAATCACCTTTGATCACACAGTGTATTCAGCCAATTGGCTGATCGCATGGAGAGTAGACGTGGGCTTGTTAAAAACCGAACCACTATAACTATGTTTGTAATCTTCTCTTCCCTTGCTATTTAATTTCTTATTGCATTTTACAAAGTCTACTACATCCAGACTTTATTCAGAACAATTATTCTGATTCTGTTATGATCAGACTTTTCATTATTTGTGTTAGTGCATAAAATTTAATTACACCTATTCACCCCCCTCTAGGTATTAATACTAGCAACATCAATTGGTATCAAAGTCTCGTGCTCAGTATTTTGAAGTGTTTATTACTTTAGAGCTAAAGATCTTCTATGGTTAATATTCTTGCATCAAGTCTAATTGAGGGACAAAGCAACACTCGACCACTATACTTTGATGGAAAATAGTACGACATATGGAAGAATAAAATGAAGGCTTTTATCAGATCAAAGGATTCTCAGGAGTGGGATGTAGTCGAGAAAGGAATTGATCCCAATGTTGAAGCTGGAAAGGCCGCAAGGAAAGATGATGGGAAATCGACAGAACCATCTATCTCAAAAGAAGAGTTGACAAAAAGAGAAGCTTTAGATGCTAAGGCTATCTATTCTCTTTATTATGCATTGTCTCCAAATGAATATAACCGTATCTCTTCTTGTGAAACAGCGAAAGAAGTCTGGGATAGGTTGCATGTTACCTATAAAGGGATTGATCGTGTGAAAGAGACCAAAGTCAATATTTTGCTTGGTCAATATGAATCATTTAAAATGAAGCAAGGAGAGTCAATTGGGGATATGTTTAGCAGATTTACTGAAATAGTAAATGGACTTGCACACCAAGGTCAGCCAATCTTAGGACCAATGAAGGTGTACAAGCTCTTGAGAGGTCTATTGAAAGACTGGAATAATATGAACACTTTTATATGAGAAACATTGAGAATTTCACCACTGTTAGTTGACGAGCTTGTTGGAACCTTACAATCCTATGAAGCAGAACAGATGAATGAAGAAGTGGAGTCAAGAGGTAAAAAATCTATTGCTCTTAAATCTAATGTTGATTTTGATGATATAGACTCTGAGAATGAGATGGACGACGAAAAACTTGCCTTATTGATAAAAAAGGTAAGAAAGTTAAATAAGAAAGGGAAGAAATTCAGCAGTAGGAAGCAAAACAGATAGTCTGGACAAAAGAGAACATTGGATGAAGAAGACTTTGTCAAAGATGTAATCTATTTTAAATGCAAGAAGAAGGGTCACATAAAACCAAACGGCCCTGCACTGAAGAAGAATAAGGGAAAGTTTGAAAAATACAAGAAGGCCCTGAAAGTTGAAATGTGGAGTGACACAAAGTGTGAAGATAGTGAAGATGAATATGGCAATGTCTGTCTAATGGCATGCTCAAACTCAGATTCTGGAGCAAACTTAGAATCCGACTTAGACTCAGACAAAAAAATTGAGGTTAGTCATTCTAATAATCTTATCGAAGTTTTAGATTATATAAATGAGCTTTGTTCAAATCTGAAATCCACTCTGAAGAGGATCTCTAAATTGAAAAAGGAAAATTACAAGTTGAGTAGTAGAATGTTTCTCTAAAAGAAAATTTTGATGATTTGCAAAAAGAATTTTTGGAAACAAAAGAAAATCGAGATTCCTTGCTAAAAGAGAATGAATCTCTTAAAAAGGAATTTTAGATATTGCTACAAAATTTTCAAAAGTATCAAAAACCTTATAGCACAAACTTTCCATTAAAATTTCCTATTACAACAAGTCCAAACTTGGATGTGATAAGGAAAAAGATTCTTCAATAGACTTCCCAAAAGTCAAGGAGAGACTCAGACAGAGACCTCCTTGACAGGTTTACAAAAATCATTTTAAAAGGAACTTTGTAAAACCTGTTGGACGAGACAATCTCAAATGTTCTAATTATGGAGAAAATGAACATGTTGAGATTAAGTGTCCTAAAGTCTAGAGACCTGTTCAGAGAAACTGGACTAACAAAGCATATACTACTAACTCTCATGGATCCAAGAAAGTCTGGGTACCAAAGAAAGTTTGAGTATGCTTCTTGATTGCAAGTAAGTATCAAAAGCAAAAAAAAGGGTATTTGGATAGTGGATGTTTGAGACATGTGACTAAAGATTCGAAATAATAAAATGAGGAACTGTTTGCTTTGGTGGAAATAGTAAGGGAAACATTATAGGACTAGGAACGGTCAAGATTGGAAGTCTCATTATCAGTAATGTCTCACTAGTCAAGGGACTAAACTACAATCTTTTGAGTATAAATCAGTTATGTGATGCTGGATTTAGAATTGATTTCAAGGAGAATTTATGTTTTGGAATCAGTTAGGACTCATCTCAGACTTTTACTGGATGAAGATATGGAAACATTTATCTTCTGGATATAAATAAAGACACGGCAAAATGTCTCATTTCAATTCAAGATGAAGCAAACCTCTAGTAGTGAAAGCTTGTTTGTGGACTGCCTTCATTAAGATACAAAAAGTCAAAACTTTGCTCTACATGCACTCTAAGAAAACAGGTAAGAAGCTCTTTTAAATCAGTGAAACATGTTTCTTCTAATCGTGTTTTGCAGCTTCTTCATATGGATCTTTTTGGACCAACAAGAACCCAAAGTATTAGAGGTAAGAGGTATTGTTTGGTTATTGTAGATGATTATTCTCGTTTTACCTAGGTATTTTTCCTTGCTAACAAAGGAGAAACATTCTCTCATTTTTCAAAATTTGCAAAAAGGGTTTAGAATAAGAAAGGTTATATTATTTCAAGCATTAAAACAGATCATGATGGAGAATTTGAAAATTAGGACTTTGTAGACTTTTGTGACAAAAATGGTCTTCAGCATACCTTCTAACCCTCCATAACAAAATGGAGTTGTAGAAAGGAAAAATAGGTCTTTACAGGAAATGGCTAGAACTCTACTTATTGAAAGCAAAGTAGCAACTCGTTTCTGGGCAAAAGCGGTTTATACATCCTACTATATCATTAATAGATTTTTTCTAAGACCTATTCTTGAGAAAACTCCCTATGAAATTTTCAAAGGAAGAAAACCAATTGTCTCTTACTTTCATATTTTTGGTTGTCGATGTTTTATTCTAAAAAATGCTAACAATCATCCGAGTAAGTTTGAAGAAAGATCATATGAAGGTACATTTCTGAGATACTCAACCACAAGCAAAGCATACAGAGTGTTTAAGAAGAATACTCAAACTGTAGAAGAGTCCATGAATGTGAAGTTTCTGGAGCAAGATCTATCTAAACAGAATAGTACATCATTCGAAGATAAAAAACCTACTCCAAATCTTGAGAAGTCGGTATTCAACAGTAAATCTAACTCATCTCAAAAAGAAGTTGAGGAAGAATCTCAAGATCAAACTCTCATCCAGAAAGACTACTGAATTACCAGAAAAGCCTAATGATAGCGAGGTTTACAACAAAAACTTGAAGCATAAATCCAGTCATCCATAAAACCTTGTTATTGGAAGCATCAATGAAGGAATTCGAACCATATCAAGGAACAAAGAGGATACAAGCATTTTGGCACTCATTTATGAAATTGAACCTAAAGGAGTAGATGAAGCTCTTGGAAATGAAAGTTGGATAGAAGCAATGCAAGAGGAACTCCAATAGTTCAAAATAAATGATGTTTGGGAATTAGTACCTAAACCCAAGGGAAGAATCATCATAGGAACAAAATGGGTATTTAGAAACAAAGTGGATGATCAAGGAAAGGTGACCAGAAATAAAGCAAGGCTTGTAGCCAAAGGTTACTCACAAGCAAAATGAATAGACTATGATGAAACCTATGCACCTGTAGCTAGATTGGAAGCAATTAGACTATTGCTTTTTTATGCTTGCTGCCATAATTTCAAGCTATTCCAAATGGATGTGAAAAGCTCCTTCTTAAATGGGTTCATACAAGAAGAAGTCTATGTTGAACAACCTCCTGGCTTCGAGGAACTAAGAAAGTCATATCATGTTTACAAACTAGAAAAAGACATTATATGGTCTAAAGCAAGCACCTCGCACCTAGTATGAAAGGCTTAGTAAGTTCTTAATAGACAATAGCTTCAAGAAAGGTATGGTAGACATGACTCTTTAAACTAAGAGGGAAGGTAAGGATATTTTACTTGTTCAAATTGAGGTACGGACCTTAGGAGTGCCAAAACTTGGCACAGAGGGACACTTAAGTGCCAAAAGTTACAAACGGTACACTTAAGTGCCAAAATCGGAGCAAAATGGATCACTTAAGTGCCGACGGCAAGAAAATCCGGCCAAATTGCCACATGTCCATTTTCCGGCGATTTCATTTGCTGACGGAGCATTTTTTTCAAAATAAAAATTCCACATGGCAATTTAAATAAAAAAATTATCCACGTTAGATTTTAAAAAAATTAAAATCGATTTTATTTTAAAAAAAAAAACAGAGGAGAAGGGGATCAGAGAGGGCTGTGCAACCCTCGCTGCTGCCACCATTGCCACCCCACCCTCGTCAAGAAGGACTGACGACGGTGGGTGAGGGTCAGTTGGGGTCACCGGGCCTAAGCCAGTGGCTGGCCACCTCGATCGGCCCGCGACGAGGGCCCGTAAGCCCTCGCCCAAATCTGAGGTGAGGGTCACGACCCTCGCCCCGTCGGGCCAAGGGCCATCGGCCGCCTAGACCGCGCCGGATCTAGGTGGCGATGGCCCTTGGCCCGGCGGGCGAGGGTTGGCGACCCTCGCCGGATGGGGGAGGGTCACGACCCTCGCTCCAAATTTGGGTGAGGGCCTGCGGGCCCTCGCTGTAGGCCGGCCGGGCCCGGTCACCCCGGCCGACTCACCCACTGCCGCCACCCTTCCCGGCCGAGGGTGGGGTAGCGATGGTGGGCGGCGGCGGCGGCGAGGGCTGCATAGCCCTCGCCGATCCCCTTCTCCTTTGTTGTTTTTTTTTATAATAAAATCGATTTTATAATAATATATTTTTAATTTTTAAATTAATAATTTTTAAAATTCACGTCAGCGCAAAAATGACGTGGTTTTGCGTTGATTTTTTGTCGTTTCAATTTCTGGCGAGCCACGTAGACAAAAAAATTAATAAAAAATTGTTACGTAGGATTTCCGACGGGGTTCCGGCAACTTGGCATTTAAGTGATCTATTTTTTTTTAAAAGTGTCACTTAAATTTACCGTTTGTAAGTTTTGGCACTTAAGTGTCCCTCCGTGCCAAGTTTTGACACTCCCGCTATACTTATGCCTATTCAAATCTATGTAGATAATATAATCTTTGGTTTATCTAATGAACTTGTGTGGAAGAAATTTTCAAAGTCTATGCAGGAAGAATTTGAGATGAGCATAATGGGAGAACTAACATTCTTCTTAATTCTTCAAGTCAAGCAATCAAAGGATGGTACTTTCATCTTTCAAGAAAATTATGCAAAAAACTTGATCAAAAAGTTTGGAATGGAAAATTGCAAGAAGACTAAAACTCCAATGTCGACTTCCACCAAACTAGACAAGGATGAAATAGGGAAGAAAGTTGACCAAAAAACCTACAAAAGTATGATTATTTCTATTTTCTACCTTACTACTTCTAGACCTGACATACTATACAGTGTGTGTTTATGTGCTAGATTCCAAGTAGACGCCAGAGAATCACATCTATTTGCAGTAAAGTGCATCATAAAAATGTTGCTACTAATCCAAAGCTAGATCTGTGGTATTCTAAAGGAACAAACTTTACTCTTCTTGGATACTCAGACACTAACTTAGCTGGATGTAGAGTGGACAAAAAGAGTACATTTGGAACAGGCCAACTTCTAGGATAGATGTTAGTCTCACGATTCTGCAAGAAGTAGAACACCATGGGTCTTTTTACTACAGAAGCATAATACATTGCTCACAAGTTCTATGGATGAGATAGTAGCTAAGAGACTATATAAAGGAAGAGACCTGCATGGAGATAAGATGTGACAATACAAGTGCTATTAACCTCACCAAGAATCCGATCCTACACTCGAGAGCAAAACACATTGAAATCAAGCATCATTTCATAAGGGACCATGTGCAAAATGGTGAAATAAATGTCCAATTTATTGATTCTAAGAATCAATTGGCAGATATCTTCACCAAACCACTAGACAAAGGTACATTTGATTTTATTTGCAATAAATTAAATATCACTAACCCTTTTGTGTAAAGTCTGGTGAAGACAGGTTAGTCAAGAAATCTTCTGGAAGGAGAAATCTTCTAGAAGGAGCAATCTTTTGGATCGAACTCAGACGACTATACTGGTATTTTTGGAAGTTTAAATTTTGACGCGTAAGTTATTTCCTTATATGATCGAACATGGTAAGTTAATATCTGCAAATATTTGATTTGATTGCTTTATTGAGAATGCCTATTTTACTTGAATATATTTTTATCAAATTTTGGATTTTCAAATAATTGCCATTAACAATTATTCTTTATTTCCAAAAATCATGTCTTTTCGTTGCACCATCTCAAAAGTATTTAAAAGCTTCTAAAAATCAAGTCTTTTTCTCATCGCAACTTCGAATCCTCTCTGAAACCCTAGAACTCTCATCTTCTGTCATCCAAACCAAATTTTCCCTCATCTCTCTTGCAAAATGTCTTCCTCCAAATCAATGTCAGCCTCTTTACAAAGGAGATCCTCTCGCATTGCAAGCAGAGGACCAAGGAACATTGAAGGAGTGGAGACTCACTTTGACTTGACAAGGTCTTCTGAAGAGGAGTCCATGAGGCATGTGATACAATGACAACAACACTCTCCTAGGCACTCTGTGCAGAGGGATGATATGACAAAGGAGAAAAAGGTACGCCTATAGTCATTAAGCCTGTTGAAGCTAAGGATCCTAAAAAGGTTTATAGGATGTATGAACTTATATCAAGGGGAGGTGCTTTTGAAAGCTTCAAGATTGAATATTTGAGGGAACAAGAGTATGGAAATGAGATAAAGTTGATAGAGGCCCTGTCGAAAGTAGAGAATGTGGCCGAACAAGTTGGTTAGACACTTGATCCTAAAAGTGGCGTCGAAAGTCTGTGGGAAGGGAAAAGAGAAGACAACGATGAGCGGCTATTTAGAAATTTCCAATTTAAGATGGGTGTTGCTACAGAAGTAGAAAATCCTAAAGGTAAACTGTTCCAATTGAGACAACATAAAGGAAGTTATGCCTCACTGCTTCATAGAGGAAAAATGAACCATCGGACAATAGACTGACTGTGTAGATGCAACACGAGTAAACCTTAGAGGATACTTTGAGAGGTTGCCGATGGATAACTTCTGCATGGATACATCCAAGGTTTATCTAGAGCTTACAGCGTATTTTTACTCGAACATATCATTTTTGTCTCCAAGTAAGTTGCAGTTGACAATGTATGACAATGTATATGAACTTGATGCAAATGTCCTGGCTGATATTATGAAAGTGGAAATGGGAGATTTTAGGCCCATTGGAGTATCTTTTGAAAATGCCTACAAGCATCTCACTCAAGGAAATTTTCTTAAGGCGAACATTACATACTCATGCTTGAACTCAACTAGAATTATCCTTCACAAAATTGTCATCAACTGCATCAGGCCAAATGCATCATCAAAGACTGACGTGGCCAAATTTGAAGCTAACATGATGTGAGCCATTGAAAAGGTCTCTCTCCTTCATACAGTGATCACACACATGTACAGAATTGTTTTGAAGGAAAAATGACAACTACCTTATGGAGCTATGGTGACTAGAATATTTCGGCATTTCAAGACTCAATTCCTTGAAAAATTTTGCACTAGAACTCTGCCTTTGATGCTGATTAGAGAGAAAATGATAACAAAGATGCAGCCTAAGGGATGTTGTGGAGATCTGGAGGAGAAAGCAGAAGGAATCACCGAAGACACCAACCACTGTAAAGAGAAAGGATAAGGAAGTGGTATATGTAGGGCAAAGCAAGGAAAGAAGAAGAACTCTTATGCTTCAGGACGAAGATCATGAGGAGACCCTATATGAAACACTCGGATTCGAATTGCAATATGACATGATAAGATAGGATTATAAATCCTCTAAATATTCTCCGGATTTTAAAAAAGCCCATCATATATTTAGCGCGATCCTGCTATCTAAGACAGGATTTTTTTTTAAAATCTCATTTACTAAGTGCAATCTCCCATGATATCCATATCTTACCTCTCGAGCTTCCTCACTGGCTTGTCAAACCCACTCTCTTCTGCTCCCTCTGATTTGTCTCCTTTGCTACCAGCTTCACCAAATCCACCGCCAGGCCATACTCCTTACTCAACTTCACTACGTCAGAGGTGATTCGCATGCCAGTGAAGACGAGCCTCGGGTCGTAAAGGGCGTCGCAGAACGACCAAGGAGGGTGCCCGAGCGACCGATCTGGTACACGAGGTAGTAGGGGACGATGCAGAGGTGCTGATGGGGCAGTGGATACCGTACGCGAAGCTCAAACGCCAAGCTGATCTAAGGGTAGTGGGGGCAACATAAGTCTTGAAAATTCTTGATTCTTGATTATTGATTATTGAATATCTTAGATTTTAATGGACAGGATTACAGACTGGTACGATATCATTTTGGCGAGTTGGGGTCTAGAGATAATGCAATTCTAATGTGGGTATTCTTTGTCGGAGACAAAAAGTTACCATTGTTGCACCGCCATAGATAACCAATGGCAGCGAGGATTCGTTGTTGTGATCTGTGGCAACCAATCTTTTTCATCGCCAAAGCCAATGAAGACGATTTTATCCCATCTAAATTTATCCCACCCCATAGCCCAGATTTTTTATCCGACATTTTATTTAGATATATGTTTATCCAGTCTGGAGGACGTTGCCAAACACTAAATGTGATATTTTGTTATCTTATCCGGACTCAAATCTGAACTACCAAATGCCACTTAAGAAATTATAAACATCAATGCACCACTCACCCTACTAACATGGTAGAAAGCAGTGGTATTTAGGAAATTTTCAGGGATCGATGCTTCTTGAATACATATTATCGTGGCCAAAGAAAAGAAAATTATGCGAAACAAGCATCATCTCCTTGTCAAACTGAACAATTGCGCAGCTTGGGAGATTAAAATTAAATTATACTCTAATAACTAACTGTTTGACTAATCTTCCTTATGGTTTCAATTAGTCTTTGCAAGTTCTTTGACGAAGATCCCTCTGGGCCAACGCTAACCGAACTCAATGCCGAAATTCTAGCCATCGATTTCATGATCTCCTCTTTCTTGTCCTCCATCAATATTCTAACCATTGTTTCGACCGTCGATCTGTCGTAGGTATCTTTCATGTCAAGCCCAATTTTCCATACTTGACTCACCCACCTACTATTGATCTGTTGATCTCCCATTCGAGGCCAACAAATCATGGGGATTCCTGCCGTTATGCCCTCCAAGGTTGAGTTCCACCCGCTGTGCGTCAAGAAACCACCCACGGCAGGGTGGGCGAGCACCTCTTCTTGCGGCGCCCATTCCACGACGCATCGTGTTTCGCTTGTCACTTTCGATTCCAAAAGTAAAGATTTCACATTCTCCTCTTTCTCACCCAAAATCGCGTCCTCCCTTAAGACCCACAAGAACGGTCTGCTGCAATTGACCAGGCCGTTCCAGAACTCCATCAACTGATCGACCGTGATCTTCACCAAGCTCCCAAATGACACATAGACAACTGATCTCGATGCTTGCGAATCAAGCCACGTCATGCAACTCCAGTCTTCGATCCACAGACTGCCTACGGATTCAGAACGCCCCGAAAAATGCCCGACATTGGATTCGATGGCCATGGCATGGAGGGGCCCGATCGTGTAGATATCGGCAAAGATGGTGGCGAGATGAGAGAGCATCGAAGCTTCGAGGGCATCGAATGTGTTGACTATGAGAGCGCAAGCTCGAGTCATCGCAATGTTTTCGTCTTTAAAATAGCGATATGAGTTGCCATTGACCTGTGATCTGCAAATACTTGGTAAGTCTCTCCGTCGCAGAAGGCCTTCAGCTCCCGGCAAACCGTGGAACTCCTTGTCAAGATCATCATCTGCCAGGTTTTGTCAAAACGATTAAAATCAAAGGCAACAGATTCACCTCATTTTTCCCATGAGCACCATAATATTTTTACACGTATATGTTCGATCATTTTGCTAGAGGATACTTGCAGTGGAAATTCGCGAGACAAAGAAGGGCGATGATGTCATAATAGGCAGCACACGGGGCGTTTGCAACGGCAGAGGCTGCTATGTTGAGCATTTAGGAAATGGGTCTAGGATTTCAAGGTAACTTGTTGCCATAACAAGGTGCCTGGGTATGTTAGAGGTTTGTCGTCCGAGGGACGTGGGGGCATATGCGAAAAAACTAAAATCTCAACGTCTAACTTTGAAAACAGAAGATGCAAAAGGATACTCGTAGTGGAAATTCAAGATAGTTTGTTCTTTGTATTTTCCTTTTAAAAGAATCGTATTTCCTTGGAAAAATAGAAGAGGTAAAAGAAAACCCTTTGACCTTTTTAACCGAATTACCAGGAAATGGAAGCTTTCCCTCATGGATGAAGGTGGGAATGCAGAAGCAAGTCCACAAGCAGCAAGCACTGAATGTCCGGAACGAGATCGCCGGAATGCTGAGCTCCTCCGCGACGTAAATCCCAATTGACATGATCCCATCCGCTATAACGCAGGTCACCGGTTGCTCCGCACTTTTGGAAAGCAGAAACTCCCTCAAGTGAGCTTTCATCGCTGTCTTGATCGAGGGGAAAAGCTCTTCAATCCGTTCAAAGCTTCGGGGGTGGTCATCCGGCAAGCCATCAGAGATGGACTCGAAGCGGAGGAGGGAGGAGGGAGAAATGGAGGGGCCGCGGTGGAGGATGCGGTGGTGGTTGTGGTGGGTGTTGAGGAAGGTGACGCGGAGGCCCACGGCGGCGAGGAGCTTGGCAAGGCAGAGCATGGGCTTGATGTGGCCCTGCGCCGGGAACGGAAGGATAAGCACATGGGGCTCACGTGGATCCCCCATCTCTTTGGCTTGTTTGGGGAGTGGATGAGAATGGAGATGAGAAGAGAGGAGTGGATGACAATATAGTTTGTGACGGGTCATCCATTATTGTTGATCAAGACGGACGATTGAGACTCAAACCAAACATTTAAGGACTAAAGACTTCTATTACGCCCAATGTGTAGATTCTGGACTGGGTCGTCAAACATGCCCAATCTTTTGGACTTTTTGTTTTTTTGGTCGGGAATCTTTTGGACTTTAATAGACATATCCTAAAACACGTCAAGTCCGTGCACTTTAGGTTTTACAATTTCATTTCATAAATTTTGAGTCATAAACCTTGCAACTTCGGTCAACCTTAAATCATTTTTCCGTTGACAAAAGAACTCAATTAGGCCGAAAGTTATAAATTTTGGGAGTTAAATGCATGAAATTAAAGTTTTAGAACCTCATAATGAGAAATCATGGCCTCTCTCTCCATCCAATTGTCTAGATTTATCTAGAACCAAATATCTACAATAGGTAATAAGATTTGTGGTGTTGAAGATCCTCAGTTGAAATAAGTTGATAAAATCATTAATTCTAGGAGAGTCCACGTTGACCTCTTGTGGAGCACTCCTTTTGTACTGAGTTGGTGGAATATAGCCTATATATAGGCAAGAATGCCCTATCTTGTTGTTATATGCTTGAGAACGAACAACCCACTCTTGTAATACACACAATAGCTCTTCATCTGCCTTTCATTGCTCCATTGCTTGAATCTCTTGCCATGGTATTATCTTACACACACAATCATATTAGAATTTTACATATCCACAATCCTACAAGCAGTATCAAAGCCAGGCAGTCAAGGACCATAAACCATTGATTGAGATCGTCAAGCAAAGAAGGAGAATATGCCAAAGTTCTGCTAGTGCACAATCCGAGAATGTGAAATCGGCTGGTTTGAGACCAAGGTATAGTGCTGGGTATTACAGCTAAGTTAAATGGTTGATTTTTTGAGTTCGGTGAATGGCGTCAAGAAGCTCAACAACTCCGATTATAATCATTGGAGTACTCACATGCAGCATTACTTGCTGGGTTAATATTCGTCAAATATCTTAGGCGGCAGCAACACTACATCACCCAGAAACGATGGCAAATTAAGAAAATGGAACATCGATGTAGGCAAGACTCTTTACATTCTTCATGACTGTTGAAGATGAATTATTGCAACACATAAAGAGTGAAGACCCCAAGGAGGCATGGGATAACTTAGCAGTATTTTTTGCAAGGACGAACAAGCCAAGTTGCAAAGGTTGGAGAATGAGCTATTATCGATGTCGCAACAAAATATGATGGTGAGTCAATTCTTCTCCAAAGTTGAATATATTTGTGAAAATATTTCAAAATTAGATCTTCAAAATGCCATCTCTTAGATAAGGATGAGAAAAATTATTATTCATGGGTTAAGGCCAAAGTATAGCAATATCGTTACAGCTACTCATAGATAGGCAAACAAGACAACTCTAGCTGAGTTGGAGAATATATTGGCTAATCAAGAGACTTTAGATAGATAAATATCTAAGTTCTCAGTTAAAGAACATGAAAGTGTCCTCTTTAGTAATAACAGAGGGTTCAAGGGCCAAAGTAGACATGGTGCAGGCGATAGAGATGGCAAACATAGAGAAAGTCATGGAAAATGGTAATAGCGACTAGAAGGGATGGGACTTCAGCTAGGGGGAGCTCATCAAAATTTCAACAAGGATGACAATGAAGATAAGAAAAATAGAAGGCCTAACAGCCGGTGCTACAAGTGCAGCAAAATAGGCTACTTTGCCAAGGATTGTCAGCTCAAATAATTGAAGGAAATGATATGGTGTTTAAGGAGAATGATAGCGAAAATGAGTAGGATTTCCACGTGTCCTTTGCAATGGAGGAACAAGAAGAGCTCGCAACCTCCTCCATCATAGAGTTGGATAACACGACAGCCCTCATCACGATAAGTGATAAATTGATCAATTATGATAGTGATTCGATAATTGATTCAAGGTGTTCAAATCATATGACCAAAGATCAAGGAAGGCTATCAAACATATTTGAGTACTCTGATGGACAAGTAGTTATCGCCATAGATAACTCAAGATTTATCCATGTCAACCAAACGGTGATAACACCCACGTTCAGTTCACATAAGGTTGAACTGAAATTGAGGGTGGCTAGCAAGAATCATCTAAAGGGAGGGTGAATAGGTGATATAATAAAATCTTTTACAAAATAAAAATGTGGAATAAAATTGTTCGAGATAGAAGCTTGGATGGAGCAAACGCAAGATGATTCAGAAGTTTGAACAATGATCATATTCTATAACAAGCTTTTGAATCTGCCATACGAAAATAAGACTTTAGAAGCACCAAACACGTGTGTAATATATTATAACAATAATCAATAAGAGATTAAGGAATAATAGCACACTACTATTATAGTGGTTTGGCTTAGATCAAGCCTAGTCCACTCTCCCACGCTAATAGTCTTCTGGCTGGATTTTACTATATGATCAACAAGAGATTACAACTTTGAGTACAAACACTTAGCAATAGATCACACTATCTTACTAAGTCACTCTTGTGTACTTTTCTTACGATCACAACTTTTAAGCTCACACAAGACATGTGTATATGGTCAAAGTACGCTCGGACTTTGGAATTAAAGATTTTACGCTTCGTCTCTTACTTGCTCTTTGGTCCCTCAATCTCCTTATATACTCTTTTACTTCCAAACTAGTCGTTGGACAGTATCTAGAGGATCGTCTTCCAATCTACCCGTTGGACAAAACTGTATCAAAAAGATTTGGTAACCGTTGAGTGATAGAAGAAAAATCTCCATCTTCATTCTGGTCGCCCATATAAGCAGACTCTAGGTTTCTATAAGTAGAGCTTCTCTGTTAGCAAAGTTCTTGTCTTTGGGATCTAATTGCCAATCAATTAGATTGAATCAATCAAATCTATTTTGGTTAGAATCCAAACCAGATTACTAGCCATTGCATGTTCTGGGTCTACGTCTTGTTCGATTAGATTGTCTCATTATGAACTTGCTTCATTCTGAACATTAAGTTCTAAATTTGCTTCAGTCTGAACATATGCTCGTTCTGCTCTTCTGTTGTTCTGAATCTGTCACATTCTGGACTTATCACGTTCTGTCTGAAGTAGACTTCTCAGTCTATACTTGAGTCTGAACATATTCATCTTCAGAGTCTGTGTCTAATAGATTTATCCTTAAACTCTGTAAATCTGGACTTTGTTTAGCTTCAACAATGAGTCTATCTTCTGGCTTTCAAGTATCATCTTTGATAATATCCTTTATACGTTCTATTATCTATATAGCAGCTTATGTATCTTTCACTAAGTTACTCAATCACCAAACACGTTAATAGTCTTTGATTTATTTTGTCATCTTTAAAACATCATAAGGGATTTCCCTAACAGAAATATGTATCTTATGTACTGAGAATGAAGAAAAACCTATTGTCCGTGTCACAACTCAGACTCAAGCAATTATGTGATGTTCGATCCAAGAGATTAAGGAGTATTGCAATTTGAAACCTACCAATACACCAATCATGGAAGGGCATCGACTAGACATCTACATGATGTCAACTCAGACAGCATATGCAAACAAAACTCAAAAGAGAGATACACCTGATTTATGGCATGCACGACTTGAGCATGTAAGCTACCATTAGTCAAAGGTGATAATGAAGAAAGGTATATAGAAGGGTATTTTCCACTTAGAAGTGCAAGAAGACATAATCTATGCGAGATGCCAATACAGGAAGGCACATCATCTTCCATATGAGGAGTCCACATAAAATGCCTCTCGAGCTCATCCACTCAGATGTATTCGGACCAATGAAGCAACTATTAATTATAGGATTGAAAGTATATAATAATGTCCATTGATAACTTTCAAGTTCGTCTGAGTCGACTTTATGAGAGAAAAATTTGAGGCACTAAACAAATGTAATGAGTTTATAGCGAAACTAGAGAATGAAGCAGGTAATAAATACTATGCCTCCATACAGACAATGGGGGAGAATATACATCGGATGAGTTTACAAATACAAAGTATCTTCAGGAATGGAAGATAGTTGACAATTTACCTATGCGTAAATGCCAAAACAAAATGAAGTTGTTGGAAGAAAGAATCAGCATTTGGTGAAGACCTATAGGAACATGTTGCATGTGAAGAATGTTCCACCCTAGTTTTGGGCCGAATGTATGAAAACAGTATTGCCAATGAATTGACTACCTCAAGCAAGGCTCAGCTTTATATAACCATATGAGAAGCTATGGAATCACAAGCCAATGGTAAGTCATTTTAGAGCATTTGAATGTGTATGTTATGCATTTTTGCCATACCATATAAATAGTAAATTAGATAAAAAGGCGGTCTGCTGCATATTTGTGGGCTAAGATGATCAAAAGAAAGGGTTGAAGTGTTGTAATCCTCTAATATGGAGGGTGTTAAACTTCTGGAAATGTGGTGTTTGACAAACTATCATTGTGATGGTCATCACCAAATCCAAACTCTCGAGTTTGCAAAAGTTAGGCAATCTCCTACGCCTTACTCAACTTCTAACCGGCCTAACATAGGTTAGTGGTGAGTGTAGTTTGACTTAATAAATAATAAACAAGAAACTAGACCTTTCAATTTTATCAATTAAGTATTAAACTTTTTCACGCTTTGCCAATTAAGTCAATTTGGCCAATTTTGTTTGAAAATCGTTGATGTGGAGTCAATCATTTTACATAATATGACTGTCATTAACATTGACAATTTTTAATAATAGTTTTTCCTTTTTTCCTTTTTTTTCCTTTTTTCTTATATTTTTCTTCTTTCTTTTCCTGTTGTTCCACTAGCCATCGTTGAGCCTCATCAGTGGCCAATGGAAAATATCACTAGGGCCTAGCTCGATGAGGGTTAGACCCTCATGACCTCTGGCAAGGGCTTGAGCCTCACCATGTGCTGGGCGAGGCACAACCTCATTGGATCTAGTGAGGCTGGGCCTCACAGGATCAACCCTCCAAATTATACTTTTGCAATAAGTTTTATAACTTTTAGCACACTTTTTGTCAACGTAGGAAGAGTGAGGAGGTAAAGATCATCAAGTAATAAATCCATTTGGAAATTTTAAGTATTGCATAGGACATTATGTACTATGCAATTATTGTTATCTATCATTAGTAACTATAAGCATTAAAATCGTAATTCAAGTAAAAAACAACAAATCAATCAATGAACATCGATGCTCAAATTTATCTTGATGTTATATTTACCTTCCAATACTTTTTTACATTGCTTGTTGTCATTGCCTCCGTTCTTTACACTTTTTTACATTGCTTGTTGTCATTGCCTCCGTTCTTTACACTTCTAATTTTTCTTATTAATCCACGCTTCCTGTCCAAAGCTTCCTTCGTTTATTTCCATATAAACCACATTTAGATGTGTTTCGTCACACTTTTGGCTAATCCACAACAGAGTATAATCATTATTTACGTGCAATAAAAGCAAATTTTTAAAGCGTACCGACCGGATTACAATACTCGATCTCGGCCGAATGGTTTGAGACAACACACTGGACACACGCTACAACACGTCCAAAACGACTCATGACACAAACTTCTCTCGGACTTGGGTCGTCTTCCTCACACCGTGGCCAGATTAAAAGACGCTCGAACGAACATCACACAACCTTCTTAGCCGGTGATCTAGATGTACTTCACCTCCGGCTTCTTCTCCAGTAGCTTGGGGACGGTTACGATTAGGATACCATTCTCCATAGATGCCCTCACCTCATCGGCCTTGGCCTTGTTGCGGAAAGGGCAAGTGATCAAACAATAAAATTAACAGAATAAAGAAAATAAATCAGACACCAGATTTACGTGGTTCGGTCGTAGAGACCTACATCCACGGGGAGAACAACGACGAATTCTACTATAGAACAAGCGATACAACGGAGATTACACACTCGAGTCACTCAAACACTCTCAGTGTTTCCCAAGCCCCAATTATACCCAATAACTCACGCAATGTTTAGCCCCACAATTCCTCGTGAAATAATCTCTCAATCTCACAAAGGAATTATGCACAAATTCTTACCACAAGAATTTAATCAGCTATAAACACTTGAATCCTCTTGGCGTAATTGCACAAACGAAATGAAAGGAGAAATCTTCTCCCAAGCACTCGAGGACAAATTGGCGCTTCAAGACCTCTTGCATCAACAATGGCCCAATTCTTCTCCACATATGACCGTATATATATAGTGAACTTGAGGACTTTCCAATTCTTGAAAGTCACTCCTACTTGGAGTAGGAAAGAATAAATTAAGAAACCCACCCTACTAGGATTAGGAAACAAATCAAACTTTTGCTTTGGACTCAAATTCGAGACATATTTTCAACAATCTCCACCTTGGCTCGACGTTTGAGCTAAGTGACAATCGCTTCAAAATTCGAACTCTGCCGCTTCTCTCCCATAGCCCTAAATGGGCTCAACCGCCACAGATATCTTCAAGCCCAAGTCCCGCTTGAACTTCGCCATAATCGAGGACCTCATAAGAACACTAACTCCACATACACCTTCAACTACTATGCAAGGATTTCTTGACACAATCTCCTTAACCACAGATAAAGCAAAACCATTGTTGCATGCATATTTGTCAGGAGATCGAATACGTACCTTGTCAATATCAGCAGTTATAGCAACTGTTGGCTTTACAAACTCCAACTCGTTATAAGCACCATCTGTGTTGATTACCACATTAGTACCCGCTACCTCAGGAGTTTCTGGTTGCAACTCCACCTCAAGCTTAACACCGTTTAGATCCGTATAAGCACTGCTGTTACCACTCCTAATCAGAAGTACTGAAGACTCGTCAAACGTAACTTCTTTACTGATAACAGGTGAATTTAACTCCGGACACCACAATCGATAACCCCGCTCACCTTGTGCATAGCCTAGGAATATGCAGTTTATTGCCCTTCCATCAAGCTTACCATCGCTCGCTCGAACATAGCACAGGCAACCAAATATTCTAATAATAGAATAATCAACAATGTTACCTGACCACACTTCTTTGGGAGTTCGATATTTAATTGTTGTCGATGGGGATCTATTCATTAGGTAGCTCGCCGTACTAAGCGCATCCACTAGAAATCTCCTAGCCATACTAGAACTAGAGATCATTTTGTGGGCCATCTTTAGTAATGTTCTACTCAACAATTCCGCAACATGTTATGGTTCATTGGCAATAGTGCGGTGTTTTACTATGCTTTCCTTCATGTAGAATTTGTTTAACAACTTCGAGCAAAACTCCATACTACTGTCAACTACACTTGCTTGATCGTCTTACCAATCTCCTTTTTTATCAAAGCTCTTAATTGCATGATCCTGACAATAGTATCAAACTTGTACCTAAGTACAAACACCCACGTCTTCATCGAGTAGTCATTAACAACTGTTAACATATATCTGGCACTCTTCCTAAAAGGAAACCACGACAACCTGCGAACATTCAAATGAAGTAACTCTACAATTTTCGTGATTTCTTTGACTATCGTACTAAACTGCACTTTCTGCCGTTTATCTAAATCACAGCACCTGCATACATTTAATTCGTTAGCAACATAACCACATAGCAGATTTCTTTTACTTAAAACTTTCAGGCTTCTCTCGTCAATGTGCCCCAAACGCATATGCCACAATTCGGACTCTTAAACAGATGCATCTGACATCTCCGCAGCGAAATCTGTCATTGTCTCACCTTGAAGCTCATACATGCCATTGTGCTTTATTCATTTCATTATCACTAAAGCACCTCGAACTACTTTCAGAACTCCACATTCTGAAAAATACCGAAACCCAACTGAATCCATAGCACTTAAGGAAATTAAGTTTTTTTTTCAACTCTGGAACGTACCTCACTTTAGTCAATGTCCTCACAATACCATCATGCATTCTGATTTTAATATCGCCAACACCTACAACATCGCATTCAACGTTGTTCCCCAACTGCACTTTACTACCATTCGTGCACTGATAAGTAGTAAATCAGTTTCTATTTGGTGTAGCATGAAAAGAACAACTAGAATCCATAATCCATCCATCAAACGATGAATAATCAATGACAAATAAGACATAATCGGCACTATCCGAATTACCAACAACTATAACCGCAACATCATCTGCGGTATCAACTAAAATTTCCTTACCTTTCTCATTCTTCAGCTTAAGGTAATTTCTTCGAAAATACCCTCTCTTGCCACAGTTCCAACAAACAGCACCACCAGTCCTAGACTGGCTACGTTTGTTCATGTTCATACTACCACGTGTACCAGTTCTTCCTCTGTTTTCACCTACTAAAGCAGTAGATACGGGTTCACCAGATTCTTTTCTACAAATATCCTCACTTAGAATTAAATCTCAAACCCCATCAAACGTTAAACTTATTAACCCGAAGGAATTACTAATAGTAGTAACAGGAGTATTCCAACTATCAGGCAATGAGGATAACATAATCAAAGCACATACCTCATTTTCAAAGTCAATGTCAACTGAATTCAATTGACTAATAATTATATTGAATTCATTGATATAATCTGCAACTGCTGCACATTTGCTCATCTTCAAGTTAAATAGACATCGCATCAAATAGGCCTTATTGATTGCAAAAGGCTTCTCGTACATATCCGATAGGGCTTTCATCAAACCCGCAGTGGTAGTCTCCTTCACGATATTATACACAACGTTACGAGCCAACGTCAACTGAATAACACCCATAGCTCATCTATCAAGCAAATCCCAGTCAACTTTCTTCATCATCTCTAGCTTCTCGCTTGATAATAGCGCATGCAGTTTCATCTAATAGGGGCGCGTGCAGTTTCCTTTCCATCAAATCTGTCGATTCTCACTTTTACTTCTTCTATCACCATCGATTCACTTCAGCTCAGCCAAGCCTGGCTTTGATACCAACTGTTATAGAAAGGACGAGCGATTGAACAATAAAATTGACAGAATAAAGAAAATAAATTGAACACCAGATTTACGTGGTTTGATCGTAGAGACCTATGTTCACGGGAAGAACAGCGACGAATTCCACTATAGAACAAACGATACAACGAAGATTACACACTCGAGTCACTCAAACACTCTCAGTGTTTCCCAAGCCTCAATTACACCCAATAACTCATGCAGTGTTTAGCCCCACAATTCCTCGTGAAATAATCTATCAATCTCACAAAGGAATTATACACAAATTCTTACCACAAGAATTTAATCGGCTACAAACACTTGAATCTTCTTGGTGTAATTGTACAAACGAAATCAATAGAGAAATCTTCTCCCAAGCACTCGAGGACGAATTGGCGCTTCAAGACCTCTTGCATCAACAATAGCCCATTTATTCTCCACGCATGACCGTATATAAATAGTGAACTTGAGGACTTTCCAATTCTTGAAAGTCACTCCTACTTGGAGTAGGAAAGAATAAATTAAGAAACCCACACCTACTAGGATTAGGAAACAAATCAAACTTTTGCTTTGGACTCAAACTCAAGACATATTTTCAACAGGCATTCTCTGACAGCCAGAACCTCTATAGGAACTTGCTGTGGCATCTCTCGACCCAGTGCCATTTCTCGCCCTTGTCCTCCTTCTCGACGCTCCTCTCTCCACTGATCTGAAGAACTCTTCCCTCTTCCATCTCCACCTTCACCTCCTCCTTCTTGAGGCCTGGCAGGTCGGCTATGAACACGTGGGCTTCCAGCGTCTCCTTCCAGTCGACCTGCAGGTTTGCGAAGGAGGACGACCCATCGTTGGACCTGAAGTTGGGTCACCAGACGTCCAATGAGAAGGGGTCCAATCGGCCGCCTAAAATGCTTGGGATCAAAGACATTGTCGTCGGTTTCGTTGGGTTATGAAGTCACAACCTTCGGTACTTCTTTTCAGAGCTTTTCTGATATCTGTGTATCTGTTTGCTACAGAATGGTAATCTGATGCGGATTGCTTTATATAGAAAGAGATCGGAGATGGATTTTGATTTGAGGGAACTTCTTCGGTTGCTTGAAGTTTCAAGGTTCTTCTTGGTCTCTGTAATGGAGTGGGGATGGTCTTGTCACGGCTACGGGTTTCCCCAGTCTTCTCCTTCCTTTCCTGCGTGGCAAACTGGCGATGCGCTTTTGAGTCTTTGTCCGTCAAAACGTGGATAACCAACTTGGGCCTGGCCTTTTGATGCAAAAGTGTCCATGTTTTGCCCAATTGTCCAGATCTTTGGGAGATATATTTATATGAGCTGATTGCAGACGAGCCCAATCCATGTAAGCCTTTGATGTGGGTGGGTTTCCTATGGAACATATGTGATTTAAGCAACGATGATGCATTAGGATTACATCCACCCTAATAAAGGTCTTCAGTAGACTTGTTTATTTTTCTAGTTCTTTGATAGAAAGATTCATTCTCCTATGCGAGGAGGTAGAAATCTAGATTTCTGAGGACACCCCTTTTCTTGAAAGTCCCTATTCGGAAGATGCTAGAAAAATTATCAAAAAAGTCTTAAACTTATTACTATTGTATCAAATCAATCATAAACTTTATTTTTATCAATTGAATCATAAATATTTTGTATTTGTGTTAATTTAACCTATGTGGCCAACTTTACTAGTTGTTCTATGTGACATGGCCAATGCTAACTGGACTTTTTTAATAATATTTTATTTTATTTATATTTCTATTTTATCTTTTCTTTCTCTTTCTTTCTTTTTCCCTTCTCCCTTCCTTCTTCCTTTAGTTAGTCATTGGACCTCGACAACCAGCCAAATCCGAGGGCCAGCGAGGTTCCTCGCCATCTCTAGGTGAGGCTCAGTCTCATCATGACTAGGCAACCCCTCACTAGCGAGGTCAGCCTTACAATGGCTGGGTGAGCCCTTGCCTTTAGCCAATCATCAAGGTCTAGTGACTAGCAAAAGAAAGAAGGAAGGAAAGAAGAAAAAACGAAAGAGATAAAAAATTAATAAATAAATAATTCTAAAAAATATTAAAATATTATTAAAAATGTCCACATCAACACTAGTTTTCGGCAAAACTTGGCCAGATTGACATAATTACAAAAAATTTAGATTTGATTGGCACAAATACAATAGAAGATATTTTAGTAATTCTCTCAAAGTTGCCTGAAATCTTCAAAAACAATTATGCCTCTTGATCCCGTGCACTTTGATCTCTTGCTTATGCTTTGGAAATTTCTCTCTCCTTGCCATCGCTTCCGCCCGCACCCACAAAACAATCCTGACTTGCACGCCCAAATCCTTTTCGTGCACATATTTATGATTGGACTATGTCTTCCTCCAATCCAGGCCGGATGAAACTTCCTCGATCAGGTCCTTCATCGGTTAGCATTTGAAAAATTTGCTCCGCCTAAGTCTCATCCGTTAATTCGAAAAATCAAATTCTCTTGTCATAGTCGTCTAGGTTGCTCCGCTTCTGGCTTTATAAACGTATGGAAGCAAAGTCAAATTCCTAAAACATATCAGCATTGTTTATGTTTATGATTTTTCTTGCAACCTTATTCTAGACAGATTATGCTGCCTTGAGTTGATCGTCGGTTGCCATCTTTACATTGTGGAGCGATCTGATGAAGGGGAAAGAAACGCGAAAAAAAAAAAAAAAAAAAAAAAACTTCATTCGGGAATTATGGAATAAGAATGCTGTCTCGGCAGAGCTAAAGCTAAAGTGTCGAACTTTATACCTGTCTCCCCAATGGAATAGCTTGCATATGACTCATCAGAACATTTAGTATATACTTTTATTTTTCTATTTTTTGCCAAGACATGGAAATATATATACTCAAAACCGAAAAGAGGAAAAACACATGTCCATTCCCTTACGCAATTCAAACCCCTGCCGACATAATTCGTTGTATTCCAGAAAAGGGGATCCTCTCAATCATTTCAAAGGATCCAGACAAACGAGATCATTCCTGGCGTGACAAAAACATATACTCCGAGAGCACCTGATTTGTTTCTTTTTCTTTTTTACAAAGCAGGTCGAGAGTTTCAAAAAGAAAATAAAAACTTGTGCAGATTAGGCATAAGATAAAGAGTCAATACTCCATGTCACCAAAAATAAATATATATATCAAAAAAAATTCTAAACTTATTACACCCATACCATTTTAATCATAGACCTTTCAATTTGATCAATTTAGTTTTAAATATTTTAACAATTTGTCAATTTAATTATAAACATTATAATCATGTCGATTTAGTCCTTAACCTTTTTATAATTTGCCAATTTAGTTCTTTTGACTAATTTTGACCAAATTCCCCTGGCGTGGACAATTGTTTTAATCTTTTTAGTTTTCTGAATTTTTACTTCTTTTTTTCCATTTCTTTTTCCTTCTTCCTCCACTAACCATCTCAAGGCCTCGGCGATGGCCGGCAAGGCTTGATGCTAGCCAAGCAAGGGCAACCTTCACCAGAATAAGGGGAAAGAGGGAAAAAAAAAAGATGAGAAAAGAAGAAGAAAAGTAATAAAAGAAGAAGAAAAATCCAGGAAATTAAAAAAAAATTGTAAAAATTATCCACTTCAGCATTAGGCATGCCAACTTGGATGGCCAACATTAACTTGATCATTAAGTTAGCGATTTCTGACCGCTGGAATTACTAAATTGAAAATTATTAAAAGATTCATGACCAAATTGATAAATCGTCAGAAAATTCAAGAATAAATTGGTTAAATTGAAAGATTTAGAAATGAATTGACACAATACAATAGATTTGGGACTTCTTTAGCAATTTCTTTTGCCCATCTCTTACTTTCCGTAGAATTTTGTGATGTTACTAAGTTGTTTTAAATATCACATCAAGACATGCATCAATATTTGAACACATCAAGACGTGCATCAATATATTTTAAAAAAAAAGATAAGTAAAAAACCTATAAAAAAAAAAATTAAACTTTCTTCTGCTTCGATAAAATGATTTTACATTATGATGTAAAAGTTACAAGGTTTGTTCATAAGATCGAATTTACTAACCATTAAGAGAAACAAGAAAACAAAGAATTTCACAAAAGCGAAAAAGCAAAAGAAAGCGTCCACAGTCTAACGGAAGACATGGTACGGTGAGAATCCCACATTGTCTGTCCAGCTTTCCAAGAGGTTTTAAAACCGCCATACTCAACATTGCTTCATCACCTCCAAGAGAAATAGGACTCAGTCGTAGAAAGAAACAGCTATGGCGTACACAACTACGTCGCACAACACCATTCCCATCCATCACGCCAACCATTTGATGGCGACGCACAGAAGCTTCTACTGGGGACACAACACCATCATCCTCTTTGACCACTGGCCCGGCAACAACCCCGCCATGTATGCGTTGGCCATCATATTTGTCTTCTGCCTCGCTTTCCTCGTCGAATTACTCATCGGCTTCGAGTTCACCAAGCCGGGTGCGACCAAAGTCGGGGCTTGCCTTTTCAAGACCGGGCTTTACATGGTGCGTGCCGCAGCGAGCTACATGGTGATGCTTGCTGTGGTGTCGTACAATGGCGGCATATTCTTGGCCGTAGTCGGCGGGCACGCAGTGGGTTTCTTGATTTTCCGGAGCCGGGCTGCTCGGTAAGTAGGAAGGGTCTCCTGTTGTTGTTGTCAAAATGATGTTTTGTAATAATTATAATCATTTACATATTAGGAATTCATAATATGCATAACGGGTCTTGCTAAAAGAATATCAGTTTTTTCCTTAAAAATTTACACTATTAAGGTAGTTAGTTCTGTACACCACATTATTTACCAATAAATCTAAAGATCACTCTTTTTCTCTTTATTAATCTAGAGAAAGACTTAAATTTTCTTTAGCCCCATTATTACTCCCACATTTTGAGCTTGTGATGCGTTCATTATGCATTTCAAGAAAGAGTAAACGCAGAATTTCCGTGCAATATTGTCACTGAAAATCAATATGTGGCATGTCGAAAGAGGTAAAGGTGAAAGCCGACATGCCTCAAGGCAAACGAACTTTAGATGATTGGGGAGCGATTGAAATCTCTAGGCAGTTTCACACTCAAATGCAAAATGCGCAAATCGGGTTTGAATGAAGTGAGAACTATCAACCTAAGTTCAATAAAATGTAAATTGCGAGGAAAATCGAAGGGCATTGAAAGGAATCTACAAAGAAATGAAATGCGCAAAGAATTGAAAATGCTTTCGTAGAGTGTTTGCATTCGTCTCTCAGCCGAAACTCCTTTGAAATGCTTTCCGCGGCCCATGAAGAATTTGAGGATTTGCACGTGAGATAATCTCGCCAAAACCGTCCCTCGTTTGTCGCCACATCACTTGCACGTTGCACGTCATTTTCACTTCTCGCAGCTTCTCACAATTTGTTACTCCTTTTAACTTCTTGGACCCTTATCTCCTGGTCTATCCACTTGTCCTTTCAACCTCAAAATTGAACAACGTTAGCATGGCCTATCCATCTCGTGCACTTTAGAAAACCAATAATAAATCCAAAGTTAAGAAATCAATGCATTTAAATTTGACTTGTAAAGTCAGTGTCGCATTTTGTCGATTTTTCAATGTGGCCTACTAACCTCAATATCCAGTTGCAATTTATTTCATCATCCCATAAAGTTTTCAATTTGTTCTCATTTTGAGACATCCCGGCCCTTGTCTTAGCGATCTACCAAAATTCTCGGCCAAAATTCTAATATGGATGGATGATTTCCTCACTATTTGCTCTATGGCCAAGAACCACCCCCTGACCTAACTGAGGCCCACTACAAGAGACCAACTCTTGCCATTCCCTATTGAAACCCCTCTGAATTTCGCCCTTTGGTATGGATAAAAGTACCATAAGCATCATTAATTCATATGATTTACATTTGAGTGCTATCACTTTTTTTTGCTTATTTAAATGTCACATCAATATAAAATCAATTATCAAGTATCACACCAATGTAAAATCCTTTACTTAAGTACCTATTTCGGCTATTGGTCTTACATGGCTTTTTAGATTAAATTTTGAATCGGATGTGACTTTCTTAAAAAATTGAAGTGCAACATGGAATAATTTTTCATCCGACGGGACAAGAGCTAACATAAAGATGGTATTTTTGGGGAAGATTGACCCTGTCGCGCTCCTCTGAAAATCGTAGAGTCCATTAAAAAAAAAAAATTACAAGCTTCCCCCCTCCCCCTCTCTCCCCTCTTGCTTCGGCTTGGAAGTACAGCTTAGCAACTCCAATGACAGCAATGACACTTCCTCTCAATGGGAGAACGGTAAACATTCGAACAATATCGAATTAACGCAACGGAATAAAATAATCTCCCCTCTTGTCTAAACTAATAAGAACTGATATAATAGAGTAAAATAAATACCACGCACATGAACACAAGACGTTTTTTTTTACATGGAAAACCCCCTCGATGTGAGGAGATCAAAAACCACGGGATAGGAGTCCACTCGAAAATTTTCACTATCAATAAAATTGGGTCGACAATGTTCTTCTCTAGCAAATACTAGAGGTACATAGTAGCAAAGACCTCAAGAACATAACTATTGGCAATACACATGAGTTTCACAAGAAATCAATGATAAATCTGACCAAAAACATAGGTTTTGATCAATCCATGAAAAACCTAATGTAGGGAGCTTCAAACAAAAATCAAACCGTTCAGATTCGAGAAGATTGCGCCACGAACACACTAACAAAATTTCAGCTCAATCGGACCACGAATCAACCTCTAATGCCAGCTTGATATAAATCAGATTTTGCCCCTACCCTCAATTTTTTTGTTTTCTCTTTTTCTCTTGTTACTATGTATTTTGCAGCCACCACTTCAAAAATAGTGAGAAACTCTATTTCTCTATATAACTTATCATATAGGCTTAAGCCATTTTGGGCTTGCAACTCATTAGGCTTCCTCCGCATGGGAATGAACTCAGCTAAAAAATTTCCCCTTCATGACAATGTGGAGGGATTCACCATACATGCTATCAATTGGCAATGTTCAAGCTTCTCTCTTGGTAGAGTCCTCGTCATCATATCAGAGTCACTATGGTCCGTATGAATTTTCTCAAGTTCCAACAACTTTTCATCTAGAACATCTCTTATCCAATAATATCTAACATCAATATGCTTCGATCTAGAATGAAAAGATAAATTCTTACCAAAATGAATTGCGCTTTGATTATCACAAAATAGCATATACCTCTTTTGCTTAAACCCAAGTTCTTCCAAGCACTTTTTCATCTATAGCATCTCTTTACTAGCTTCAGTTGCTGCAATAAATTCAGCTTCGGCTGTAGAAAGTGTAACACACTTTTGCAATCTTGACTTTCATGACACAGCTCCACCCACAAAAGAAATCAAATACTCAAAAGTAAATCTACAAGTATTAATATCTCCTACCAAGTCGGAATATGTGTATCCAACTAGCTCAAGTTTCCTAGTCCCGAAACTAAGTTTCAAATTTGAAGTTCATTGCAGATACCTCATAATCCACTTCACTGCATTCCAATGCTCTCTGCCTAGATTTGACAAATAACGATTAACAACGCCAACTGCATGTGCCAAGTCTGGGTGTGTATATACCATCACATACATTAAGCTTCTTACAGCTGAGGCATATGAAACACTTTCCATATCTTTCTTCTCTTTATTAGTCGTAGAACTTTACTTCATATTTAACTTAAAGTGGGCAACAAGAGAAGTACTAACCACTTTAGCCTTATCCATGTAAAATTTCTGAAGGATATTCTCAATATATTTCTCTTGCGATAAAAAAACTTCTTAGCATCTCTGTCTTGGATAATTCTAATGCCAAAAATCTGTTTCGTCGAGCCCAAGTCTTTCATAGCAAAAGACTTGCTCAATTGTTTCTTCAATAACTCAATTCGTGAAGCATTCTTGCCAACAATCAACATATCATCAACATAAACTAAGAAAATAATAAAGTCATCATCAGAAAATTTTTGGACAAATACACAGTTATCCGAGGAAGTCTTCTTATAATTTTGTTCTATTATAACTAATGCAAACTTTTTGTACCACTGTCTCGATGCTTGCTTTAGGCCATAGAAACTTTTCTTAAATTTGCACACATAATCTTTTTTCCCTTTCACTTTAAAATCCTCAGATTGTTCTATGTATATCTCTTCCTCCAAGTCACCATGTAGGAAGGCTATTTTAACATCCATTTGCTCAATTTCCAAATCTATGGTAGCTGCCAAGCCTAGTACTACATGGATAGAAGACATTTTCACTACCGGAGAAAATATATCATCAAAATCAATACCCTTTCTCTGACCAAATCCCTTAACAACCAATCTAACTTTGTACCGTGGTTGTGAAGTATGTTCATCTTGCTTCAACTTGTATACCCACTTATTCTTCAAAGCTCTTTTACCTTTAGGTAACTTCACCAGCTCAAAAGTATGATTATCATAAAGTAATTGCATTTCATCTCGCATAGTATCAAACCAATTGCTTTGTACCCATCTTCTATTGCTTCTACATAGCACTCTAGTTCACTTGCATCAATCAACAATACATACTCATCTTCAGAATACCTAGTGAAAGGTCATCGGTCTCTAATGAATCTCCGAACTGGAACATCCAATGGAACATCTAATTGAGCATCTAGTTCAAGAATAATATTATCCGTTTCAACATGTTTAGGAACATGCGCGTTATCTAGAACATTGACTTCCTGCTGCTCTTCATCAACCTATGTAGGAATATTTATAAAAGGAACTGGATCCAAATCATCACTAACCTGTAGTGCTGAAATCATCTATGCTTTCTTAATATCCTCTACTATTTAATCTTCCATAAACACAACATCTCTACTTCTTACAATTTTCTTTTCAACTGGATCATAAAATTTGTAGCCAAGCATATCATGTCCATAACCAATAAATATGCACTGTCGTGTTTTCACATCAAGTTTAAACCTCTCATCTTTGGGAATATGCACAAATGCTTTGCACCCAAAGATACGCAAATAATCATAAGAAACATCTTTACCTGTCCAAACTCTATTGGGAACATCAAACTCTAAAGGAACGCATGTAGCAAGATTTAATACATATGCAACTGTACTTAAAGCCTCACCCCAAAAGGATCTGGGTAGCTTTGACTGTGAAAGTAAGCATCTTACATTTTCAACTAGTGTTATGTTCATTCTCTCAGCTAAGCCATTTAACTGAGGTATCTTGGGAGGTGTTTTTTGATGTCGAATACTCTATTGTCTACAATATTCATCAAAAGGTCCAATATACTTTCTCCCGTTATCAGTTCTGATGCATTTCAATTTCTTTTCAGTCTGTCTTTCAATTAAAGCCTGAAATTGCTTAAAAGCATCTAATACTTAATTTTTATCTTTTAAGGTATAAATCCAAATTTTCCTTGAAAAATCATTTATGAAGGTAACAAGATAAAGAGAGCCACCAAGTGATTTTGTTTTCATAGGACCATAAACATCATAATGCACTAAATCCACTATACCTAACTTTCTTGAAGGAGTTGAGCTTTTAAATGTAACTCTATTCTATTTTCCTACTAAACAATTAGCACACTTGTTTAACGCTAAACTTTTCAATCCTGAAAGGGGCTTCTTTTTTGTCAATATTGACAAACCCTTCTCACTAATATGACTGAGCCTCTTATGCCATAACTCAGCTGCATCTTTGATGTCTACTTTATTAATTTTATCTATGGACAAATTTGCCTTCATAATGTACAACGAATAATATTTTTCACCTCTAGCCATAACAAGAGAACCTTTGGTGAGCTTCCATTGACCATTACTGAAGGTGCTACAATGCCTCTCATCATCCAACTTGCCTGTGGAAATCAAATTCAAGCGAATATCATATATATGTTTAACATTATTCAATACTAACCTTGTGTCATTACTTATTTCTAGGCATACATCACCGATGTCTATAACTTGAGCTAGCCCATTATTTCCCATTTTCACAAATTCAAAGTCGCTTGACATGTATGATGTAAAGAAATCCTTACAATATGTAGCATAAATAGATGCACCACTATCAATTACTCAACTGGTCTCATGAGATATAAAATTCACTGCATTACCATAAAAAATAATGAGAAAGTATTCTTTAAGTGCAGCAACACAATTGTCATCACTGTCATTATCACTTTTCTTCTCTTTACCTTTCTCCTTTTGTTTCTCCCTTTTTAACTGGCAACAAAACCTCTAAATGTGTCATTTCTGATGACAATAATGGCACTCAACATTAGCAAATTTATTATCCTTATCTTTGCTTTTATCTCTATTCTTATCTCTATTTCTTGGACCTCGAGACTCACTTCTTCCCCTTTTCTCAACAACCAAGGCATCAGAATGTGAAGATGACGATCTTTGTGTCTTCCTTCTCATCTCTTCATTCAAAATATTACTTTTGGCCAAATCCATGGTAATCGTACCATCCAGGGCAGAATTACACAAAGATGTTCGAAACGTCTCCCATAAGTCCGGCAAAGTACCAAGCAACCATAGTGCTTGTATCTCATCATCAAACTTGATTCCCATCGCAGCCAACTTGATATAACTAGTATAAACACCTAGAGGGGGGGTGAATAGGTGTAGAGAGATTAATCACGCAAATGTATAACTTTTTCAATCAACAAACTAAAATCAAGTAGAGAGAGTTAGAGAAGACTACAAACACTATTTATAGTGGTTCGGCTTTTGATAAGCCTACGTCCACTCTTTGGGCGACCAGCTAATCGGCTGTACTTCACTATATGATCAACGGTGATTACACACTTTCGAATGTTTGTACTCGATGATGATCCGTCTCACTAAGTCACTCTCTTTTTGTAAAACACTGAGATCACTCAAATGCGCACTATGAACAACAATTGAAAAATTGAATCAGCTTTGGAATGATGTTCATCCTGTTTCTACCCCTAAGTCTCAACCTATCCTTAAATACTCTCCAAGCCACACTCGACCGTTGGCTTTTTTCTTGAGAGTTTAGTCTTCCCTTTCTTGGACAGACTTTATAAGGCAAGTCTTTTTGACCGTTAAGGGTAGATCAGATCCCCTTAGATTTTATTCGCCCATACAACCATAATCCGGGCTTCCATAAGTACTCTATTCTTCATTGGAAGTTGCTCGTTAATTGATCCTATCGATCAGATTAGTATAACAGAATCAATATAAATAAGGTAAGTGAAATACTCTACCGTTGGTGATCTTATCGTGTAGGTTCATCTTAAGTCGGATGGTCTTAAGTTCTGAGTCTGCCTAGATTTTCAGTCTGTTTTGTTCAGATTTAAAATCTCAGTCTGGTTCGTTCAGACTTAAAATCTCAGTCTGATACGGTCAGACTTAAAAACTCTGTCTGGATAAGTCTTTCCGTCTGGTAAGGTTAGACTCTTAGACCTTTCATACTTTATCTTCTGCAGCAAGCAGACTTTAAAGCCCATATCATTCTGTGTCATTTTCCTTCAAGAAATTGATATAAATATCATTCATAAGATGTTTTGTTAGCATCAAAACTAGGAGTTTTCTCAACAATCTCCCCCTTTTTTATGGTGACAAAACATTTTATACATATGGCTTAATGTCCCTGCAAAATATGGTTAAATAATGCATGTTTCCACTTGTTCTGCTCAACTCATAAGTATAGCTCATATTAACCCTGTATAGACAATACAGCAACAACATAATTTCATATTATAGCTCAACATGATTCAGACTTTATTAGTACTATGTGATCAGCATATAAGAAAATATCTTTAGCCATGCATAATCAGAACTTTCATATCACAGTATCATGCATCAACACAATGATCACATTATCATACATCAGCATAAAGATAAAGGCAACTGTCATGCATTCATCCATCAATCAAAAAGTAGAAGTCAATAAAAAAGTAAAAGCCATAAAAGTCATATCTACTCCCCCTTTTTGTCAACTTCAAAAAGAGTTAGTTAGTTCAAAAACAAGTTTCTAAAGAAGATATTTTTAAGAGGTTTTCTTGTTTGGGATCCGAACAAAGGTGAAATCCTCCATATTTGATGTAGACTTCTCAATTCTGTCAATGCACTGATTAACTGTTTTCTCGAGAGTCTCCAACTTGTTATTGAAGGAGGTTTCCATTGCTACTTGCCGATCCCTTATCTTTGTTAAAAGTCCTAAGATCTTCTGATAATCAGCATTTCCAGATGAAGCTGCAGGAACTGGCATTATAATATTTTCATAATTATGCTCCCCCTGAGTTGATGCTTCATTTTATCCTTGTTGCCCCTCTCTTTCCCTGTCCTCATTTCCTTCTTCTTCTTCTGCTTCTGCTTCTGCATCTTCGTCTTCTTCTGGATCATCCATTGATTCATATGCATCATTCTTCTCATGTTATGTGTGGAGAATGTTTTCTTCATGTGTTTTCGCTTCTCGGTTCGGACATTCTCTGAGAATTTTGACGCATATTTGCCAGAATTGTTGAGATGCTTTCTTCTTCATCTTCTTCATCTACCAATAGGAGTTGTCTTCTCCTTTTGGAACTTGGCTCAACAGTAGCTGATTCTTTACCTTTTCGTTTTGTTGTTTCTGTCTAGAGATAGAAATGTCAAGTTCGAGTAGAAATATGCTGTTAATTCAGGGTAAACAGCAGCAAAATCAGTGCAGAATTGGTCCATTTGCAATTTTTCAAAGCATTCTCGCAGATTCACATCAACAGCATCCAAATAATCAAAATCTGCAATTTTATGGTTCATGACTCCTCGATCCAACAATTTGTTAAAGAAAGTCTTGTGCTATTTGGATCGGAATAAATTCCCAGTTGTGTTTTGGACTACAGCAGCTATTCCCATTCTCACTTCAAAATTTATGTATATCTTCTCATCATCTTCCTTCACCTTATCTTTGCTTCTCCCTGTATCACTAACTCGTTCTTTACGAATAGGTGATGATTCTACAGCCTGTATTGCTTGAATGAGACGGAGTTCATTCGCATACCCATTCTCTCTCAAGAAAAATAATTTGACATCTTCCCTAACATTTCTCTGGACTAATTTCTCATATCTCCTCATAATTACATGAGGACTTTCAGTGGGTGTCGGTAGAGTTAATCTAGGCATACCTCTACATGGGACATTCCTTCATTCAGATGGAGAGAGTAGAGTTCTTGGAGATTCCTCATTGTCCCCTTGATTTCTTTGAGGAGAAACTCTTGGAGATTGTCCTTGAGTATCTTCGGAAGTCTGTGTGAGGTCAAAATGTGTTTGCCCTCCTTCGATTCTCCTTCCTCCTCTCCCAGCAATCATGTTTGATCTTCTTCTAGGAGATGGAGATCTTGATCTGGATATGGAGGATCTCGATGCCATGTTCGAAGAAGGTTGGTTTTGGCGAAGAATGATTTTGAAAGCGTTTTTCTCTGTTAGGGTTTGTAAACCGTTCTGGAGAGTTTTGAAAAGAAGACTCGACTTTTAGATATTTTTATACCCTTGTTAGGAGAACAAGTGAACAGTCGCGACCCAAGATACATTAAAATAGCAATTTTTCTAAATTTAACTAGAATATTCAATCATCACAGATAAATGCCATAAAATATGCAAATCAAACACTTACTAAGAATTAACCAGATTTTAATAAGGAAATAGCACATGTCCTAAAATACCATTATTTCCTTTTTCAATCTTCTTCTAAGAGAGATATGTCCAGACGATTGCTTCTGTCAAACTTTGTCCTGTTCTCATAGAATTTATAAGAAGGGGTTAATAATATTTAAATTCCCACAAATTGAATCGAATGTACCTTTGTCCGGTGGCTTTGTGAAGATATCTGCTAATTGATTCTTAGAATCAATGAATTCCACATATATATCTCCATTTTGCACATGGTCTCTAATAAAGTGATGTTTGATCTCGATGTGTTTTGCCCTGGAATGTAAAATTGGATTCTTGGTGAGGTTTATGGCACTTGTATTATCACATCTTATTTCTGTGCAGGACTCTTCTATTCCATAGTCTCTTAGTTGTTGTCTCATCCACAGAATCTGTAAACAACAGTTTCCAAGCGCTACATATTTTGCTTATGCTATTGATAAAGCCACAGTATTCTGCTTTTTGGAGAACCATGACACTAGCATTTTTCCCATAAGTTGGCATGTTCCTAAAGTACTCTTTCTGTCTACTTTGCATCCTGCTAAATCTGCATCTGAGTAGCCAAGAAGAGTAAAATCTGTTTCTTTAGGATATCATAAGCCCCAAGTTTGGATAAGTGGCTATATACTTAATTATACGTTTAACAGCAGAAAGATGCGATTCTCTAGGATCCACTTGAAACCTTGCACAAAGACAAACACTATATAGAATATCTGGTCTAGATTGAGTAAGATAGAGAAGAGAACCGATCATGCTTCTATAATTCTTCTGATCAACCTTCTTCTCATTTTCATCCTCATCTAGTTTGATGGAGGTTGCCATTGGAGTTTCAGTCCTCCTGCAGTTCTCCATTCCAAATTTTTTAATCACGTCTTTGTCATACTTCTCTTGATTGATAAAAGTTTCACGTTTCGTTTGATTGACTTGAAGTCCTAGAAAGAATGTCAGTTCACCCATCATGCTCATTTCAAATTCTTCCTACATAGACTTTGAGAAGATCTTGCACAAGTGCTCATTAGATGAACCAAAAATAATATCATCTACATAAATTTGTATCAGGAGTATATCTTTACCTTCCTTCTTAATGAACAAGGTTGTATTTACCATACCTTTCTTGAATTTATTATCTAGTAATTGTTCATACCAAGCTCAAGGTGCCTGTTTCATACCGTAAAGTGCCTTTTTTAATTTGTATACATGGTCTGGCTTTCTTGGTTCTTCGAATCCAGGAGGTTGTTCTACAAAGACTTCTTCTTTGATAAACCCATTCAGAAAAGCATTTTTCACGTCCATTTGATATAGCTTGAAATTTTGATAGCAGGCATAGGCAAGTAATAGTCTGATTGCTTCAAGTCTTGCAACTAGGGTATAGGTTTCATCATAGTCTATTCCTTCAGATTGAGAATAACATTTTGCCACGAGCCTTGCTTTGTTTCTGGTGACTTTTCCAAGTTCATTGACTTTGTTTCTAAAAACCCATTTAGTACCAATGATGGTTCGTCCTTTTAAGTTGGGCACCAATTCCCATACATCATTTCTCTTGAACTGTTGAAGCTCTTCTTGCATTGCCTCTATCCAGCTTTCATTCTCTAGAGCTTCATTAATTCCTTTGGGTTCAATTTTAGAGATTAGTGCAACAATACCTGTGTCCTTTTTGTTTCTTGATATGGTTTGAATTCCTTCGTTGATATTTCCAATCACAAGCTCCTGGGGATGACTAGACTTGTGCTTCCAGTTTCTATTTGGAACTTTATCATTATCAGAATCTTCTGCAGATGCAGGAATATCAAGCTAAGTTACTCGTTCTTCATGTGTTGCTTCTTTGACTGTTTCCTGGGAAGATTTTGCTTCTTTGTTCAGACCAGATCTTTCAGGAGTTGCATTTGATTCTGATTCTTCATTTACTGTACTGTTCTGTTTTGACACTTCTTTCTCCAAAAACTTTACGTTCATGGATTCTTCCACTGTCTGAGTGTTCTTGTTGAACACTCTATATGCTTTACTAGAGTTTGAATAGCCCAGAAAAATACCTTCATATGACCTTTCTTCAAACTTACTAGGTTGATGATTAACATTTTTAAGGATATAGCATGGATAACCAAAGACTCGAAAATAGGAAACAATAGGTTTTCTTTCTTTGAAAATCTCATAGGGGGTTTTCTCAAGAATTGGTCTAAGAAATACTCTGTTAATAATATGGCAAGAAGTAGAATCTGCTTCTACCCAGAACCGAGTTGCTACCTTGCTTTCTATAAGCAATGTTCTGGTCATTTCCTGCAAAGACCTATTCTTTCTTTCCACCACTCCATTTTGTTCTGGAGTGTAAGGAGATGAAAATGTACGCTGTATCCCATTTTTGTCACAAAAGTTTAAGAAGTCTTGATTCTCAAATTCTCCCCCATGATCTGTTTTGATACTTGAAATAGAGTAACCTTTTTAATTTTGGATTCTCTTTGCAAATGTTGAGAAATATGAGAAAGTATCTCCTTTATTTGCTAGAAAATATACCCATGTAAATCGAGAGTAATTGTCTACTATCACAAGACAGTACTTCTTACCTCAAATGCTTTGGGTTCTGGTTGGCCCGAATAAATCCATATGAAGAAGCTATAACACACAGTTAGTAGAAATTTGTTTTATGGACTTGAAAGAACTTCTTACCTATTTTCCCAGTGTACATGCAGAGCAAAGCTCTATTTTCTTGTAACTTAGTGAAGGCAAGCCACAAACAAGCTCTTTGTTGGCAAGCTTGGAAATTTGTTTCATGCTGACATGCCCAAGTTTACGGTGCCACAAATCTGCTTCATCTTGGACTGATAATAGGCATTTTGCAGTATCTTCATTTATGTCCATAAGATAAATGTTTCCATGTCTTCGTCCAGTAAAAGTCTGTAAAGAGTCATTGCTTGTTCCAGAACATAGATTCTCTTTGAAGTTTATTCTGAAGCTAGCATCACATAAATGGCTGATGCTTAGAAGATTGTAGTTTAATCCTTTGACTAGAGAAACATTGTTGATGATTAAGCTACCAATCTTGACAGTTCCTAGTCCTATAATGTTTCCTTTGGTGTTCCCTCCAAATGAAACAGTTCCTCCCTTGATTCTTTCGAATCTTATGAACATCTTTGAGTTTCCTGTCATATGTCTTGAGCATCCACTGTCCAAATACCATTTCTTCTTACTTTTGAAGCTTACCTGCAATGTTTACAAATACTCATTTTTTCTTTGGTACCCAAATTTTCTTGGGTCCATTGAAGTTAGTAGTATAAGCTTTTTCTATCCATTTCTTTTGAACGGGTCTCCAAACTTTAGGACATTTGTTTTCAAAGTGTTCCTTTTCTCCACGATTAGAACATTTGAGATTGTTTCTACCAATAGGTCTTACAAAATTATTTTTGAAATGATTTCTATAAGCTTTTCATGGAGGTCTTTGTCTTATTCTTTCCTTGACTTTAGGAAAATCAATCAGGGAATCATCTTCCTTATAACAACCAAGTCCAGACTTATCATAATAAGGAATTTGAATAGAAAGTATATGATGTAGGGTTTTTGATCCTTTAGAAAATTTTGTGGTAATATCTAAGAATTCCTTTTTAAAAGAATCATTCAACTTTTGCAAAGAATCTCAATTTTCCTTTGTTTCCAAAAGTTCCTTTTTAATAGTTTCATTCTCATTTAATAGAGACTCTTGATTTTCCTTTATTTCCAAAAATTCCTTTTTGAAATCATCTACTTTTCCTTTCAAAGAAACGTTCTGTTGATTCAACTTGTAATTTTCCTTTTTAAATTTGGAGATCCTTTTTAGAGTAGATTTTAGATTAGAACAAAGCTCATTTATATAATCTGAAACTTCTGTAGGAATATCAGAATGATTTACCTTGATTTCTCTTTCTAAGTCTGAGCCTAAATCTGTTTCAGAGTCTAAGTCTGAGTGTGCCATAAGACAGATGTTTCCATATTCGTCTTCACTATCCTCAACTTCCGTGTCACTCCACGTTTCAGCTTTGAGAGCCTTCTTGTACTTCTCGAATTTCCCTTTATTCTTTTTGAGTTTGGGACAATTCTGTTTAATATGTCCCTTTTTCTTACACTCAAAGCAAATTACATCTTTGGCATAATCATCCTCATCATCAGTTCTGCGTTGTCTAGATTGTCTGTTTTGTTTCCTATTGTTGAACCTCCTGCCCTTTTTGTTTAATTTTTTTACCTTTTTGATCAGTAGTGCAAGTTCCTCGTCGTCCAGCTCTTCCTCAAAATCTGTATCATCAGAATCAGTGTTAGACTTAAGAGCAATAGACTTTTTACCTCTGAATTCCACTTCCTTGTTCATTTGTTCTGCCTCATAGGACTGCAGAGTACCAACGAGTTCATCGACCGTTAGAGGTGAAATTCGCAGAGTTTCTCTGATAGATGTCTTCACATTATTCCAATCTTTTGACAGTCCTCTTAGAAGTTTATTGACCTTCATGGGTCCAGAACAAAGCTGTCCTTGATATGCCAATCCGTTTACAATTTCAGTAAAAACGATTGAACATATCTCCTATGGATTCTCCATGTTTCATCTTGAAAGATTCGTATTGACCAAGTAATATGTTTACTTTGGTCTCCTTGACACGATCAGTTCCTTCATATGTCACATGTAGTCTATCCCATACTTCCTTTGCTGTATCACAAGAAGATATACAATTATATTCATTAGGTGATAAAGCACAATATAGAGAGTAAATAGCCTTTGCATCAATAGTTTGTCTCTTTGTTATCTCTTATGGAGAGAAAGTGGCCGATGGTTCTGTTTCTTTCCCATCGGTGCTCTTTGATGTTTTTCTGGTGTTATCAGTAGGCTCAATTCCCCTCTCAACCACATCCCATTCCAGTGGATCTTTAGATTTGAGAAAAGCCTTCATTTTATTCTTCCAGATATTGTAATCCTTGTCGTCGAAGTATGGTGGACGAGTGTTGCTCTGCCCCTCGATTAAACCTAGTGCAAGAATACTAGCCATAGAGGATCTTTAACTCAGAAGTAACAAACACTTCAAGATCTCGAGTACGAAGCTCTAATACCAATTGATATAACTAATATAAACACCTAGAGGGGGTGAATAGGTGTAGAGAGATTAATCACGCAAATGTATAACTTTTTCGATCAACAAACTAAAATCAAGTAGAGAGAGTTAGAGAAGACTACAAACACTGTTTATAGTGGTTCGGCTTTTGATAAGCCTACGTCCACTCTCCGTGCGACCAGCCAATCGGCTATACTTCACTATATGATCAACGATGATTACACACTTTCAAATGTTTGTACTCGATGATGATCCGTCTCACTAAGTCACTCTCTTTTTGTAAAACACTGAGATCACTCAAATGCGCACTATGAACAACAATTGAAGAATTGAATCAGCTTTGGAATGATGTTCATCTGTTCTACCCCTAAGTCTCAACCTATCCTTAAATACTCTCCAAGCCACACTTGACCGTTGGCTCTTTCCTTGAGAGTTTAGTCTTCCCTTTCTTGGACAAACTTTATAAGGCAAGTCTTTTTGACCGTTGAGGGTAGATCAGATCCCCTTAGATTTTGTTCGCCCATACAACCAGAATCCGGGATTCCATAAGTATTCTATTCTTCATTGGAAGTTGCTCGTTAATTGATCATGTCGATCAAATTAGTATAACAGAATCAATATAAATAAGGTAAGTGAAATACTCTACCGTTGGTGATCTTATTGTGTAGGTTCATCTTAAGTCTGATGGTCTTAAGTTCTGAGTCTGCCTAGATTTTCAGTCTGTTTCGTTCAGACTTAAAATCTCAGTTTGGTTCGTTCAGACTTAAAATCTCAGTCTAGTACGGTCAGACTTAAAATCTCAGTCTGGTACGGTCAGACTTAAAAACTCGGTCTGGATAAGTCTTTCCGTCTGGTAAGGTTAGACTCTTAGACATTTCATACTTTATCTTCTGCAGCAAGCAGACTTTAAAGCCCATATCATTATGTGTCCTTTTCCTTCAAGAGATTGATATAAATATCATTCATAAGATGTTTTGTTAGCATCAAAACTAGGAGTTTTCTCAACACAACTGATTTCTAATTCCTTAAAAAGAATTTAAATGATCAGTCAAACGAGTATCATCTTGATGTCTTAGAGCCATCATCTGTTTTATCAAAAACAACTTATTATTCCTAGTCTTTCGAGCATATAACTGTTCAAGCTTATTCCATAAACTACGTGCATGTATTTCCTCAATAATATGGTTCAAAACATTATCATCCACTCACCGCCTAATATAACCACACATTTGATGATAAAATATAGACCATTCACCATCATTTTTATTCTCCGGTTTCTCCTCAGCAAATACGGGCAAATAAAAATCTTTCACATATAAAAGATCTTCCATCTTCCCTTTTCAAATATGATCATTCGAATCGTTCAATGTAACCATTCCACTCGTATTCGTTTCTATTGTTTAACACAAGACAGAAAAATCAAATGATAACCAGAAGCTCTGATACCACTCTGATGGGAGAACGGTAACAATTCAAATAATATCGAACTAACTCAGTGGAATAAAACAATCTCCCCTCTTGTGTAAACCTAATAGGAACCAATATAGTAGAGTGAAATAAATACCAAGCACACAAACACAATACATTTTTTTTACGTGGAAAACCCCCTCGTGTGAAGAGATCAAAAACCACGGGACTAGAGTCCACCCGAAAATTTTCACTATCAACAAAATTGGGTAAACAATGTTCTTCTCTAGCAAATACTAGAGGTACATAGCAGCAAAGACCTCAAGAACATAACTCTTGGCAATACACATGAATTTCACAAGAGATCAAGGATAAATCTGACCAAAAACGTAGGTTTTGATCAATCCATGAAAAACCTAATGTAGGGAGCTTCAAACGAAAATCAAACCGTTCAGATTCAAGAAGATTGCGCCATGAACATGCTGACAAAATTTCAACTCAATCGGACCACGAATCGACCTCCAATGCCAGTTTCATGTAAATCAGACTTTGTCCCTACCCTCAGATTTTCTGCTTTCTCTTTTTCTCTTGTTACTATGTCTTTTGCGGCTATCACTTCAAAGATAGTAAGAAACCATATTTCTCCATATAACTTATCATATTAGCTCAAGCCATTTTGAGCTTGCAACTCATTGGGCTTCCTCCACATAAGAGTGAACTCAGCTGACACCTCTATCATCCTTTATCGTTCTCTCTTCTTTGTCCCTATGCTTGTTTTGAGAGCCCAAGATTCATGGTGGAGGAATAAAGAGATTGCGATGGGGACTATAGACAGAGAGAGTGTGAGAGAGAATTTCTTTATGAGTTTGGGCTCTTCACTAACAATTCTCTAACCGATGTCATTTAACTTCTCATTTGCTAACTTTATCTTGCCAGTGAGTCACATTGGTCATAATATAATAAATTAATGACAACATTTTTAGGTGAGCCTAATCAACAATGACACTCAAATGAATAGTTTTTAAAAGATGTGGTACTCAAGGAACAAAGAAAAAAAAATTATCACACTTAAACCGTCAAAAGATATGACACTTGTAGAACTCTTATCCTCCTACAACACCAAACTTCTCCAAATATGTCCAAACATCACCAAAGCCTCAATTTGGATCAGTGAATTGTGCAATGTGACCCAAAGCCTTTTTCTTTTTGGCCCAACCTTGGTGCCCCGGTTTGTGGCCAATCCTTATTTCAGGTCATTTACACTTGGAGTGTCAAGAACCAAACCAAAACCAAAAACCGAACTGAAATTTCTTGTGTTTTGGTTCGGTTCGGTTAACTGAAAAATAATCGTTAATTTTTTCAGTTCTGTTCAGTTACTTAACTGAAATTCTCTATAAAAATTGAACAATCTCTCTTCTTTATCACATTTTCTTCACTTAGGTTCTAATAAGCAAAGCAAAAATAGGAAAACTGAAAAACCATCCCAATCCGAACCAAACCGAACCGAATCAGATTTTTGGTTCGGTTTGTATTCAATTCAAGACAGTTTCAGTTTGATTCAGTATCATCCCTTATCGATTCAATTCAATTCGATTTTTCAAAAAAATCGAACCAAACTGTTTATCCTCTTACTTTGCACACCTGCTTACTTCTCACCTAGTTATGGTCGGTTTTTTGACCTAATCATTGTGTGCCTAGCGCATCCCGATACATCATGTCCATAGGTCGTGTGCATTAAAAGACATGTTTTGATAAAGTGGAAATGCTATGAGTAACTTCGTTTGACCAACATGTTTGCTGACCCTATTTCATATCATGATTAGCGCTTGGTCCAATCTAGCCTGTCCTCATCCATCGAGTCTTTTTCTTTCTATTTTTACTACCATTTTAGACTGTGGATCTAAAATATTTAATTTTTTGAATTTCCATGGCATGCTAGGTTTTATCTTTAGGCTTCACATTATTTGATAACCTTTACCACGTTTTATAATTTAATCGCGTTTATTCATCATAAAGTCATTGTCCATGCATGTTAGGTTAAACTTGCAAGTTAGTTCGTATGATGAATTTTTATGTTAGGTTTTGCGGTATGATCTATATAAGTTTGTATATTGGATTAACTAGGAGCCTTTTTTATTTTATTTTATAAGTCTATTAGCTTGCATCTCATTTTTGCTCTATAAAAAAGAAATAAAAAAGTCAGCATGTCTTGCAGTTGCACATGACTAAGAATATCTTCATCTTCATATATCTAGGAATTAGCATCTTTAGATATGTTTGGGAATTTATATCAGAGTATCTATATGTATCTAGGATTTTGTAATTCTAGAAAATCGCACGTTCAAGCAAAATTCAAATTTAGGCATATTTGTATTGCATAGTAAACTAGGATTCACATGATAATTGCATAAAAAAGCTGCCATGAGGGTGTCAGGTTCTATTATACATAAGGACTCTAATTGCATATTTAGGCTCCATTAGATGGCATATTATTTATTACCTCATTAGCATGGTCAATCTCACATTTGCACGCCATTAAGAAGGAAATTAAGAACCTCGTTTTGCATGTCATGTATTTTGGCATTTCTAAGATAAAAGTACAATATTCTAGTCACTGTCGTGAGGTTGTTACTAGTTAGAACACTCAGAAAATAGTTGATTAATTCATTCAATCGGTTTCTTGAATTCGAGAAAGAGAACTTGCCAAAGAGGGAAACACTTCCCTCAACGTATTATGAGGCTAAGAAAAAGTTGAAAGGACTTGCATTGGAATAGATGATTTAGGTTTTAATTCTGAAAAGGTGCATGTTTGGTCGGAATATTGTTGGTGCGTTTAGTTTAAATTTTAAATAATGACCCTACATTTTATGCAAAGGACTTTAGGTTAAAAGGATTTTGCAAAGGCTCACCCCATTTTCACCTCTTTATTGGCTCATGATACCTCTTTGTCGCATTGGTTTAATTATATTTTCCCTTACAGATCCCATTCTTAATTTAAGATTATTTCTTCTCTTTTTATCTTCTTTTTCTTTTGTTTCAATTTTGCTAGAGACAAAATTACTCATGCTCCTCACAAAGGCTCACACTATTTCCATCATTTATTAGGTCTTGACATCCCTATCGCATTGATTAACTATATTATCTATTCCAGGTCCCACTCTTGATTTAAGATTATTTCTTCCATTTTTTTCTATTTTTTTTTATTTTGTTTCAAATTTACTAGAAATGAAACTACCCATGCTTTCTCAAACAACGTTTGTAAAGATTAAATGTAGTCACTCTTGATTTAAGATTATTTCTTCCATTTTTTCTTCTTTTTTCTTTTGTTTCAACTTTACTAGAAACTAAACTACCCATGCTTTCTCAAACAACGTTTGTAAAGGTTAAATGTAGGGCTCACTCTTGATTTAAGATTATTTCTTGCCTTTTTTTCTTCTTTTTTTTTTTTTTACCTCTTCTTTATTCTTTGGAACAAAATTGATGTTCTTTATTTCCAAAAAAAAAAAAAAATTATTTGGTAGATAGCTCACAAATTATTATTTTTTGGTCAAATACAAATTATTATGTTAATAGTTGATTTTCTCCTTTTTATTGTACTTGGAAACTATTTATTCAAAAAATAACGTAAGCTATGTAAGAGTAAAAAGAACCATCTACCAATTTTAATATGCATTTCATTTAATTATAACTTATATATGTGTCATTAGGTTGTAGTCCGTGTATTTTAACTGATCAACTTTCACTTTAATCAGTGAATTTAGTAGTCCAGTTTTCGTTTATTTTGCATGTCATTATTGTGTGACGTTTAAAAGAAACTTTGGAAAAAAATTAAAAATATGACAAAGTTAACCATGTAAAAAATTCTGATCTCCATTATCATCATGCAAAAGAAAATGCTCCCTAAGCATTATAACATGGAATACTAACTTTGCCTTGATTCCATGTATGATTAACTGTTGATAAGAAATTATGGCAATTATAATTGCATCATAAGATAACCCATTCAAACCCTTTGCAAACACTTTTTTTTTGTGTCAATCCTAAATGCATCAGAATTTTCATGGAACTATCAATGAAAAGAAAATTATGGTCAAGGTACAAATGTATTGCAAAATAACAAGTAGCATATGCAACTTAATAAAAGATATTGTCTCTTCAACTGCTTTGCTCCCCTCAAAAAAGTTACTTGAAAAAAATATGTTACTAAAATCAAACAATAAAAAAAATTAATTACATTAATAAGAAAGTCATTATTTACTTTAAACAACTATATATCATGGAATAATTTTTAATGTCATAGTGTAAGAAGCTCCAACCTTAGAATACATCTTTCAAGTTGAATTGTCCTCTGCACTTAGTATATTTGACCATGAAATTCAATGGTATATGAATGTGAGTTTGATCTGAGATTTTTTTCCTTTTAATTTACATGTCCAACTATAATGGCCATAAACCTTACAAGTACCACATCTCTTCCCCTTTTCAACAATCTCAAATGCAGAAGGATCAAGTCATGTAGAAGTTGCTTCCGCTTTAGTTTTTGAACCAGAAGGATAACCTTTATAAGATGTAGCTGAGGACTAATGTAAGAAAAGAATCAATTTCTCACACAACTTGGTTAATTTTTCAGACAACTTTCTTTTTGGAAAATGGTCATTCTTGATATCTCCTTTCCAACTCATGAAGTAGTTACAGAAATGAATCTTCTTCATTATTTGGCATAATATCACAATCCAAAAGGGACCTTATATCGAGCCTCCATTGCTAATTAATTATATCTAGAGGTAAAGTATTGGAAAACCTAAATCTTATTTCATTCACCCATGGAAGTCTCATGGATTGCATAAAACCCTTGGTACAAGCAGGTAGCTCAACTCTACTTTTAGCAATCTCGTATTGCTTTTAGAGCTTATCTAAAGCAAATACCGAAAACCAAGTAATCAAGTTCCTTAAAAGATGAGGAACTCTTACCTTTCCTTTTGACATTTTAATTTTGATTTCTTGAAACTGATTCTCAATTGTAAGGTATGTTTTCGTTTTCACCTCAACTAAATTCCTGTTGAAACTTGTATACATGCTTTCAAAGCTAAATGTGCCCCTTTAGCACTTGACGTAACACAATTCCTAAAATGCATGTGTAGGTCTATCCAAGCAAGCACAAAAAAATTTTGTATGGAAGTCGTATATTTTTCATGTATGTAAGAACTTATAACTTTTCCTTACAAGGATATTCAAATTGTCAAGTATTTGCACCATATTCCATTTCACTCATGGGGTTCAGAACCTTCGACCAATTAGCATTAAAAAACAAAACTCAATGCATTCCATCTTCTAATTAAGATTTACATTTTACAACAATATTCTTCTCAAAGTGCCAAACACATAACAAGTTTGCTTTTACAAGAAAAATAAATTGAATTGCATTCATCAATGCCAACTCTCTATTAGCGACGAATAGCTGAAGATTGACAATCGATACCCAATATGTTGTTAAATGAAATGCCAAGTGTCGCAAAACCTTCTGACTATGTCGAGATTGCGTCGATTGTGCACGTGAAGACATACTAGGCAGGACATGGGTGGCTTAAGCGGGGAAGTACGATGGACAGCAATCTAATAATGCGTCCATCGGATGGTCAAGCAAGGAATCTTTATTTCCTAAATATAAATGAATTATCCTAAGTTGAACTTAAAAAAGCAATTACCGAAAAAATAATAAATTATCTTAAGTTGCATGTCTTTATAGAGAATTTTTAAATCAGTTTTTCTTGTTAATGTCCTTAGCCTTTTATTGTTTGTTTCTCTTGCATGTGCCTCTAATGGCGCCCATCATATAAGTTCGATGACAAACGTTTGACTTATAAATGAAATAACAAGTGTCAACCTACAACAAAATTTTTCTAATACTTCAAAATTCCATATCTATATATCAAGAAGAAAGAAATAGAATATGCAGTTAAAAATACTTACCATACTCAAGGTCAGGATACCTTCAGCTGGAAGGTGGATTCCTCTGGAAGATTCTCAATGACTTCGGCATGGGCTGCTATCCGCCAGAAAGCAAACTTGGTTCCTTGGGCCTCTTTTGTTTGGGACAAGACACTAGCCCCTAGACACCAATTCCTTCTTTGGCTTATTTCCAAGAATCGGCTTCCTACGCAAGTATTCCTTATGTCCTATGGAAGAATTCCCAGCTCGGTTTGTGCTTTTTGTAATTCTAGGCCTGACTCAATCAACCACATATTATTTGATTGTTATGTCTCCCATTCTCTGGCTTATTTTTGGACCGCGAAATGCAATCTTCCATGGACCAATTCTCCTTGGTTGGACAACCTCCAATGGGTTCTTGATGTTTTATCGGGCAAGGGGTTTTTCCGGAAGATACCTCGTTTCTCATTTGGGTCTCTCTGCTATACCATTTGGAAGACCATAAATGACATCATATTTCGCAACTGTAACCTTTACATTCCTTCCATGAAGTTGCAGCTCTTCAAGGCAGTCAAGGACAAGGCCCTTGCTTTCAAAAAGGTTGAAGACAACTCCAGGAATAGGAGGACGTAGCGTAGTTGGGGATTAGACCCACGTATTTTTGATGTATAGCTGCTGTTGACCTAGTGCTAGGACTTGTTGGGCCCTTGTGGCATTATGTTTCTAGCTGGTTTACATTTCTTAACGTCATGATTATGGTACCTTGTCACTCCAATGACATGTTGTCTAGTTGAGTGTTTGTTGGTGCCGTTTTTCACCTCTTTTGTACAGTTCTCTGGTTGATTATCTATATATACTTACCTTACCTAAAAAAAAATAATAATAACTTACCATACTTAGCCAAAGGAGTTGGAACAGGGACAGGTGATGTGCCATCAAACGAAGGAGGATGAGTAATACCAAAGTTGCAGTCCAATTCAAAAGTGAGAACATTAACGTCTGAGTTGGGACGTTCATCAATGAGAATAATAACACCATCAAGACCTGAAGAAGTAACAACAGCCCTGGCGATCTCATTAGTGGCAAGAGAAGGAGGAGAGCCAACACCAATATTGACATCAGTGACTTCAGTATCATAGATAGACAATGCTCGTCTTTTCTTCCTAAACAAAAAGAGGAATGTGCGATACCTCTATTTAAAGTAGCAAGAATGAGTGGGCCTAAAACAATCGATGTGCCTTCTGATAGACTGGAAGCAATATCAAGAAGATCCTTAGATACATTTAGAGAAGGGTGAAAAAGACATACTTGGAAATCTAGTGTAGCAAAAAGGCCACATGTTCCACATTGGTGACATGACCAAACGTTAGACAAAATCTAGTTAAGAAATTCTGAAGAAAGAGCATTGTCATCGATGGATTTGAGGTGCTTAGTGTTGGGGAACGCGAATATGCGAAGAATAAAAGCAGGGAAGAAAAAGAGGGCAAGCAGGAATTTTTACGTGAAAAACCCTTCCACAAATCAAGAAGGGAAAAACCACGGTGCCACACTAGGCAATCTCTTCACTATCAGTATCAGTGTTACAAGCTCAGGGTTACAAAGCTTCAGCGTTACAACTATAAAAGAAATTGCCCTATTTATAACAAGAGTCTAGGGCATACATATTAAAGGAAATTACATATATGCTATTAGCAGTAATATAAACTCTATTTCCTTTAATATCTCAGGATGGGTGACCTACTAGGAAGTGTCTACCTACAATAATATCTTTCTCCATCAGACTCCACAATTCCATCAATCTCCCACTTGGAAGTTGATTTTCAAAAAAACAGCAATAATCTTTTATAGTCTTCATTTTTTCAACCCAAATTGTCCTAGTGCGGCGGCCCCCCTCATCACTTACCATGGAGGCCAACTGAGGCAATGCACAGTCTCAATTTCTCAGTGGTGACAACCTTTGTTAACATATCTGCTGGATTTTCTGCACCAAGAATCTTCTTTAATGACAATGTCCCGTCATCTATCAACTGACGAATTTGATGATATTTTAACTCAATGTGTTTTGTCCTTGAGTGAAATACCAGATTCTTTGCAAGACAAATAGCACTTTGACTATCACTGAAAAGAACACTGTTATCTTGTTCTTTGCCTATCTCCTTCAGAAAATTTTTTAACTAAATCATCTCTTTACCAGCTTCAGATATAGCCACATACCCTGCTTTAGTGGTTGAGAGAGATACACAAGTCTGAAGTCTAGACATCCAACTAATTGCAGTGCCACCTAAGGTAAAAACATAACCTGAGATGCTCTTCCTATTATCCAAGTCACCATCAAGATCTGCATCAACAAAACCTTGTAAAGTTGCACTATTTTTCATAAAACATAATGACATACCTGAAGTGCCTTTTAGGTATCTTAATAACCACTTTACAGCTTCCCAATATTTTATTCCTAGATTTGCCATGTATCTGCTCACAACTCCCACTGCATGAGCTATGTCTGGTCTAGTAGACACCATTGCGTACATTAAACTACCAACAGCTGATGCATGCACTTTAGCCATATACTCCCGCTCTTCATTCGTCTTTGGTGACTACTCCTTTGAGAGCTTGAAGTGACTTCCTAAAGGAGTTCTTCTGGGCTTTGCATTCTGAACTCCGAATCTGTCAAGCACTTTTTCAATGTATTTTTCTTGAGATAATTTTAGAATTCCTTTAAATCTATCCCGCATGATCCTCATCCCAAGAATCTGATTTGCTGCACCCAAGTCCTTCATCTCAAACTCTTTTGACAATTGCTGCTTTAGTATGTTGATCTCTCTCATGCTAGATCTACAATGAGCATATCATCCACATACAACAGCAAAATAATATAGCAGTTATCAATTTTTTTGAAATAACAACAGTGATCCATGTCACTTCTAGTGAACCCGTTACCACACATAAATGTGTCAAATTTTTTGTACCACTGTCGAAGAGCCTGTTTCAAGCCATACAGACTTTTCTTCAATTTGCAGACATAATTTTCTTTTCCAAGATCCTGAAAACCTTCCGATTGTACCATATAAATATCCTCCTCCAAATTACCATGGAGGAATGCAATCTTAACATCTAGCTGCTCTAGATGTAAATTCTCTGCAGCAACAATACTCAATACCGATCTAACAAGTAGTCAATTTCACAAGCGGAGAAAAATCTCCGTATAATCAATTCCTTTTTTTTGCTGAAACCCTTTTACTACTATCATTGCTTTGTACCTCTTACTACCATCAGGTTCTTCTTTGACCCGATACACCCACTTGTTCTGCAATGCCTTCTTCCCATCTGGTAACTGAGTTAACACCCAAGTTTTGTTTTTCTCAAGTGAATCCAACTCATCCTGCATTACTAACTCCCACTTAACAGAATCTTCAACCTGCACCTGCTTCCGAAAAATTTTCTGGTTCGCCGGCGTCGGTCAAAAGCAAATAATGCAATGACGGATAATATCTTTGTACAGGTTTAGGTGTTCTACTAGATCTTCTCAAAGTGGGATCAGGTGTACGTGATTCTTGTTCAGCAATAGTTTTAGGAATTTCAACCAGAACACTTTTAGAATTCTCTTCCAATTCAATCTCTGTATTTTTCACCAAATTTTCTTTCACGCTAGATTCTGCCACGGATTTGTCCTTGTACAACATATTCTCATTGAACGTGACATCAGCAATTCTTATTATTTTTCTATTTTGTTCGTCCCAGAATTGATAGCCAAAATAATCAGAACCATATCCAATGAAAAAACACTTTTTAGCTTTTGCATCAAGTTTATCTCTATTTTCAAAATCTACGTGGACATAGGAAACACAACCAAAGACTTTCAGATGTGAGAGACTTACCTTCTTTCCACTCCATTCTTCTTCTGGTAACTTAAAATCAAGTGGAACCGAAGGTCCCCTATTAATTAGATATGCTGCTATATTAATTGCATCTGCCCAAAACATCTTGGGTAATCATGCATGCAATCTCATACTTCTTGCACGCTCATTCAGAGTTCTGTTCATCCTCTCAGCAACTCCGTTTTGCTGCGGTCTATTGGGAACAGTTCTCGTCATTCTGATTCCGTTCTCTACACAAAATTGCTTGAATTCCTTGCTATCATATTCACCGCCATTATCAAACCTTAAACATTTAATTTTCAGGCCAATCTTGTTCTCCACTTCAACTTTCCATCTTTTTCCATCAGATTTATTTTTTAAAAATAAACCCATACCACGGTGGAGTCATCAATAAATGTGACATAATAGTGCGAGCCTCCAAATTGCACAAGAGCTGGGCCCCACACATCTGTATGCACTAACTCTAATTTTTCTTTCTTTGGTTCTTTTCCAATCTTCGAAAAACTAGCACGTTTATGCTTACCCATAACACAATCTTCACATAGACCAATATCTATGGACTTCAAATCAGGCAATTTTCCCTTAGATGCTAATATCTTCATTCCTTTTTCGCTCATGTGTCCAAGTCTGCAATGCCATAATTTAGAATCAATTTCTGATTCAACAATTGCTGCAGTTTCTCTATTGATTTTAGTCACGTAGAGCGTTCCTGACTTTGTTCCACGTGCTACAACCAGAGCACCTTTAACAATTTTCCAAGAGTTATCCCCAAAAATAGTCCTGTAACCTGTGCTGTCTAGTTGACTTATAGAGATTAGATTTCTCTTAAGTCCTGGAACATATTTGATATCATGCAACTTCCATTGATATCCGTTAGTAGATTTTATATAAATATCACCATTTCCCATAATATCCAAAGGTTCATCATCAGCAAGATAAACATTTCCAAATTTTCCAGCAACAAAATTGTGCATTAATTCTTTGCATGAAGTAGAGTGAAACGATGCACCTGAGTCAAGAATCCACGGCTCAATTGGACTACCAATGCTCAAAATTAAGGCATCACTATTTTGAGTCTCTTCAAAAGTTACATTCACGGATTTTTCTTCCTCTTGATTTCGATCTCGATATTGAACTTTCTTCTTTGGGGCTCTACAATCCCGTTTCAGATGTCCCTTTTTTTCGCAATTCCAGCAAATAATTTCACCACGAGGTCTCGATTTGCTTCTCCCTCTGGACTTTGATCTACCATGGTACTGGTTTCGTCCCCGTTGATTGCTTCTCCCTCTACCTTCAATATTTAAGGCAACACCTGAAAATTCACCCGATTCTCTTCTGCGAATATCCTTGCTAAGAATCAAATCTCGGATTGCTTGAAGCTTCAACTTTTTCTTACGGACGAACGCTACTGCAGTCACAGTTGCACTCCAACTTTCAGGTAGAGAAGATAATAAAATTAAAGCCTTTACCTCGCCATCAGATTTGATCACGTTGAATTCGTTGATGTGATCTGTCACAGAAGCACCCTTGTCCATCTTCAGATTGAAAAGACGATGCATCAAATATACCTTGTTTGATGAGAAGGCTTCTCGTACATGTCAGACAATGCCGCCATCAAATCCACCGTTGTCACCTCATTGGCAATGTTGAAAGCAACATTCCGCGCCAATGTAAGACGAATCAAACCTAGAGCTTGTCGATCTAACAATTCCCACTCTGCTTGCTTCATGGATTCTGGTTTCTCTCCAGACAAAGGTTCATGCAAGTTCTTCTAATACAACATATCCTCGATCTGCATCTTCCAGAAACCAAAATCCTTGCCATTGAACCGATCAATCTTCACCTTTCCTTCGTCCATATTCGCTCCCACTATTTCGCCAAAACCAGGCTCTGATACCAGTTGTTGGGGAACGCGAATATGCGAAAAATAAAAGCAGGGAAGAAAAAGAGGGCAAGCAGGAATTTTTACATGGAAAACCCTTCCAAAAATCAAGAAGGGAAAAACCACGGTGCCACACTAGGCAATTTCTTCACTATCAGTATCAGTGTTACAAGCTCAGGGTTACAAAACTTCAACGTTACAACTATAAAAGAAATTGCCCTATTTATAACAGGAGTCTAGGGCATACATATTAAAGGAAGTTACATATATGCTATTAGCAGTAATATAAACTCTATTTCCTTTAATATCTTAGGATGGGTGACCTACTAGGAAGTGTCTACCCACAATAATATCTTTCTCCATCAGACTCCACAATTCCATCACTTAGGAGGACCAATGTCTTTTCCAGGTGCACTAAAAAGGAAAAGGCCGGCTAATCTAAATATGCCTAGAAGGGTAATCAACATTGGTCCCTAAGGGAAAAAGAAATAGTTAGTTGATGGAGACTAGAAGCTTATCACGACACCCAAAAGGTCCATATTCATATCCCAATCTAAGCAACTGAACTGAAGTGTTGACTCAATACCAGCTTCCTTCAATATTTATAAAAATCAACATTGAGGGAAGGAAATCCTTTGAATCACTAGGATTCGGCAAACCACGCATCTAGAATGGAGGACTTCTAGAAAGGGAGCTCTCTCATTTGGAAGGGGAAATCAACATTCAAGAGTTCGTGGAATATGTAAATGTTGTCTGAAACAAGGGCCTAGAATAACATCGTAAGGATAAGCTCAAGTGAAGTTCTGAAGTTCAAAAAGGCAACTGCCGTAATGCTCGTCCTCTTGCAAAGTAACAGATGCAATCCACATAAAAGTATCTGGGACTTCTAGGAGTCGTGGAAGTAGTAAAGTTGAAGACAAATTGAACTGTGAGGACAAGGGTTTAAGCCGGAAAGAAGTTAGGCTACATTTGGCAGTTAGAAAAAAATTCAAGATAGGATAAATTTATCCTATCTTGCATTTGGTGCTTGTCAAAAACTAGATAAAGTTGAATATAAGAGAGACATAAGTCAAATAAAATTATCTCTTGGGGAGGTAGGATAAAAGTGGATAGAAAATCTAATATCCATCATAAGAAAGTTATTTTTCTTGAATAACGAACTACTTAAACTAATCAAATTAAAATTATATTATAATATAAATAATATTTGAATTTTAATATAGTAATTCAAAACAACAACAAAATGACAATATAGTTTTGTTAATTTAATCTTATTTTATTTCTATATTGAATTTATATTTTAAGATAGAATTAAATTCGAATATATAAATATAAATATATATTAGTATTTTAGGTATATTAGTACAGCTTATTATTTAATAAATTTAATTAGAGAATGATGAAAGAAGAAGAGAGAAATAGAAAAAAATTAATTAAAAAAGAGAGAAAAAAAAAAATAACATAAGTAAATAAAAATAAAGTAGGAAAAGTGTCACAAAAGATTTTTACTAACTTTGTTTATAAAATTTTTTGTTTATTTATATTGATATCATGTTTATATCAAACAATAAGCATAATATATTGTGAATATATTTAATTTTATTATTTCAATCACCAAATATCATATAAGATATAGTAAAATCCCTAGATTTCATATTATATCATATCCTATCAAATCTCATCCTAGTTAGAAATCTAGACAACCAAACGTAACTTTAAAGTTTAAGACCAAAGATAAAGAAAAAAGAGGTATAAAAATCAAATCCTAGTCAATTTTATACTTTTCAAAACATAGTGACTATTTGTAAAGAAATTATTCAAAATGATGACAATTCGTGCATCATGTTGATTGAAGCGACGTGTCATAACGCTTTCAAAGCATAGAGTAAGAAGAGTCAAAGGTACAATATGCACACCCTATAATATCCAAAAAATAGAAACCCGTAATTTTTCAAATAATTAATTTTTGATTCTTTTAAAAGTGGGCATATTTTTGCATGGAAAAAATTAACCAGACCGTCGACATGAGTAGGCATGTGACTAGAGGACACGTGATCAATAGGGGTGTCAAATGGGTGGGTTGGGTCGGGTCAAAAATGGTCCGACCCATATCGACCCATTTAACCCGTTTTGACCCATTTTCATGCAATATAATTTTGATGACCCATACCCAACTCAACCCATACCCAACTCAACCCATACCCGACCCATATTACTAACACATTAATATTTTAACTTAATTTAAGAAAATCTACTCTCACTTATTTAGTCTACTTTAAACTTTTCACATATAAAAATGCGGATACCTCTAAATTGAAATAGTTTTTGGAAAATAATTTAAAAAAAAAACGATTTGTTAATTATTTTTTAAAAATTAAATTTTTTATTATTTTTTATTATTTTTTCTTTCTTTTTCTTTTTCTTTTCCCTTTCTTTTCTTTTCTCTTTTCTTTCTTCTTCCTTCTTCTTCCCCCTTTTCCTCTACTGGTGTCACCCGACGGTGATTTGCCAAGACGCAGGCCAGTGAGCCCGAACTCAACCAAGGCCGACAAACTTGAGGTTCGGCCGATCTAGGCTCCATCGAGGTCACTAGTAGTGGTCAAGCTCAAATTCGCCCGGATCTGGCAAGCCACGAACTTTGATGTGGCCAGCGAGTTCGAGGCTCGTCTACCTAGACTCGGGCGAGCCGCAAACTTTGTTGCGGCTAGCAAGTTCGTGGCTCGCCTACCTAGACTTGGGCGAGCCGCGAACTTTGTTGCAGCTAGCGAGTTCGGGGCTCGCCTACCTAGATTCGGGCGAGCCGCGAACTTTGTTGTAGCTAGCGAGTTTGGGGCTCGCCTACCTAGATTCGAGCGAGCCGCAGCTCGGCCAAGGCCGATGATCTTGCGGCTCACCTATCTAGATCTAGGTCCGAGCTCCGATTAGCGAGCTTAGGGCTCACCAATCGAAGCTCTGTTGCGGCTTGCCTGCCCAAATCTAAGCGGAGCTCCAGTCGACGATGGCAAGCTCGGGATCGATGATGGTGATGGCGACGTGATGGCGAGATCAGCAACTGAGGTCGAGAACGCATAGAGGAGGGGATGGAAGGAGAGAAATAATGGGTCTACCCTCAACCAATATTTGACTCATATTTAACTTTCACTTGACCCATATTTGACCAATATTTAACTTTCACTTGACCCATATTTGACCTATATTTAACTTACACTTGACCCATATTTGACCCATTTAACAAAAAGTGAGTCATAATATGGGTTTATGACCCATATTAACACCTCTAGTGATCAACAACATTAGAAACGTGAGCCATTGTCGATGATCGTAATAATTGTAGTGACTCTTAATATATATATGAATGACCATGGGTCATGTTGTCGACACTTGATGGAGCTAAAACACTAAAGCTGCTCATGTGCCCAATCACCTCAAGCTTGAGTTCCCTAATTCGCAGTTTAACAAGCTCGCAAGTCTCCTAAAAGAATTATTTCAAAGGTATATTATGACATTAAATTCCTCAAAAGTACTAATATTCCAACGAGGAAAAGATATTCAAGTCTACCCCATCACCAAATCGAGTCGGGTCGATTTCGAGATGCAGATTCTATTCGATCAAGCTCCAGCAAGAAACTTGGTGGTTCAGTGTGCAGAGTTGAACTTCAAACATCAAGCATGTGAGTTGGTCGATATATTTTGTTTCATGAACGACACACTATGAGCATTTATTAAGATCTCTCCAAACAAGCATGGGCTCATCGCCATATGTACTTTTCTAACTTCACTGTTTTACGTTTTTTGTTCCAGGCAATTACCATGAAAAATTCTCCAATTCCACCGTGGCAGTGCTCTGCCCTTCAATTTGTACATAGCGAACTTCACATTTTTATGTTCCACTCAATTGCCGCGAAAAATTCTTGAATCCCGTCGTGCCTATCCCGACAAGAATTATACTTCTCCAAGTAGGGAAAAATATATTATAAGTGTCAATATTGTACTCACTTCAATGTCAAAAAAAAAAATTCAAATCATGTAAGTTCCACTTTTAAAAAAAAGCCACTTGAGTGCTAGCTCTGATTTGGGTTGCTAGAATCCAATATTATCATATTTTATTAATTTATTAGTCCTACTTGGCTCGTCAACGTGCCCAATCAGCATATATTCCCTAAACGACGTCATCTAAAAGTTGTAAATAATGATCATTTGAATGCCAAATTTTATTTAAAGTAATCACTAGTCGATCGATGGTAAAAAAACGATCACTTCAGTGCCAAGCACACCACGTGAAAATGCTATATGAACTGGATTTTTTAAATAATATGCCAAGTTATATAAAATGTTTAATTATAAAAGCCACATATAATTTTTGGTACCTAAGTAATCGTTTTTGTAATGACCCGGTTCAACGAGGACAGGGAGTGGTCGTGGGGCCAAGGGGCCCAGACAAGGACCAGCTCTTGGCAAGCTTTTGAGATGGCAAAAGAGACAAGAATGAACTAAACTATGCACCGAACAAAGGGAGAGCTATTTTAAGATTTATATGTGAAAACCGAAATTAACTCACGGAGGCACCTTTTGATGTAACGACAAACTTTGCTTCAAAACTCTAAAGTTAAGCAAGTCCGGGCTAGAGTACTATCAGAATGAGTGACCTTCTAGAAAAGTGTTTGCCTGTATGCCAAAGGATAAAATTGTGAGACTCGGTATGGGAATGGCCAAAGTGGACAATATTTCTATAAGTTAATCCAAGATGTCACAATATGGTATCAGAGCAAGACCTCCTCCGATAGGTATGTGATTCGAGGATGAACTAGGTGGAAGCCGTTGGGCCTGTAACAACCCAATCCAACGAGGGCGAGAAGTGGTCGCCGAGGCTAAAGGGCCCAGCGTGCCTGCCTGTAACAACCCAATCCAACGAGGGCGAGAAGTGGTCACTGAGGCTAAAGGGCCCGGACAAAGAGCAGCTCTTGGCAAGCTTATATAATGAGCTGAACTATGCACCAAATAGGAGGAGAGCGATTCTGGGATGTGTGTGGCAAGCTTATATAATGAGCTGAACTATACACCGAATAGGGGGAGAGCAATTCTGGGATGTGTGCGTGCGTGCATGTGTGTGTGTGTGAAAACTAGAATTAACTTATGAATGCGCCTTTTGACATAAAAGCAAGCTTTACTTTAAAACTCCAAACTTAAGCGAGCTCAGACTAAATCACTACTAAGATGGATGATCTCTTGGGGAAGTACATGCTTGTACGTCAAAAGATAAAACCATGAGACTCAGTATAAAATGGGCCAGAGTGGACAATACATTTATGAGTTAATCCAAAATGTCACAATTTTTTCTTGGATTTTGCACTTAAGTGATCTAGTAAAAACTTTTTATACTAAATGAGGGTTATATACAAATTTTGGCATTTCTAGTGTTCTTCTACCTCTCTAAGTGGGTTGGACGTGATTGTGTCACAATCAAGTAGTCATCCCACCTGTTCGTCATTTTAACAAGTGCCAAATACCCCAAATATTGAAACTTAGTATGAGGGGACAATTAAGTGTCAAAAGGTTCGAAAGATATACTTAAGTGTCAAAATCAGAAAAAATTGGATCATTTAAATGTCAACAACGAAAAATTCAGACCAAATTGCCTACATGGCATTTTCCTTGCTAACATGGCAATTCTTAAAAAAAAATTATCCACGTGGCAATTTTAAAAAAAATGGTCTAAGTGGCATTTTTTAAAAACTTGCCACATTGGCAATAAACCCCCAAAATCAATTAAAAAATTATAAAAAAGGGAAGGGAAGAGGGTTCAGCGAGGGCAGCCCTCCTTGAACCCTCTCCCCTTCCCCTTATTTTTTTAATTTTAAATTTTAAATAAATTTAGTTGTAAATATAATTTAATTATTATTTTGTATTAAACATTACATCAACACCAAAACGGCCTCATGTTGGCTCTTCTTTGCTGACTAAACTTTTTGACTAGTCAAATAAACAAGTTATATTATTAAAATAAGTCACGTCGGATTTTCGACACTTTTTACCAAACTGAGCACTTAAATGTCCCAATTTTCAAAAAAAAATGATACTTAAATGTACTTTTTGGAATTTTTGAAACTTAAGTTTCCCATCGCCAAATTTTGACGGTTATGCTGTACTTTTATCTCATTTTAACCTATTGAGATGCTTTGAGACAATCGTCAAAGAGCCTACACCTCCCAATCTTTGTTGGCGAGATGTTTGTCTTCAAAGCTACTTGTATTGAGCCCTACATTCCCATGACTAACCTGCTTTTACAAATGGTAATATAGTTAATAAATACTAGAGAAACCCTAACTCACTAAATTAATGAAGTTCTAATCATATGACCCCCAAATCAGTACTTACTAGACTACTTTGGTTTTCGTCCCTGTAAACCTCTACACAATGTTGACATGCGCTTGATCCAAGCGTTCATGGACAGTACGCCTTGGGCAAGCCCTAATCAAGGCACCCACAAAGGACTTGTGACAGCAAAGGCACAACTCACCCAATTAACGTAATGAATACTCGCGACATTTAGGAAATGTTCTATATTCGATACTTCCTATTACAAATTATCATGGACAAAGAAAAGAAGTACGTGAAACAAGCATCATCCCCTTATCAAATTGAACAACTACGCAGTTTGGGAGTTCACATTGACTTATATTATAGTAACTCAACTTGTTCGACCAATCTTCCTTATATTTTCCATCAGTCTTTCTAAGTTCTTCAACGAAGATCCTTCTGGGCCAATACTATCTGAGGCCAATGCTGAAATCCTAGCCATTGATTTCATAATCTCCTCTTTCTTGTCCTCCATCAATATATTGACCATTTTCTCGATCGTCGATCTATCACAAGTATCCTTCATGTCAAGCCCGATTTTCCATACTTCACTCACCCACCTACTATTAATTTGTTGATCTGCCATGCGAGGCCAACAAATCATGGGGATTCCCGCCGCTATGCTCTCCATGGTCGAGTTCCACCCATTGTGCGTCAAGAAACCCCCAATGGCAGGGTGAGCAAGCACCTCTTCTTGTGGTGCCCAATCCACAAGGCATCGGATTTGGCTTGTAACTTTCAGTTCCGAAAGTAGTGATTTCACATTCTCCTCCTTCTCACCCAAGATCACGTCCTCCCTTAAGACCCACAAGAATGGCCTCCCGCAATTAACCAGGCCGTGCCAAAACTCCATCAATTGGTCGATCGTGATCTTCACCAAGCTCCCGAATGACACGTAGACAACCGATCTCGGTGCTTGCGAGTCGAGCCACACCATGCAACTTCGGTCTTCGATCCAAAGACTGCTTACGGATTCAGAACGTCCTGAGAATTGCCCAACATTGGATTGGGTGGCCAGGGCATGAAGGGGCCCGATAGTATAGACATCCGAAAAAATGGGGGCGAGATGCGAGAGCATCGGGGCTTCGAGGGCATCGAATGTGTTGATTATGAGAGCACAAGCTCGGGTCATGGCAATGGTTTCGTCTATAAAATAGCGATATAACTTGCTATCGATCTTTGATCTACAGATACTTGGGAGGTCTCTCCGTCGTAGAAGGCCTTCGGCTCCCGGCAAGCCATGGAACTCCTTGTCCAGATCATCATCTGCCAAGTTTTGTCAAAATGATTAAAATTAAAGCGAACAGGCTCACCTATTTTTCCCATGATCACAGGACTATTTTTACATGTATATTCTTATTACATTTTGCTAAACTCTCGTGTTGTTTCTGGGAAAACTATTCCAACTGCACTATCTAAAGTTTGGAAATTCATATCTCCATCCTTTAAATGTAAAAATTTTCTATATAAACAACTAATTAATTAAGAACAATCAGATTCATATATGAATGTAAAGCACCAAAACCTATATACATAGTGGAATTAAAACATACATGTTTGAGTTATAACTTCACTCAATAAATATATCAGACTGATTATAATCGGCGATATATTGGAATGCCAGATTTTCCTCTTATGACCTAATTCAGTATAACAGCTTTTAATGGGATTCAAACGACTGATAAGTATGTTATAGGCTAGAGAGGGGACCTACCATTTTATAAGCTAGAGAAGGAACCTAACAAACCCTAATAAAAAATGTGTTAACTAGGTCTCTCCCATTACAGGCTTCAATTAAATACAATTGCCTACACTTTGCTGCTCAACTAGGCCCATTATTAATAGATGCCAAAACCCAATTCAATAAGATCACTTAAGGATTTAACATACATTGAAATATCCATTAACCCGATTATTTAAAATAGAAAATTGATTAATTATTATAAGCCCATTATAGGAAATTTCCAGCATTAAATTCATGATACCTCCTTAAAATCTAGTAATTTTTACCTATTTACATGCTTTGTTTTCCTTAGAAATATATATGTGCATCCTCGAACAATGAAGAAAATCTCCAGTAATCTCCCAATATCCAACCAAGTCCGTAAATCCAACTTGGTAGAAAATAATAAAATTGATTGTGCTTTTTGGTTGAAGAAGAAAACAACAAACAAAGGTGATCTGCAAGAAGGAAAGGAGCTGGCAAAAAGCAGAGGAGAGTATAGCATGCATGATGACAAGTAGAAGTCTCCAAGCATGAAGTTGGGCGCGGTCTTTGCGACACACGGCAAACAAGAGGAAAAGTTTAACTTTGCTTCTTGTATTTTGAAATCAAATTTTCTCAGGTGGTGGAGTTTCGGCGGTGGAATTCCCCTATATATATGTGTGTGTTTAGTTGTTAAAGGAGAGACGTAGATATATACGGAGTAACTATTTCTCACATGCAGAGAAAAGTTTTCCTCTGCTTTGTAATACACCCGACTATACACTAAACACTTTCTTGTCTTGTGTCGTCGTTGGTCTCTCCCATCCATCTCCTTCTTTGTCGTGTTTTATATACGAGCTTCCGCGATCCTAAATATGGTTCCAACACAACTACCTTCAAACCCATCTTCCCATCACCTGCAATTCCCGAGCGATGCCCCTCTACTTCTGACAACATCTCCCTCGCCGTCATCGGCGCGGTTGGCCCTCCCTCCCTCTCTCTCTCTCTCTCTCTCTCATCGCGGTTGGCACAAGGGGCTTCGGTGACTGAGGCTGCTGCTAGGTTTACGCATTTAGGAAATGGCCAGGGTTTCAAGGCGAATGATGGCCAAAGTAAAGTGCCAGGGGGATTTTAAGGAAAAGTAGCAGATGTGGTCAAAACAGGTCTCTTGTAAGATGCACTGCGGCTCATGTGCAAAAAACTATTGATCTAAATGTGAAAATTTAAGACTAAAAGATGCAGAAAGATACTCAAGTGGAAATTTAAGATACCCTTTTGAGTTTATTTGTCGCGACTTCCACCATAACCAGCATTTAAAAGTAAAATTGAAATTTTCGGGAAAAAAAATCCATTAGATTATTATTATATTCAAGTACTTCTTTGATTTTGAAACTTAGAGAGTCCCCGTACATGTGAGCTGAACGGATCACGCATTTTATTTTTAATCTAAATTATCAAATTACCATCTTCAAATTACAGCACACCAGGCCCCTCTCATTCATTCATGTTTTTCTTTTCGAGACATGTCAAGAAGAAGCAAGTTCCATAAGATTATATAAATACGAATATTGACCGAATTACCAGGAAACGGAAGCTTGCCCTCATGAATGAAGGTGGGAATGCATAAGTAAGTCCACAAGCAGCAAGCACTGTATGTTCGGAACGAGATTACCGGAATGCCGAGCTCCTCCGCGACATCAATGCCAATCGACATGATCCCATCCGCTATAACGCAGGTCACAGGAAACTGAACACGTTTGCGAAGCAAAAATTCCCTCAAATGAGCTTTCATCTCCGTCTTGATCGATAGGACTAGTTCTTCGAGCCGTTCCAAGCTTCGTGGGTGGTTGTCAGGCAAGCCGTCGGAGATGGACTCAAAGCAGAGGAGGGTGGAGGGAGAAAAGCAGGGGTCGCGGGGGAGGATGCGGCGGTGGTTGTGGTGGGTGTTGAGGAAGGTGACACGGAGGCCCGAGGTGGCGAGGACCTTTGCTAGGCAGAGCAATGGCTTGATGTGGCCCTGCGCTGGGAACGGAAGGACGAGGACGTGAGACTCAAGTGGCTCCTCCATCTCCTGGCCTTTCTCTCTGTGTGGTAGGTGGTTGGTTTGTGGAGGAGATGAGAACGGGGATGAGAAAACAGAGAGAAGCGGATGATTATATAATTAGGTGATGGGTTCTCCATTGTGTTTTGTCACGGTGCCCATGCGGGATGCTTTTTTCTTTTTCAGCTTGTCGGACGTGAAAACATATATAAAAGGACTACCACAAGGACTTGCAACTTTAATATTGTAAGTCCTCCTTTTTGTTAACGTTTGGCAGAAGAACTCAATTGGACCACAAGTCACTGATTTTAGGACTTGAATTCACGAAATGAAAGTTTTTGAATTTCGGTGCACGAAATCCACAAATTTTAAGACTTTGCTCTGTAAGTATCCCCATATTAAGCTGAAAATGGTTTTCGCCTCACCTTTAGTAATTTCCGCTATTAATTTTACATAAACAGCAAAGCCAAAGAATATGGACGAGTGGCAATCCCTGACACGGTTCAGACACGACACCAATCTATTGAGAGAAACCCGAACTAGACACGGTTAGATCCTACGCAATTCAAAACTGACACTTTTGCATTCAATTTTAGATGAAAAAGCTTTATAATCACATCGAAACAATCCTATAAATACTCGAATTAACATGAAAACGCAAAATGCCAGACTCCTTTTCCCTTTTTTACCCGATTGAAAAAAAAAATTTGCATCATCAAGGTGGACCGATAGCAATAAAAAATTAAATTTACAAAAAAAAAAAAAAAAAAAGAAAAGCCTTATCACCTAAATCTCTCATGTAGTATAATTTTTCACCCTGTTGACAAAAAACAACGACCAACTTTTGATTATAATCGATAAGTAATAGAGTTAGACGACAACAGTAGAGTTTGATTGCCATAAGCATGTCTCTTGCAACCAAACTGAATTTGGTCACTCAAACTTGCTTTGAGTGGCTAAATGTTGTTCGGTCACTATTTTTCTATAAACACAAATCAGATTTCTTTAGTAAGAGTGAGAACAACAGAGAGAAGAGGATGACCACAAAGAGATGGGCCCTCCAATGTGAATAGGGATTCGATGAACCAAAACCAACCGCAAGAAGACACAAGGACTATCGATAGGATACTTGCTTTTCTTTAATTTTGGTGTCGGTGGATTTTATTTTTTTTTCCTGCAAAGAAACCGCGTGGCTTAATGATTGCAATCGATTCCCCAGAGTGGCCCCATTTTTTGTCCTCTAATCTCAGCATTATATTTACTTGTTTTGTGGTTGCTATTAATGGGACATTATGGCTGGTTGTTGTTGAGGCTCGTTTGATAAAGGCGGTTGAGTTTTAGGGAAGTTATTCATCCTGGACAGGTTTGTATTCTCAATGACTTGTTGTTGTTTCTCCCACAAAAGTTGTATCAGAGCTAGCATGAAGTTTTAAATTAATTGGAGGTAACTATCGGCACCATGTTTAAGTTAAATACCTCAAATTATTCTATTTGGAAGCTTCAAATTAAAACACGTTGTACCGTAAAGATTCGTATGATTCCATCGATAAGGATGAGGCTAAAGGAGACAAGGAAGATAAAGAACAGAAGCGAATGAACCATAAAATAGTTGGTTTCATTCAACAATATATCGACGATAGTGGTTTTCAACATGTTGCTTGATAAACAAAAGATGAAAAGTTTTGGAAGAAATTAGGGGACCTCAATGAGAGGGAAACCCCACAAAAGAAAGCAATTCTGTTAAAAAGACATATAAATCAAGGGAAAAAAATAAATCTGGAAATTTTCAGAATTATGAGAAAAGAGAAAAGTAGAGAGGAAGGTCTATAAGAACCTAGGGTTCGTTGAGTAATATTGTCCGCTTTGGGCCGAAGTTCGCATGGCTTTAAAATGTAGTACTCAAGGAAGAGGGATCCCGGCCTTATATACTAGCCCAGGACTCCCCCCTTAAGCGATGTGGGACAAGAGACATGTCCCCCCTCCCTTGCACACGTCCGAGGACCGAGACGCGGACGCACCACCATCCCTCCTCCTCGTGCACCTCCGCTCGGGCCATCAAAAGGTCAAAGTCAAAGTGTAACATTCATGATTTCGACCCCACGAGTAATGGCCATGAAAATCACTATGATGATAGCAAGTATCAACCATGGACCGTTCCAAGTAGGGGTGTGTAATCAAACCGGGTTTACTTGGGAATCAGACTAGACCACCCGAAAAACAGGTTTGGGAACAAGTTCTTATTTAAATTGGTTCGGGAATCAGTTTCATTTTTGGGAACCGGTTGATACCGGTCTAAGAACCAATTCCAAGGGAAGGCCCACCTTGGTAAACCCATTTTTCCGTTTACTTCACCATGAACTCATAGAGATGGTATGTGTTACGAGGGTGATGGTCGGTTCGGTGGGATGGTCGACAATCTAATTTGACCAAATTTTGTTTCAGATATACTTTTCAATATTGTTTAAGCACTAACATTATACTATCATGGAGTCATTGGTTGACAAACCAGGCTAATTGGATTTGTATGTTTAGTAGGAATTTGTTGATGTATGGAATAATTGACCAGGAACATTGATTATCATAATCGACAACTTACAAGTTTAGGAAAATCAGGTTATTGTTTCCTCATGTGTTTATGTAAAATCTGAAGTCGTATAAGACATCAAGCAATTGCTTCTTTCTTGGGGCGTTTATGAAAAAAGTTCTCAAGCATACCTTAGAACTGGACCAAAAAAAAGGGTAGGTTCCAAAAGAAATTCCAATACAAATAGGGTATAGTATAGGTTTCAAAAACTAGGAATTGGTTATAACAAAATCAATTTCATGTTTCAAGTTTTGAACCTACCCACTTAGAACCAATCATCCCTAGTTCCAAAGATTGGTTATGGGCCCATCGGCCTGATCGAAAGAGTGACCAAGGGATCAATGATGGTTCAATCAAAAGATCAACCCTTGATTCATTGAGAGACCGACTGTGAACCAATTTACTGATCACGTAAGTCGACCCAAGTAATTTAGCTATGGAATGGCCACTTGACCATACAAGTTGGTAAAGGGATCATCACATATATCCACGGATTGATGGATGATCATGGATTGATCCCGTGTGGTAATGTCCCGATCGCGAGTGATTTCGCTCAGCCATGTATCAACCATGGACAACCATGAGTTGATCTATGCAATAGTGTGTCGGTCACGGCTCAACTAATCCTACATAATTACATTACAACCAAGAGTCAACCACGGACTAAGTATGCTCAGCCATAGATGTAACATCCTAAAAATCGACTCAATTTAGCCCGATTTTTAATCCGATTTTGGGAACAGATTTCTCAGTGATATCATGACTAAATACTTGGACATTGCCTCATTTATTTTGGGATTTTCCGTTGGACACGGAAGTGTCGGAAAAAGAAAGAATTGGACCGGGTTTCGGGCTCGCGGGTGGGTCGGCCCAAGACTGGCAGCCCAATGGGCCTTGCACCCATTCAGCCCAGCCCAAGAGGGGCCCAAGTTGGCCCAAGTTCCCCTCCATTTCCAGCCCATGGGCTTCTCTCTTTGGCCTTTTCTTTTGTGTCCAAGTGGGCTTTGTTTATGCTTTGTTTTTGCTTGCTTTTGATTGGTTCTTCAACAAGTGGCTTGCCCACTTGCCTTGGCCTTATCCAAGTCTTCAGCAGCTCCTTCTCTCTCTTGTTTCTCCCCCAAAATTCGTGCACCAGCCCATCCACTCTCTCTCTCTCCCTTTTTCTCTTCCTTTTCTCTTCCATTTCTGGTGTTCCTTGCTGTCTTTACTGTTTTCCAGCCGGAAAACAGCCTTGCTGCTGTCACCGGAGCCGCCACCACCACCCAAAGTGTAGTCCTAGAAGTTAGGAAGCCAGCCGCATACCCCCGGTCGCCCCTGGTCGCCCCAAACCGCCCGTTTCGGCCTTTTCTGCACTGCTGGTCAGTTCCGCGTGAACAGTAACCAGCAGAGTTTTTGGCCCGTTTCGGCCACCATTTGTCATCCGTTGCCGTCCCCAAGCTTACCCCTCGTAGCCCTCGTTCCCCTCTACACGCCGGTGTCACCGGATTTCCGATCCAAGTAAGTTAACTTCCTAATTCTTGTTTAGGGGTTAATCTTTCTTAGGGATTAATTCGTGTATTTGTGTGTTTGTGTTTAATTAAGGTTGATTGGTTAATTAGGCTGGTTAATTAAGGCTGACTAGGGTTAGTTAATTGACCATAGTTAGTAATAAAGTAACTAAGATTAATTAATTAAAGTAACTATGGTTAGTTTTAAAAGTAACTAAGGTTAAAAATTAATCATGGTTAGGTTAGATTAACTAGGGTTGAGTTAATTTGTTAACCATGGTTAAGTATTTTTATTTTTATTTATTTGTTTATTTTCGGACAAATTTACTATTCACGATCACTATTCATAATTACTGTTCATAATCAATATTCACGATTACTGTTCATAATTACTGTTCACGGCACTATTTATATAGAGGCAAATTTTGGTTTCAAATTGTTGTGTTCTTGATTATTAAGGCTTATTGAAGTGCAAATTGTTGATAATTCCCAAGAATTAGGGAATGTACGTGATTGTTGATTTGTTGGATTTGGAATTTTGAAATTGTCGAGTAATACCGCATGACATGTTGCGTGGGTTATCTGAAATGGCATGTCGCATGAGTATGAGCGATATTGCATTCACAACAGAACAAAGATATAAATGGATTGCTTGATGATGTGTTGCATGATCACATTAAGAGAGGGAACCCGGCGTTGTCGGAAGACTGCCAATCCTTATGGGGTTGTGCCGTGGCCAGTGGGTCGCCTGACTTCGGTTGGATGCCTGACAAGGAGAGGTTAACTTTGTGGGACTGCGGTATGGGGGCAAGTCCCAGGCCTCTATCAATTGCGGGGCTGCGGTAGTGGGCGGGTCCTATGCTCCTTCGGAATGTCGTCTTGGGAGTGAGCCCTTGATGTCACCGTGCCTCAAGGTAAAGAGAACGAAGCTTGTTTAGCCAGGAACCGCCAACCATAAGGTTGTGCCATGGCCCAGGAGGGGGCGTAATAATTGGAGCATGTGTGAGAGTGAGACATGAGAAAGCTGTGTGAGATGCTCTGATTATTCGCATGCTCTTAATGTCGTGATGAATTAAATGACAGTTTCTGCAGGTCACGTGTGCTAAGGCCAGGTAGGATCGCCTGTGGTTGTGTCTGCTTATTGAACTATCCTATGCTTTTGTTTCTCTCTGCATTGTGCTGACTGCTGAATTAGGTTGTCTATTAAACTCCCGAGGCGCGCGAAGTTCCTAACTGGGGCTTAGGACTTTAACTTGCTGAGTTTATCTCAACCCGTCGTGATTAACATTTTCAAGCCCTAGATGATGCAGTACCCGAGGATCAAAGAGAGCGATCCCTCTAAGGCCTGTGAGTAGGCAGCTATAGCCTATTTCCTTTTTGACGAGCCTTCCCCCACTTGTACAGGGTTAGGTTAGCTAGGCCGGTCCCTTTTTTGAGTAGGCCTTAGCTTGTCGCCTGTAGTAAGGTGTGTATGTATTTGCTGGTGTGCCGGCTAACCTTCAGATATATAAAATATTGTTTGTCTTTCATCTGCTGCTATTGTTACTATCCCTATTGTTCGGTTTGGGAGTTGTTCGTTTCCGCATGTGCTTAATTACAAGATAAAATGAATTGGTCGACGACAGTACCTGGGACGTCGTACAGTTAGACCTCAAGTGAAATGGGGTTACTGCGAGCTCGAGAGTCGAGGCGTGACAATAGATCAATCATAAACTGACCATGGGCTACTTGTAGTGGGCCACAAACCGATCCCAGATCAATCCCAGATTAGCCCGGCAACCCTCCCATTAGGCTTGTGCCAAGCATGAGCCCAACCTAGTGCCAGGCTATGTGCCAAGCCTTAGGCCCTATCGCAAGGGCTTAGACCAAGCCAGGGGCCCAACCATGAGCTAAGCCTAACACCTAGGCCTACACTAGGGCTAGTTTTGGGCCTAGTCTACCTAGTTGATGCCGACCACTAAGCCCACGAGGTGGGCCATCGACCTAGCTACACTAGGAGAATTTGACCATGAATTACCTTTGTTTGATGGTGATTCGGCCCCGAACCTCAATTCAATTGGAATGGTCAATTGTGGATGAATATAAAGAGCCCTTGCTCGACCCCATTAGTGTTTCCATTGGCCTCATTTCCATGCTCACTATGTTCTTTGAAATAAGACAAAAGAGAAAGTTTTCGAGAACTTAACTAAGGAATTTAGGCGTGTAGTAAACATCCAAACCTCTTGATTGCCCTAATCTAAGCTATTAATGAAGATGGTAATTCATAAGCTTTTGTGGCTTCTAAAGATTTGGTCATCATTACACCTAACATCTTGCTAGTAGAGCAAGTTGGCCAAGTAATAATGAAATGGTGACTCACAAACTTAGGTGGACCAATTAAGAGTGGCTTGAAGAACAACTAGCGCATATTTTTTAGAGGCTAGTACTCATAAACTTAGATGGCAAGGAGGAAACTTGGTAATCATTACTATAGAATCTTCCTTGGAGAACAAGTTAGGGTCATTAATGAGGTTTGGCCTACAAATAAACGCATCCTATCCTCATTTACTCATCCCCACCTCTTCTCCCCCACTTCCTCCCTCTCTCTCACACCCTCTCACCATCGCCCCCTCTCTCTCTCGACCTTGCACGCCCCCCTTCACTGGATGGCTCTCCCTTGGCAAAACCATCTCTAAACGTATTAGGAAAGTAAGATTCCAACGTGCGAACCCTTAAAGTGCCAAAACTTGGCACAATGGGATACTTAAGTGCCAAAAGTTTGGAAATGTATACTTAAGTGCCAAGATCGAAGCAAAAATAATCAATTAAGTGCCAATGGTGAAAAAATCTGGTCAAAATGCTAATGTAGTACTTTTCCGACGAGTTAATGTCGAAACGGCGTCTTTTGAGTGTTGACATGACCAAATAAGCTCAAAACGATGTCGTTTTGACCTTAATTATATTTTATATAATTATTCATTAAATAAAATTAAAAATGAAATTTAAAAATTTTAAAAAAAAATAAAGGGAAGGGGCTCCCTCGCATGTGCCCATCGCCTAATCGCTAGCGAGGCGACGACGTTGGCTGCGAGGGTTGCCAGTGCCTGGGCAAGGGCCGACAACCCTCGCCAACCAACTCTCACTAGATGCCAAGAGAGAGCAGCAACCCTCTCCCAGATCTGGAACGAGGGTCGTTGGCTTGCACCCAAGTGTCAGCGACCCTCCATCTATCCTCGCCGTCCCACCGACAGTGGGGCAGCAGCCACAAGCAAGGGAGGCTCCCGCACCTATGCTATTGCTTTTTTTTTTAATTTTCATTTTTACTATTATTTAATTAATATTTATATTAAAAATCAAACTTTGGCTAAAACAACGTCGTTTTTTGTGAAGTTGAGTTGACATGGAATTTCGGCGAGGCACGTAAACGTTAGAAATTATTAAAATAAGCCACATCGGATTTCTGATGACATTCACTAGAGTTGACATTTAAGTGATCTAATTTTTAAAAAAGTGACACTTAAGTGTGATCTCGTGCCAAGTTTTGGCACTTGGACTAATTTTTTTCCGTAAGATTCCTAACTCTTCTCTAGGGTGAGATTCCTCTACGTCGTTGAGTCTAATTAGGTACTCACCCATTCAAGCCAATTCTTTATATGGTTTGTTCATGCTTGCATTTGAATGTGTACTTTGAGTGCATTCATGTCCAAGATGAGGTTGAGGTTCGTTCAGCTTAGAATCAAATCAAGTCACGATGGCCTAAGCTCGCAAGACCTTAGAATCAGTATTGAGATATGCCAAACTCAAGTTTTGTGAGGCACAGGGAATGCCCAAGGCCGTGAGGCCTTGAACAAGCATTAAGGCATGCTAAAATCCTAGGCTTGTTCGGTACAGGAATCGCTCAAGCCCACAAGGTCTTGGTGCAACATTAAAGCGTGTTAGTTTCAAGTCTTATATGGTATGGGATTGGCCCTAAGTGTTTGGTTCAAGCAACAAGCCAAGAATCATGCCCAACATCTTATATAGAATGATATTGAGGGTCATGAACACATTCTTGAATGAGCACGCTCTCAGGCCTTATGTGTGTTGGTTAAAAGGAAAGATAAGAAACCAACTTGTGTGATACACCACGTGTGATCACGTAATGAAAGATATGAACCATCGTCACTTAAGATGGTGATAATGCCCCCACACCAATCGGATGCTTGGGTTAGAGCCCGGATGTATCGGGTAAGCTAACCCCGCGATACTCTGGTCGAGTCAAGAAGCCTAGGTTGAAGCTGGAAGCCTTAATCTAGCTGAAAGGGCCTAGTCAAGCTAGGACAATAGTAAATGAATCTTTTATTTATACCGTTACATGCATAAATATGATATGTTTGATGTGTCATTGAAAAGCCGAAGGTAAGCATGCATCAAAATATGTTGCACTGGACACCTACATATAGTCGAGGTGTAGCAATTAGTTTGCTATTGATCTGCCATCGACATTGCATTGTGAGTATCATTCCCACAAGATTTTGATGATGAGATGTCCTCCTAGTAGAAAATTAGGGGTTTTACTTACTAAATCCCACGATTCATTCCCTTATTTTTCAAACTTGTAAGCATGAAAGTCTCATGTCAGTTTTGGGAACTATATTCATGTTAGAAGATATAGGAATTCCCTGACCTATACAAAGACTTGTAGTGTGATGAAAAAAAAAAAAAAAAGAGCCCATCGAGAAAGGGCTTGTAAATGTATTATTATAATATAAAGTAGTGTGTTCTCATCTATAATAGTATCCCTAATTTCCAACTATTATTCATCTTGGAGAATACTTGTAACACGTTTCTACATGTGCATATTAAAAAGTTCAAAGAAACGGAACAGCGACAAGCTTAGGACATCGCAATGATAACCCCCGACAGCCGCAACCCTAGAGTTGGGGCCGTTACATAAAGTTGAGGAGGGATTTGAATTGTTATATTTGTGGTAAGATGAAACATTCTACTAAAGAATACAAGTTAGCAAAAAGGGACAATTTCCAAGATAGAAATAGAAAGAGAGAAGCAAAACAAGATACAATGGCAATTGCATCTAATGGAGATATTTGTTCATCTATGAGATGATTGTGTAAATATTGCATACCAAAACTCTTGTTGGATTGTTGATTCTACAACCTCATTTCCTGTTACCTCATGACGTGAGTATCACAATAGAGATTTTGGTTGCATTAGGATGGAAAACAATGATGTTTCTAAGATTATCAACATGGTATATATTCAATTGGAACCCATGTTAGATGTTATTTGCCTTCTGAAAAATGTGAGACATATTTCATACATTTGCCTTCATTTTGATCTTCATAGGTGATTAAATGACGATTGTTATTGCAATTCCTTTTAGGATGGCAAATGGAAATTTACTAAAGGCTCAATGGTGATGGCCAAGGGCACAAACATTTGCATTCTCTACATCACACAAGTTGAATTGATTAAGGAATACATAAATGCAGTGGATAACTTCTCAATTGAATTATGTCATATGAAACTTGGTTATCTCAGCAAGAAGGAGCTTCAAACTCTTCTTAGAAAAGACCTTCTACCCTTAAAAGAAAGGAACTTGAATGAATATATTCATTACCTAACAAGTAAGTAACAAACATTTTCATATCTTAATTCCTCTTCACATTCTAAATCAAATATACTTAATTTGGTTCATACTAATATTTTTTGCATGGATACTAAAACACTTGGAGGTTCATTATATATTGAGATATTTATTGATGACTAATCTAAAACAATGTGGGTTATTGCTTTGAAATTTAAAAACCATGTCTTTGAAGCTTTCAAAAATCTAATGTCGATGAGGAAAGAGAAACTAGGAAAAAGTTAAAATGGGTTCAAGTTGACCATAGTGGTAAATATAGAAATCCGTTCGAATGTCATTGTAAAGATCATAATGTCAAGTTTGATAAGATCATTTCAAAAACACCACAACAGATTAGAGTAGTGGAGAGAATGAACTAGATAATTGATTATCAAATTCAATGTATACTCTCTTATGCAAGGTTGCTCAAGTCATTCTAGGCTAAAGTCATTAAAATAGAAGTTAACTTGATAAATCTTTCTCCATTAATTCCCCTTATTGGGGATATTCTGCAAAAAGGTGTTTCATACAATCATCTGAAAGTGCTCAATTGTAAGGCATTCATACATGTTCCAAAAGATGAAAGGTCCAAACTTGATAACAAATCTAAGAAATGCATCTTCCTATGTTATGGATATGAAGAGTTTTGGCTACATATTATGGGATCTAGCATAAAATAATTAGAAGTCTAAATGTGATATTCTTGAGTATCAAACTATTGAAAACATTGACAAGCTAGGAAGGTCAAAGAATGTAGCTAGGTACTCCGTTAGTATCATCGCAAATCCTCCTATTGTATTGGGTGGAAATAATGGCAATTCTAAAGCTGTTGAGTCTACATAGAATGTTGATTTATCAAGGGAGATGAATGAAATAATTGAAACAAGAATAATCCATTAAGCTAGAACAATCCGTCAAAGCAAAAACAACCCATTAAATAAAAACAACCCATTGAGCAAGAACGACTAATCGTACCTCAAGTAAGATCTACGAAAGATAATATAACTTCATAAACATATTAACCACATAAGTATGTGCTACTCACTTATGCAAGAAAGTCAAATATTATCAAGAGGCTATGTCACATGATTGAAACAATGAGTGGCATGAAACCATGCAAGAAGAGCTCAAACCCTTGCATGAGAATCACACATTTGACTAGTTGAATCTACCTAAGGTTAAGAGAAACTCCAAAACATGTGGGTTGATGAGTTAAAGACAAAAGAAAAATAGCTTGCAACCTTAATACAAGGCTAGGCTTGTTGTAAAATGTTTTTTGTCAAAAAAATGAAAT